>OX101823.2:59077352-59730896 GCA_944452925.2 Chrysolina oricalcia
CCCGCACAGCAATTAGGAATGTTTTTTCCATGCAGGGTCGGGCGTAGTTATAATAGAAATCACAGCTGTTTGCGGTACGCCCAGCCATTAGCAATTTAGATTTCGACGGGGCAGTTGTTTACCCAATCTAAGGATACTAATAATTATAAAAATGGATTATTCTGAATATAAAAGTTACAGTGCTTTTGTTAAATTAACTTGAATAATCTGCACGCATCACAATATTTAGCGGCATATGTACAAGTCCGACACTGGTTGGCGGCATGGGAGTCAATTTCATGCTAATCGACCATTTTTTGTGCCTTTTTTTATTTATCTTATATGTTTGACGACAACTATACAAGCCCATATAACGATTTTGGGGGGTCATTTTATACAGCATGAAACATATTCAGAACGATGCTGCTATATGAAAAAATAACTTTAGGCACTATGCCGTCAATTCTTGGTGGGACAAATGACTGTAATAATAATAATAGTAATTTTTCATCTGAAGATGTGCTCTACCGACAAAATATTCTTGTAGGGCATTCCTCACGTTGGTGTATTATGAAATAATAATCTCATAGAACCTACTGCCGTACAAAAATAATGAAACCAAAATCCAGGATTTTTTTTTTATTTTTCGGAAACTGAAAATTTTTCCTGGCTTTCGGTTCCATTATTTTTGTACGGCAGTAGGTTCTAGGATATTATTATTTCATAATCCACCAACGTGAGGAATGCCGTACCAGAATATTTTGTCGGAAGAGCACATCTTCCGATGAAAAATTACTATTATTAATAATTACAGTCATTTGTCAAACCAAGAATTGACGGCATGGTGCCTGAAGTTATTTTTTCATATAGCAGCATCGTTCTGAATACGTTTCATGCTGTATAAAATGACCCCCCAAAATCGTTATATGGGCTTAGTCTATAATAAATATGAAAAGAGGGCAAGGCAAGTGAATATTTTAATTGAGTCTGGTGTATCCTGATACCAAAGATGAAATGAAAGCTAATAAACTACCCAAAAGTGATAAGGCGAAGTAAACCAAAGTAACTATAAGAATCCAAAAATGTTGCTGCAGTAGAATACTGTAAAGTAGCAACTGGTATATTTTTTTTGTAGATTTAAGTATATGAGTTATTTGAAAGTAAGTCATCTTTCATCAATTGTAAATTTACTTGTCACTAGTAGTTATCAAACTGAGCACCAACTGCAAAATGAACGTAGATTGAGGCTAGTGAAATGAAAAGTTGCTTCTAATAAGAGCGTAATATCTGTAGGCTACATTATATTCCTAAAATTACATCAATGACAGATCAATTTCAGGAATCTAATTTTCCTTGTGGCTAATAAAGTGTGTGCTTGTCCCATATAGTATGCAAATTTTCACTTGGTGGTAGGTATGCAAATTTTATTGGTGCTACTATCGATTTTTTTTCGTGAAGCATTATTTTTATTAACGAAACATTTGAATTTCAATTAAATGCGACAAATTTAAATTTCAAAACTGAATAATGAAATAACGTGACATCTGAATAACGGTATTCACATGGAGAAGTGAAGTACAAGGTGTTACACTGGAATTCTCCCACGCTACCTCACCTGATCTGCTCCACATCAAGCGATGGTCCGAAAGAAAAAGGGTCAGTCCATTCATTTATTCAACACTTGTTCTGCGGACAATGGTCAATATAACCGATCCACAACCTGTAGGGTAGAAATGTACATTTTTCACAATAGAACTATTGTACTGCAGATATAATTCTATATCCCACTTATTTTTCTATCACTCACATCGAATGAAAGTTAATACTAAGAATATAATAGTAGTAATAATAACATAACTCATATTTTATTAAGTATTAATCATGCATATTATTATAAATAAAATGGTACGAATTTTGAAACTTTAATAAACCGAATGCAATTAGCCTTGCGTAAGATTGTTGATTTATTCAATATCAATATTTTTTTGTATATTCTTATTTAGGCTATCTTATACCTAGTTAAATGTAGACAAATTTATGAATGAAATATTGATAAAATTATGTGTATAGTTTTGCAGTTAATATAGAGTAAAACCAAATGTATAGATAAACGAAAATTATGTACATAAAGTAGGGTGAGTGCGCCAGTAATTGACCGGTTAAGAGTTTTCTTTCACAAAATAGGTTATAGTAATTAAACCGTCAACTTAAACCGAAAATTAAAAATACATACAAGAAGAACCAAGTTTTGGGATTCTAAATATCATATACAATATTCTGAAAAAAGTGAAGTTTAGGGGAAAAAATATAAAGAATAATGAAAGTCATAAATCACCACTAATTGACCAGATAGAACCAGTATTTGACCGCAGTTAGACCCAGTGGTTGACCACTTGAAAAAATAAAATAAAACATGTTTGTAAGTAGACTTATTAATAAAATAATTTTTATGGATAAAAACAGATTTTGTTTGAACAAAAACTTATTTTTAAACTCAAAATTTTGAAAATGTTCAAATGACATCTTTGGAAAATTTATATTTGATTCGATTTCCAGTTGTTACAACACTTGGGTAATCTGTTTCTTCACAAGTTGCTCGGCATTTACAACACTTATATCGTTTTTAATGATTTTGAAAACATTTTGGCTCTCTTTTATTGGAGTGAAAGCATGTACTTCAACCTCACCCGTGTCATAAATATTTTGAACAGAGCAAACAAAGTTATGGTATGTTTTCTTTCCTGGGAAAGCAACCAAATAAAAGTCACCCTCGGCAATATCTTCCTTCAGTTTCTTCACTGCATTGGCAAATGGCTCATCTTCACTATCACTGCTGAAATGTTCTGTAATATCATCTAGACTTAATCCACTCTCCTGCCATTCCTCATATTCACTATCCGAGCTATCTATTGCTTTATTGCCTTTTTAAATTTTTTTTTGTTTCTTTTTTGTTGAGTGAAATTTTCTTCTGAGGTTCTTTCAACTTTTCCTCTTGTTTCTTCTTTCTCAAAATGGCCTTTTCTTGTTTTCCTTTCTCTTTTTCAATTTTGGCTTTTTCTTTCTCTTCATGGTACTGTCACCACTAAAATGAGGTTGTTGCATATGGCAGTCTTTCTTTTCTTGTGAATTCTTTTTTTTTTCAGGTGACTCTTCTGGCCAAAAAATATGATCAAGGAAGGCTACACTAACTTTTCTTTTTTGTGACTGTGGTAGCGGTACTGGAGTTACAGGTCTCTCTAAAATTATATCACTTAAAATGATTACTCATTGTTCCTCGTCTTCTGCATCTTTTTCAATTCCTATATTACTTCACTTCAGTATCAGCATTGAATTTTTGTTTTTCAGTGTCATTGTTATTTTCTTGTATTTCACTTTCAGCCGCAGTTACCTTTTCGGCTGTTTCATTGGTTGAATTTTCTAATTCTGTCAATATTTTTTTCTTCATTGTTTTTTATTTTGCACCTTTTTTTAAATTTTCTCCAAACAGTATGTCTTTTGCTGAATTATCACCAACCCATTCCTCCATTTCAGATTTGTTTTTTAATTCTTCCCGTCTTTTTGTTGGAATGGAATGAATTCGAAATATAGAAAATGTGGTACATCAAAGTTGGTTGGCTTGATTCTTTCTACCCCGTCCTGATCTCCCACAGTTCGCGAAACGTCGTGCATACATTTTTCAAAATCTAGTGCATCGACTTCAAAAGGATACAGTCCACACCTTCTGAATCCGTTTTTAACAGTATCTGCTCCTATCTGCTGTATGCTTTCCGAATTTTGCACACATTATTGGTAATATCGCTCAGAGCCTGTTGCAATTGTGCCTCGGTATATTTGAAAAACCTTTTCTTAAGTTCAGCCATTTTATTCTAGAAAATACAGTAGTTTTACTTCAAAAGAAATAAATTCAAATTTAGTACCAGTTATTGACCAAGGCGAAAAACCAGTAGTTGACCACAACAAAAGTGTGGTCAACTACTGGAACCGCCTAGAAATAATGAAATTATTCGAATAAAAACTTACCTTCAACTCATGCCTAAAGTTATGAAACAGACAGAGACGCCAAACGTTTGATTTTCTTGAAACACAAGTAGTTAGTTGACCAAAGTGGTCAATTACTGGCACTTCACCAGATATTTCGTACCAGTGGTTAACCACATTAATTAAAAACATAAAACACTAATTTCAACAGTAAATATAGTAAAAATATTTAACTCAATTCACCTAGCAACCAGTACATCAAATATATTTCCAATAAGAAGTTCAACATGAACGGATGTTTTAAGATTGATAAAAGTAGTCTACTTACCGTGCTTATTGTCACACCACGTGTTCACTATTAGACAAAGAGGAAACATGTATAAACATGACAGTGGCCTACTTCTCTATACACGTATTACGGTTAGTGGGGACATCTACGAGAAAAGGACCAATTAAATGAATAAAACAAATAGCAACCATCAAAACGCTACAGTTTCCTTATTTCTGTGCATAAAAAAAAATTGGTCAATTACGAGGTGCTGGTCAACTATCGGTGCCTTCACCCTAGATGGTAGAATGAGAAGTGTAAAGAGAATTGTGGATAAAACTATAAATAAAATCATAGATAAAATTCAAATATATATTTATAAATAAAACATAGAGTCACCATAATAGTATAAATAAAATTACAGATGAAATGTAGGCCATATTTGTAGAGTAAATTTAAAGGTAAATTGCGTTGACCAGTTCTTTTCGAAGAAAATGTTAACGTGTATTTTGTTTCCTCGTGTTATGTGAATGTTTGTAGTTCCGATTGATTTTTGATTTGATTTATAACGATGGAGCGGTTAAATTATTGTTCTATATCGAAAAACTGTCCTTCCATGTAGAAATCATTAGATGGATATATACAGTGACCGCCAATAAGTAAGTATGTACCATATGGGAAAAAAGTTTATTTGTTAGAGTATTGGAAAAACATTTCTGGGGAAAAGTTTGTGCATGTCTAATAACCTGAAAGTAGATTTTGACACATGTCACGTGACCACTAGATTGGCGGCAAATTGAAAAAAAACATGAAGAGGCCAAGAGTGTGGTAATATGGCAAGATATCGAAAAAAGTAATTTGATAGATTTTATTGGAATTTACATGTTTACTCACGTACGGAGTTTTAAGCAATAAATCGGAAAAAGTCTGTGTTGAAATTATTTTTGAATATTTTCCGATCTCTTTACAAAAATGAATGTTTTTGTTATTGAATTGCTCGACTGTAGTGGAACATTTGTATGTTGATGATGATGACAAAACTTTCTTATTTTCTCCGCCCTATATAGTTGGCACTTAATTGAAAAATAGGGTTTTTGCTAGCACCCTCGCTGTTACATTGGTTCGTATCTAACAGTTCTATCAGAATTCCAAGACTATTGTGATGATATGGCAATATAGAAACTTCATGTTTCATGATTATAATCAAGTTTCAATGATTATGCCGCATAAGCGCTTCACTTTGCACATAAACTCTAAACATCTTTAATTTGACGCACTATTTTCAAGTTTATTTGCGAAGTGGAACGCTCATGCACGATTATCATCGAAACTTGATTATAATCAGGGAACCAGAATGTTCCTAGACTGCTAAATCACCACAATACTCTTGGATTCCTGCTTTAACTGCTAGATCCAACTCAATGTAATAGCGATGGTACTGGCAAAAACCATATTTTTCATTTTAGTGCCATCTGGGGCGGAGAAAATGAGAAAGTTAATGTCATTATCATCAAAATAATACAAATGCTCCACAACAGTCAAGCCACTCAGAAAAAAAAATTGATTTTTGTAAAGAGATCAGAAAATATTTTTAAAAAATGCAATTTCAAAATGTTCATTCATTGCTTGAAAAACTCTGTGTATGAGTATAAAATTCAATTTAGAGCAACTTCTATCATCCAAATACAAATCTTCCACTACAGTCAAGCCAATCAGAAAAAAAAAAATTGATTTTTGTAAAAATATTAATACAGGGTCCTGCAACTGCGCTCCGGTGGTCCATAGCTTTTAAACGGCGCAACTTAAAAATTTCTTTAGAATGCTAGAATGTTTCCTTCTTGAGAGAGTATCTTTGGAAAACATTCCGAAGTATACAAGGTGACCCAGAAAAGTTCACCAAACGAAACTTATGTTTTTTGTAATGGAACACCCTATATTTCATCACATGGTTGAATAGAGATTACTTTGACCATTCAAAAAATATGGGGTCATGTGTGTTCATCAACGTTATTTCGGGAGATATATCGATTTTACTTCAAAAAACATAAGGTATTCAACACTCTGTAACTCCTCGTAGAAAAATAATTCTAAAAACTTTTGGTATGCGAAATGACTCCAGCATGGTCTAGTTTCTGTAACACGACACACACTTGACATTTCATTACTTTTTGTACCGGATAGATCGAAAAGCAAACTGAAAGATATCTTGGTTTTTTCAATTGGAAATTTACGTTATTTTCAAGGTTAATACCAAGTGTGATATATTATTCGAAAGGAAATTTTATGGCCTTTTCAATACTGAAATTGAATATATGGGTTTCCATTTGAAAAAAAACAAGATTTATTTCAATTTGCGTTTCGATCTATCCGGTACACAAAAAGAAATGAAATTTGTTACAGGAACTAGACCATATTGTTCTCATTTCGCCTCCCATTAGTTTTTGGAATTATTTTTCCACGAGGAGTTACAGAGTGTTGAATACCTTATGTTTTTTGAAGTAATATCAGTATATCTCCGGAAATAACGTTGATGAACAAACATGACCATATATTTTTTTAATGGTAAAAGTAATCTCCATTCAACCATTTGATGAAACATAGGGTGTTCCATTACAAAAAACATAAGTTTGGTTTGGTGCACTTTTCTGGGTCACCTTGTATACTTCGGAATATTTTCCAAAGATACTCTCTCAAGGAAGAAAGATGCTTGCATTCGAAAGAAATTTCAAGTTGCGCCGTTTAGAAGCTATGGACCACCGGAGAGCAGTTGCAGGACCCTGTATAATATGCAATTTAAATTTTTTTCGATTTATTGCTTGAAACTCTGTATGCGAGTATAAAATCAAATTTTAAGCAACTTTTTCAGACACCTTTTTTCGATATCTTGCCATCTTACCCCACTTTTGGCCTCTTCGTGGTGTGTTTTTCCAATTTGCCGCAATACTAGTGGTCACGTGACATGTGCCAAAATCGATTTTTAGGATATCGGACATGCACAAACTTTTCCCTATGATCGTTTTTCCAATACTCTGATAATAAACTTTTTTCCCATACGGTGCATACTTTTTGGCGGTCACTGTATATGGTTTCCACATTATTATTTTTAGATTTTTTTTTTCGGATTATATTGATTTTTCCAAGATGATTATTCATTGCTCCATTCCACTCTAATATTCCAAAATTCAATCGATAACCAACAAGTGCATGAAGGACCATGTTGAATTTGTAAATGAAAAATTTGAGATTTCTAGTAGTATTTTCTAAATACCTATTTATCCCTTCTCAAAACTTGATCTATGGTGATGCCCAAATATTTATTATTGTCTTTTCCTTCAATTTTGCAATGTTCATTGTAGTAGTCTGGCAAGTTACTATTCATGCATGTAAATATAATCAATTTACTTTTATCGGAATTTATTGTAAATGAACATGGTTCATACAATTTTTTATGATTTTCAGGTCAATTTCTACTAAAGGTTTGAGTTCCTTACAACTATTAGCTTGATAAAGAATGACTATATATCATCAGCAAAACTTATAATCTGGTCACAACTATTTATTTTAAATAAGTTGTTCATATAAATGGTAAATAACATAGATCTCAGTACGGTCCCTTGAGGTACTACAAACTTTACCTCCACTGCATCTCTTAGACAATTTTTTATTTTGACATATTGTTGTTCATTAGATTTAGATTTATAAACAACTTACACTCAATTGTCTACTCGAAGCATTCCATCATATTAGGCTTTTTGACATATCAGAGAATATCAATAAAGTTTCTATACAGTTTTTAGAGTCATAACTGAATGAAATAACGTCATCTTATGGAAGAACATGAAAGTTATAGAGAGGAATGAGAGACAAAAGTTGAGAGTGACATTACATTTCTTTGGATTTAAGATATGCACGTTTCTCAATAACTGATATTTGCACCCAGAATTATTGTTTCGAACATACTGTACTGAAATGGTCGACAACAAGTTATTTAGGTTACAACGAATAAATTAAAGTTAGCGCAATAAATAATATACGTGGCCAGTCTGGCGGTTATTACTTTTATCTTATCACTCATGCCTCGGTACATGGCTTCTTATCTAAGGTAAACATTGCTCACCTATTTCAAAAAAAACTCATTATCACATCCGCCATGTGTTGTGTACTCGGTATTAACGGGGATAGTTTAATCTTTTACGGTCATGAAATTATAAAAACCATCATCTTCGTGTTTTTACAAATAGTATTTTTACTTGGCCGTACTGGTCAAATTACTTTATATACAGTGTGTCCCACTTTGAGCAGCCACACCCTCATATTTCATTGAAAATAAAATAATTTGAAATAATTTTTTTTATTCAAATTATAGTACTCAGGAATACTTACCTTTATGTTAAAATGTATTTTCTTCTTTTTAGAGCATTTAAGTGAAAGCGTTTCTCTGAAAAGCTTCTTTTTCAGATTATTTGTTTATTTCTTTTTCAGTTTTTTTGTGGATATGTTTCTTAGTTTGTTTATTTCAATTAATACGTCATTGTTGCACGATCGCTTGCATGTTAATTTACCGTTGGAAATTTTTCCGATTTTCAAAGCATTCTCTGTCTGGCTTTCGAGGAAGGGGGTAATTTTTTTTGAAACCGTATTACTCAATAGTCAGATAATTTTCACTATTTTTACGGATTTTTTCAATTTCTATTTCTCGAGTTTTCCTAATTGTTTTGTGACAGGAAAGGGGGTCGTGCCCCTCCATTTATTTTTTTTCATAATTATTTACCATGTTCGAAACTGTTGAAACATTTTCCAAATTTCTTTGCGATATCTATCTAGCTTTTGAGGGAGGTCAGGGGGGATTTTAATTTTTTCGAGAAAAGGGAGGGGGCGAGCCCCCCCTACCAAATTTTTTTAGTTGTAATGTTTGACGTCCAAATCTGTCAAGAAAACTTCCGAAACCCTTCGCGTTATCTATCTAGCTTTCGGAGGGGCAGAGGGGGGACAATTTCTTCGTCATTAATGTATTGTTATCGGAACTGAACCAATAAGGAAAATTTCAATTCCATAGAATAAGAGGAAGTGGTTCTGATTCACCTTGCAAGATTTGTACCCACCTAACACACCCACACAGTAAAAAAAGAGGCCTTTTTTGTGTTTGCAATTATTTTTGCCTACCTATTGCATTATTTATGATATTTATCGATATCCTTAGTATATTCCCATCTCTTTTAAAAATTCAGAAGTTGGTGGAAGGTTGGGAATGAGACCAACTAACCTTCAATCGAACTTTCGTCGATATATTTTAACATCATCGGGCTTATACTTTATCTGAGCCTACGACAAGCAAAATAAGACTTTTTGTGACAGACCTAATCATTTCTGGCAGAATTCTCCTACTCGTTGGCGAGTTCGTCTAGATTTGTTATTTGTATGTGTACATTCTTGTTTGTTATTATATTCTGCAAGTCTCCATAAGTTGGTTTTATTGTCATACGCCTGATGATGTCGAAATATATTGATGAAACGTCGATTGAAATTTAGTTGTCAGTACCTTTATATGCATTTCTGAAAAATAGTGTATCAGAATTTCCAAGTGTACTGACATTGGCAGTTCTTTTGACAACGAACATATTGAATGCGTGCGTGCACGGAAAAACTTTCAGCAACACCTGGTATATTCGAAGTATTTCACACAGATTATATTTCTAACCTAACAGTTAGGTTAGGTTGTGCCCCTTCTTTACGTTAAGAAATTCAGTCCATGGTCTCGTAGGGTTTCATCGAGAAGAGAAATCTCGTCTCGAAGGCACTTTTTCGTCTCGATCATCGAGACGAGATGTAAACAAACTCTCGTCTCGATGTTTTTCTCGAGTACAATTACTCGATCTCGATTCAAGACTCTCGAAATTTCGAGAGTCTCGAAAACAAAAACTGATTTAATTAAAAAATGCTATGTGTATAACACAAGGCCAAGGCTGCACCAAAAAAATTACGTTAAAATACAGAGGCTATATGTTATGAACTAAAAGCCACGTATAAAAAAAAATGCCGAGTATCAGCACAACAATAAACAATATTCTTCCAAAAAATGGAAATTAAACGAATCCTTGATGTTTTAATTTAATCTTTTATCCAGACATTTAAAATAGTTTGTGACGTTTAAGTTCTTTAAGAATATGAAGATATTTATTTTTACTTTTGTCCTTTTTATTTGCTTTGTTATCTTTGTAATTTTTTTTTGGTTTGTTATGTTCCTATGTGTAAAATGAATTAAAATTATTTCTTAGCATAGTTTTTTATTTTCTCTTTTCTGGCGTATTTAGAGCTGTGAGTTATTGCAGCACATATATTTTTTCGAGATCGAGAAATCTCCAAATAATTTCTCGATCTCGAAAAATCTCGAAGTGTTTTTCCCGATCTCGTCTCGAAAAAAAACATTAGTCTCGTCTCGATCTGGTCTCGACGTAATTGCGAGACGAGACGAGAAATCTCGAATTTCGAGAGTCTCGTGAAAGACTACATGGTCGAGAACGTAGGCAGCCAGAAAAAAGAGACACCCCGGAGGCGTATCTCTTTATTCGGATAGCGAGCATCTGCTGTGATTTCACCTTTTCATACTTATTAGTGATTGAATCACCAGCGACTTTGATGGCTAGGTTAGTTAGGTTAGGTTAGATTAGGTTGTGTCCCTTTTCCTACAAGATGGCCTCCGAGGTCACTCGACCTCACACCATTTGATTTTTTTCATATAGGGTTACCGGGCGAATCAGGTTCACTCTTCTAGACTCACATCAAAGGAGGATTTGTAGCAACGACTCGGAGCAGCTATTGCTAATATTACTCATACTCAGTTAAATGGGGTTATGGAAGCAATAGTGAGACGTGACACTTTGTGTAGAGAACACAATGGAGAACATTTTGAACAGTATTTGTAACCAACTATTTTTTATCATTTTGACTTCGTTAGTAGTAATAAGTGACTAGCACCAACGCACAGTTAATTTTTTAAAAGCTTTTTTTTAAAGCTTTTTTTTTAAAAAAATGGAAAACTCGCGAAATTAAATTCGGAAAAATCTGTAAAATAGTAAAAAATATCTGACCGTTGAATATTACGATTTAAAAAAATGTCTCCCCATCTGTTCCCCCTCAAAACCTAGATTGAGAACGCAAAGGAATTCGGAAAATGTTTCAACAAAATGATAATAGCTTTTCTCTTTTTTCAAAGTTTTTTTATTACCGTGCTTTTTTATGGTTAGGCATTAGTTTTCTTCAATTTAAAAAAATTGAATAAATTCCTGAAACATGTTTTTCTTCTGACGTACTGCTGCCTGCATAGACGGCAAATTATCTTTTGGACTCATCCTATTGACAAGTTTTTTATTTTCTATGTAATAAAGACATACATTGGCAGCGCCTCCCCAGAGACAAAACTTTCGATAACAAGCTAACTTGATTATACATAGCCACCGGATTGTTGTCAGTATTTGATTAATCTTTCATTAATTTAGTAGGTCTAGAATGTGGGATCCTAGCGGATATTAAATGCCTTTCAATAAGTTGCATCGTAACTTCACCTTGAAACTTCACTCTAAGGACTTTTTTAAAATTCATGCATGGAGTGATTGTACTCAGAAATCAGTCACAATACATTATTTAGGAATCCCATTGAATAACTTGTAACGGACAATCATACAAAAGTTCTACAAGGATAACTTTGCATGTGCTTTATTTCTATTACAACAGATATAGTCCAGTCGACTGGTTCAAAATGAGGAGCATTACCTTGAAAAACGTCTAGAGTTGATGAAACTTTAAGGTATCGTTCGGAGATGGTATGGGAAGTAGAATCTGAGTTTTTGATATCGAGAAGCCTGTGGAAAATTATTGGGAGCCAAAAAACCACAAAATGTTCAAACTTTTCTCGGTTTTCCGCTCATGGTTTCTGAACCATGTCTGTGATAGAAACAGTTTTATAAGAGCGTTGTAGAGCATTGAATTACCTTCAATTCTCCGTGATCAAAATATTTTTTGGAGTAATAATAACTGAGATACAGCATTTTAAAGAGCGGTCCAATTATCAATATATGAAAAAACGTGAAATATGGAATATTCTGCCCCATAACTATCACTTTTCTGCTTATATCAATTAAGTATGTATATACCATGTAGACCCCCCAACCATACATTCTCGTTCCTCTCAACCTTGTCCTCCTTTTTTATTTTAAAAATTGCAGATGTCTGAAATGAAAGCAAGCACATACAAGAGTCTCGTTTTCGAGAATATCGTATTGTCCCGTCTCGTTTCCTAGACGAGACTCGACACGATACTCGGACAAGACAAGCCGAAATTTTTATTCGTTTCGTCTCGAGTCTGGTGGATGAGGTCTTGCATGTCATACGAGAGTCTCTTGGTGAATATTTCCATGTACGGACTTGAAAACCTTTTCGACGCCACAAGACGCTGTTTATGCATTCAAAACCCATGATTTGGAGATACCTACTTCGGAGTGGAAAAACTGCTTTGCCAATTGGTTTAAACGAATGCAAAAATGTGTAGATTTGAAAGGAGAGTATTTTGAAAAACAATAAAGAAGTTTCTACACCACAATTATTGTTTTAGTTCTTCATTTGAGAATGAGGACATTTCGACTGAAGTATTTGTGCAAACTTATGATGTTTAATGAGTTCTGACAACTAGTGTTTATTGAACAAAATTTTTCGATGGAGTCATGACCATCTCAGATGAAGTTGTTTTTTTTTAATATCTGTGGTTTCAGAATTGCAAATCATAACAAATTATACATCAATGAAATCAGAATGAGAATCACCATTTTTCTGTATAAAAAAACAATATGGCGCCCATAACAGAAAAAAAAGTTGATGATGAATGCCAGAAGACGAAACGTCGGATAGTAAATCTGAAGATGAAAACGTGTAGCTGAAAAAAAGTATCAACGAAAATGTACTTTTGGTTTTGGGCTATGTTGTCAAATAACGATAGAAAAAAATAAAAACGAAAATTCTGATTTTCAGTTTTTTCCCGATATTTCCGGAAATACTCGGAATTTTCCAAGTTTCAAAACAGTATTTTTTTAAGGAACCAGAATACGCAACTTTGCCCCAATTTAAGCTTCGACGTATCTCCTGTAGTTTAGGAGATCCCAATGGTGGGGGTCGAATTTGAATTGCCCATATGTACATGAGTTAATAGTAGTAAAAACAATATAAAATATCGTCCATGCTGTATTCATTGCTAATAGTTGATCGCAATCTAAAAGTGCTTATTTATCTACTCTATTCGTGCTTATTTCTCGGTGTAGGTACCTTCTATAGGAAGTCAATTCTCTTATGTATCCTTCTTAGATTTTCTTTGATCTTACCTCTTTTCAATGCACTAATACGGCACCTCCATTATCAACCTTCTTAGGTACAATCACCACACAATTTGCTTGTGAATTTGTTCGCAGTCCGGAACGAAGATTGTGTTTGCCTCAGTTCACATCGATATTTTTTCGATATCTTCTATGCACAAGAAAAATTATCAACAACCGAAGTTTCAGATCGTCAATTGGATAGAAATCTGTGATCTGAGATCGATATCGCGGGAGCTGCGAGTCCACGTGTTTGTTAACATCGCTGAAATATGTGCGTAAGCGACCAGTTTGCAAGTCGACAATGGCAAGGCTCTTCTGAATATTTTAGAATTAATTTTGCACGTTAAACAGGGTTTCGAAAATAGGTGATTTTCTTTTGAATGGAAGAAAAGTAATCGATTCGAATTATCAAATGGGGTTTTAAACAAGAACAGAAAAATAATGTCGGTTAACAACAATGTAATAAACAATAGAATGCCAAAAACGCTGTCTGAGATTCAGTTCAGTTAAATGACCCCTCACAGGGAATGATGACCAACCTTTGCACTTGCGCATTATTTCTGTTTCTGGTCACGTCGTTGCCAAGTTTTTTTGTGTTCCAAATGAAGTCCGGAATATCATTTTTGGTTAGGGCAGGTAATTGTGGGAAATCCAGTAAACTTGCAAGCGAAAAAAGATAACAGTGTCGGCTTCTGAGTTTTGGCATTGTTAGGTTTCAGTATAGTTGTTCAGGGAAACTGTGTGAATCTGGATTACACCAATATATCGACGACACAGAGGCAAGAAAAATCTATGCGGACTTGAATTTGGATGATATTTCCATTATAAAAAAATATGACATTGATGTCAACGACATGTTATAATCGAAGATGGGGAATTTTATCATTTAATTTAATTTCTCCCTTCTTTGAGTACTTACTCTGACTGAAATTGTGTTTACACATATCAGGATTTGTCGTTAAATCTATAAAAAAAATTATCAAATGTAGAGTATGTTTGTCTACTCTTGAAGACATAACAGAATCTTCTGCAGATGCAGAAAACTTTTAATTATTGAATAGAAAAAATAGAGATGGTCTCATAAGGCCATTACAAACTGTTTAGATATTTGTATTTTCGTTGAAAGAAATATCCGGCAGGTTCTTGCAACGAATTTTTTGGAAACCTTCATTCATCAATATTATTTCACGATGAAAAATTATTCAGCTCCATAAAAAAACATATTTTCGATATATCTCCCAATGAGGCGAGTCACAAAATGAAAATGATAAAAGCATTAACAAGAATTTATACCAGAATTAGATCTTTCAATATTGAAATGTCGCAAACTGATAAAATTAGACTCTGGAAGAAGTCCATTTCGGCTCAAAGTGGAGTGGTATAGATGAAGCGGGAAGAAATATCACAAAATCATCTGCACAACTTTAATTTGACAACATCAAACTAATGGGGGGTGTACATATTTCGGATTCAGCAAGAATCCATCTTCAGCCTTATACAAGTTCTACAACAAATATGAAAGGGCTACCTATATGTAGTTACTACAGAACAAGAGTTACTTACATGGAGAGGAAAAAATTCCTTTTAATATAATTATAACAAACAAAAAGTTAAATGGGGGTACTATGTCCAATGCCCTAGAATTGAGAGAGAAAGATAGTAATTGTGATTATGATCTGTGTAACAATTTACCAAACGGCATGATAATAAATTTGACAAAAATTTATAAAAATATGTGAAAATATTTACGACATGGTCCGCCGACTCATGTCTGGATTGAGCGTTAGGGCAATTTGCCCTTCCAACACCAAATTATAAAAGGATTCATTATTATTTTGAAAATACAATGTGTTAAGACTGAGGTTAAAGTGACAGATGAAAGCGTACTTGTCAGCTGTCAAGTCAACTTCATAGATCAGAACAATTTTTAGGGGACAGGACACAATACATATTTACATGTTCTGTGGTGAGTTGGGGTGTGGCAACCAAGATAAACCGAATGTTCAGCGCAGTGAAGACAGACCAAATGGGAATATTAAAAGTTCAAGGAATTGAATTATGCAGTCAAAATTATGATAAAATGAGAGGTGAACTGAAGATAAAAACACTACAAAATTGATTCTAATTCCCATAAAAACATTTTGAAACAAAATGCCACAATTTTCGTTTGATAGAAATAATTTTATGAGATTACAAAATAAAGTGTGTTGAGAATTATGAGAGTGAAACAAATATCCTGTAACAATTTGAATTTTTGACGTTTTATATTTATTTCTCTCAACATTGTATAATATACTTCTTATTACAAAAAATGCCATTTGAGTTTAATGCGATTTAACAACATTTACAATGATAAATGAAAACCTCTGACCAAATGCAAAAATGTAGTTTTTCACCGCATTAATCTACGTGCGGTTTTTTCCAAGTGCGCTTTTTACGATGTGCGCATTTTTCCGAGTGCGGTTATTTCATGTGCGCTTATATGTGCGCTTTTTTCCGTGCGCATATTTCCTGTGCGTTTTTTTCTTTTGCGCTTATTTCCGGTCACCCGAGAAACTATATTTGACAGAATTTTTCCAATTAAGGACATTTCTGTTTTTCATCAAAAATGGTGGAAGAGTGATAACAAGAGTCAACAAGTAGTTTGAATTCATGTAAAAAAAATTGTAATGTCTTGTTGGTGTATCTGCCGTAGGGGGACCACGTTATTCTGAAATAATTGTCGTTCCATTGTTTATTATATTTCTATGGTTAACCAACAAAGAAAAAATTACCTGTTTTACGAAATGAAATCATGTATTCATAACTTTAATGTTTGTATTCTTTTATTGAATGATGCAATAAACAGAACAAATTTCTAATTCCAATTAACGAAAAAAAGTTCAAATATCATTCTGATGAACTTATAAGTAAAGGAATAATTTGAAAATATACCCTACCCAAGTAACAATTTAAATGTTATTTGGATTTATCCTAGTTTTATGAAGGTTAGGTAATGCCCAATTTGATTTATGCAGGTCATATATTATTCCTAATACGCTACCAGATCAAACAGATTTATGAATCAGTTTCAAAACACTCCTGAAGGTAAAACCATTCAGAATTTGAGTATATTTGTTTTTATGATGGTTTTACAAAGGCTCATACACATACACGATAAATCTTTTAGGTATTTAAATAATCCACATAGAAACTTAGTTTTGTGATGGTTTTATAGCAATTCTCAAGTCCATGCAATGGTTCTGTAATAAAACTAACAATGAGGTTTTATTAAGGTTTTGAGATGTACTCTCGAGAACCGCTATAAAATCAAAGCATAAAACTATTTCTACTTAAATGCTAGTAGCTCCCCCTAACCGGTAATAAATAAATCACATTGGGTAAAGATAACTGGAAAAAATAAATAGTAATCAAACGTTTCACAAGACTTAGACACCAAATACTTATCACGGGAGTATAGACACTGAGTATACTGACCACGTCGATCACGAAACGACGAATGTCAGGCGGGATTGACAATTGACTTTTGAAATATTTTGGAAATTGGATTAAATAATACCAAACGTACTTTTTTAGGATAAAATTTTGAGGAGAAACGACTTTATGACGTCAATATGTGCAGCTAAATAGAATAAAGGTTGGGTAGCCATATTTTATTACAACCAGAGGGAACAACTAAAGAGAGCCTAATTTCAATTCATGTTTCTTGCAATTTGGTGTGTATGACGGAAAGGAAATACACAATTATTGGAATTCATTTGTATTTAGATATAGTACAAATCATTCCGGGAAAGAAAAGAGTCAAAATAGTTTTTTAATTTTATGTGATATTTTGTTTATTTTCTTAATTTCGCGTTGTTATTGGGGCGCGTTGCAGATTTACCACCTAACTGATGTCATTTTGTAAAAAAAATTTCATTCGCAGATGATATTCGACATTTCACGTTGTTGAATACTTATATATTCTTCATATATCACTGCCAGGACGCCATAATTATATTTTTGCTTGTAAATTAGTCACCCTATTTTTCGCAACTGAAGAATTAAATTAATTTAAGTCCGTTTTGGCTGTAGTTATTTATGAAATATTTTCTAACCCAAGTTCATTCAAAAAAAGATGTTTTGATGCCAAATAGGTTTTTTTAATGACATACAGGTTTATAACAGCCCCATGATTTGCTTTTATTATGATCCTCAGGAGGTTATTAAGAATCCTGCGAATAAGGCAAGCAGGTTTTATGCTTGCATTTCAAAATAGCCCTGAGAACCGTCATAGGAGTGGGCCCTCGTAGATTTATAGCAGCTTTAAGGAGGTTTTACGGATGTCGTTACAGCAAAACAGTTTTATCGATGCTGTGATTGTTATGGTCTTCAGAACCTTCTGAGGGCTATCACAAAACTGAAATTGTTACTTGGGTAATTTAAGTCGTCACATGCATTACAAACTACTTTTTGAAAAATATTTGAATGTTTCTTGCAGACAAAATGTTTGCATTTATCGCATTTCTGTCGGAAGATCGACTGCAAATTTTGCATAAGCCACGTTTCCTGGGATTTTCAGATGGCTCTGCATATTCAGAATTTTCTGAACATTTTGTTAGTACCATATTCTTGGCTGTTTAAATGTGTCTACGTAAACCTTGTTGCGGTCGGGATTGAATAAGGTATGTAACTAGCCCAGTTCCCAAATCTTAAAGAAAGATCCTCATTCACAAAGATTTTCCATTTTCCCTCTTGCTTCTCTATCCAAGAGAGCAAGTTAAGGTCAATTTTCTTTAGAAATGGTCCTAACTAGGACCAAATACGTAAAATCGGACTTGCAAATCTGTTATTTCCACATTTCATAAGTTATTTTCAGACCTTGCAAAAGATACTCTCAGATAAAATTCACTTGCCCTTAGAGGTTCGATATCTGAATATTTTTATACATTTTTCAATTTCGAAACATCGTGACGAGAATCCTGTATTCACTAGAAGTTGGATATGAAGGACAAGAGTATAGAAAATGCTAATATTCCGACATTTTTGGAAATATTTGGGACAGAAAAAATATTGTTTCATTATATTAAATTGTGGTTCAAATAGGCCAAATAAAATTATTTATCTACGCAAAAAATACCTTTATTTTAAATCGAAACTAAAATTAAGACCAGAAATAATGTTTCAGAGCTGTTTGGCATCATCTGAAGTTCAAAAATTATCTCTTGAAATAGGATGTCTATCTCCAGAGGCTTCAATTCATCCAAGATTTTGATTGATAAAAGAACAGAAAAAATAGTGAACTGAAGAAATACGTAATTTTACTTCATTTCATTCAGTCTATGACAGTCAACAACATTAAAGAAAATACGTTTATAAATATCATGGCAAAGAATATCAAGTCATGAAAATAGATTATATGGTCAGTTTTTGTCACATACCCATCATACAATTTCAAGTTGCGGGTTTTGTCTTCGTCCCTTACTGTTTATCATATGTTTAAACGATGTTATCGAATGCTTCAAGAACTCAACATTTTTAGTGTATGCAGATGACCTTAAAATCTTCCTCAGAAGAAGGGATCAAAGTACCTGCAGAGCCCTCCAAGAAGACTTGAATATATTTTCTTAGTTCTGTGATAATAATAATAATATCTTTATTTTCCTTGTTTGACAAAGTTATAAAATTTGTATAGGAATCGTCTAAGAAAAAGAAAAAGCAGATAAAAATAATCCCTGAAAAATGGAATAAAACTACCTACTTGTACACATAAATTCTTCAAAACTATAACAACACTTTTCAATAAGAAAATCTTTAAGTTTTCGTTTGAAGATATAAACGGTTTTGGATTTTTTTATTACATCTGGTTTCAAATTATAAACACCTGATCAGGAGAATTAAAAGCTAATTTAGTTTTAACAAATGGTACAAAAACATAGTTTTTTTGTCTTGTGTCAATATTATGCTTACATTTATTCAGTACAAACAATTTATTTGTATTTTCAAAAACAGATAAGCACAAGTCAAAAATTAAAAGACTAGGAACAGTTAAAATTCTGAAATTTTTAAAAGCATTTCTGCAAGAGTCACGGGGACTCATGCCATTAATGATTCGTATGAGTTTTTTTGTGCTATAAAGACATCAGAGCAGTTGGAAAAACCCCAAAAACACACTCCATATCTCAGTCTAGAATCCACCTGCGCATAGTACAGCTTCAGCAAAACCTGCCTTATATTTCTGAACTGATATGAAATAGAATTAATTTTTTTTATTAGAAAATCGCAGTGATTCTGCCAATTCAAATGTTCATCAATGTAGAGACCCGAAAATTTCAAGCTCTCACATTCTGTTGTTATATTGTCAGAGTTATCATTGGCTCTGAAACTAATAATATCACACTTCCGTTGACGATGATGAAATCTTATTGAATCTGTTTTTTTTGCATTCAAAAACAAATTGTTCGCAGAATAACATTAATTGATATTTTCAAAAACTGTGTTACATTTTTCTTTCAAAACTAACTCTGATCTGTCAGAGATTATAATTGACGTGTCATCTGCGTACATTGTAATGAATGTTCCTGGTGCCGAGTATTCCAAATCATTAATATATAAAACAAACAATATGGGTCCCAATATCGACCCTTGAGGAACTCCTAATTCAGAGAAAGCCATGCTGGAAGTTGCATAGTTGATAGCGACATATTGTTTTCTATAAGAGAGATAGTCTGTTATCCATGCCAACGGTATGCGCCTTATGCCATAACGGAATAGTTTATTTAAGAGAATGTTATGATCAACACAGTCGAATGTCCTGCTTAGATCGCAGAATATCCCAACAGGGCACAAGCCTGCTTCAATATAGTTCACAATCTGTCTATAATATGATTTTATAGCTGTACTAGTTGATTTTTTGGTCAGAAATCCATGTTGGTTTTTTGTAAAGATATTATGATCATCAGAAAATGATAAAAGTCTTTTCACAAAAGTATATTCGAATATTTTCGACATACTTGAAGAAATTGTTACTGGCCTATAATTTTCCAATAAGTTTGGATTGTTCTTTTTATACACTGGTATAATTTTACCTATTTTCATCATATATGGGAATAAACCTTCGCTGAATGACAGATTCACCAAATGAAGTAGAGGTTTAATCAAAACATGAAGACTCTTTTTTAAAAGAAACATTGGGATTTCGTCATGACCTGAAGAACTTTTATTTTTAAGTTTGCTATTCAGTAATTCATACAGTTCGGATTCAGCATAAGGGTGTAAAAAAACGAATTACTAGGAGATGGAATGTTTCTCGCGTAAGATTGATAATCCAGATTTGTCTTATCAATTTGACTAGATAATACTTTAGTGGACTCGATAAAATAATTATTAAATGTGTCAGCAACTTCTTTCGGTAAATCAACAACAGCGTCCCTGCCCTTTATAGAAATATTTTGGTTTATTAGATAATTCAGAAACAATTCTCCAAGCGGTTTTTGAAGGATTATCAGACTCATCAATTCGTTTTTGGAAATATTCTTTCTTTGTTAATTTTACTAACTGAAAGTGTTTTTGTTTTTCCGTTTTATAACTATTCTCAAGGTCCTTCCGAACTTTTTTTAGATTGTAGAGGTCTTTCAACTTTCTACTTGAAATTTTTACTTCATTGTTAACCCAATTAATATTTTTAACAGTCTTATTGAAGATTTTACGCTTTGGAAAATTAATTTCAAAGTAATAAGACAATATCTCCCAAACACACTGATAAGCCAAATTCATATCAAAAACACCAAACAAATTTTCCCAATTCTCCTCCTGAAGAGCCTTCACAAAGGATGCAATTGCAGCTTCATCAAATGAACGTTTAAATTCGCCATCCACTTTTGAATGAGCTTGATCAAGTCCATAATCTACACAGCATGTACCATTATCAGTGAAATTTGAAAATATTTGATCAATTACTGAAGCTGTACCAGATGTTACTCTAGTAATCAATGCCCTTGCTCCAAATTTGCTATAATCAATGCCCTTGCTCTAAATTTGAAAGAAAATCATCACAGAAGCTTCACGAATAATAATAAAAACTACTCCGAAATTTTAGTAGACCAAAATGTATTGGTGGCCTGGCGAAAGAGATGCAACTCCCGCATCATCAAAATGAGCGATTTCTGTGAGTGACACCTCTGAATAACATTCTCCCTTAACATTCATATAAATGAATCTCCAATGGAAACTGGCTAATTGAGAAATAATCAACTACCTAAATAAATGCAATGCAAATTTTCACTTTCAGGTTTCCTTTCTTTCAAGTTAGGTTCTTTTCACAGTATCTATCTTACAGTGCGGTCCAAAGGTATGGAATAAATTCATTTTTAGCGTTATTATGTATTTTATGAAAAAATCCTGAAACAGGTCAATTTTTATTGGCAATTTGACAATTTACAGTATGAAAATATTACCCCCTTCTTGCACCCCCTCTGAATTATGAGCACCCCCTCAAAAATTTTAAATGAGAAGGGGGGTCGTGTGGCATCTTGTTCGAAAGGGATTTTCATTATCTGTTCAGTAATACTAAGTTTTTCATATTTGGTGCAACCATAACTGAGAAATTTTTTTATTAAAATTTAAAAATATTGACACTGTAAATTATGTATCCGTTGAAAAAACCTGAAACAGGTCGATTGCTATTCTCAATTTGACAATTTATACTTTCTGATCTGTCTTGCTAAAAAAGTCAGGAAAAAGTCGTTGAAGACACCAAAAAATTATTCACAAAACCCATAAATAATATAATGTCAATCTAGTAAACTACTGTTATTTTGATATTTGTGAGTTGCTGGCAGACGTCGGTGTATTGAAAAATATTTTTGTGTGTATTCGATTCATCTATGGCTCATTTATCCGAAACTCAAAGAATAGACATTTTAATTATGCTTGGATGCGGTAATAAAACACGAACTCAAACGGAAGTTTGTGAAATGTTCAATAATAAATACCCTGGTCAACACGTATCACAATCTACAGTTAGCAAAATAGAAACAAAATACCGTGAAACTGGACATGTAAAAACTCGTCAAAAACCAGGTCGAAATGCTGCATTGGATGAGGAGAAAAAGTTAGATGTACTGTTAGCGATTGAGGAAAATCCGCATATGACAAGTAGACAACTTGCCGCCGACAATGATGTAAGTAAATCATCGATATTGAGAGCTTTACATAAAGAAAAATACCATCCTTATAAAGTTCAGTTGGTTCAGGAGTTAAATGAGGATGACCCTGATAGAAGGCAACACTTCTGTGAACTGATGATGGATAGAATCGAAGCAGATTTGCAGTTCATAAACAAAATTGTGTTTTCTGATGTAGCTACTTTTTATTTAAATGGAACGGTTAATAGACAAAACTGTAGATATTGGAGCAGAGAAAATCCTCATTGGATGTGTGAGGCTCACACACAATATCCCAAAAAAGTGAACGTTTGGGCTGGTATCATTAAAAACAAAATTATTGGCCCCTATTTTTTTGAAGGCACAATTAATGGTGAGGTTTATCTAGGTTTTTTGATGAACTTTTTAGTGCCTACATTAAAAAGACTTTTTCCCGATGTTAGTGATCCAAAAGGAATAGATAGATCAATTTGATATCAACAAGACGGAGCTCCACCGCATTACACACGTATTGTTCGAGATTATTTGACAGAAGTTTTTCCCAATAGGTGGATTGGCAGACGTGGAACGATTGAATGGCCGCCTAGATCCCCCGATTTGACTCCTCTCGATTACTTTTTATGGGGTTATTTAAAATCAAAAGTATATTTCAATAGACCAGACAATATTGCAGATTTAAAAACTAGGATATCGGAAGAAATTAACAACATAACCCCTGAGGTCCTACAAAATGTTCTACGAGAATTCCAAGATCGCCTTGCTTATTGTCAAGAAGTGAATGGTGGTCATTTTGAACATTTAATTTAACTGTAAAACAAATTGAAATATACTTCCTAAACATTATGTTACATTATTTCCTTCAGTCTATCAACATTTTACATATTCAGAATAAATTTTCTCAGTATTGCTGAACAGAGAATGAAAATCCCTTTTGAAAAAGGTGCAACACAACCCCCTTTTTCATTCAAATTTTTTGATGGGGTACTCATAATTCAGAAGGGGTGCAAGAAGGGGGTGATATTTTCATACTATAAATTGTCAAATTGAGAATAGAAATCGACCTGTTTCAGGTTGTTTCAACGGATACATAATTTACAGTGTCAATATTTTTAAATTTTAATAAAAAATTTTCTTCGTTATGGTTGCACCAAATATGAAAAACTCAGTATTGCTGAACAGATAATGAAAATCCCTTTCGAACAAGATGCCACACGACCCCCCTTCTCATTTAAAATTTTTGAGGGGGTGCTCATAATTCAGAGGGGGTGCAAGAAGGGGGTAATATTTTCATACTGTAAATTGTCAAATTGTCAATAAAAATTGACCTGTTTCAGGATTTTTTCATAAAATACATAATAACGCTAAAAATGAATTTATTCCATACCTTTGGACCGCACTGTATGTAGTTCAATGTCCACTGTGGTATAAAGCAGTTGTGTTCTGTTAGATATTAGAAAAAAATAGCTTAATTTTTATCGTAGATTTTTTCCATTTCCCGAGGAGTCATGATTGTTTTAATTTTCATTTGAGAATGTTTCCCTTTTCAACCTAATTCATATCAGCTACAAACTGATAACTATATCAAAAGATCTGAATTTGATTATTCGTGGAAAGAGAAAGAAAAAACTGAATTTGAAAGTTTTCGTTCACAATCATCTGAGATCATTTCAACTCGTTTGCTTCAGTTGTGTAGTTATCTTATTCCTTGTTCAAAACTTATTCATGTACCTACACTAGAAATACAACAATCAGATTGTTCGTGAGAACAGAAATAAGATAATATCTTGAATACGTTCACCGTGAACTCTATTCTCTATTTTAACGAGTGTGTGAATTTCTTGACCAGTCATTAAAAGCAAGAAATAGAACAATTGCCCCAGGCTCTGACGTTTTAAGTTTCGAATCCTAACTAGCCATTTTTCAGATTCATATTGAAATTTAGTTACAATAATTATAATGGAAATAATAATAATAATATTTCTACCGTAGTCGCGTGATGGGTGTCATGGGACATCTGAGACCATAATGCATCTGCTGTCAGCATCAATCAATCAATAATATGCTTTATTGTCAGAAGAAACAAATCTTATCGACAAAGTCTTGTGGTACTTCAAATTAAAAAGAAACAAAACACAGACATACCAGAACAATAAAATGCACAAGCTGAATACAATTTGTATAAATGATAGTTTTTTTTGTATCTAGTCATAAAATTAAAGGGCAGGCATATTTTAATATCGACACAAGGTTTCACATCTAAATTATTCTTCCATAAAAAATGGAGCGATTATTTCACATTTTTTAAATAATCCTTATGCTTCAATTTCCCTAAGCAATTATAAATTTTCAAATCATTATAGAATATAGATTCCTTAGCAAGATTGTTTTTTAGTGAAGGTAATGGGAATTTCAATTCAGAATATATAATAATAATAATAATTACCCCCTTGTCAATAATAAAGTAAATGCCTCTTTCTGACTGAGCATAAGATGTAACTTCCAACTGGAAGTGTTCTTCATCCAAATTGAAGAAATAATATCCAGCGATTCATGAATGATTGATTTCATTCAAATGAAAGGGTTAGGTTAGGTTAGGAAATTATAGGAACCAAAGATGAACGTGATCTAGAAAGACAGTTAGGTGGCTCATATCTGAATGGATTCGTTTGTTTCTACAACGAAGTTCATTGACAGTGAAGGTGAATGGCTTCTGACAAAAAATATCCAATAAATTCTGGTGTTCCTCAAGTTCTTGGTCCTCTCATCTTCTCATTGTTCATATAGAACTTTGCTATGCTTTCGTCACATATTGTCAAATATTGTCAAATATTGTTAACAGTAATAATATATCCCAAGTAAATAGGTACTTTATTTTTATTAACCCTGGTAAAAAAAAATCATGTCCTCCATCGAAATATTTTTTTACAACTATGAATATATAGGTATAACTGCCAGGATGCTGAAAAACCATGTAATTTTCCATAGACAAAGATGTGCTCTCAGTGAACATGTTTACAAGCAATGTCATAGCATGGACTAAAATACCACAAACATTTAAGCAAAAGAAATGAATACTTCGAAACGAATATTCTTGGAAATGACATTTATTTTTCTTTCTAATAAGAACAACACATCTCAATAATCTTAGTAACATCTATTTATACCTACTGATGTTAGACAAGAATTCAAGGACTCTCAATAATTATTTATTTGGTATAACTTCACTATAATCTCATCAAACAAAATATTGTCCACATTTCCAAAATTTCTCTTCAATAATTAATTTTTCTTAAATACTTCACGTTCACATTGTGACTTTTTTAAAGGCATTTATTTAACTTGCTCTGTGTGTGTTTGTTAAATGGGTACAAATCTTGCAAGCTGAATTAGAACCACTTCCTCTTATCCTAATAAATTGAAATTTTACATGTTGGTTCAGTTCCGACGACAATACATTAATGTCGAAGAAATTGCCCCCCGAAAGATAGATAGAGAATGCGTAAGGTTTCGGAAGTTTTCTTGACGAATATGGACGTCAAAAACTACAACTAAAAAAAAGTCGCTAAATTAAAATCGGAAAAATCTGTAAAAATAGTAAAAAATATCTGACCGTCGGCAAGCTTTTATATCACTTAAAATTTTATAATGTGATAAAATGATGGGTTCAATTCACTTTGAAATTAATATTCTTCCTTTTACTGCATTTAAATAAAAGCTTAAAAGTATCAACTGTAATTGCACTAATGAAAGGTTTACTGGTCCAACACATTGATAAACCGGAATAGAATAACCAATGGTGAAACTCTTATTTGGATTTATTGAAGGAGGCTTCACCATTTGATGATAAACAATGGCGAATTCCACTGATAAAAATAACGCTCGGTAGGCAGTCGCGATTTCATTGGTGAGAAAGTTCGAAGTCGTGTTGTGATCTGCAAATTTGCCAATCGTTAGAGAGTTACTTCAAAGAGGGTCGGATAACAAAAGTGTAATTGTTCATAGGCGTTGTTCAACCGAAGGATACAGTCTGATGAAAAATTAGATTTCCTTTCTTATAATTCATACGAAACGGCAAATAGTCAAGATGTTTGACGGAATAAAAAAAATTATTACATTCAGTCCATCGATCGACAGTCACTATAAAATACTCATAAAAATATATATTTTGTATCCGAAAAATGAATGTACTGAATAATAGTTTGCCTACCGATTATAAGATTCTAAATTTCATCTCAATCCCATTACAAAATAATAATTATAATGATAAAAATGAAACTTTTGCCTTTTTAAATTATTCTATGAGTTGTTCTTGGCGTTTAAGAGGCCATGAGCGCGATCATATTAGGGACGGTTTTTTTGGTAAAAGAGCCGATAACTCAAAAACGGTTCACCGTATCGATTTCAAACAAAGACAGGCTTCTAGAGGACGTTCGATTCTATGTACCTACGTCTGCGGCAGCACCTCACGATGCTTTTTACAGATTATCGAGGAAGCTGCAATGGTATTTCTCTTCCATTAAAACTTGAAGCAATCTTCATCCAATCGAAACAAATTTGGTATCAGAGGAAAGTTAAAACGTTGATCTATGTACGTGCTGTAATGTTTTTTTGAAATTATTTGTTCATCTACCCAAAAAATTGCTTCAAAGTAACTGCATTTTTGGGACATTTTTGAGATTTTTTTTGTGAAAAAGTGGATTGAAATTTCAATTTCCATTACAGCACGTACCTAGAATTGAATGTCCTCTAGAATCCTGTCCTTGTTGGGAATCGATACGACGAACCGTTTTCGAGTTATCAATTGACTCTTTTACCCTTAAAAGCGCCACAAATATAATTGCGCTCATGGCCTCTTAAGCTCACATACTTATTCTAGATATTTTCTTTGAAAGACATGTTTCTATTTAATGAATAGGTAGAGGATTTTTGAAAGGTCTTAAAGCCTTTTTACATTTGCAAGTTTTCATGCAAGTTTCATGCTATGCAAGATCTGTGTAATTCCAATTCAGTCAATGCGCATGCGCCCGTGCGAGGTTGTGGCAAGTTTCATGCCATAAACAAAATTCGAAGAAATTCTATTTTGAGGGCGATTTTCATGCAATTTCGGTTGTTTTTGTGAGGATATATGTGTTACCAACTGAGACATACGAGGATATATTAAAAATTTCTTAGCCTACCATAGAACCAAACAAAATTTCAATGTCAAAATATTTTATTACTCAACATATTCTCCTCTTAATTGGATACATTTATTACAACGGCAACGTCTCTAGACCTTTCAAAAAAAATGTTTCTTCTTGCTCTTCAAACCAGACCTCCACAGCTTTTATTACCTCCTCGTTGGAAGAAAATTTACGACATTTCAAACTTTTTTTCAGTTGAGGAAAGAGATGATAGTCAGACGGAGCCAAATCTGGTGAATAAGGGGGATGTTTTAGTAATTCAAACCCTAAATCACGAATTTTTTGCATGGCAACATGAGATTTGTGTGCAGGGGCGTTGTCCTGCAAAAACAAAACATCTTTGGATAGCTTTCCGCGTCTTTTCTCTTTAATTTTTCCCGTATAGAGTGGTCAGTAATGTCGAGTAGTAATCTCCAGTTATTGTTCTACACTTATCCAAAAAATCAATCATGATTACTCCATGGCAATCCCAAAAAACTGAAGCAAGAACTTTTCCAGCAGATTTTTGGACACGAAACTTCTTAGGTCTTGGAGAACCGGAGTGTCGCCTTTCCATCGATTGTTGCTTTGTTTCTGGATCGTAGAAATGTACCCAAGTCTCATCCATAGTAACAATTCGGTTTAAGAAGTCTACATCGTTTTCAAATCAAGCACAGATCGAAAGCGATGCTACTACCCTTGCACGCTTTTGGTCAACATTCAAACATTTGGGATCCATTTTGTAGCAATTTTTCTCATGTCCAAATTGACGTGAACTATATGATGAACGCATTCGTATGAAATATTCAGTGCTTCAGATATCCGTTTTAGCTCAATTCGACGGTCTGTTAAAATCATGTCATGAACTGCATCGATATTTTCGGGGACTGACACAGAAACTGGCCTTCCCGATTCGTCATCATCTTCAATGGAAAATTTACCTTTTTGGAAGCGCAGCCCAATTTTTCACGGTTGCATTCGAAGGACATTGATCACCAAGGGTATATTCATATCTTTGTAAATCTGCTTATCTCTTAACCCTTTTGAATACAGGTACTTGATGTTGGCTCGATACTCCAATTTTTCTATTTTCACAATTTCGGTGGACATATTTTTACTTTTAATTTACTGCGTAACTCTGGTTTATTTTTTTGACGTCAAACTTTACACTGACACTTCTAATAAGTTATTGTTCGTTGCTAAGGTAACGCAATATTTTGTTTATATAGGGAACTGGTCTAGGCTAACTAGATATCAATACATCCTCGTATGTCTCTAAGATATTTTACATCAAGTAATTGTATTTTTGTCACAAAAACCGGTATTTTTCCATATCTATGAAGATGTGTAGGGTCAAAAGTAATAAATATGTTTGTTAAATGAATCAGATTTTCAACACATACTACTTTCAAAGATGGAAATTACTCTCAATTCAAACAGAATTGCAGCCAACTTGCATCAATGTAAGAGACGGTGCAAGGCGAGAGGCATGCAATTCTGTCTCTTGCACAGACTTGCATGCCGTGAAACTTGCAAATGTAATACGGCTTTTATGTAAAGAGAAATACAAAGGCAAACTTAAATTCATTTGCTCAATTCCATTTAAATACTCGAAAACTCAATCTTAGCCGAAATTCTTCAGAATCATGTCCAGGTGAACATTTAATATCAAAAGGGGCATTTTATTATGACCATGTCCAGTGTAAATGGGGTGATCAGTGAACCATACATTTTATAAGGCTCATTGTTAAACAGCTATTTTATAGACCAGTTGTTTTCTAATGGTCCTTTCCGCCAGGTCACATAATTTACATAAACTCCCTAAAATTTTCGTACCAATATCCGGTTGGAAGGAAAATTGACAAAAAACCTGTATTAGAACAAACAAATTGAATTGAAGACATATCGGTTCCACATAAACGACAATTTTGCCTTCGAAATCTAGAGAAAGTGACTTTTAATTTTTTTAGAATTTCTACAGTGACCGCCAAAAAGTATGTACCATAGGGGAAAAATTTTTATTATTGGAGTATTGGAAAAAATATTCTGGGGAAAAGTTTGTGCATGTCCGATAACCTAAAAATCAATTTTGACACATGTCACGTGATCGCTAGAATGGCGGCAAAATGAAAAAAATTGTAATGCAAAGGCAAAAAAAGGGGTAAGATGGCAAGATATCAAAAAAAGTTATTTGAAAAATTTTATACACATAACATACACATAAACGAAGTTTCAAGAGATAATTCAAAAAAATTGAAAATAGCAATTTTTTTAAAAATATTTTCCCATGTATTTAAAAATATTTTTTTTTTTATGAATAGCTTGACTATACTGAAACATCTGCATTTTAATGATAATGACTAAACTTTCTCATTTTCTCCACACCAGAGGGCACTAAATTGAAAAAATGGAAATTTGTCAGAACCCTTGCTGTTACATCGGTTCGTATCTAACAGTTATATCCGAATTCCACGACCATTGTGATGACATGACACTCCAAAAACATGGTAATTTCCAGATTATAATCAAGTTCCGATGATAATCGTGCATGAGCGTTTCACTTCGCACATAAACTTGAAAATAGTGCGTCAAATTAAAGATTCTTAAAGTTTATGTGCAAAGTAAAACGCTCATATAGCATGGTGATTCTAGATTGCCATATCAACACAATAGTCTTGGAATTCTGATATAACTGTGAGATAAGAAGCAATGTAACAGCGAGGGTTCTTTTTTTATTTAGTGCCCTCTGGTGTGGAGAAAATGAGAAAGTTTTGTCATTATCATCAAAATGCAAATGATTCAGTATAGTCAAGCTATTCATAAGAAAAAAAAATATTTTTAAATAGATGGGAAAATATTTTTAAAAAATTGCTATTTTTAATTTTTTTGAATTATCTCTTGAAACTTCGTTTATGTGTATAAAATTGAATTCTAAGTGACTTTTTTAAATAACTTTTTTTTATATCTTGCCATCTTACCCCTTTTTTGCCTTTGCATTGCAATTTTTTCCTTTTGCCGCCATTCTAGCGATCACGTGACATGTGTCAAAATCGATTTTTAGGTTATCAAACATGCACAAACTTTTCCCCAGAATATTTTTTCCAATACTCCAATAATCATTTTTTTTCTCTTTTGGTACATACTTTTTGGCGGTCACTGTATATACAGGGTGTTAATTAAGTACGTTGACAAACTTCGGGAGGTGATTCATTGAATGTTTTCAGGCCGAAAAGTTCATATAAATACATGTCCCAAACGGCTTAGTTTTCGAGATACAGGGTTATAAATATTAATTTTTTTTCAAGATTTTTTATATTTTTTATTTTATAAATTTTATTCATCGTAGATTTTTCAAATTCTGAAAAAATATTTCCATCAATTTACAATAATTGAGAATGTTTAATTTTCTAATGTTATGCGAAACTGGTAAATGTTTAAATTAATAATTTCATTGTAACTCCTGAACCGTACAAGTAAATGAAAAACATCAAGAGAGCAAAAAGATGTTAAATGAAACAACATTCATTATTCCTTTCTCATAATATGTCAGTGGCGGCGGAAAAAAAAATTCTGAAGGGTTGAACAAAGCTTGACTCTGAAAACAAGAGGACCCTGTGAATCCTTTGGGAAATGCATTATTTTATATCGTGCGAACTATTGAATGGACTGTACTTGCCTAATTTGAACTGATTATTGTTGAAAAAGTCGAAGTTAACTCTAAAAAATCTTGAAAAAAATGTATTTTTATCACCCTGTATCTCGAAAACCAAGCCGTTTGGGACATATGTTTACATGAATTTTTCGTCCTGAAAACTTTCAAAAAATCACCTTCCGAAGTTTGTCAACGTACTTAATTAACACCCTGTATATAGAAATTCAAAAAAAAAATTAGTCACCTTCTTTAGATTTCAAAGGCAAAATTGTAGTTTATGTGGAACCGACATTAACTTAACTTAATTAACACCCTGTAAACTTTATTTATATTTTATGTTTTGAAATCCACTTTACTTATTTCTTTGATCATATTCACTCATCTAGTTTTATTTTGATGAGTTTTGAGAAATTTATTGATATATTATTTGAAATTGCATGGATAAATTATTATCATTATTATGCTGGTTATAAGATATTTAACAGTTCGTACAGTTTTTTTAAGTTTCTGACAAAAACGTATTTAGAGCAATTTTCAAGCAATAAATCTTGAGGTTTTTTAAATTTGATTTACAATAAGAAATAGGTAGGTACAGAGATATTTCTAACGACAAGATTTTTTACCGTTTAAAATATTATAATGAAACGAAATGATGGGTTTAATTCACTTTAAAATGTATTTACTTCTTTTTAGTACATTTAAATGAAACGTTTTCTCTAAAAAGCTTTTTTTTAAGTTTATTCATTCATAGGTAGATCTTTCTAGTCTAAATTAAAGAAGAACTTGACTGCATACAAGAATTTAAAGGATTCTTCTTATGTATAACTATACTTATTTATGCTCAATCTAAAAATATATACATTAAATGAGAATTTAACATTTTAAATTAAAAAAAAGTAAAAGTTACCATTTGAAAAAAAAACTTGCAAATGGCCAACAAGAGTTTATTTACATCGTATTTTTTATATATTCTGATAGTTTGCTTTCGAAAATATTCAGGTAGTGGATACATTTCCTTTCATTCGATTATTTAGTATATAGGTCAAAACATTTAAACAACAAAGAATTCATGCTGATTTTTTGGTTTGTTTCGCAATTATACAGGGCAATTCAAATTCGACCCCCACCATTGGGATCTCCTAAACTACAGGAGATAAGTCGAAGCTTAAATTGGGCAAAGTTGCGTATTCTGGTGCTTAACAAAATACTGTTTTGAAACATGGGAAATTCCGAGTATTTCCGGAAATATCGGGAAAAAACTGAAAATCGGAATTTTCGTTTTTATTTTTTTCTTTCGTTATTTGACAACATAGCTCAAAACCAAAAGTACATTGTCATTGATACTTTTTTTCAGCTACACGTTTTCATGTTCAGATTTACTATACGACGTTTCGTCTTCTGGTATTCATCATCAACTTTTTTTTTCTGTTATGGGCGCCATATTGTTTCTTATACAGAAAAATAGTGATCCTCATTCTGATTTCATTGATGTATAATTTGTTATGATTTGCTCTTCTGAAACCACAGATATTAAAAAAAAACTACTTCATCTGACATGGTCATGACTCCATCGAAAAATTTTGTTTAATAAACACTAGTTGTCAGAACTCATTAAACATCATAAGTTTGCACAAATACTTCAGTCGAAATGTCCTCATTCTCAAATGAAGAAAAACGAGATATGTTGAAACTTTATTATAAATTTGATAGGAATAGTACGAAAACAGCACAAATTTATTTTTAATTATATCCGGAAAGACAACAGCCGGATAGAACATTATTCGGAATTTTGGACAAACACTTGGCTGAGTACGGTGCGTTTCAAAAACCAAGAATGAAATATGGAAGCATCGGTAATTTTTTAGGTAAATGCAGATCCTTCCAAATCAACACAAGTCACGGCAGAAATGGATCTGCCACAAACGAGCGTTTGGAGGGAATTAAAAAAAAAGTGGTTTGAAATGTTATAAGATACATATTTCCCAAAAATTACGTCCAAGTGATACTGAGAGAAGGATGGAATTTTGCAGCTGGCTCTCGAATAGGGTAGACTCTACAAACTTCTTGAAAAACATTATTTGGACAGACGAAAGTACTTTTTCGAACTGTGGTGTTTTTAATAGAAATAATGAGCACATTTCGAGTGAAAATAATCCACGACACTTCAGAGAAGTCAGACCACAAGTTCGGATTCGTTTGAATGTGTGGGCTGGAATTTATGACGACCGAATACTTGGACTTCATTTCTTCTCTAATACTTTGAACGGGGAAACCTATCTTCGGTTCTTAAGAAACGAATTCGAAGAATATATGGATACTTTTCCCCTTGTTAATTATAACAGCTGCTGGTTTCAGCATGACGGGGCTCCTCCACACAATAAAAGAGCAGGTTGCGAATATTTACACCAAAGATTTCCTAATGGGTGGTTAGGAAATTCTGGACCAGAGTGAGGTGGCCGGCAAGGTCACCTGACCTTACAGTTTTGGATACTTTCTTGTGGGGCGCTTTAAAGAACAGAATCTATGGAGAGCAAGAATATGACACAGTAGATGAACTTAGAGACAATGTCATCACGCAATTCAAGTCTATCAGAAGAAGGGATATTGTTAGGGCTGTTGTTAATTTGAGACGACGAGCTCGGTTATGTATTCAAGAGGAAGGCCATCATTTCGAACACTTGTTGTAATACTTTTTGTGCATTTTTTACAAGCTCATGATTTCATTCTTGTTTTTTGAAACGCACCGTACTCAGCCAAGTGTTTGCCGAAAATTCCGAATAATGTTCTATCCGGCTGTTGTCATTCCGGATATAATTCAAAATAAATGTGTGTTGTTTTCGTACTTTTCTTATCAAATTTATAATAAAGTTTCAACATTTCTCGTTTTTCTTCATTTGGGAATGAGGACATTTCGACTGAAGTATTTGTGCAAACTTATGATGTTTAATGAGTTCTGACAAATAGTTTTTATTAAACAAAATTTTTCGATGGAGTCATGATCATCGCAGACGAAGTTGTTTTTTTTTAATACCTGTGGTTTCAGAAGTGCAAACCATAACAAATATACATCAATGAAATCAGAATGAGAATCACTATTTTTCTGTATAAAAAAACAATATGGCGCCCATAACAAAAAAAAAGTTGATGATGAATGCCAGAAAACGAAACGTCGGATAGTAAATCTGAATTCCGATTTTCAGTTTTTTCCCGATATTTCCGGAAATACTCGGAATTTTCCAAGTTTCAACCATGTTTCGAATGGCGAACGAAATCAATGCTTTGAAAAATTTAGATTTCAGCGCTCCCTTCTCAGAGTTCAGGCATACAATTGTCAATCATTTATTAGAAATATTAGTATAAAATGTACCTAATTATATAGGAATCGAAATGTATTTACAGATGAAGTTATATTCAGTGTGTGATTATGTATAGATATTATTATAATGTATCTAGTTATAGTTTCCATGTAAAAAGACTTTCGAGTCTGTATGGAAATGAAAAATTAAATAAATAAATAAATAAACAGTATTTTGTTAAGCACCAGAATACGCAACTTTGCCCCAATTTAAGCTTCGACGTATCTCATGTAAGCGATGCAGCAAGAAAACACAAAGTCGTCTCCACAATTTAATATTACCAACTGGGTATTGTAATGGTGTACGGCAAGTGCTATCAATCAGCTAAACCGTAGTGTTAAACATGTCCTTTTAACACTACGGTTTAGCTGATTGATAGCACTTGCCGTACACCATTACAATACCCAGTTGGTAATATTAAATTGTGGAGACGACTTTGTGTTTTCTTGCTGCATCGCTTAACTATACCACTCCACTTCGAGATACAATGGACTTCTACCACAGATTGTATCTCATGTAGTTTAGGAGATCCCAATGGTGGTGGTCGAATTTGAATTGCCCTGTATATTACTTTGGTTACGCATCCCAACAATGCATTGAAGAAGCCTTCGCTGCGAATTTTGCATGTAAACATTTCAAATTCTGACGTATTTTTGTTGCCTTATGTCAAAATATTTGTCTAGAAATCCTATCGAAAATGATGAAAATTCAAACGATGAAAAATTCAAACGATTAAGAAATTATTGTTTTTTTATAAACTGTTGCCAAGAATTGTAAGAATTCCTAAAAAACGATACAACGAAAACCAATATGGAGGACGAAAATTTAATCGCGATTAAACAGCTCTTGTGAAATAATCATACTTATTTAATAGTTATTTAAGTAACAAGGAATGTAAAGACGTGTTAACATTCGAGGTGAGCGAGTACGAGCCGAGGCAAAGCCGAGGCTTGTCGCTTGCCGAGGATGATAACAGTCGATACATTCCGTGTTACTTATTACGTTTTTCCCGCTGCTTGTTGACATTTCTCAAAATTTGCCTGAATTGAAGTTTGTTTTCTTACCCTTCCTTCATGATTATTCGTTCTAAGTTGCTTGTGCGTGTAACTAAGTTACCGAATAATCAGACAACAATAATATTCAAAAGGTCTCATAACCTAAAAATTGATATGAATGAAGCTGAAGGTATTACTTGTCAAAGTCAAAGTCATTATTACGCTAGACATGTAAATGACACTATTAAGTTCCGTTGTCAAGATGAATTAGTAAACGAATGATATAGGCCATTTACCTGTTTTGTTGCTAAGCATGTATGGACTATTTACAGTGTCGGCAGCGGGAAAACAAAATATATTCGAAAAATGGACGTTTCTGATTGGTCTAGGTATTTCATCATGAATGAAATAATCGATATTAGATATTTATGAGTGTGGAGCATATCTGCGAAATGAATAAATATTCATAACGCCTACTTGAAAATCTTCAATAAAGTACTTCTAGTACTGCCTTTTTATTAATTAACTCTTTTTCAAATCAGATGATGACATAAACGGTTACGTAATATTAATAAGATAAAAATACCAAAAAAAAACTGTCAACCAACAATGCCCCCAATCAACTGACCGTTAGTTACCATGTCAGAATAACAATTCCTCTTCCTTGTCCATCCCGAAAAAAAAGTTTTCGTGGCCTAGGTGACCACTATTACCGTGCGAACCACATAAAGGGTTGGGCAATCTTGACTTTTCAACTCAACCCTTTTCCTCCCTTTGGCTTTTGAAGAAAAAAATTACGTTCCGTGCAATACAGGTAGCCATGGACACGCGTCATAGTTTACTGTCTTGTAGCAAAGGGTGATTAAAAGAAGATGCACCCAGTGCTTAACAGTTAAAGTACTCGTGCCTGGTTCGGGTGGTTAAATATGGTAATCACGCTTGGCACGCGAACTCTCTCTCCCTCTGTAGTTTGGAGAAAATGAATTATCATTGTTGACATACAATCCGGAAACTTGTCACAATAATAATAATGGAACAGATTTTCCAACAAGACAAATGAAAATGTATGTTGTCAAATAGGAACAACAATAGCAAAATGCCAGAGCCTAAACTGTAGATACGAGGCTTGTTTGGTAAGTCCGTGACTTTTTAAATTTCCCGCGCAGTAACTTTAAATGCAACACTGCTGCTGTCAACCACCATCTTTCAATAGACTACTGTCAAATTTTGAGCAAGCTGCGACATTTGGTTTGTGTTTGACAGCAATTAGAAGCAGACAACCTCGTGAATTTTAACAAAAATGGAAAAAAGTGAATTTCGTGTGTTGATTAAGCATTATTTTTTGCGTAAAAAAACCATAACTGAAACCAAGGAAAGACTTGATAAATACTATGGGAACTCTGCACCATCAATTTCAATGGTTAAGAAGTGGTTTACTGAGTTCCGTTGTGGTCGTACCAGCACAAGTGACGCCGTACGTTCAGGTCGCCCAAAAGAGGTCATCACGCCAGAAATCGTCGATAAAATCCATGGAATGATATTGGACGATCGGAGAATAAAAGTACGTGAGGTAGCTGAGGCTGTAGGCATCTCAACTGAGCGAGTACATCACATTTTACATGAATATTTGGACATGAAGAAGCTATCCGCGAGATGGGTGCCGCGATTGCTCACACTCGACCACAAGCGCAACCGTGTGACCACTTCAAAGGAGTGTTTGGCAAAGTTCAATCGCAATCCGGGCGAGTTTTTACGCCGTTATATAACCGTAGACGAAACATGGATCCATCACAATACCCCAGAGACCAAGGAACAATCAAAACAGTGGGTGTCAACTGGTGAACGTGCACCAAAGAAGGCTAAGGTGCGTCTGTCAGCCAACAAGGTTATGGCCACAGTTTTTTGGGATGCACGCGGTGTCATTCATATAGATTACTTAGAGAAGGGTAGAACGATCAACGGCGAATATTATTCAGAGCTTTTAGACAGATTCGATATTGATTTGAGGCAAAAACGACCACATTTAGCGAAAAAAAAAGTGCTGCTTCATCAAGACAATGCACGAGTGCACACGTGTGTAGTCACTATGGCAAAAATTCATAAATTGGGCTACGAACTACTACCCCATCCAGCATATTCTCCAGATTTAGCCCCTTGCGACTATTTTCTTTTCCCAAACCTGAAGAAATGGCTGGGTGGTAAGAGATTTGGGTCGAATGAAGAGGTTATAACCGAAACAAACGCCTATTTTGAGGGCCTTGAGAAAACCTATTATTTGGAAGGAATAAAAAAACTGGAAAAACGCTGGACTAAATGTATTGATCTAAAAGGAGATTATGTTGAAAAATAAAACGCTTATTTGCCAATTTTTTTTTTTCTTTATTCAAATAGTCACGGAGTTATCAAACAGCCCTCGTATAAAGAAAGAAATATAATAATGTAGGTATACAATACAAATCAACATATATACTATTATACTTATTTTGAGTTGGTGTTAGAGAAAATATACGTTGGATGCCAATAAATAAATAAATCTCAGGGTTCAATGTATCAATTTTTCATCAAGACTTTCTTGATGTCATAAAATCAATGATAAATATTCAATAGGAAAATAAAGCAGAATACCAATCAATTTTTAACTTATAAATATTTAATGATTATGAATCATGTAAACTTTTTCAAAATTAATAAACAAGCATGATACCATCAAATAAATAATATTAGGAAATAACCCTGCGCATGACCTTCCATCTATTTTCATGTAACCCCTAATTACTGTTGGCTAACACGTTCTTATGCTATAGCCCATGAAACGCTGCGCTAGACTACATTGGAATGGAATCAAATCAAACTTAACCTTACTTTATCTCTGTATAAACCTAAATTATGTTTTGTATACAATGACTCCTAAATAATAATAATATCAATGTTCGTACCGAGTTCTACGAAAACACTAGTCTTTATTGTCAATCTCGGTTGACATTCGAACGAACTGAAATAGTTTTTTGTTCCCGAAATCGCGAAAATATATGCATATATCAGTTTCAAAATGTTGCAACAGAGATTATAAGAACAAGGCCTTGTTTTAAATACTTGCGTTGATTTCTCTCTCCTGGCTGGAACTCTGCAAACAGTTATTGTTGGAATTCATTACATGGTTTCTGCCTGGACTTCTAAGACGCAAACCGTGGAATCTCCATTTCAGGAACCTTCACTTTGTGATATCGTCCTTTCGCTGGGAAATATTCATTCCACTCAAGGTAATTGTTTATATAAATGAAATTACACATTTAGTGTTTAGTTTTTGTTCACTTTCGTGACTTTCTTTTGAAAAAACTTTCCAATTTTTATTTTCTTCCTTCCGATATTACAATTTTCTCATCTCTCCTTTCATTTTTATCGACAACCCCCTTGACGATTTTTTTGTTTCCTGGCAACACTATGGAAATTTGATAACTTTCGAAACTTCACTGAATTATATATTTATTATACTAAATATAAACATGCTATTGATATCAGAGAAAAGCTGGAAATCCGTAGAATTTTATTTACTTATTTTTTTTTTTAATTCTATTATGTCTCCCACTTTCCATAGCATCATCTCATTACAAGAAAAATTAGGTCGGGCTTATCTCTATGAGATATTATTCCAAGTTTCAACTAATCCAATAGTACAGGGTACTCAAAAGATTCTTCTTCCACTAAGCATTATGAATTACTATTATAGTTTGTTATTTCTCATAGAGTTCACCTGATTTTGTGTTTTTTAGAGTCTTATAAACTTCTGAGATCCAGAATCACAACAATACACACAAATACACACATAGGTTAACTTTTAATATGATCTAAAACTACATGTTGAAATATTTTACTGAAGAATAAAAACAGTTTTCTGCAAGGACTTGTTTCAGTGATTGTTTTTTGAAGATATCACACCTCGCTTTTTTAGTTCTAATTCTTTTTCTGTTTCTTGATACATACGAATTTTGTTTTTGTGCGATATTATCAATGAGATGTCGTATGCATACACTGTTACGTTAACACCTTGCAAGAATTTATCCAGATCGTTGGAATGAAGTAAGAATAAAATAGGCCCCAGGATGGATCCTTGTGGCACACCAACATCAATGAGTTTACTCTTCGAATTGATGTAACCAATGGTAATGATGACGGTGTTCCAAAAATGAGGAAATTCATTCTAATTTTACATCTCGTATTCCATATTTATAAAGTTTCAATTTTAGCTGATTATGATTGACACAGTCGAATGCCTTCTGAGATCACAAAAATTCCTGCCTCCATTAATGTTTGACCTTTTCAAAAAAGCATTAATGGCAGTATTAGTGGAACGGCGAAAAATCCATGTTAACTTTCCATGAAGATATTGAATCTTACAAAAAGTCATAAGACGTCTGAGAAATTACTCAAATACTTTGGAAAAATTTGGTGTTACAGTAATTGATGGAAAATAATTATTAATAGTAGTTATACCCGCCCTTTCAATAATGGGAATAATTTTTCCCACTACCCCTATAGAAAGTACACACTTTCCTCCCTCAAACCAGGGAGGAAACTCATACTTTTCCTCCCTAGGGAGCTCTTAGAAAAACAATTATCAACACTTCATTCAAATAGGCACATAACATTGCTTATGATAAAATCACTCAATAGCAATTCGAAATGTATAAGCTATCTAAATGTCCAATAATTCCAATCACTAACAAGAAAAAAGTAGAATAAAGTTCTTGAAAAAAAAAAAAGTTGTAATCGCCAGGAGATGAACCCGGGACCTTCGGATTACAAGCCCAAGACGCGAGCCATTGCACCACCACAGATTCTCAGATATACATGACTGTATTGTCTATACTTTCCATCAAGTAAGAATAGGTCTATTTGCAAACAAAGTCACAGTAGGAGAAAACATCAAATGTATTACATGGGAGTAAAGTGCCTTTTCCTCCCTTGGATGTAAACTACATCCTGCGGGAGGAAAAGTGGCACTTTCCTCCCTAGTAATACAAATAGCTATTCCAACTTTCTGACATTGGGAAAATCACCATTCAGAAAAGACAAATTCACTAATTGCATGAGAGATTCAATAATATTTCCATAACAAGCGTGATTATATATTGTGGAATTTCATAATTCTGAGAGGAATGCTCATTTTCAGTTTTTTTTAAATGAAAGTTCCAATATCTTTTGGAACCAGTGAGATATTCACTGAGCTGAAATTGTGGTTTTCTGATAGGTAAGGAGATCATCACCAGCTACAACATGATTCATGGTTTATCGATCACCCTGTATGATATACAGGTTGTCCGGCAAACCTTGCACAATTCTGGAACAGGTGATAGACCAGGTAAACTTCAGTAAAAATATTACCGTTTTCGAGATGATGGACTTTTTTTTAATTTCTCGACAATCTCCACCTCATCTTGGTTTTTTAGTGCCATGTCAACAAAGTGAGACATTTAAATTTATTTGCTATTCACCACTCAATAGCAGACGTTCAAAACAGTTTTTCAGAAATTCATACAATTTTTCGAGAAATGGGGGTAAAATGCCAGATTTTAATGATTTATTTGGCGAAATTATAAAAGTTGATGTGGGTCCAGAATAACACCACACTCTAATTTATTTGAAGTATCAAAATGTGCATTTTTTTTTGCAATAACTGTCCACCTTCAGGTTGTTACAGTGTTTTCAGACAATACTTTCAAAGTTCTGTTACAAAAAAGTGGTGGAATTCAAATATGGCACTTTCTGCAAAACTCTTTTGTACGTCTAGAAAGACCAATCATGAGTTACCTTCAAAAGAGAAGATATTTGAATCAATCTCAATTTGTTGACGTGACCCTAGCAAACCGATGTGAGGTAGCGATTTTTCCGACATTCTAAAAATGACCATTATCTCGAAAACGGTGAGATTTTTACTGAAGTGAAATGCTGCTATTCTGAACAGTCAAGATATGGTGTGTCACCAGTTCGGAAATTTAATAATACAACTTCCTAAGAGGTCGTTGTATAACAAGATTTATCGGAAACCCTGTATATTATGTATAATGCCATACCTGTTGATAATGATTAACTTTATTCAAGATACCTACCACTTATCAACAAAGGTATTTTGGACACTTGAGAGTTTCAGAAAATGCTGCTTGTACCCAACACACATAACACAAACACAAAATAAACTGGTAGTGGAATGAGTAAAATAACACCTGATCCGTTTGACAGGCTCAACTAGCAATTACTTGTCACTCGGAATATCCGCAAATCGGAAAGAACTGTAATTGAAATCCCTATCAAAAACAACTTGTAACGATGTGAACACTTGCGAAATCTGAAGAGAACTGAAAGAAACTGCAAGACGAAAAACGCGCGCAAGTCTACTTGCTGAAAAATCATTAAAACTTTTTGTTATTAGAGCTTAGAGAGCTGGAAGGTATTACTCTGTCTGACATGACGTCGAGAATAATTAATTGAAATTCGAGATCACGTGTTTTCTTCTTCCTCTTCAATTAATAGGCACTGTTTTTTGCGCGAACTAGATGGACCAAATCTTGTATGAGTTTGACGTGGCCGTTTTCAATCTTGGTAATGTTTTCATTGTTATTTTCGTTATTATTCTTATGCAACTGACAATAAGTAGTGGTGGAATACTATTTCCGCCAAAGATAAGAACAATTATTGTGACTATAATTGTGAATATAATTGTGTTAGCCAGTAACAAAAAGTAAATTTTTGGATTCCTTGAAAAGTCATTGCTTCAATTCAACAAAAGTACCGAGAAAATGACTCACCTTGTGCTATCCGTACCGCTGGCATTTTGATTCTCATGTTGGAAATTTTCGAATGTCCTTTTTAAACGAGAAAATTACCTGTCCATTTCCCAACAAACATCCTCCACACTAATTCATTTCCACTAAGTTAACGCACATCACGAAGAAGTCCACAAACTCAACAAGATTAAACACATTCAACGGAAAAACAAAAAATATTCTTATCACATATAGGGTAATTACCGGTCTCGGTAAGTCAAAGGGTCAGAAGTGATCTCGTGCGTGTGTCCGTCAATCTGCCTGGACCGAGATGTGTGGTCACAGGTCCATACGCGTGTGATTCCACGTCTAGCGGTTCAGGCGATTCGCGACACCCTGTATAATATATATCGTATATAAATGGCCACACGTGTTGGTAATCATTGACTTTAATCAAGATACATATCACTCATCGACAAACGTATCTTGGACACTTGAAAGTTTCAGAAAATGCTGTTGGTACCTAGCACACAACACAGAATGAACATGAAATGAAATGGGCAAAAAACACTATAGTTCATAAAGTTCAAATTATTTTAACTAGCAGTCATTTGTCACTAGGAATACCCGGAAACTTCTAACGTTATGAACACTTATGAAATCTGAAGAGAACTGAAAGAAACTGCAAGACGAAAAACTCGCGCAAGTCTATATTGTTGGAAAGTCATTCAAACTTTTTGTCATAACAGCTCAGAGATAGATTGGGCGACTTCGGCCAATACTATGGCCGCCACGGTCGCCGGACTTGAATCCGTTAGATTTTGTTATTGGGGATTTTTGAAGGAGAAGGATTACCACAATCCAATCACTAGCGAAAGGAAATTAGGGAGCCGAATACGACATGCAACCTAAGGAATAATAATGACCCCAGAACTCTGCGTTTGTTGGAGAGATCAAGGAGATGTCGCGCTTGTATCAGAGCAGAAGGAAAACAATTCGAATATTTGTTGTAATTTCTCAATCATGTTCACGAGGAATATTGAAGTGTACACTGTTGTGTTGTTATTATATCTATCAACATATTCTCAATTCTATTTTTCTCATGAAAGTTCATTTAATTGTTGTATCAGTCCAAGTGCCTGTGTGAGATTCATCAGCTCATCAGTACCTATGACAAATGAACAACAAACTGCAGTTCACACTTCGATAAAATAAAAAGCAAACCCATATCAAACGAAACTGCGATCCATCGTAAAATTTCGTAATCTGGTAGCAATATCTTAATTTTTAAAGAGAATTATGGCAACTTCCATACCTTTTTTCAACTCTGGACAAAGCAAGCAAGTTTTTAAAGCCAATGAACAAGTTTTCGTAGGAGATTAATTTGTGACAATAAAAGTACAAAGTTTTATGATTGACATCTTAAAAGGATTCAAAACGGAGAATAATTAATTTTTGTAGACCATAAATGACTGCTATCGAAAATCAGCCTACTGCGACTGATACAACTATTGTTGAGTAATACTTATCGAAAGTAAGTTTTAACATGAAACGCTCCCAATCAGCTTAATACATAATAGAATGATCTGAGATAGGATTCAATTAATTTTTATTAAAGCTGCAATATCTCAAAAACCGTGAGGTTCTTACTATGGTCAAGTTATGGCTTTCTGATAGGTTATTAACTTGTGTGCCACTAGCTACAATATGATCCATGGTTTATAGGACACCCTGTGTGATATACAGGGTGTCCGGTAAACCTTGCACAACCTTGGAACTGAGGATAGATCAGGCAATGATCGTTCAGAAAAGCAAAATTTTACTCCAGTAAAAATCTCACCGTTTTCGAGAAAATGGACATTTTTTCATTTTCTAGAGAATCTCCATCTTATCCTGTTTTTTGGGTGCTATGTCAATAAATTGAGACATATTCAAATCTCTTCGTTACTGAAGATTACTGAGTGGTGCTATCAGACGTAAGAAACAGTTTTTCAGAAATTGATAGAATTTTTTGATAAATGGGGGTAAAATGCCAGATTTGAAGACTTTTCGACGGAACTATAAAAGTTGAAGTTGGTCCAGAATAACACCATACCCTAATTTGATAAAAATCTCACTCCTTCCAAAGATAACTATATTATTATACCATTTGAAAGTTTGGACAGAATGTGCAGTTTTTTGTATCTAGTAATTGTCCACCTCCATGTGATTTTAGTGTTTTCAGAAAATACTATCAAAGTTTTGTTACAAAAGAGAGGTGGAATTCAAATCCGTTATTTTACCCCAAGTTCTCGAAAATTTTGTATCAATTTTTGCAGACTGTTTTGTACTCCTAAAAGCACAACTCATCAGTAATCTTCAACTTTGAAGATATTCGAATCAATCTCAATTTGTATACATGACACCCAGCAAACCGGGGAGAGGTAGCGGTTTTCCCGAAATTCCCGAAAAAATGCCAATTATCTCGAAAATGGTGACATTTACACTGAGGTAAAATTCTGCTATTCTGAATGGTCAGGACTTGGTCAATCACCAGTTTCAAGATTGTACAAGGTTTATCGAACACCCTGTATATTAAACAATGCCACACCTGCTGATAATGATTAACTTCAATCAAGATACCTACCACTTATCAACAAAGGTATTTTGGACACTTGAGAGTTTCAGAAAATGCTGCTGGTACCCAGCACACATAACACAAACACAAAATAAACTGGTAATGAAATGGTAAAAAACACCTGATCCGTTTGACAGGTTCAACTAGCAATCACTTGTCACTCGGAATACCCGGAAAATCGAAAATAAATGTAATTAAAAGTCCTATCAAAAACAACTTCTAACGATGTGAACACTTGCGAAATCTGAAGAGAACTGAAAGAAACTGCAAGACGAAAAACGCGCGCAAGTCTACTTGCTGAAAAATCATTAAAACTTTTTGTTATTAGAGCTTAGAGAGCTGGTAGGTATTACTCTGTCTGACATGACGTCGAGAATAATTAATTGAAATTCGAGATCACGTGGATGCAAAGGAGCGTGAGTAATGTTTTCTTTTTCCTCTCCAATAGGCACTATTTTTTGCGCGAATTAGATGGACCAAATCTTGTGTGAGTTTGACGTGGCCGTTTTCAATCTTGGTAATGTTTTCATTGTTATTTTCGTTATTATTCTTATGCAACTGACAATAAGTAGTGGTGGAATACTATTTCCGCCAAAGATATTATTCATGAGAACAATTATTGTGACTATAATTGTGAATATAATTGTGTTAGCCAGTAACAAAAAGTAAATTTTTGGATTGCTTGAAAAGTCATTGCTTCACTTCAACAAAAGTACCGAGAAAATGACTCACCTTGTGCTATCCGTACCGCTGGCATTTTGATTCTCATGTTGGAAATTTTCGAATGTCCTTTTTAAACGAGAAAATTACCTGTCCATTTCCCAACGAACATCCTCCACACTAAATCATTTCCACTAATTCAACGCACATCACGAAGAAGTCCACAAACTCAACAAGATTAAACACATTCAACGGAAAAACAAAAAATATTCTTATCACATATAGGGTAATTACCGGTCTCGGTAAGTCAAAGGGTCAGAAGTGATCTCGTGCGTGTGTCCGTCAATCTGCCTGGACCGAGATGCTGTGTGGTCACAGGTCCATACGCGTGTGATTCCACGGCCAGCTCGTCGGGCGATTCTCGTCCGTTTCGTCGCCCATCGTCGAGTGAGATCGCATGTGTTCGTGGCTACTCACTAGCCAGCGGTCCTAAGCACCCCACGTAGTAGGGGATGATGTGCTGCGCGCGTGTACCGGAGTAGGGATTTTGCCCGCTGGCCTCCCGGATACTATATTCCGGTCTGCTCCGGTGCTGTGTGCCGTATATGTGATAAAACACTTGTTTTGGAAAGCACTACTTGACGAAGTTCGTCTCGAGATTTATTGCTCGGAATATTGACGGGGATCGAGTGGAAAGTTCAACGGAAATCTTTTTTTATTCGCTCTATTGAATTTACTAAAAAATTGATTTTCTGTATTGCGAGTTGCGAATAATTTAAATCAATTCAATTTGTGCAGATATAGATTTTTCTTCGGTGGGAAACAGAAGAAACAAAAATTGAGCATAAATATATATTTGAATTAAAGGATCCCGCAAACTCCTTATGGAATTTGGGTCACGGTGGATATTTTAGAATTTTTGGTATGAAGTATTCCATGTGATTCTCAACCAATGTTACCATTGCGCCAACCCAAAAAAATTAACAGTATTGCTGCTAGTGGCGTTGAAATCACCCATTGCGCAGATTAGACTATTCATTTTTGAATCCGATAACAATATTTTCACTTGTTTCATTGTTGCTGATGTTGCACAATATTGTGCTGTTTTATAAAAAAATTCTTACCCCTCTCTTTCTTCACCACAACTCCTATTACGAAACGCAAATATAATATTATTCGAGTGCTTTTAAATGTAAAATTTGTAAAATTAAAAATTTGTAAAATTTGTTTTTTTTACGAAACTCTCAGGTTTTCGGAGAAAACCCCTCAAAAGCAGAGCTTGTGCCAGCAAGGGAGATCCGGGACCTACAGTTTAAATAAAAGTGGAATCCGAACCACTTCAGCTCAGTGATACACGACCGGGGATCGAACCCGGACCGTCTGGGTGGAAGCCAAACGCCCTAACTCCTCGACCACTTCGCTGTAATATGTATCGTCGAATGTTAAAATATGCCTGTAGAAGGAAAATTGCAGTTTTTTATGATTATCCCCCCTCCCCCCAATGGGCACAAAATGAAAAAAATTCGGTGGATTTTTCTGAATTTTCATTATGATGCAGTTCAAGTTATTTTGAATAGAAATTAATTGAGTGATGAACCCCAAAAATGAATAGTTTAGATGCTAGGGGGCGTCGAAATCATACCTTGCACAGAATAGACTATATTCATTACTATAGACGAAAACAATATTTCTACGTATTTCAATTTAGATTATGCTGAAAAATTGTGTAATTTTTAATTAAAAAAATGAAACCTCCCCCTCACCCCTAACCACTATTTTGAAACACGAAAAAAATTAATTCTCGACTACTTGTGAATGCTTTATCAAAACAAATGTTTTAATCAGCTCAAATTAAGGAATCGTGTAGTTGTTTAATTTCACCATTTCCTCCCTTCAAAAAAATTGTTTTTGACTTCGCTGACTTCTTAGTAGGGCTTAGTTCATGTTATTTGAATATCAATTGATTGGACAAAAGTCATGAAAATAAATTTAAAAAATCAACAATTTGAATTTGAGTTGGTGTCTGAATTAATTCTTTTCGTGTTTTAAAATAGGGGTTGAGGGTGTTGTTACGTGTAACTTGAAGAACCACCCCTTGAGGGGATACTCGATAGTTTGCTATTTTAAACGTTTTTATTTTACAAAGTATACATGTTATACAAATATCCAAAATTGATTATATCGTTATTTATTCATTTATTTATTGAGTACATCATTCTACAGCCAGGGCCTTTTACAGAATGAGGCAAGAACATGTTGAGGGCATTTCGCCATATTACACAATAACATAAAAGTAGAAAATCATATAGTAAAAAATATAACACATGCAGAAATTCCGTGTGTGAACTGAAAAAAACTCAGTGAGAAAAAAGTTCACACGCGGCACTACAGCAGTGATTGAAAGAATTTATATATATATATATATATATATATATATATATATATATATATATATATATATATATATATATATATAAAAAAATCATGTCAGAATAGCCCGCTTAATGTCGATTGGCTTACAATGAAAAATGTCCACATTACTCTGAATTGACAAGTGGTCTCGACATATAGTATACAGAGGCGAGAAATGAAGTACATTCGTTAGTGGAGCGGGAAAGTAAAATGTAGAAATATTACGTCCAAAAATGGACAGTCAATTCGTGATACAAGGATTTTATGGAAAAATATTATTTCCAAATATTCACGACGTTTATATAGAGTGTTGACTTGATAACTTGAGAGCAGTTGATCGTGTGGAACGCCAATCTGAATAAACTCCATCACATCTGAAACTCATGTACTTCAAAAATCAAAAATGAATATTTTCTATGTTATTTATATAAGTGCTGTATCCAGGATGCCATACAACGCTGTCATATTCAAGTTTCGATCTCACAAGTGCATCGAAGAGTAGTAAGTGAGTTTCAGTTTCAATAAACCATTTGGAATTTCTAATAATGAAACCAAGTATTTTCAAACCGTTTTTAGCAATGGTACTTACGTGATGTGAAAATGTTAACTTTGCATCGAAGACTATTCCTAGATCTTTGAACTCTGCCACTTTCTGCAGATGATGGCCATTTACGGTGTAGGTGGATTCAATTGGTGTTTTTTTACGAGTATAGGTGACGACATTACACTTTGTTATATTCAGAGGTAATGAATTGACTTCGCACCATTCGGTCAATATATTTATGTCGTTCTGAAGATAGCAACTATCACCCAAAGAGGTGATCTGACGAAACAGTTTACAGTCATCTGCATATAGGAGGATTTCCGAGTCAATGCCCATACAAATATCATTTATAAAAATTATGAATAATAATGGCCCAAGTACAGATCCTCGAGGGACACCAGAAGATGACTTCATTTCTACAGAGCTGAAACCATGCTACTGAACTCTCAAACGTCTTCCGCTCAGATAAGACTCCAGAAAAAGAATGAAGTTGTTGGTCAAGCCAAATGATGAGAGTTTTCTAAGAAGTATACCGTGATCAAGCCTAACAAAGGCCTTGGAAAAATCTGTGTAAATGACATCGACTCGAGAGGACTTGTCCAAGGCATCTGCAATGAATTGAGTGACGCATGTTAAATTACTTGTAGTTGATCGACCCTTAATGAAACCATGCTGATTTTCTACGATCTATTGTCTTGACAACAACTCTTCCATTTTCTTGTCTTAGCTCCACTGCTCTTTTCGTTTTCATAACGTGACCAAACTGACTGAAAGTCTTAACAGGGGGTAAGGGGGAGGTTTCATGTTTTTTTGTGAAAAATCACACAATTGTTCAGCATAATCTAAACTAAAATACGTAGAGATATTATTTCCGCCTATAATAATGAATAGCCTATTCTGAGCAAGATATGATTTCAACGCCCCCTAGCATCAAAACTATTCATTTTTGGGGTTTTATCACCCAAATAATTTCCATTCAAGATAACTTGAACTGCATCATATTATAAATTCAGAAAAATCTACCGAAATTTTTTCGTTTTGTGCCCTTTGTGCGGAGAGGAGATACTCATAAAAAACTACTATTTCCCTTATTCAGACATATTTAAACATTCGACGATACATTTGAAGGCGCACGAGAATTACTTTTTTGCGTCTCGTAATAGTTGGGGGGAAAAAAGGGAGGGGGTAAGAATTTTTTTTATAAAACAGCACCATATTGTGCAACATTAGCAACAATGAAACAAGTGAAAATACTGTTACCGGGTTCAAAAATAAATAGTCTAATCTGCGCAAGGGGTGATTTCAACGCCCTCTAGCAGCAAAACTGTTAATTTTTTTGGGTTGGCGCAATGGTAACATTGGTTGAGAATTACACGGAGTATATCACAACAAAAATTCTAAAAAATCCACCGGGACCCAAATTCCATAAGGAATTTGCGGGGTCCTTTACAATAAAGTTGTAGAGCAACGAAGGAGTAAAGGGGTAAAAAAAATAAATTCTTTTCGTGAAAACAAATCCAAAATTTTAGATTTTTTTTCAATAGATACAGTGTGGGTCTTTATACAGTGCACAAATGGAAATGAGGGAAACTATTCTTAATTTTATCGAAGGAAAAAGTATTTAAAAAAATCTAGAAAAAAAATTAGTGTAATTTTTTTAATTTCTGTTCGATACCGTGATCACTGTGTGAACAAAACGATGTAACTTTTGAACTAAATGATTTATGAACCAAACTACATAATGATTGGAAGTAATCACTTCTGGAAGTCCTGCGCATTTATTATGAAACACCCTGTATTATCGCCGGTTTTTGAATGCCGGACACAATGAGGCCCGGGTTCGAATCCCTGTTGATCCACATTTTTTTAATTCAGTTCTAATTTTCATTTTCCCGTCTGATATGCCATCAACTTATTTTCGAATTTAATTTAACTACAGTCGTAAAACAACTTCATCATATAATATATTATATTTTATTTTCTCTGTCTGGTCTCACTGACATTAAACATGGAGTACCGCAGGGGCTTGTTTCAGGGCTAGTCTTGATTTTCATCTATGTAATTGACCTAATAATCATTACCATATGTATGTTTAAAGCTTATTAAAACAAAAACTAGTTACCCTCAAAAATTTACTAGACGATTTGGAATTGACTACATAGAAAACATTTTCTAATTTATGAAAGTACACCCATCTTTCTACTATTCTAAAATTATTACGAATAAAATTTCCGAAATTCAGTTTAAGCTAGTAGAAAAGTCCTATTATTTGATCTACAACTATACTGTAATGACCTGTAAATTCTAAATAAGAGTCGTTAAAATGTTTGGAAAATTTTGTTTTTTGTATCTCTCATATTTTTGACAAGGCATCACACGTTAAAAGGTAAGGGCTGCGTCTCATGAAGACTTTCGGGGGTCGCGCGTAGGGGTGCAATCGGTTGAAATAATATCAAGAAAATGTTTACTTATGGTTGAAATTAGAATTATACTGTCAAGAAAGTTTAATTCGACAACTTTCGAAAATCTGCTTTATATTCTCTTCAAAATTATTATTCAATTAAAAGAAAAGTTGGTTCTAATAGGAAGAATGCAAGGAAATATGGCCAAGAGATAGGTGTGAATACCCCAGATAATGTAGAAATATTCTGAATGTACCGAAAACGTTTCCAGTTTTCGTAAGAAATCCAAATCGGGAGCATAGGTAAGTATAAACTATTTTTCAAGATAACTTGATATTATGCAAACATAGTACTGAACTTTTTAACGGGCTGTACCTGTGTGAGTCCACCAGTATGTAGGTAAGAGATAAGTATATCAGGCAAACAAATTACGATAACCTAGGAAAACATAGATAAGGCTGAAATGTGACCATAGGGAGTTTATTAAGGTTCACAGAGCTCGAGTAGAGTAATATAAAACATGAATAAATATACAGTGATCAACAAAAAGTTGATACCGTATAAATAAGAAGCAGATACATGTTGGTTTGAAATACAGGGTGTCCCAACGAAAACTTTCCACCCGGATTTACTGGGAAATGACAAATTATTTTCGGAAACGCGAAAACAGGTCGATTTTAATTTCTAGGGGTACACATGTTAGTAATGGATTTAGTCGAGCAACTTCACCCCCCTGACGGGGGCGGCTACCCCCTTGCGATTCATCATAGGGAACGTGGGTCGAGTGATACATCATCTTAAAGCTCTCTTTATTCTCTATCCAATCGTCTATAATTTTTTCAAAATCGAATGAATGCTAATTGAAATTAGTGTTGTTGACTGGTTCAATGTAAATAGTCAATATCTTACCTGTTCCTATTCAAATTCAATTTATGAACTATTTTAAGACTCAATGAGTGGACAGATAGACAATGGCAACATCCCATCTGGTCAGGTAACCCAGTCACCCCACGGAAAACGAAAACAAATTAGTCAAAACAAAGTAAGTAGCCAGGCTGGGACTATTAATTGCGAAGATCTTTCAACCAAGTATCAGTTTTATGTCGCTATTCGCGAATACAACATTACAAGCGGAAGATGCCCACCCCAATTGTGAGCGAAACGTCCAATGGAACCTCCTCCACAGAGGTGAACCGACCACGGCACTGAAGCCCGGAAACCATATTTCTTAGTTTTTGTTCTGTTGACTTTTTCATAGACAAAAAATACCTGTTTTTTATGGTTCTCCTGCGTGTATGTTCTCAGCATGAATTCACAGTTCGCATGATTCTTATGGAAATATCATTTGATTCGTATTCTGTGAGTTAAGTTTTTGCCTGACAATGGTTTACGCATTAGAAGAACGAATTGAGTTAGTGAAACTTTACTACAAAAATGATGATTGATTAAGAGCTGCAGCTAGAATTTTCAATACAAGGCATCCAGGGAAAAATGCATCTCATACCTATGTTCAAACGTTGATTGAGAAATTCGAAAGAACTGGGTCTGTGGGAAACCAGAAACATCATCCTGAACGTCTGATAAGGAACGAGGCTGTTGAGGTAGCGGTTTTGGGACACGTGGCTATGGATCCTACTCAAAGTATTCGAAGCTTGGCTGACGCGTCAGGTGTAGCGCGATCGAGTATTCAGAGAATTCTCAAGTCACATCGATTCCATCCATACAAACTAAAACTTGTACATGAACTGAACGAAGATGATTTTGACAGACGTCAACAGTTTTGTGAGGAAATGTCTGAGCGTTTGAGAACAAATCCCAATTTGCTCTTCAATATTTGTTTTTCAGACGAGAGTACATTTTTTGTTAATGGAAACGTAAATCGTCACAATTTCCGCTACTGGAGCGATACCAATCCCAGGTTAATACGTGAGGTCCACACACAAACTCCGCAGTAGTTGAATGTTTGGTGTGGTATTTTTGGCAAAAATATTATTGGACCACTTTTTATAGATGATAATTTGAATGGACAAATGTATTTACATCTTCTTGAGAATGCCATCGATCCCATGATAACGGATATTATCGAAAACGATGGAGATTATTCGAAAGACAACCTCCATTTTCAACAAGATGGAGCACCACCTCACTATGCAGTGGCGGTTAGAAACTTTCTGGATGAACGATATACCAATCATTGGATAGGGCGACGAGGACCAATTGAGTGGCCAGCTAGATCACTGGACCTCAACCCGTTGGATTATTTTTTATGGGGCATCTCAAAAGCAAAGTTTTTGCCACTCCGCCAGAGTCACTAGAGGATCTACGTGGTCGAATTGTAAACGAGTGCAGCAGAATAACTCCAGAAGTATTGGAAAACGTTCGTAATAGTTTCGAAAGTAGACTTTATCATTGTATGGAGGTAGGAGGGGCTCATTTCGAGCAATTAATAAATTGAATTTCGATAAGAACAGGTAGGATATTGATTATTTAAATTAAACCTATTACCACACTAATCTCAATTACCAGTCATTCGATTTTGAAAAAATATAAACGTTTGGATAGAGAATGACGAGAGCTTAAAGATGATGTATCACTCGACCCAAGTTCCCTATGATGATTCGCAATGGGGTAGCCGCCCCTGTCAGGGGGATGAAGTTGCGTGACTAAATTCATCACTGACATGTGTCCCCCTAGAAATCAATATCGACGTGTTTCAGCGTTTCCGAAAATAATTTGTCATTTCCCAGTAAATCCGTGTGGAAAGTTTTCGTTGGGACACCCTGTATATTGTTCAAACAGTAAATGAAAGAAGAAACATGAATATCATGATGAACGATGATCATTTGATTTATGTACAGGAAACATTTTTAAAATAGATAATTCTCATATTCAGTGGTAATACTATAATTTCTTCAAAATGTTCAGATTATACATGGATAACTTGTTGCATAATTACAAAAGTTGTCAGTCAGTTTAACTGTTGAAACGAACCAACTGCCATACGGGAGGTTTATACTCCAATCAATAGAGCATAATATGAGAGATTTTTTTACAAAAATACTGGGTAGTCCGTAGTTATTTTTTCGACTCGCAACTGTCATTTATTAATTTTTTATAAACATTTAAATCCAAAAATTAGTTTTTTTTGTTTTGTTAATAAAATGGAAACTAATTGGGCAATGCGGTTGCTTTAATGAGAAAAATTGTAGAAAATTGAAATACAAACAAAATGGGACGTTTTACGACTCGATGGGATCATAATAACGGAAAAAACCCGAGAATGTTGTGATTAAAAAAAAAAAAAATAACTCCGCCATTTTTCGAAAAGTAGAGATGTGCACAAGACAGGCGCTATCAGATCATTAGTTTTGGAACAATTGCAATTAGAATTTTTTAAAAATATTTTCCAGCCGATTTCAATTTCTCAAACATGTTTTTGAAGTAGAAGGATAGTTAGGTTTGGTTAGGTTTGAACGTGAGTGGGCCCGTATCAGGCCCTCCACTGCGGCCAATGTCCTATTGTGGCTCACCCTATGGTTATATTTCTCCCAGTATATCCAATCTCTTGATGAAATTGAGGAATGCATTGGGAGAACAATTTCCCAGGTTTTCTGGCCTTACTATCGTATCGCCAAATATTAAGAATCTGGTTCTGGCCGCTGCAGGGCATGTACACATAATATGTTTAGCCGTTTCATCATCCTCCATGCATAGCCGACACTCTGCATCTTGTGCAAGTCTGATTTTATGCATGTGATGTTTGAGTTTGCAGTGGCCAGTAAGCAAACCTACTATAACTCTGAGATGCGCTCTGCTGAGTTCTAGCAGTTTGTCAGAGTCCTGTTTTTTCCTTGTACAAGCAATAAATGCTTTGGAATGGGCTAGGCCCGGTAGACTACGCCAGTACTCGAGCCTTTTATTGTCTGCCCAAGTTGTTATGACATTCTTGGCAGTGCTATATGCTAAACCGATTACCGGTTCTGGTCCAGTGAACGTTGTTTCGGCCCCCCCTTTTGCTAGGGCGTCCGCTATTTCGTTTCCTTCTAGGCCTGTGTGACCTGGTATCCAGACTAGGGTAACGTTGGTGCGTTGCGCCAGTCGGTTTATGGTGGCTCTGGTGTCTCTGCAGTTCCATACTGCCCTAGATTTAAAGCAGTTGGAAAATATTTTTGTTTTTCGTGTGTAGTGTCGATTTTCCAGCTCTCTGGCACACATTTCAATGGCATATACATCTGCCTGAAATATCGTAGCTAGTTTGCCCATACTGAACGAGCGTTTCACTACTGGGTTCATTCCATATATTCCGGGTCCGACGCCTTCCTGAGTTTTGGAACCGTCGGTGAACCAACGTTCATTTGCCCTACATAGATTGGTTTCATTCTGGACCCAGTCTTCTCTTTCGGGAAAGACCACAGTGTAGGACGTGTGAAGGTTGATAGTTTTAGGCATGATGTCTGAGGGCATTCCTAGAATGTTGTGAGCTATTATGCCCTCCAGCATGCCGCTGCCTCTCATGACACATGCCTGCGGTAGACTAATGGCCGCTTGGTAAAGTCTAAATGTTGCCCATCTTGCCTCTCTCTCCAGAACTATGTGGAGAGGAAGTAATCCAAGGAGGACTTTCATTGCCGCCGTTGGCGTGGAGCGAATGCTTCCAGTAATCGCCAGGCACGCTTGTCTCTGTAGTCCGTTAAGTTTAGCAATGGCCATTTTTTTATGTCCGTTGCTCCACCAGACTATAGAGCCATACGTTATCATTGGACGTATGACGGTCACGTACAACCAATATGAGTGTTTTGGTGACATGCCCCATGTTTTGCCACACATTCTGCGGCATGTCCATAATGAAAGGCTAGCCTTCCTTTTCCAAGTGCGAGTTCCAATTAAGTTTTTTATCCAGGGTTATTCCCAGATATTTTGCTTCACTCGCAAAAGGAATTGTTACACCATTGATGGCAGGAGGTATTAAATGTCCCAGCTTCCTTTTCCTGGTGAATGGTACTATGACCATTTTGTGGGGGTTAATGGACATTTCCTTCCTTTCACACCATTTATATATGGTATCCAATATATCCTGAAGAAGGATAGTACCACGAAACGTATATATTCTCATTTAGAGCTACAATGCTGTCAAACCGATATCAAAGGTTTACATTGAACGATGAGGAATCCGACTTAGTTTGTGTTAGAGACGGTGTTCCACAAGGCTCAGTATTGGGTCCCACTTTATTTGTCATCTACATTAACGATATGTTTGAAATTAAAAATTTTCCATGTTATTTAACAGCATCATAAGCAGACGACACTAATATATTGATAACATAACGATCAAAGCACTTGAGGACACCATTAGCTGTACGAAAGAGGACTACGAAAAAGTATGTGATTGGGTAAAAAAAGGGATATGCATCAATGAAGATAAAACACCAAGTATTCACTTCAATTTTGAGAACTCAAATTTACAGACAGAGCATTGATATTGACAAGTTAGATCAAGACTAGTTTTCCCACAAATACTAAAATGTTAGGTTTAACGTTAGATTTTAGTCTCATCTTGTACAAACATATTGAGGTAACTTGTGGTAGATTAGCTAGAACATGTTGATTTCATTGAAAATATGAACAGGATGTTCATAAAGTCAGTTGTGGAATCATCTGCGACTGAAAGTTGGAATTTAGTCGCTGTTTTCCATCGTACAAGATAACCTCTCTTGGAAGGGATTCATGTTTTAAAGAGAAACATTCTCAACCGAAAACTGAACCAACACATGACTCCTCTGGAAATGGATGGAAATGGGTCTTGCTTTATAACTTTTTGAAATAACTTGCCAGGTTCGCTTGGTGATTTAGTTTACAGTATGAAGAGTCTAAGTAAGCTAATAAAATAAATTAACTCGTGAATCGGGCCACTATGTTTTTTTTTCTCCATAGGTATTGCACCAATATTTTATTTTGGATTTTAATCAAAAGAATGGTTATTAAAGGTTACATTACAAGAATCAGATTCTTAAACTATGAAGTTTTGTATTTGCGGCACTCGAAATACTGTTAAGACGTTTCGATTTTTACAAAATTCATGAAAGTGCCAATATCTCCAAAATTATCAATATTTTATTGAGGTCATATCATGATATTCTGGTCAGTCTCCAAAGGATGACGTTGAGTTTTGGGACATCCTGCATACCTCGGGTATTACCATGGGTATAGGAAAACTATAAACATTCTAAATGAATATTGAACATAACAGTTAAAATTAATCTGATTCCTCAAAAATATTGAGAATATTGATTGTGCAGTTTGAAAAGTTTATTCCAGGTCCTTCTGATCTGGAAGTGGAAGGAATATTTACATTTATTTTATTAATGCTAGTCTCAATAGAGTTCAATATTTTATTGGAAATGCTGATTTTATTCCAAACCAAATTTTCAATGTAGCCTTTCGCCACTGTATTGGATTTCCAGCCACCATGACGTTTTAATGCAGTAATATCACCACCGGCATCAACTAATACGGTTGCAGATGTCCTTCGAAAAAAATGCCCTGTATATAAATTCGGATCAGGCAGATTTAAATATGTTGCTATTTGCTTCCTTAAATTATCAAATTCATTAATGCCAATGATAAATTATGGATTTCTATTGATTAAAACCCGTATCGTTATGAAAAATCTGTATCATAATGGATCTCATTATAAAACGGATTATGAGCATATAAGTGTATCATTATAGGACTGGTGGAGTAAAATTATATTTAAAGTGAATCCCATTATATCTACCAACGCATAATTTTTACAGAAAAACCTAGTTTTAGGAATAAATGTGCTATATTTTATTATTTCATTTCGTTCTTTAGTGCGCACTAAAATTTTGTACTAGTGTTATCAGTATAGTAATACCATACAGCGAAGTGGTCGAGGTGTTAGAGCGTTTGGCTTCCACCCAGACGGTCCGGGTTCGATCCCCGGTCGCGTGTCACTGAGCTGAAGTGGTTCGGATTCCACTTCTATTTAAACTGTAGGTCCCGGATCTCCCTTGCTCGCACAAGCTCTGCTTTTGAGGGGTTTTCTCCGAAAACCTGGGAGTTTCGTAAAAACAAATTTTACAAATTTTTATGTGATTGAATTTTTGCGACTATTTCACTCACCTACGAAATGAACCAATCAGAAGCTCTAGTCAAGTTCGGCTTACCGATAATACCAAACTTGACTCTTGACTCTGATTGGCCTATCAAGTTCGGTGTTTTCAGATTTGTTTACAGTGCATGTGACAGTTAAACGTCAAATATAAGTGATTACGCTGTGCACGCATTCAAAAATGAGTAGATTTGGGATGAATTCTATCGAATCAATCAACGAAAAAATCGATGAAAATCTACCGAAAAATACAACGAAATCGAAGGAGTACATTTGGAAGCAATTTACCAGATTTTGCGATGAACGAAAATACCTATTAGATGAAGCAACGCCTGTCGAGAGACTAGCTATTATTTTGAAGGACTGGGGCTTCAACATGAGGAAAATCGTTGGTTCTGATTACAAGGAATGTGTTGTGAAGACGATTTGGAATACGAGTGCTAGATTATTGCAAGAAAAATTCTATAATGAATATGGACGAAGTTTCGACCCATTCAAAGATATTATTTTTCAATCGGCCAGAAATGCGCGAGATACAAAACGCAAGTTGCTTCAAGGTAACGTACAGAAACGAAAGATCAGTTCGGCACCGTTGACCCATGAAGAACATCAAGCAATATGTACACAATGGGATGAAGATACACCCACAGGACTCCAAAAGAAATTTTTCCATATCGCAGCAGTAGAACTTGCTTGGAGAGGAGGTGAAGCTGCATATTGTTTGTTAGATTATTTTAAAGAAGAATTAGATGATAAGGGGGCGCCTACCGGCAGAATCGAATATAACACAGTTTTTTCAGCGATGTGCGAACAGCAAATGGTTTATTGAAAATGTGCAAAATGCAACAATGTGCCCCGTGAGACTTTATAAAACGATGATTTCAAAACGAGGTAATAATGTAAGATCTAATAGGTTGTTTCTCACCGTGAATGAACATTGGAAGCCTGGTGATCATTGCACTACTTGGTACAAAAATATGCCTCTAGGGATCAATACGATCAGTAAATGGACCAAAAGATCAGCTCAGAATATAGGGCTTGATGTGAAAAAGCAAAAAATTACCAACCATTCAAATCGAGCAACTGCAGTCAGTGAACTTTTATGTAGAGGAGTAGGAGAACAGGAAACCATAAAAATTACTGGACATTCGAGCTCTAATTCGCTGAAACCCTACATCCAACTTAGTAAACAACATCACGAAAAACTTATCAGAAATTATAGCAATCAAGATGTAACAAATATTGCAAGTACAAGCGCGTGTTCAAATAATCAAGCTCAAAACATCGTATATAATAACTGTACCATTTATAATAATTATAATTGAAAAATTTTTCAGTATGTTATGGTTATTGTTGGTAGTGTAGTATTTCTTTCGATGTCAATGTTTTCTGTTCATTAAAATTTATTGATTTCTCAGGTCAACTTTTTTGCCAATTTCCTCTAATCCTGCCGAATTTCAGATTTTTTATCCTTCACTCTGTTTGTGAAATAGTCTAATAAAATTCCACTCGTGATTGAATTTATCTCAAGTCTGTCTTTCATTTGTGATGTCAACTGAATTGATTCGAGAAAACCGCAGGACGAGTGGTGTTTTCTCGAAACAATTCAGTTTCGTTCAGAAATGAATCGACAGTCTTATCGCGAAAATTCAATCACTTGTGGTATTACTACTGATAAGTCTGTCGATTTCTGAACGAAACTGAATTGCTTCAGGACGAGTGGTGTTTTCTCGATACAATTCAGTTGAGTTCAGAAATAAAAGACAGACATATGAGATAAATTCAATCACAAGTGGAATTTTATTAGACCATTTCACGAAGCATTAAAAGTATGTATTATGAACATGAACATCATTACCATAATCAATTAACTATAATCATAAAAAAATTACATAACAATCAATAATTTATTATACATATAGTTATGATGCGACTCATTTTGAGGTTTTTGTTTACAATTATGATCTGTCAAAATGTCAAACTTTGCTTTGTCATCTATGGTTACATCGTTGAAAACACCAACGCTGACAGACCAATCAGAATTGAGAGGCAGCTGGTGTTTTCGCGATATTACAAGTTGTCTTTGATTTGTGATTGGTCAGATTACGTGAATATCTTAAGAAGAGTGGAATAGTCTTTTCAAGAACTATTTTATGTCATCTTTCATTTCGCACAGTACGAAGTGAAATTTTTTGCACTACTGCGAAATACGTAATTTTTTGTCCTAGCTTACAGTGCTAAATAATACATATATATACGTTGTTGCATTACATGTGGAAATGGGAAAAAAGGATCCACCAACCTGAAAGTAGAAGTGTACTCGTTTTGAAATTCTGATAGTGACCATATCGCGCATTTGTCCAATTTAAATTTATTTTGTTTTTGTGTCCGCTAGAAGCTTTTAGAAATAATAAAAAACGAATCGACATTCAAATAAAGCATTCAGATCCTCAAAACAAACCCGCAAACAGCTGTTGCTTCCATTCAACTTAAAGAGAAGATCTAATAAATAAAGCCGAGAGAGTTTCCAACTTTTCACATTATCATTCAAAAGGGAAATCGTGCTCAAGCGCATTTCAAACTGCTTAAAATAATTAATTAACTTTCTGACTTTTTAAGTACACATTACTGCAAGTGAGGTAGATGATACCGTATATCCCCGCGGCGAGGCGCCACTTGTAGCGTCGGCGTCGGGACGTCGTGAGCAACGTTCACTGGGGGTGCTTTTACGTAATAACAGGATGTGGTAGTGAAATGAGTGGAATATGAAGTATGACGTCGAAAGAGAATGAAACAATTATTGTACAGCGTGAAGATTTCAACTGGAATGAAGTTTATTAGTTGGATTAGTTTGTTTGAATGTTTTAGACGATGTAGTTACTTGATTACTTATATTTCGGACGTCCATCATCTTAATGGTTGAAAGATTTCTATCTCTTTCAAATTTTTTCACAATGTTTCAATTGCTTGAATCTGCAATCGTCTTCTGGTGAATAGCAACAAAATCAGATGCTACGCGACCTTTTATAGGTCTATAATTAAGTGTAATTACGCGCGGTCTTGTGGCGCGCGTGGTTTCGCGCTTTTTCTCCCTCCAAAACGGTCCATGAGCGGTTTCCCTACGTTTTTAATTTCCACGCTTGGTTGACTGAAGGCACCATTGGCTTCTATGTAGGTGGTTTCCATAAATTTCCGTTTGAACCAATGTTCCTCTCTATGAAGAACACTAGCTTCGTCCCAGAGAATTCGGTGGTGTTTTGTCCAGGCGTGGTCAGCAATTCCCGATGTTGATGTTTCCCCTCGTTGAGTCCACTTTTTGTGTTCGGCTATTCTTACTGATAATGGCCTCTTGGTCTCTCCGATATAGGAATCTCCACATTCACATGGGACTTTGTAAATACAGTTTTTGCTGGATTCTGTTGTGTTCTCTGGTTTCGTCTTGGTGAGGAAGCTTCGTAAGGTACTGCCGGATTGAAAGCAACTCTTGATGTTGTATTTATTTCCGATCCTTCTGATCTACTCGGAGATACCCCTGATATAGGGAAGAATGAGAACGGGGTTTTGTGGTCTTTCTTCGGTTTTCTTGGTCTTTTCGAGTTGTTTCCGAACTTCTCCTATGAGCTTCTCGGAGTATCCGTTTCGGCGTAGGTCTTTTTTTATTTGGTTAATTTCCGCCTCCAATGATTGCTGGTTGTTGCAAATAGACAATGCTCTCTCCACCAACGTTCTTACGATTCCCCTCTTTGTGGAGTTTGGGTGATTAGAGCCGTAGTTGAGGTACTGCCCTGTGTGTGTCTTCTTCCTGTAAACAGAGGTGAGGATTCCAGTGTCTGTTCTTTCAGCTTTCACATCGAGAAACGATAGGGTACTGTTAGTTTCCTTTTCCATTGTGGATTCGATTGAATCCCTCATGTTATTCATTCTGGCGAAGAATTCCCCAAGGTGTTCATCTCCATGGTTCCAAATGATAAAGGTGTCGTCTACGTATCTTAACCATAGTTTTGGCTTGTATTTTGCCTCTCTGATAGCCAATTCCTCGAACCACTCCATGTATATGTTGGCGATTACTGGAGAGAGAGAAGATCCCATCGGCAGTCCATCAACTTGGGAGAAGAAACGGCTCTTTTCTTGAAAGTATGAGTTGTGTAGGCAGCACTGCAGTAGTTCCAATATCGCTTGTACGGGGAGGTCAGTCCTTTCATGAAGCTGGATGTCTTTTTCCAGTTTCCTCTTGATGATGTTAAGGGATTCTTCTATGGGGACATTGGTGTAAAGGCTCTCCACGTCAAAGCTGATGAAACGATCTTGAGGCCCTAGTTCAACATGTTTGATAATGTCCACGAAGTGTTTAGAATTCTTGACGAACGAACTGCTGGTACCCTGTAAGGGTTGTAGTATCGGTAGGAAGTATTTTGCCAGGTTATAGGTCGGAGAGTTACGGGAGCTGGTGATTGGTCAAATTTATAAGTTATCAGCGGGAATATCCCAAATATGAAGAAATGCTCAAACCCGTTGCAAACCTCGATACTATCATCCCTCAGCCCCATCAACCGCACCACTTCCAAAGTTCAATTAGAAACCCCTCATGTGTGAGGATCCTTTATCCATACTTCATTCCATTTTTAAAGAGAGCCACCCCAAATACTTATCTGCACAAATGCAATCGATATGCAAAACCATTTTAGCCAGATTTTATACGTAAATACTCCTGTGTATGTGCCTCGTCTGACAAATCCAAATGGACGATTTGAAGAAAATCAAATGTTAATGGTGAATTTTAATGAAAACGTGATTACACATGGATCTAGGACAATTGCCCGGAAACAATTTCCCGAAAGACTATTCCCCGAAAGTAGTTCCCCGAATGGACAATTGCCCGAATGGACAGTTTCCCGAAACACAATTGATCGAATGTACAATTGCCCGAATAGACAATTGCCCGAAGAACAATTACCCGAAAGGACAATTGACCGAAAAATGTATTTAAATATAGTGAAACCAATAGATTTTTAATTGCGCGTACGATCATGTGTAGGCATATGTAGGCATTTTTATTGTGTTGGTGTGATATACCGTTATGCACCGTTGCAGAAAAATCTGAAATGCAAGTATTGATTTCATCATCAATTCCCCTGTGTCCCTGATGCACAATGACTAAAAGTTCAGAGATCTAATAGGTAGTGGATATTATTATGAATACTTTTGAAAATGGAATAACCATTTCTACATAGAATACTCTACCTATGTCTGGCAAAATGACGATATGTCAAAGCCATAAAAAAATTATATAGCTGCAGATGATTGGTGAAATATCTATTCCTGAGTTGGTTTTTGACACCCATCGTTTGGAGGAATTTTGGGACCTATGTTTATGGGAACTTCAAAAGTTTTACGTAGAATATTTGGAATTTTGAATGATATCACCGATACTACTTTTTGAAATGAAAGACATTGTGATTGCTCGATAGAAGGCGTAATGGGGCACATCAACTTAAAAATTTCAAATAACATATGGGGGTCAAGTGTCACATCGTTGAAAATATAACTCAATTCTCTTTCCATCCATCTAAATTTTTTCTTGGTCTTGCTCTCGAAAAATAAATGTAGTCTTGGCCTTGGTATTGGTCTTGATGTTTTAAGACCAAGACGAGACTGGCTCAGTCTTGGATTTGTTCTTGCTAGTCTTGGTCTTGATAGTCTTGGATCAAAATGCGTCTATTTTTATTATTATAACCTATTAGTACCTATACTGTACTTGTTATATCTTAAATATCTTACTTGATATTATTATGAGCTCCTAGCTTTAATTAATCTGCATTTGGTTTAATTAATCTTGATACCGAGATATCATAAAGCATGCCAGATGTCAGAGAGATGAATAATTTTCCCGAAAGTTTAAAAAAAAATTATTTTATTACTATGTTTTTGCTCCTACAATCCTACCTTTGTGTTTTTTTTGCCTGATTTCTTAATTTTACTGTATAACATTTTTATTTTACAATATGCGTATGTAACTATGTGATATCCATAATTCTGTATTCTAACTTGTACTCATCTGTATCTATGTTTTTCAATAAATAAATGTGTTATCTACCTTCTATGTGGTATTTCCAAATATGAATATAACCCATATACAGGGTGAGTTAATAAAGCTGCGGTAATAGGCTGTCGAAAATTACAAAATCTCACTTCTCCATTATTTCAAAAACTGTTGAAGATACGTAGGTATAGAATATTAATAAAATATTTAACCTAAAATTCAGATAGGTATGGTTTTTGTTTTTTGTTTTGTTCTATTTTTTACTCAATGTATTTAATCTCTCATACAGGGCATTCAATTTTAAAAATCGTTATTGGTCAGCACTTTCCCTAAGCCATCGGCAATAGGTATTGATATCAAGCATTAGTTGTAAAATTACGATAATTTACGAACACAAACTATGTACCTAGCTGGGAAATAAACCTATCTATCTATCTATCTATCTATACAGGATGATTCATTCAAAATAAAAAATCGTTGCCAAATTTAGCTGGAAATGACAACAACGCAGTATCATAAATATTTCCAAAAAATTTAAATTCAAACCAAATAACTTTTGTATTAAATTTTTTTCCATCTTCATTAGTAGAAAGTATGAACCTCTGCGACATTACAACCTACACCTATTTGTTGTAAACTGTAAAACTGCAATACTCAATTTGAAAAATGTATTTTCGATTTTGAGATAAAAAAAAATTAAAAACCTACCATATGAAAAATAAATAATTGAAATAAAATGCCATAACACAGATTTTTCCTAATATTGAGTAGATTTGAGTTCATTATTTTTCTTTCGAGACCAAGACCAAGATTGTGGGGGATAGTCTTGGTCTTGGTCTCAAAAGTCAAATCTTCGTCTTTCATTCTCGAAAAAATTTGACAAAACTCACAAAAATAAAATTGGAAAAATCCGAAAAAATATATTTCAAAGTAATATTCCGTCTCTGCCTACCTGAGCGCTAGATAGAGAACACGTTCGAATAAAAAAAACATCAGGCGATACGTCGGAAATAATGGCAAAAAAAGTCGGTAGGAGGGTTTGGAACCGCCTTCTTCTTGAAAATTGTTGCAGAATCTCGAGAAAATAAAATCGCAAAAAATCCGTGGGATAATATAGAGAACGAGTTGGAGTTCAATACAAATTCCGGCGGTTTTGGACTTGGAAAATAACTGCAAAAATGTCAGTAGGAGAGCTCAGACTCATCTCCTCAAAAAATCCTTTGAAATAGTGGAGAACATAGGAACGTGAATTATTTATTTCCAGTAAATTTTACCCCACGGTCTCCCTGAAGGCTAGAAAGAGAACACTAAAATAATCGCGGAAACCCATGGAACAAAACAAATTAGGGTTAAAAGTTAACATTATTCATATTAGCAGGAATTATTGTATTTTATATAAAACATTGTATGCAGTGAACTCATCCAAATCTCATAGGCAATAATACAACATTTTAAAACGGATTTGAATGTGGTGCCGATTTTTATGCCAATTTTTATCGGCTCAATTTTATTCCAACTTACGGCCGTTTGCACCAATTTGAATCACAATTCGGCTTAACTAATAAAGAATCATCTATTAACTAATGATTAAATCAACATGATAACTATAGATCAAACATGTGTTGCAAAGATATTTTGATTTAATTGTGTATTTAATCTTAACTAGAATTCAACAAAAATTCGTGCAAACGGCCGTTAACAATTAACAAATCAAAATAAATTAGACAGACAATGTTTGAAATGTAGAAAAAAATATAATTATCTGTAAACAAAATTATTGGCGCATCTCTGTATATCCACCTGTTCGTTCAATGAATCTAGTTGTCCGATCACAAAATTCACTGAGATTCCCAAGTAGCACACCTATATTGGTAGAATATTGGTACAATATTGTGAACATATTGGAAAATTATTTGAAATGCATATTGGAGAGAGAAAAATGTGAACATTCGGCGATATAGGTCCAATATTTCTTGAATAATATTGGTGAAATATTCTCGAAGCAATATTGGCCTCAAAATATTCAGCGATATTGGCAATATCGCTGGTACGTACAATATTCTGAAAATATTGGCAAAATATTCAAACGTTACGAGGATATATTGAAATATTCTTAGCCTACCATAGAACCAAACAAAATTTCAATGTCAAAATATTTTATTACTCAACATATTCTCCTCTTAATTGGATACATTTATTACAGCGAACCTGCAACGTCTCTAGACCTTTCAAAAAAAAAGTTTCTTCTTGCTCTGAAAACCAGACCTCCACAGCTTTTATTACCTCCTTGTTGGAAGAAAGAGATGATAGTCGGACGGAGCCAAATCTGGTGAATAAGGGGGGTGTTCTATTAATGCAAACCCTAAATCACGAATTTTTTGCATGGCAACATGAGATTTGTGTGCAGGGGCGTTGTCCTGCAAAAACAAAACACCTTTTGGATAGCTTTCCGCGTCTTTTCTCTTTAATTTTTTGTCGTAGAGTGATCAGTAATGTCGAATATTAATCTCCAGTTATTGTTCTACCCTTATCCAAAAAATCAATCATGGTTACTCCATGGCAATCCCAAAAAACTGAAGCAAGAACTTTTCCAGCAGATTTTTGGACACGAAACTTCTTAGGTCTTGGAGAACCGGAGTGTCGCCATTCCATCGATTGTTGGTTTGTTTCTGGATCGTAGAAATGTACCCAAGTCTCATCCATAGTAACAATTCGGTTTAAGATGCAACTACCCTTGCACGCTTTTGGTCAACATTCAAACATTTGGGGATTCATTTTGCAGCAATTTTTCTCATGTCCAAATTGACGTGAACTATATGATGAACGCGTTCGTATGAAATATTCAGTGCTTCAAATATCCGTTTTTGCCCAATTCGACGGTCTGTTAAAATCATGCCATGAACTGCATCGATATTTTTGGTGGATGACACAGAAATTGGCCTTTTCGATCGGTCATCATCTTCAATGGAAAATTTACCTCTTTTGAAGCTTAATATTAAATTATCAAATCATTAAATATCAGGATATTAGAACATTAAAATATAAACTATAAAAAACTAGAATTGTAACAACTCATCCTTCACTAATATATTCCCTAAATTACTGGACTATAATACCATTGTTCCAAGGCGATCCGGACCCAAAAAGGAAAATAGTAATAGTCTATCTGTCAACGTGACGTTTCTTGACTTTTTGCCAGTATTTATTTTAAAATCATTTCAATCCTGTGTAATTCTGTTATAATAAAAGTTCATTCTAGTTCCACTCACTCTCGATATTGGAGTTACCCACCCCGTCTGATAAATTTATTTATCAACATCGTTACATTTGGCGCCCCACGTTGGGCGCCAAACAAGACAAGTCCAGAATAACCTTACTCGATATAGATGTTGTTTATGGTTTCGATTCAATCAGATTGTTTCTATCGTTGCTTAAGATGTGATCTTTTATATCACTATCAGAAATCTTCTTTGTATTACTTTCAATGGTTTGAGGTGTATTCGGAGAGCACTGCCCCATATCAGGATTCCATATCTTATATGACTTTTCACTAAATAATTATATAATATCTTCATTGTTTTCAGTGACAGGTAATTACTCGAATATTTGAATTTGTATAAGATAGATTGGAGTATTATAATTATTTAGCTTATATGAATGTTCCATTTCATATGTGGGTCCAGATATACTCCAAGATATCTGATACTTTTTATAGATTCAATTCTGAGCGTGTTTCCCTGAGTTTCAATTTCGAGATGTAGAAAAGGGCAGCTACTAGCCGTATTACAGCTGAAAGATATGAAGTTGTTTTTTTCTGTGTTAAGTGTTAACAGTCTACTATCGAACCAGTCCTTTATCAATCGAAAATCAGCTTCGGTTTTATGTTTTAGTTCTTGCCATGTTTCCGCTTCACATAATATTGCCGTTTCATCTGCATATCCTATGACATTTCCTTGACTGTTCGATAAGAATATTCCATTTATATAGAGATTGAACAATAGAGGTCCCAAAACTGTTTCATGCGGTACACCATATTCGATTTTCCTCTGATCGCTCAGTGTTTCGGCCACTTTCACTTCTTGAGTTCTGTTAGTAAGGTAATTTCTTATCAAATTTTAACACTTACCTGTCATCCCTATTCGTTCCAGTGTATCTATGAGTAATCGGTGACTAACATCAGTGTCGAAAGCCTTTGAGAGGTCAATGAAAACACAAAGAAGTCGTATCGAATTTTTAAGCTTCTCAACATTAATGAATGGTCGATCCCTGTGAACATTCTGCTTTGAATAGCTCCATAAAAAAAAACTAATGGAGTGAGATTTGGCGAACGAGGAGGCCACCGTGGATCGATATTTCGTCCTAACCATTTACCACGAATTCCTCATTTAACTGAACATAAAGTTAGTCCAGTTTACTTTATCCAATTTTGTATTAATCGATAATAAATGGCAAACATGATGAATCGACCTTCGATGAGAAGCGTTGATTGTAGAGGCTACACGTTGCGGTGTAACTATGCTATAGATAGGTATAGGCGATGTCAAAGGTTTCGTCAAGCATACAGTCGAGAAAAGGGTCATGTATCAGAAACGTCAATTCATCGGATCATAATTAATATCATATTCATCAACGCGGTTTTAACGTTACATCCGAAGTGGCTATAAGAAAAATATTGGAACTTTGAATGGTGTTCAGTTGAATGACGTAATAATATACAGGGTGTCCGGTAAACCTTGTATAATATTGAAACTGGTGATAGACCAGGTCATGACTGTTCAGAATATCGGAATTTCACCTTAGTAAAACTCTCACCGTTTTCGAGAAAATAAGCATTTTTTTAATTTCTGGAAAATCACTATCTCACCTTGGATTTTTGAGTGCCATGTCTATAAATTGAGACAAATTCAAATATCTTTGCTGCTAAAGATTACTGGTAAGTGATGCTTTCAGACGAACAAAACAGTTTTTCAGAAAACGGTACAAATTTTTAAGAATTGAGAGTAAAATGCCAGATTTGAGTTTCACCAATTTTTTTAACAACAATTTGACATTATTGTTTGAAATAAACATTACCAAGTGGAAGTGGATTTTCATTACAAAAGAATGCCCATTTTGTCCAGACCCTACCATGGTATAAAACATAATTATTTTTGGAAGGAGTAGAATTTCGATTATATTAGAGTGTGATGTTATTCTGAGCTAAAATCAATTCCATTAGGCTTTGTCAGTAATGTCTTTTATTTTTCTCCTATCAAGATGAAATGATTAAATAAATATGAGTAATAACGAATCAACTGCTTAGAAGTATTTAATGAGATGAAAAGAAGTAAATATTAATTTAATGTTTTTATAAATCAACATACACTATAAACCACAATGACGATTATTCAACATCGCAATGAATAAACTGTTATTTTCCATCCACTCGTACGCAGAGACGACATCTTTTCAAGAATAACCTTTTCAAATGCGTTATAGGTTATAGCCCCCAGATCAGCGATTCTCTGAGCGGCATTGTGCAATCGGATATCGTTCTGCATAAAGCGCTGCTGCAGCAGTAGCACTACCTCCACATTCACCATAAATGTAGTGCATATGCGCATATTCTGGAGGAGTATAACGTGTGTACGGCATGACAAAGAAATGAATACCACTGAATGAAACAAGCGGAATAATTTCAAAAAACTACGACAGAAGTCACAAGTTGTTCAAACAAAATGTGACAGCCACCTACTAGAATTTTTCAATTCTATTTACAGAAGATACGTTCATGCACAATGCTGTATTTTATTTTTTCATCAGGAAACTATTGCTTCTACGGACACAACACAGGAGTTAGAACAGTTTTTAATTATTGACAAGGATTCACCTACTTGAAAATTTTGCACTTATTTGGTTACACCCTGTGCATCTATCGGTCTCTGAAACTTCGTTAGAATCTGGATGTTGGACAATTGCGACATTTATCACAAGAATTTGTAATAATTGGTGCCATGTCGGATAATCAACATTTCATTTCGATAATTTTATTAGGCCTAATTACATGAAAAGGTAATTTTATTGACATACTATTTAATGCTCCCAAGCAGTCTATACTTCATTATTAATAATCATTACCTCATTTTATCTCAATTAAATCGAAATAAAATAATTTTTGGGCGTAAGTATAAAAGTTGATAGCATAGAATAAAACCACGCCTAATTCAATGGAAATCACTTTCTCCAAAAATAATTAGAGTTTGTTTTATAACATGGTAGAGTCTGGACGAAATGAGCATTCTTTTGAAACAAATGTACACTTCCAATTGGTTGTGTTTCTTTAAGACAATAATGTCAAACTTTTTTTAAAAAAATTGATGAAACTCAAAACTGTCATTTTACCCTCATTATTTCCTGATTTTTTTTTATTTTCTGAAAAACTGTTCTGTACGTCTAAAAGCATCACTCATCAGTAATCTTCAGCAGCAAAGATATTTGAATTTGTCTCAATTTGTATACATGGCACTCAAAAATTCAAGGTGAGGTAGCGATTTTCCAGAAATTCTTAGAATGCCCATCATCCCAAAAGGGTGATATTTTTACTGATGTGAAATTCCCTTATTCTGAACAGTAATGACCTGGTCTATCACCAGTTTCAATATTGTACAAGGTTTACCGGACACCCTGTAGACAGAGAAGAGATTTTTCTCAGACGAGCTTTATTATTATACCGAGATTCGAAGCATGGAGGGTATTAAGTCGCGTGGCTGAAAAAAAAATTGTCTACCGTGGTTTACACAGGGTGTTCATTTAGTACTTGCTCAATCTTCAAACGACAAATCTTTGACTAATTTTAGGATAAAAAGTTCAAATGATCATGTGTCAGCAAATGTTTCGTTTCGGAGAAACAGGGTGTTGAAGTTAAAATTTTATTTTCAATTATTTTCAATAACTTTTGCAAAAAATATTTTTTTGCACAAAATTTGGTGTACGGGGTTTTTTTGAGGTGAGAAATGAAAATTTGATATTAATTTTTATGTAGCACTTAAGAGGGCACTACGAACGCTCTCATTATTTATTTTAATTTGCCCTAACTTTTCTGACAGTAAACTTGTGATATTTTTCATATTCAAATCCTAATGCATCGATGTAGGTTATGGGGTCACTTGATCGTCATATGAAGTTCCCCAGAACTTTACGCAAATTGAGTATGTGATAGTTCTCGCTGAAATAAACAGTTTTTTTTCTACGAAAATGTATCTAAAAATAATTCGTTCTCAAGATATAAATGGGCGAGTCCATACTTTTGACTAACACGGGTATCACATCATATCGGCTGAATCTTGGTTCCATATTGGGCCAATATAGATATATTGTAAATGAAAAATCAATATTGGTCCAATATGGGTGAATATTCAAAAAACAATATTATATTAATAGTATTGGTGGATTATTGGGTGAACTAGTTTTGAATGTAGATTATCACACGAAATATTGGGTCAATATTGGTTGAATAATTTCTACCAATATCGATAATACAATATTAGTTGTACATTGTTTTCCACATCTAGAATAAATATTGCAATCCCAATATTCCAGTAATATCGATTATAGGAGAAAAAAAACTATATTGTATTTCCAAGTTTGTTAGAATATTGGTTGAATATCATTTCCACTTTATTTGACAAATTTTAAAGACTCATATTGAGTCAACATTCGTTGAATGATATTTATCAATATCGATAAAACAATATTGTCTTCACATCGTTTTTAACATCTATAGAATAAATATCGCTATCCCAATATTCCCCTAATATCGATTCTAGGAATAAAAACTATATTGTATCTCCAAGTGTGATTACACATTGGTTGAATATCATTTCGCTAATATTCAACACATCTTATTAATTAATATTGGGTCAATACTGTTTCAATAATATTTATCGATATCGTTAAAACAATATTGTCTTCATATTGTTTCCTACATCTAGATTGAGATGAAATTTGAATATTGGCCGAATATTCAATGAAACATATTGAAATTATATCATGATCAAACCTGGATAAAAATCCGCTAGGTGGCTCTACATACAGGCCGTTTCTTTTATCACGTGGTAACATTGCTATATTCTAAACCGTAACAGATACGAAGACGATTAAATGGGAGAAAAGCTAACTATTGTGGAGAACAGTACAATGGTCAAAGAAAATTTACAGGGAGTCTCGCCCTTCCCGAGTTATACAGGGAAAACCAAAAATGCTGTTATTTGTTTTTTACGAATAGAACTGTTATTTCTGAAAATATAAAAAAATTTATAAAGAAAGTTTTAATGTATTTAAAATGTACTATAAAAATGTAACAATGAATCTTTGATTAAGCGTTTCTTGTCAACACGGCCACCATCAACATTTTTTTTTTCAAATACGGACCTGTCTATTTTAGTACAAATATTGATAAAGCGATAAAATCACAATTCAGTGGTATATCACACTTGATATTTTTATAACGTTTCATTTAAAATAACTAGCATCCTCAGTGACAACAATTTTTAATTACGGCCCTGTCGTTAGTTCTTTTGTAAATTATTTTGATTTCTTCAAAACCTATTCAACTATTGGCATACTTCAGACTTCACCCAATAATTTCGATAAGAAGATACCCCAACACAACGAACATTCGTATTTTTCCTTCTTGGGCATTTTTGTATTACAGAAATCCTTGTTTCAAGGCTGATTTCTTCTGAATCAATTATCATACTGAATATTTCTATAATTCTCAATCCTGGAAGTAACGAAAATATTAGTTTTTGGTCAAAATACGACTATTGTGTGATATGGTACAATTAAATAGCATCTCACTTCATTTACCATTTTTAAACAAGTAGGCTTTGCTTGGTTTCTATGGCAGGACAAATAAATGAGTTGTTGATACGTGTTAAGAACTGTCAGTCGTTTATACACTCAGTCATATCAAAGATGTATTCAAATGACGAAAGGACTGATATGCTATTTGCTTATGCAAAATCAAATAGAAATCCTCTTTTGGCAAAAAAGATGTATGGTGGGCTATACCCAAATCGTCGTATTCCAAACATTCAAATGTTTAGACGATTAGAAAGAAATTTGAGAGACTGTGGTGCATTTGATAGAAATAAAACTAGGAAATGTGTTGTTACTGTAAGTATGCGGAACCAAATAAATGTTTTAGGTAAGCAAATATTACTTCATAAAGATTAACAAAGTGACGAAAATATTTTTTTTCAATTTAGGATTGGTCAGTTACAAAAATATTTCTAATCAAGATTGTTCTTTACGAGAAATTGCCCACGAACTAGGGATTTCTGTAAAATCTACCAGAAATATTTAGAAAAAGAACAAATACAAATGCTACAGGATACGCAAAGTTCATCACCTCAATGAAAGGGATTACGGAAGGAGAGTACGATTTGCGATGTGGTTGAGACGTAGAAATAGGGAAGTTGGAAATATTTGTAATAAAATAATATGGACGGACTAATCAAAATTTACCAACAATGGTTGGTTTAACAGAAACATCCATTTTAGGTGGAATAATACAAATGAACATTTACATAGAGAAACCAATTTCCAGGAAAGGTTCGGAATAAATGTTTGGTTGGGAATTTTGGGAACAAACATACTAGGTCCTTTCTTTTACGACGAGCATTTGAATGGTGGAATGTATTTACATTTTTTATCCAATGAGTTTGATGGTTACTTAGATGAATTGCCACTGAACATCCGCCGTGAAATACAATATTTTCAACAAGACGGTGCCCCTCCCCATAATGCAGCAATAGTAAGGGAACATTTAGATGCAATATTCCCAAGAAAATGGATTGGAAACAATGGACCAATTGCCTGGCCAGCTCGATCCCCAGACCTGACTCCTTTAGATTTTTTTGTCTGGGGATACATAAAGGATAAAGTTTTTTCGACAACTAGTACAGATATCGACCATCTCAAACAAAAAATAAGAGATGCATGTAATAGCATTACACCCATCATGCTAGAAAATTGCCAAAGAAATTGTATGGACAGACAACTTATGTGCATTCAACAAAGAGGTCGGCAATTCGAGCATTTAATGTAGGTTATCATGAAGAATTCATTTTCTGTATTGGAGTGAAAATAAAACCAATACAGAAAATCTGTATTGGTTTTATTTTCACTCAAAAATTCAATATGAAATAAATTGTTTTCTGTTTGTTTGATTTCTTCTACTTTAAGTAAGTTTATTTCCGAGGTAAATTGCTATCGTTCGTCTCTGAAACTACAGATATTTTTTGTTATAGTGTAAACATAATTTTAATAGATACATTTATTCAAAGCGTCACTGATAATTTTTATATCGGAGAGTTAGGTTTTGTGGAATCCATAAACGACCTAACGACAGGACCGTGATTAAAAATTGTTGTCACTGATGATGTTAGTTATTTTAAATGAAACGTTATAAAAATATCAAGTGTGATGTACCACTGAATTGTGATTTTATCAATTTATCAATATTTGTACTAAAACAGACAGGTCCGTATTTGAAAAGAAATGTTGATGGTGGCCGTGTTGACACGAAACGTTTAATCAAAGATTCATTGTTACATTTTTATAGTACATTTATAATACATTAAAACTTTCCTGTTCCATTTTTTTATATTTTCAGAAATAACAATTCTATTCGTAAAAAACAAATAACAGCATTTTTAGTTTTCCCTGTATAACTCGGGAAGGGCGAGACTCCCTGTAAATTTTCTTCAACAATAGTTACCTTTTCTCCCATTCAATCGTCTTCGTATTTGTTACGGTTTAGAATATAGCAATGTTACCACATGATAAAAGAAACGTATAGAACGTCTTCTCAAACCTACGAAAGTATGTTAAATACTTCCCATAACTTGTTTTCAAGACAGCTCACTTAGTGGTTATGGCGATCAAAAGACAGACTCTGTTGTCAACTTCATCAACTAAAAGACATTTAATAATTTACCAAGGTATATTGACATCCACCAATATATCCAAATGATATTGTATCAATATCGATAAATATTTTACCAATATCGATAAATATTTTGAGGTCATTATTGCTTCAAGAATATTTCACCAAAACTATTTCTAAAATATTCAAACAATATTCGACCAATATCGCAAAATGTTCACATTTTATTTCTCGACAATATAACTTTTGAATATTGTGCCAATATTGTATCAGCGATATTGTACCAATATCGCCGAACATTTTGAGGCCAATATTAGTTCAAGAATATCTCGTCAATATTATTCAAGTTATATTGGACCAATATCGCCGAATGTTCACATTTTTTTTCTCGCCAACATTGCATTTCAAATATTTCGCCAATATGTTCACAAAATTGTACCAATATTTTACCAATATAGGTGTGCTACTTGGGACTCTATATAAGAACAGATCAATATCGGCCAGACACAAGAGCACTGGCCTCATATGACGAGATTGCCAGCTTTATATGACGAGACTGCTAGTATCATATGACAAGATTACTAGTTTCATATGACGAGATTACTAGTTTCACATGACGAGAGTACTAGTTTCATGAAACAAGTTTACTAATTTCATATGAATAGACTACCAGTTTCATACGACGAGGCTACTAGATTCATATAACAAGATTATAAGCTTTATATGACAATATACTCAATTTAATGTCACGAGATCTTCACCTTCATGCGATAGATATACTGGTTTGAAAAATATTAGGACATAATTATATTCGACCAGGTTCTCAGTTTCATATGCCCAGGTTACTACATTGGTAAATCGGGGCTTCTAGCTCAACACGCCAAGCATCTGATCCTCTGACACTGGTTGTTTGGGAATATGGGTCAAAATTCAGAAACTATGATATTTGATGTCAGGCGTCTTTTAAAAAAAATCGGCAACTTTTAGACAAGAGTAATTGAGGTATACTACTCAGACATACATTCCCGATTTACCATTCAGAAACTTTCGACAAATTTCGACTATAAATATTTTATTTGTTCAAGCAAAGTGATCAAAAATCAGTCCTCTGGACTGTCACTATATTAAAGCTATAGTATAATTCAGCGTTAACTGTCTAGACACTAGTAACTTTCATAGAAGTCAATAACTAATAAAGCACTTGAATATAAAGCAAACAAAATTTGGAATTTATTTCACTCTTACTTTTCTAGATGAGTTGAAAAATAGGGTTGTTGATAAAAGGAATTGTCGTGGTTGTTTGTTACTGGTGGATTTAGAAGGAAATCGTGGTGAGTCACACTTAAAATCATTATCATTTCTCTGATAGTTATTTGAGGAACATTAATTGTACAGTTTCAGTTCAAACATTATTGAGAGTATCATATTATTCTCGTGCAAAATGTGAGATTATAGAATTAGGGCGTGGTGAATTATTTCAAGGAGACATTGAGAATCGTCATTTCTCTGGCGTCATTTCTCTGGCTCCTTGTCAGACAGAGGAATGATATTACTAAGACCTAGGTCTTTTTTGAAGTATACGGGGTGAGTCAGAATAAGACCGACAAACTCCGACTACAGATTCCTTGCCTCATTTTGAGATGGAAAGTTTCCAGCAAGGTATGTCCTATAATGCATCCGCTCTGAGATACAGGGTGTCAAAAGTGCGAAAAAAAAATTAGATTTATTTATTTTTCTCTAAAACTCCTGGAGAAAAAAATTTCAAACTTGGTGCACTAATCAAGGTTTATCAACGTGATAATTTGAAGTAATAATTTTCAATTTTCGTGAACCAGTGGCGTAGTTACAATGGTATGTGGTCATATTTTCCTTCATATTTTCTTTGGACAACTGAATTGACAAATGAGCGTTCGACATCAGTTAGGCTCATCCATACTCAACCTAAAAGTCAAACATTCCATTTGCCTAAAAGTGACGGTTTCTGAGATATTTGCAAAAAACTGAAGATATGTCCTGAGAAGAGACATAACATCCTGTGTGCTATAATCGCATGATGCAACTGTATTATAACTTATAGGAATAATTTTCAACCTCTTGAACGTTTTTTAATGTTGGAAGTATTCATAACATAGTACAGGTAAGTCAGAATGAGACCGACAAACTCGGTTTTTTTATTCGTCATAATATTTGAACGAATTGATTTCGTAAATTCACCGATAGGTGACCATACATTGTTGTATAATGATTCTTCTGAAAAATCCACTAACAAACCCAGCCTCAAATTATAATACTCCTGTTAGAGGAGAGTTAAAGCCTAAAATAATATTTGCGAAAAACTGTAAATAATTACCTACTTTTGATTTGATAAATTTTATATTGGAGTATCATTATCAAAGTCATTTCATACTGAATTATCTAGGAAAATATTTTCCAATCATCATGTTTTTGGTGAAGAAAAACAATTATTGTGTATTTATATCTACTCAAATGATAGAAACGGTTTATAGGGTTAGGTTAGGTTTTGAACGTGAGTGGGCCCGTATCAGGCCCTCCACTGCGGCCAATGGCCTATTGTGGCTCACCCTATGGTTATATTTCTCCCAGTATATCCAATCTCTTGACGAAATTGAGGAATGCATTGGGAGAACAATTTACCAGGTTTTCTGGCCTTACTGTCGTATCGCCAAATATTGAGAATCTGGTTCTGGCCGCTGCAGGGCATGTACACAGAATGTGTTCAGCCGTTTCATCATCCTCCATGCATAGCCGGCACTCTGCATCTTGTGCAAGTCCGATTTTATGCATGTGGTATTTGAGTTTGCAGTGGCCAGTAAGCAAACCTACTATAACTCTGAGATGCGCTCTGCTGAGTTCTAGCAGTTTGTCAGAGTCCTGTTTTTTCCTTTTACAAGCAATAAATGCTTTGGAATGGGCTAGGCCCGGTAGACTACGCCAGTACTCGAGTCTTTTATTGTCTGCCCAAGCTGTTATGACATTCTTGGCAGTGCTATATGCTAAACCGATTACCGGTTCTGGTCCAGTGAACGTTGTTTCGGCCCCCCCTTTTGCTAGGGCGTCCGCTATTTCGTTTCCTTCTAGGCCTGTGTGACCTGGTATCCAGACTAGGGTAACGTTGTTGCGTTGCGCCAGTCGGTTTAAGGTGTCTCTGCAGTTCCATACTGCCCTAGATTTAAAGCAGTTGGATTCAAGCGCTTTAAGTGCTGCTTGACTATCTGAAAATATTTTTATTGTTTTTCGTGTGTGGAGCCGATTTTCCAGCTCCCTGGCACACATTTCAATGGCATATACCTCTGCCTGAAATATCGTAGCTAGTTTGCCCATACTGAACGAGCGTTTCACTACTGGGTTCATCCCATATATTCCGGCTCCGACGCCTTCCTGAGTTTTGGAACCATCGGTGAACCAACGTTCATTTGCCCTACATAGGTTGGTTTCATTCCGGACCCAGTCTTCTCTTTCGGGAAAGACCACAGTGTAGGACGTGTGAAGGTTGATGGTTTTAGGCATGATGTCTGAGGGCATTCCTAGAATGTTGTGAGCTATTATGCCCTCCAGCATGCCGCTGCCTCTCATGACACATGCCTGCGGTAGACTAATGGCCGCTTGATAAAGTCTGTATGTTGCCCATCTTGCCTCTCTCTCCAGAACTATGTGGAGAGGAAGTAATCCAAGGAGGACTTCCATTGCTGCCGTTGGCGTGGAGCGAATGCTTCCAGTAATCGCCAGGCACGCTTGTCTCTGTAGTCCGTTAAGTTTAGCAATGGCCATTTTTTTATGTCCCTTGCTCCACCAGACTATAGAGCCATACGTTATCATTGGACGTATGACGGTCACGTACAACCAGTATACGTGTTTTGGTGACATGCCCCATGTTTTGCCACATATTCTGCGGCATGTCCATAATGAAAGGCTAGCCTTCCGGATAGTCTTTTCCAGGTGCGAGTTCCAATTAAGTTTTTTATCCAGGGTTATTCCTAGATATTTTGCTTCACTCGCAAAAGGAATTGTTACACCATTGATGGAAGGAGGTATTAAATGTTCCAGCTTCCTTTTCCTGGTGAATGGTACTATGACCATTTTGTGGGGGTTAATGGACATTTCCTCCCTCTCACACCATTTATATATGGCATCCAATATATCCTGAAGGACGTAGGAGATCGTCTCTTCGGATTTATCGTTTATTACTAGGACCAGATCGTCAGCATATGCTTGCAGATCAACCTCCCACAGCGAGAGAATGGCCAGCAGATCATCCACCAGCAGTGACCATAACAGTGGGGAGAGGACACCCCCTGGGGACAGCCCCTGGCTGGCTTGAAGGGTACACAACATAAAAACAAAAAAGGCTCAAAGTAAATGTTTAAATGGACCACCATTTTGTTCGATACACAATTGGCATCTTCGTATCATTGACTGTCGCACGCTTTGGAATATTCCTGGTGTATCCTGTATTAACGTACATGCTGCTAAAATTCTTGCCGTTAAATCTTCAACAGATTCTACAGGTGTCGAATACACCAGGGATTTGAGGTATCCCCACAAAAAAAGTGTAGTGACGTTAAATCCGGCGAACGTGCAGGCCAGTGTAAGAGACCAAGTCTACCTATCCACTGATCATGGATTGTTTCATCAAGAAATTGACGAACGATTCGTTGAAAATGGGCCGGTGCTCCGTCATGTTGAAACCACATTCTTTGACGAACCAATAGCGGTACTTCTTCCAGTACCTCAGGCAAAACATATTCAAGAAAAGCTCGGTAGTTCTGTCCATTCAAATGTGGAGGAAGAAGATATGGTCCAACGATATGATTTTCGATAATTCCTACCAAAATATTTACTGAAAACTTCTGTTGGTAACCTTTTCGGAACATTCCATGCGGATTTTGTTCATTCCATAAATGGCTATTCCAACTATTGAAATATCCTTCTCTTGTGAAACTTGCCTCATCCGTGAATAAAACATATCTGTGAAAGTCGTTTGCTTCTTCGTACATCCTCAAAAACTATTCACAAAACAATCTACGAGGGCCATAATCACCAGCATCTAGGGCCATCACCTTCTGCAGGCGAAATGGGTACAATAGTTTTGTTCACGTGCTACCCGACTTACTGTTGATTGTGACACTTGTAAACTATATGAAATGCCCCGAGTGCTCGTAGAAGGATCTGCTGCTAATTGTTCATATTTTTTTTTTGATTATTGCACATAGGAAATTACGTTAATACTCAGGACATATCTTCAGTTTTTCTCAATTATCTCAGAAACCTTCACTTTCAGGCACATATATTTTAGGTTGAGTATCGATAAGCCTAACTTATGTCAAGCGCTCATTTATCAATTCAGTTGTCCAAAGAAAATTCGTTCAAATAATATGACGAATGAAAAAAAAACAGAGTTTGTCGGTCTTATTCTGACTTACCTGTACTATGTTATGAATACTCCCAACATTGAAAAATGTTCAGGAGGTCGACAATTATTCCTATAAGTTATAATAAAGTTGCATCATGCGATTATAGCACACAGGATGATATGTCTCTTCTCAGGACATATCTTCAGTTTTTCGCAAATATCTCAGAAACCTTCACTTTTAGACAAATGGAATGTTATGACTTTTAGATTGAGTATGGATGAGCCTAACTGATGTCAAACGCTCATTCGTCAATTCAGTTGTCCAAAGAAAATATGAAGGAAAATATGACCACATACCATCGTAACTACGCTACTGGTTTACGAAAATTGAAAATTATAACTTCAAATTATCACGTTGATAAAACTTGATTAGTGCACCAAGTTTGAAATTTTTTTCTATGGGAGTTTTAGAGAAAAATAAATAAATCTAAATTTTTTTCGCACTTTTGACACCCTGTATCTCAGAGGGGATGCATTTTTGGACATATCTTGATAGAAACTTTTCATCTCAAAATGAGGCAAGGAATCTGTAGTCGGCGTTTGTCGGTCTTATTCTGACTCACCCTGTATATTGGGAATTGTTTGAAGCTCACAAAGACAGTTTAACATGTCATGTTATTACTATGTTGCTATATTTTTGGCTTATTGGCCTTTAGTTCAAATACATTGACAGTAGTAATTTCAACTTTGTCATCATAACTTGAAAACATTGATTAGATCCAATTTTTCAACTGCTGATACCATTGAAAGTGAAAGTTTATTTGAAATTGGTGAATTCAGTAGGCAGTTTTACCCATTCTAACAATTGGTTTTTTCAATAATAAAAGTTTTTAAAAATTTACTGATGAAGCTTTTTTCAAAACTCGAAAAGTAGATAATTTAGAATGATCCGTATATGATTCCTATAACTCGATAATACACAATTATAGATACATAGATAGATAGATAGATAGATAGATAGATAGCTCTTTATTTCCAACAGGTATACACCCAATTACAGGAAATGCTAGAAGGTAATATTTAACATAACGAATTACAAATCAACAAATATAAATATATGTATTTACGTGCATGTAAATAAATAATTGATTATATATTGAACGACACTGCTTAAAAAAACTGAAATAAGAAAAAACGAGAAGTTTACGATCTATTGATTATACATTCCAAAATATATTTAAGAGGGCTCACATTGATATCACATATAACACAGACCAAATTATAATTAGAACACATTAACGACACTGGTGCCCTGCGCATAACATTTGTTCGAATATTTTCACAATAAAAGGTCGCCTCACTTCTAGAATTGAGGCGAGGAATATGAAAGTTAATTTTTGGTAAAAGTGAGGCACAGGAAATACTATTGTGCAGTAAATTGTAGAGAAATGATCTTGTAACAAAGATACGACGAGTGTGCAAAGAAATTACATCGAATCGATTCAGAAGGATTGAATAATCGATCCCTCTTTGGGGATACGTTCCTGTTTGTTTGAATAGCATGTATTTCAAGAATTTCCTTTGAACAGCTTCCACAGAATTGATTTCAGAGTTGTATAAAGGATACCATATCAATGCCCCATATTCAAGTTTGGACCTCACATACGCATAGAACAATGTGAGAATTGTCCCAACATTGCGAAACTCCCTAGTACTTCTCATAATAAAGCCCATCATCCTATTTGCTGAAGATACAATTTCATCAATTTGCAGAGAAAATGTGAATTCACAATCAAACTTGATCCCAAGGTCTTTTATCTCCATGACCCTATTGATGGTACTATTATCTATTTGGTAGGAAAACTCTATCATCTCTTTCCTTCTTGAAAATGACATAATGAAACATTTTGAAATATTCAATTGTAGATGATTATGGAATCGAATACTAAATCTACATCTTTCTGTAAATTGCTGCAGTCTGTATTCTCTTTGACAACTCTGAATAACTTCAGGTCATCAGCGTATAAAAGTTTCGAACAGGTAATTTATTTAGCTAAATCATCAATAAATAATAGGAATAAAATAGGTCCTAGATTTGAGCCCGGAGCTGGAGGTATACAAAGGGGACTGAATTACAACTAATATAAAATTCTGCCGCCACGGCAATTCAAATTTTTTAGAGTTTTCATGATACAAATAATAAGTTTTCAAAATGTTGACCCATATATTGTCGTGACTTGGGGTTGATTCACGACTAACTAGGTAGATACTGATCATTCATAGATTTAAAACACTTTAGAAAAATATAAAAACATTTATTTTACTATGTACAAATATGCGATTTAGACGATTGAAATTAATGAAGGAAATAATCAATAAAGAATTAATGAATTAAAGAATTGAAGAATCTCTCCTAGTTATTGATTGGATAAATTATTTTAAAAAGATCTTTACTTACAATACATATCGGCTTAAACAGTTTATGAACATTTTCCATTTATTTAATATCGAATCTTCCAAACTCCCCCCATAGCTGTGGGCACGGCAGAACTCTAAACTCAACTCGACCACCAGTTCGAACTATCAGTGGCCTTTTTGAAAACTCTTGTTTATGTTATGTTGAGGACAAGTTGTGTTTCAAAATAAAATATCTTCGCTCACGTACTGAATTGTAAAAAGGTTACCCACGTATTGAAATATAAAATATTTTAATGTACAGGATGTTCCATATATTTTTGACAATATGAAAGTAGTTTAGTTTTGAAACACCAGAGCTTATTTGGAACAGGTGACTCTCGTCGGATAATCTTAGGTGTACGTTCTTCTATCACGCTGGGTATATGAAATTCAGCTAATGAGTATATGAATTTCGTATACTGAGTATCGTTTTTTTTTCCGTGTATATTTGTCAAAAAGGAAATAAAATGGATTGAATTTTCATATCAAATCTTATAATTTTATCAATATCTTTTTTGTTTTCGTGATGCCAAAATATAGTGCTATCTGTCTTCAGCAAAAACGGTAAACGAACCTGAAATCAGGATCCCAAATAAGTCATTGTTATACAATAAAAGCAAAATAGGTCCATGAGAAGGTAATAGTCCATACTCGAAGTGGAAGACTAAGCGCCGTATGCATAGTCAATCGCCAGCGTCTCCCCAGAGTTTCGCCGTTTGCTACACAAGGATTATAATGCACAGTCGAGCTCCAAAAAAGTGACACCTCTGCGATAAGTCACATTTTGGCGAAACGCTGGCGATGTACCACTTTTTTGGAGCTCGACTGTGCATAATAGTTCTTCTGTAGCGAGCGGCGAAACTCTGGCGAGTCGCTGGAATTGACTATGCATACGGCTGTAAGTATTTTTGGAAAAAGAACACGAAGTCGTCTCCACGAAAAATTTAATAGAGCACAGGATAAAATGTAAAAAGTACATCATCTACTATTAGCTCTCAATTGTTAGTTTATACTATTTTTCTCTCCACACTTTCTTTTCTCAATAACTAATTGTACCTAACTGATGATGAACATATATATGTTCGAAACATGTCTTGTTGTTTGAGATAGGATTTATATCCTGTGCTCCATTAAATTTTTCGTGGAGACGACTTCGTGTTCTTTTCCAAAAAAAAAAATAGGTCCAAGTATGGAATCCTGTGGAACTCCACAATTAATTCTCCTCAATACATTTGGTTCTAAATAATAACGATTATTTCATTCATTATGAAATAGACCAATCAGACACCACCATTTTTCGAATATATTTTGTTTATATGTGATTATTTCACAAGAGCTGTTTACGCGATTAAATTTTCGTCCTCCATATTGGTTTTCGTTGTGTCATTTTCAGGAATACTTACAATTATTAGCAACAGTTTATGAAAAAACAATATTTTAATCGTTTGAATGACCTAATATTGATTTTCATCAGTGAAAACTCCATTTTCGATAGGATTTCTATACAATTATTTTGACATAAGGCAACGAAAAAACTTCAGAATTTGAAATGTAACCAAAAAACGTCTCGTATTTAAAGCTTAAGCAAAAATATTTTTTAATAAAGAAATTGTTAGAAAATGTCGGTGTTCATTATCAATAAAATTATTTGTTGTTGGTTTCAATCTATCTCATTCAAGAAATAATTTTGCTATTTGATAAATAATTTCATGCACAATAATTTCAAAATGAAACCCCTCGACCGCTTCGCGGTCTCGGGATTTTAATAAATTAGTGTTCATTCAACTATTTTCCAAGCAAAATCATTCTCAAAATATTTTGATAGTTTAGTCGATTAAATTTATACTGCCGCCCTAAGCCCAAAGGGCGTATTTCAAGAGATGTTGAGTCAGTCACTTAAGCCTATAAAACTTAGAATTTTAGGTGTAGTTTGGATATAGTTCTTTTTTACTTATGCTTTGGTTGGCAGAGAACGACGAGGTCGGGCAAATTTGTTATTCAAGTCAACGGTTTGGTCAATGTGAATATGGAAAAAAATTGAGATACGCCCTTTGGGCTTAGGACGGCAGTATAGGTCTTGTGATATAACATACGTTTATTCTATAAGTTTCTGCACAGTGCGATGTTTTTTTTTCCGTTACCGAGACATAACTTTTTGGTACAATGTAACATCCTTACCGTCATCCACAATTCTTTTTACGGTGTTTAATATCATATTAGCTATTATATATAGTTGAAATATTTGCATTTACATGCATTACGACCATCTCGGTGAAATGTATGGTTCTCCAGTTTCTTCTTACTCATTGAAGTTGTTAATTTATTTGGATTTTTCTGCATGCGCAAGGACGTGAACATCGGGCAAATTTACAATCTCCGTGACCTATGTATATAGGCAATATTAACGTTCTCATAGTGTTGCAAAACAGCCAACGAATAGAGAAAGAGCGTAAGTATAGTAAAGATGCCCTGAGTATGTGACCTAAGACCTGATTTCTATTGCAAGACAGTCCCGTTTCGCCTGCGGCTGCTGGGATTCGGTTTTGGCGTAACAGAGACGCGTTTGTTCGTCCGTATAACGTACTTTTAGGTACGGTATTATTATGTTTAAGGTTCATATAAAGTCAAATTTTTCGCGTTTCTGAACTGTGAGATGGCACTGACAAGATATATTTTTCATACCATAGTGACAGCGATCTTTTATAATATTTCCAAACAAATTACAGTTTTCTGCTGGAATATCTACCGAATATCCAACGGTCAACCCTACTGCTGATGCATTGTTGCCAAATCTCAACATTATTCGGAGTACTGCGAAATAGCTCACATAATTATTAATTATTATCTGGTATTAATAATTGTGGTAATGTGGTTCAATGCATCATGTAGCCATATTGTCAAGGGGGTTGTGAGAGAAAAGGTGAGCCGCCATCTTCTCTCTCCTATTATTCCTTTTATTTTGAAGGAAACTAGTAACGATTGTATCCACACCTTATCTACCGTTTGTAATTTGGTGGTTCATTTCATTGCTTTTCGGAATCATGAGTTTATTGTTATGTTTTTGGTCTACGTTTTCAAGGTTCTTTCTTTCTTCTACGAAAAATCGCACTCCAATAAAGAGTGAAATTGACTGATTATTATAATCAAAATATTAAAATAGGACTTGAAAGTGAGTTTGTTTTTCACAAGTTTCTGAAGAAACTATTTGTGATGTCATAGGAAATATAAAATAAATATAATAATAATTCAACTATGCTGTCCTATTATAATACCCATTATCACCCCTATAATAAATGAATGTCTTTCGAAAAACTACTTTCCCAATACATGAAAGTTTGCTAAGGTCACCCCACTACCAAAAATAAGTCAACCAATAGAATACAGTGATCTTCGTTCGATTAGCATTATGCCAACCTGCTCTAAAATTATTGAAAGAATAATGGAAACACAAATTCGTAACTTTTTGACAACCAGTAGTATCCTACCAATCAAACAATCGGGATTCAGAAAGGGGTATAGTTGTGCAACAGCCCTTTCAGATGTATTGGACGACATCTTAGATACGACTGATAAAAATCAAATGAGTATATTAATTCTACTTGACTACTCGAAGGCATTTGATTTAATAGATCATGATATACTTTTATCAATCTTACATCATTCTGGATTCAGCAAATCAGCACGCTCTCTAATGGCTTCATATTTGCATAGCAGAACACAAATTGTAAAAATCAAGGAGGAGTCATGGACTCCAATGAAACTGCTTTCTGGAATACCCCAGGGAAGTATTCTTGGTCCTCTCTTATTAATAATAATAATAATAAAAAGGTTTATTCACAATTTTTTTCAGATAAATTTCACAAAGTACACAATAATACAAGTACAGATATTTTTTTCTTTTAAAGTAGATATAAAATATATAAATAATGTAATATAATTAAACAATGTTTGTGAATAAACAGGGACAAAATCACTGAAGCAGTCATAATGCTGCTTGTGCGTGACATTTAAAAATAGAATAAAATATATTCTCAATCGTGTGTCTGGCGTCATATTCGGTAAGTACATCCACTTTCGGTATTTTTTTTTGGAAATTATTTAATTGGTCACAGTCGTTTGCTTGGGTCACATTCGGTAAGTATACTGTCACTTTCGGGTTTTGTCTTATTTCAATAACTTATGAAAAAAACTACGCTCCTTTTCCATTATCCATAACTTAAGTTTACTTTTATAGTAATGAAAGTTTAAAATACTTTTTAGGTGTGCTGGTATCAACGAAAATAATCGGGGCGCTACATAATTCGTGCTTCTTTGGCCAATTGTTTTTTCACTTCGAGGAAAAAATATCTCATCTTGTCTTCTCGTATTGTGAGTATGTTTATGATCCTTCAGTATTATTTTGCTGCTTTTTAGAAACAGGAGAATTTTTAAACAAAAAAGTTGTCGCGGGTCCATTATTTGCGCTTCTTTATACAAACAATTAGATGAATAACTGATGTCTTTTTCAAAAATTATTTTCAGAATCCATTTCTGTAGTATGTTGATTTTATCCAAAAACCGGTCATTTACACTACCCCATCCCAAAATACCATATGTAAGTTGTGATTGCGCCAATGCGAAATAAACTGTTTTGAGATGTTTTTGATCCAAAAAATCTTTCAAAAATTTGAATTTTGACAGGTGTTTCATTTGCAGGTCCCATCTCAAGTGTCGACCTATCATTATACCAAGATATTTTATGGATGGTGCTTCGGGAATTTTTTAATCCAAACCAACATCAATATCTCCCAATTGTGGTAATCCTGTTGAATACGAACAGAATGGTAGATAACAGCTTTTATTTAAGTTGAGAGTAAGTTTGTTGAATTGAAGCCATTTAGCTATGCTAGGAAAGACATTTTCAATATTTTCTCGGAGTTCATTCCAAGTGTTTGCTTTATATCTAACAACAGTATCATCTGCGAAACTAATGATTTCCCCCAAACTACCTATTTTAAATAAACTATTTATGTATAGAATAAATAGAACTGGTACCAGAACAAACCATTGCAGAACACCATAAGTTACTTTTCTAGGGCTACTATATCATCAATTCGCACCTGTTGAGTTCGTCCTGACAAATAATCTTCTAATATATTGTAGACGTTTTCTCTGATCCCATAATATTTCAATTTGTTCAGCAATTTCTGGTGACTGACTGTAAGGCTTTCGAGAGGTCAAGAAAAATACTAATTGTTGGCAATGATTTATCTAGGGACTCATAAATTGATGTTGTAAGTTTGTATATAGCATCTTCCGTTGATTTCCCCTCTCGAAAGCCAAATTGATTTTCTGACAAAATATGACAAAATACACAGTAAAGAAATATATAGACGTTCTTCCTCCTACAATGTCGCAATTTGTATCAATAATATTTTCAAACACTTCTAGAATTATCTCGAACAGCATTTCGTTTCAAACTCAAACAATATTTATTCGATGTCCAGTAAACTCATGACTGAATTGTAAATCTTTCTCTATTTCGCTTTCCTCTTTTTCTTTTTTCTTCTGTTTCTTTGAATTTTATCAACATAAACGTTCATATCAAATGGGTCATTACGCTGTTAAACAATTTTTCTTTATTTTTTTTGGCCGTGATGGAAGAACAGAAACAGTTTCAGCTGTTATCTGAATCAATGTGCCTTTTACTCACTGTATTATTCCTATGCTCCGATATTATGCGTGTCGGTAAATTTTGATGTTAATTATTGTTATCAAAATGTACACATTTCTCTGTATAAAATAGTGGGTAATAAAAATATTATTATTATTATTTCTTTTCTCCTCTTTTCCAGCTATTCGTATAGGCTTATTGTTCAGTGGTCTACAAAATATTTTAGTTTTGCAGTATCTCCGTTTTTTGTGAATGTAGACTTCGCGGGCCTCATTACTGTTGATTAGGGACCTCTACAGAGCCTTGTCAGTGAATTAAGTGAAACTAACAGTGCCTCTAGTTTTTTGTTGTATGGAAACCTCGGGGAAATAACTTTTCAAGATCAGTTGAGGCCTGTCTGTGAATTTGGTGGAATTCACAGTGCCTCCATAATTTTGTTGGGTGGAGACCTCGGAGACCTCGTTTTTCGAATACTGTGGGCCTCTGCTGAGTCCTATCTACGAATTTGATTGAACTTGTAGTGTCTTCGCTATTTCGTTGGCTGGAGACCTCGGTGACCACGATATTCGAATTCAGTGGCCTCTGCTGAGTCCTGTTTGTGAAGTTGATGAAATTTACAGTGCCTCCATAATTTTGTTGGGTGGAGACCTCGGTGACATTGTTATTCGAATTCAGTGGCCTCTGCTGAGTCCGTGAATTTGGTGAGAGTTGCAGTGCTGTTAATGATTTATATTTTACATTTTTTGAGGCTCTGTATATGGTCAAGAGTGTCATGTTTTTGTTTCTTGATTTTTTTAAAATGTAATGAAAATTGTCAAATAAAGAAAAGACGTTTTTGAATTTGGAATCGCAAAAGATTCATTATTTTACCGTTGAATAGAATCTTCAAGTTAGTTCCTGGATATATTCAACAAGTGCCTCTGGTTTTTGTTGGGAGGAGCCCTCAGAGACTTCATTATTCGAATTCAGTGTTCCTTGCTGTGTCCTGTCTGAAAATTTCAGGAAATTGGCATCGCCTCTCAAATTTGGATGGAGACCTCGTTTTTCAGACTTCACCGTGTGCCGAATCGTGTATGCAAATTTCGGAATATTTTCGGAGTCTTCAGTTTTGTAATGGGTAACCACCACATTTTTCAGAAACAGTCTGCAAATTTTGATTGCTTTGCAGGACATCCAGGCTTACCATTTGTCCTAAAAGGGATTATCCCCGGAGGGCCGACTGTCTGGGAAGACTTTTCCCAGACGTTGCTTGTCAGGTGTGAACCTCGGCCAGAAATACTAAAATAAAAATTTTACTTTGAGAGTATATCTCGGAGCGGAGTTCCGATAGGCTCCGCCCACCATGACTTTGCTTCGGCGTTGGCCGAAGTAAATGTACACTTTATCTATTTAAGAGCTCCTTTTCGGCTGTTTTAGGCAGTCGTCCGGGAACCACAGACCTTCGCGTAGTTGTCCTACCGAGTGGTAGCCCGGATGGCTCTGGTGTCATTAGTATTTCTGGCCAGGTCATAGTTTCCTTTAGAAATCTACGGCCTGGCTTAGATAGATGAAACGTTGTTGGTTAACACCAACGGCATTAAAAAAGAATTCGAACTGTTCCTGACTGATCCAGTAAGAAGAGCTCCGGAGTTGCTGGATTGCGACGATGCTGTGTGCGGAGAGTAGCCAGCCAGTAGCACACGCATTTAGTTGTCACAGGCACCTACCGGACAACTGACTTTTGTGGCCAACTCAGCGTTATTAAATAGCCGAGCGGCGAATTTGTCCCGGCCAATGGTGCTCCAGAGCGCCGGTGGGCGGGGCCTATTGAACTCTTCGAGCTAGATATAGTCCAGCTCGAAATTATTTTTATCTCATTTTGAGAAGATTTCTGGGAGAAGGAACAAGTGGAGTATATCTGGAGGCGAGAGTTCTAATAGGCTCCGCCTACCAGCGATTTGCAATACCATTGGCAGACTTAAATGTTCGGCAATGGTATAAATTAGAGCTCTTTTGGCTAAAATTTGCATGCCTGAGGATGGCAACAGACGCACCACAATATATGCCCAACAGGTTCATATATCGAGACTTAGACATCCACCCGGACTATATCGACAGACTGATCAGACAACATGTGGGGACTACTCTAGACAGAGTAGAGACCCACACAAACCCGCTGCTCACGGAGCTCCACGAGAACAGACGTGAGCAAGACGACAGAGACAGAGACAAATACAGACGTCCATTAAACCAAGGAGACAACGACACCCCTGAAGAAGTACGGCGGAGGCGAGACCTTCGGCGACGCCAACGTCTACTTCAACAGGCACCAAATCACGATTAATCATGCTTTTATGTTTCAGATACCACGAAGAACCGACCAAGTAGTAATTTCAATTTCAGTTAACTCAGCACACAGCACTCGGCCCTCAGCCGAGAGTTTTTTCAGGCCTTCAGCCAGTTTCAGGGGGGCACCATGCACAGTAAAGTAAAGTCATTGTTTAAAAGTCAACTCATGTCAGATATAAGGGAGCTTCAAGCCGAGAATTGGCTGGGCACTCCATATCAAACGGTCAGATTTTATTCTGCTGATCGCCAGTCATCAGGATGAGGAACCGCTTTAACGAGCGGGGGTGGTGGATAGGGGGGGTGAGCTTTCGAGTACGTACGAGTGCTGGGGAGTTCATCCTTCCGGGCCTCAACCTTAGGGGGTGCATGGTTGGTTTGAAATCTGCAGTCATCCAGGAGCCGCCCGAGGGCAATTCCCAGGAGAGAAGCCCTCACTTCTGGATGGCTCAGTAGTGTAAAGTCTAGTGTAAAAAGTATTTCTGGCGTTTTAGGAATCTTCTGCCTGGCATGCGAATTAATGGAACCTCGTTGGTTGGCAACACCAACAACATCCAGAAAGAATTCGTATGTCAGACACGTTCCTGCAGGTTTTCCAAATAAATGAAGAGCTCCGGAGTTACGGAGATTTTGCGACGATGCTGTTCTTCAGATAGGTGGTCTGAGCTAGCCGGAAGAGGTGAAACACCCTGTTTCATACTGTCCGAGTGCACGCATTTGTTGACAAGTTGAGGGTTAAAAAACCTCTAAAAATTGGGTTTTTATTTTTTTCCGCGAAAACTATTCATCAGATTTTCTTCTACTTCTTTTTAAATATTCAGTTAGTATGCCAAAATAACTTGAATTTTTTTCAGAATTTATAACCTTGCCGTTAATTTTTAATGGGCTAATATGAACCTTAAGCGTTTGGAAGTTGGAAGAAAAATGAAAATACCCCTATACTAGAGTGAGATATGCTGCACCAAAACCCAATACTCTTATCGAGTACGCAACTGCTCGAAACATATTTCACATAATAATCAGTATCAGATATTAGTTTTGTGCATCTTAATTCTTCGTTATCCGGCTATCGCTCGACATCAAGCCGTGGAATGACTCGTGAGATGATGCCTCGGATCGCATTAGCATTGAATGGGCTGACGTCACGAGGGCGAGCCGGGTCACTATTGTCCGAGAAACGAGTGACGCTCCTTAGAAAATCCCGCAGACGGACATCAAAGATGAAGCCAGTCATGTCACGATTCTCCTCTCTCGGTTCATCATGTCATAGGTTGGCCGCGGATACGAATTTCGATGTTCACATGCTGACGTAAACACGATTTTCAACTAGGCCGTCAACGTTTCGTTGATATCTCCGACAAAACTGAGTCTGATTTGAGGAGAATTTGTCTTGGTTTACAGAAAAACTAAAGATTTGTTATTGAAATTATTTTGAGTCTGTTTCATCTGGAATGAATAAGAAAAATTCAAACTTTTCTGCGGACGTAGCAGAGATTTTCCAACCCAAGTAACAATTCAACGTTGCGGCGACGTATTTAAAAAAGTTTCGCTACCAAACATAAGTTGCATTGCCGACCTCAACACACCGTCGTCACAACCCTATTTTGCTCCAATTTGGTCAATCATTTTTGGGTTTTTAAAACGTTTCAGCTTCAACTGCAGGTAGCTGATGGTCGTTTTCTAAATGTTGCTGGGTTTACTTTAAAACAACTATACACCAGCGCCCTCTCTTGCAGCGATGACAGTTTACTTTCCATGGTGTTCAAACATAGTTAATTTATCAACCAAATAATTACTGATGTCCAAAATGGACACTTTCTGGTTACTCCTACTGCTACCGTTATTTTTATGCTGAAGATACCGAAAAAATAACGATTTCGAAACAGAAATTGGCAACACATTTCATTTTACTGTCAAATATACAATTGTTTCATGCCAAAGAACACGCGGGCTTTCAATCTAATGCGAACTTTTCAAAACTCAAGAATAAAAAAAATAATTTCGATGAACAATATTTAATCTAGATATTGATTAAATCTCGAACTAAATGGAATACACATGAATTATTTCTAGAAAACTAAAATGAGGCATCATAAGCCTTTGTTTATGCTTGTTTCCGTTCAAAATTTGAATGACTGGCCATGTTTCCAAATTAGGCCAATAAACAGAGCAATTTTTCTCATAAAAGTTCAACTTAAATTGCTCCGCCGATTTCTTTTTTGCAATTCGGTCGTCACGGAGGGTTGAATAATTAGCAATAAAGTTATCACCCCCTGGGGGGGTGCAACCCCCCCAAAATCGTAAAAACTTTTTCTGGAAGGTATTTTCTTGACATTTCAGCTCTGGGCAATAAATATGAGTGAAAATCGTCATTAATTATGGAGGCGAATTATTTTCAACAATTAAACCCCCTCCCGGGGCATCAACCCCTTCCCAAAATCGTGTTTTTTGGGTTACTTTCTATGAATATGTAAAACTGTCAGTCCTGAGTAATGAAACTGAGCGAAAATTTGTAAAAATAATAGGTATAAATTATTAGAAACGATTTTCACGCCCCGCATTCGGGGCACATCACCCGCATCGCGGAAACATTGGGGTGAGAGGGAAGGGGGAGAATATTTGAAAAAACTCTCAAACTACTACTCTTAGATATAAATGTGGGTAAATAATCGTTGAGAACTGTCGTTATTGAGATTTAGAATTATTGTTATGAAAATTATTCGCAAATTCGAGAGAAGATCAACTTATTGTATAAATCAAACGCAGACCGGAGCTAACGAAATATGAGAGTGTTTTTCAATGATATCGAGAAAGGGTATGGAGAAATGAATCCACAAGTAATCACCATCAAAAAATGTATAGGTATATTTTTCACTCATACAACTCATCATCTACTTCATCTTCAGCCTCCTCGTCTTCATATTCACAATCCGAAACAATCTCTGCCAAGTTTCTACAGATATCTGTGGTACATTCTGAAACAACACTAACACTAAGCACTTTCCATTGAATAGAAAAAACTTGGTCAACTAGGCAAACATTTATATTCTGCAGGTAAATTTTTGAATGAGCTTATAAAATCCTAAGCATTTATGCATTTTAAGCAAGTTCCATTCAACAAAATGTTAATAACAAACTGGCATTTTCTCCTGAATTCCTAGGTGGACCTTTGGCATTTTGGAAATGTAAGTCATATTATCTGACATTGCAATATTTTGAAACAGAGCTGAGATGAACATGAAGTAAATATTTCAAAAATGAAAACTCACCATTTTCAATTAATAACAGTGACAAAGCACTAAGAGATGTTTCCTAGTCTCCGACTATCGATATTATCCCAGTATCCAGTGTTTTCTGCACAGGAACTTTTATATTATCTGACGTTTACATAGAGCAACGTTGACTGCTGCCCACTGCGCACCGACAGAACGGCGCCGCTGTATACGGCGCGCTGGCTGCCGCATTGACAAGGTCCCAAGCATAAAGCAGGTACACTTCGGGACAGTTTCCTTTGATGCACTGTCTTCCTCGGTCTCGAATCCCCAAGTTCCATCAAGGACTGATTTTAATTTTCTTTCCATAGAACAATAATGCGATCAAATGCCGAGTAACCTCTATTTTAAGTACTTAAAAGATTGACTGGATTGCATTTAAAATTTGTATAAGTAACCAAATTTGTATGAATATTTTCAATAAGAGCAGGGTTTTTTCTGGAAACAGGCTTTTCATTCATGTTGATACGTGGTTTTATAGCATTTGAATTTTTTAACTCCCTCAAGATTTTGTAACCTAAAATATGCGAAGAATTCAAAACACTCGTATTTAAAACCAACTTTATTTGGACCGGTTAAACGTTATGCAATTTGACAATGAAGTATTCCTCAACTGTTCATTTTACTTGCTACTAGTGATAAGACATTATTTCAGTAATCACAAGTATTATTTCACGAAGTCAGGAACTTCAATATTATAAGATTTTCAATTGCAATTTTGCAGTTGGCAACTGCGCGTATAAATATGGATAATATCAGAATACAAAGCTGCGATCTTTATCTTCAAAATGACGGAAGATTTATCTGAATTGAACATTTATGTGAGGAGTTATAGAACTTTACTTCACGCGCTGGTTGAAAAAATGCACGCTGGCGGGAGCCGGCGCAACACCTGCCCCATTGCGAAAGCATATAACTTCAACAATTTTTTTCAAGAATACCGTGCGATTTCTCAAAATTTTGGTAGGGACAGTTTTTTTGTAAAAATTTGTGCTCTCTCTGAATATCAAGTTATTTTTTTGATTTAAGGTGAATTTTTTGAGATATTTCGAAGTTACCTCAAAAATTTATTTCAACGCGTTTTTGGGGGGAGGTTCCACCCCCGTGGAGGTGATAATTTTTCTCAGAAGTGATATGCACACTGTATTCTATAAAACCCGTTATGTTTAATGGAATGAGTTCTCACCAGAGGCAATAAAAAAACTTGTAACTTGTTGTTCACGTACGTTTTTCTTGCAATGTACACTTGAAATTAAATCAATAACGACTTTCCATTAACACTGCTATGACGAAAGTGTCTTTAATGCCAACAGAATTTGTATCCCCACTGCGCCACCCGCTAAAATTGCATCGCAACGCGCCCGCACGCCCCACTTTGTTCATCAATTAATAATACTGCAAATGGACTAGACATATCGTAGTATTTTTTTATTGAAAATATAGGTATTCAACCTCAATATCCATGAAGGTGACTGCTGCACGATGGTTATTGCGCCTTCCAGGATTTTTTCAAATAAAAAAATTATCTCGACTCCTAGTGATCGTAGGAATTCAATTTTTTTTAATGCTAGAAATTATGCTAAAAATCTATTATCATAAAAGTCATTTCTATAAAAACAAAATTAGGAAATGGATTTAGAAAAAACATGTTAAAAAAATTATATAATTTTTTAAAGTAAACATAATCAATATACCTATTCGTTAATATGAAAGTACAACTCTTACAGAAAAAATAAGCCCTGAATCGTTACTGTAGCATCTTTCCCCGAGCAAGAGTAGCCATATTTAGAGAGCATCTTCTTTGAGAAAACTTCATATATTTTGAAAAATAATCAATATTTATCAATTTTTCGAAAAAATGCCTTTTTGACTTGTCATAGGCTACACATAACGGTAAGTAACAAGTTCGAATACCTAACAGTTAACGAGTTATAGAAAACCCGATTTTTCACGTTTATTCCGATATAACTCGAAAAGCATCAACGATATCAAAAAATTATAGGTCATTCAATTGATAGATCTTTTCAATTCCTACAATTTCCTAATTTGATTTTTTTCGATCGGTGTTGTAGTTTTTCAGTTATAAACAAAAAACCGCTTTTCGCAACTTTGCCAATTTTTTAGGTTATGTTCGGTAATCAGGATCGAGTCGCAAGAAATAGAAACTCATCCTGAATTTTAACTTCCTATACGCTCATATTTTTTTAGTCAGATATTAATTTTTGCACATTTAAGATTGTGTCGCTTCCTCGGTTTCTTGGACTAAATATATTTTCACCTAAACTGGGCTTCATCTCACAATGCTGCAATTTTCAAGAATTTTTCATTTGCAAATATTGGCAATAATTGGATAGCCAATAAAGGACTGAATCGTTTGCCGGCTAGGTCACAGGAACTAATGCCTATGGGCTTGCACCTCTGGAGAAGGTCGAAAGATCCTATTTTTAAATTTGCCAATCAACTTTAGCCCCTTCAGACCCAATTTATCAATAATGGAGAAAAAAATTTTCTTCACTTATATTTTCATAAATAATACTCCTATGAATAGTATCTCACGCTTACTTTTGACAAAAATATAATTTTTTTTGTTAAAAAATTATGTGCATAATTATGCACACTACTACTGGATCGCCATGGAATATCGTTCAAAAAAAGGAACAAAAACCTGACAAAGTAGAATATCTGTCAATACTTAGGCTAAAAAAGTAATATCAGAAAGTGAGGGAGTTGAAAAATACCTAAGCAAATAATTTTGGGATGTATTTATTTATTATCAAGACTTGTGGAAACCCACAAAACAATTTCTATCTTTTTTTATGCACAAATGAACTCTACATTTTCCACAGTAGAAATGAGTCTTCTTGTTACATCTACCAAATTTGCATCGTTTCCCTTCTTGATTACCATCAAGAAATGGAAGATGATCCACAGAGTCATGTTGAATATCATGTAATGGGCGAACTTCTTCAGTTGGTTTTGGTATTTTGCTCCTAGGTGGTTCTGGCAATTACTTGGCCGACCTCTTTTATTACCTGCGACTGGATTCCCAACTTTACATAGGCACTCCGCTAGGTATAAGCGAAAGTCCATAAGGTCCAACTGTTTGTTTTGGGGAATGTGCAGTCGCTGAGAATCTAGTCGATATTCAAACCAACTGTTTACCACAGCAAGGTCGACTGCATGAAAGATGAGACGTAATGTCCACTTGCGAGAACGTACATATATTCTGTACAGACCTATCATCTGATCAAGAAGATCAACACCACCCATGGAATAATTGTACAATTTCACTATTTCCGGGCGTGGTATATTTATATACTTCTTCTCACCTTTGTCCCATCTAGAAACTTCATCCACATTCCCAGACCCAACGAAGTTTGATGCTAAAACTACAGACCTGTTGTCTTGCCATTTCACCAAAATCACGTCTCCATCTTCACTGACCATTTCATCATGAGAACCTCTGCCCATTCTCTTGAGTTCTTTGTCTTCTAATACAGGAGGTTTAGAGAATCTGTTGATTGTTATCGTTCCTGCGGCAAATATTTCTATTGTTTTCAGTACTTGCAAGAGCTGGTACGACGAGAAATAATTGTCAAAATATAACTTATGTCTCTTTCTTTCAATCCTTCTGGATAAGTGAAGTATCACTGAAGCTCCAAGTCCAAATTGTTTTGACATAGCTTCATCCACCTCAGTGGTGGCTCCTTGATAGATGAGGAAGTCATACATCATTCCAGATTTGCCGCACAAAACAAATAACTTCACACCCCATGGAGTGGGTTTTCCTTTCACGTATTGTTTTATTGATAGGTTTCCTCGGAAAGGCACCATCTGTTCATCTATGCACAAGTTCTCTTCTAACTCTAATTCAAGGCAACGCCGTCTTATCGCTTCATATAAAGGTCGAACCTTATGTAATTTATCGTTACAGTTGTTCGGAATATCTAAATTATTGATACAATGTAGATTATTGCGAAGTTGAAAGAATCTATCCCGCGACATCGTTTCGTGAAACATATTCATTCGAAGACCCTTATTCCAAAAGAGTCGTACTCGGGGTAATTTCAGAGTACCAACAGCGATATGTAATCCCAACATACCTTTGATTTCGGCAGGATCTGTTGGTCTAAAATTGATACCTTTCTGAAGAGCATATATATTGGTGAAGTTGGCAATATTCTCACACTCAGTGTCACCTATATATCTTTGAAAATATTTCAAGGGACTGAGAAGTTCCGTAGGAAGATCATTTTCATTTTGACTAGGTGTCCATAGTGTTTCAGGCATATTATGAGCTTGCCTGCACCATTTTATTGACTTCTTTGCAGTGACAGTTTCAGTTTTGCAACTTGCCACTAATGATGACAACGGTAATAGGTCTTCTTCATCATATTCATCTAAGTCCGATTCCACAATTTCGTTGCTCAGAGGTCCCATTTTATCTGCACCTATTCGCACTCGTACAGTTGTAGGCACCGGATATTCATTTTCTATGTCTTCTTTTTCATCGTCGCTCAAATCAATATCTGAATCGGACAATTGATCATATATGCGCAATAACTCTTCTGCATCTTTCTCATTCAGAGGGTCATAGCATTTTTCTGGAACCGAAAAATAACTATTGTTAGATCAGAGCGTGGCAAAATTATTTTGATAATTGTTTGTTGTATCAATAAAATTTTGTTAGGGAAAAATAAATTAGTTTCAATAATCAGGTGAAACGTCACTTGGGACGAATTGTGCATTATTATGTACATCAAAATTAGAGCTGACATGAAACAAAAAATACAAAAGTGAACTGTCTTCAATAACCAGTAGATTACTGCTAAGATATCATAAATAACATTGAGATGTGATTTTACTATATAATATTGGCATAATCAAGTCAACTAACAGTAAATATTGAGCACTCACCTGCGTTTGCTTTACTGGTCGACGCCATGTTTACAAATTGTCAAATTACTTCTCATATATTCAAGTGTTGACCCTTGGATATGCAACCAATAATACCAGGATGTGCACAATCACGCACAATCGGTCCTAAACGTTGTGTGAATATTTATAAAGCATTTATGTATGTATAAAATAAGTGTGCATAATTATGGCCATAGGGTCTGAAAGGGTTAGAGACGATTTGGAAGCGGTAGTGATGCAAAGTTTTGCTTCTCTCACTCTCATTGATCTAGTTTATTCGGAAAGAAATGTTCAGAAAAGGTGCTTCATTTAACGATCAATAAATTTCACAAATTTCATGTAAATTAAATTAGCGATATAATAATTAAATACTGAAAAATTGGTTTTTCACCATTTTGACGGTTAATTCGAGGTTGTGTCCAAAAGTGTTGAATACAAATTCATTTGAACATTTTTCGCAAGTAGGTCACGTTTCGCAGCAAATCGTAAAAAACATGAACCATTGAATTCTAATTAAAAAAGTGCCCTGGAAATGTTTTTTCGAAAATGCACACTTTCGTAAAACATGCTGTAACTTAGGAACGATGATAGATATCGATGTGCGGTGCCGGAGTCCAGGGGTGACGGATGAGTTGTAATGAAATATCGGACACAGCAGCTAGTAAGTAACCATAACTATATATTTACACATGTTACATAAAAACACTTAACAATTAAACGTATACCGGGTGGTCCACTTAAGACTATCCACCCTCCAATAACTCCCCAAAAATTGATTTTACAAAAAATCGCCGAGACACGTCGATTTTTGTTTGGAGGGGGACACCACTTGACGAGAAGAAGATATTTTATTCTTCAACCCCCTACTCCCCTGAGCAACCCCCTCTATAATTTTGATAGGGAATGAGGGTCGTGTCATACATCTTTGTGAAGGTAATTCAATTCTGACTCTAACAGTGCAAAATTTTCTGAATTTGAATGAGGCGTTCTCGAGATATTCAAGTTCATTATTCAAAATGATCTCCATTATTGTCTCCCAGACACTAGTAGAGTTCAGTCGTAATTATCCACCGATTGTCCTTCTTTATTTGCTCACCGAGTACACAGTTTAGTTTTTTGTTGTCAACATGATTGTCAAAGAAGAAATACTAATCTCTGAGAACCACTTTTTTGTGAAATGGTGATAGTGTAGCATCGAAAAGTGACCACGTATTTCAACAATTCTACTTGTATCGCGATGGTTACACAAACGACGAGAAAGTTGAAATTATTTTAATTTTTGCTGCTCTAAATGAGTGTGCACGAGCAACAGCTCGGATCTTCAATGGGAGACACGAAAACAGAAACGTAACTCACTAGTGAGTATTAGGAAAAATGATGATAGGAAAATGTTTTGGTATTTTTTGATCATTCTAGATATATCTTGGATCTTGTGGTAAAATTCCGTGAGACTGGATCAGTCGCCAATAAAAAAAAAAGGATAGGATGACTTCTGTTAGAAACGAGAGGAATCAAATAGAAGTTTTAGGACAAGTTGCAGTTGACCCAACTTTGTCTTCACGGCAACTAAGTAGCATAACAGGCATATCGAGAACTTCCATAATGAGGGTGCTAAAATTGCACAAATTCCATTCCATTCCATTCCATCCATGAACTGAATGAGGATGACTACGATAGACGATCTGAATTTTGCGAAAATGTTACAAGAATGATACAGAGGAACCACGGATTCATTAAGCATATTTGCTTCAGTGATGATTGTTCATTTTTTTTTAATGGGTTAGTGAACAGACACAACTCTCGCTACTGGAGTCAGACCAACCCCCACCTACTTAGAGAAGAGCACACACAATGGCCCCAAAAGTTGAATGTGTGGGCAGGGATTCTGGGTAATAAAATCATTGGCCCAATATTTATCCAAGGTGATTTAAATGGTGCGGTTTATTTGGATATGCTGCAGAATCTATTGGCAGAAAACATTCATTTTCAGCAAGATGGGGCACCACCTCATTTCGTATTACAGGTGAGAGAATGTCTATCCTAAACTTTTCCAAACAAGTGGATAGGTCGTCGAGGTCCAATAGAATGGCCAGCACGCTCGCCGGGCTTGGCACCCAACGATTTTTTCTCTGAGGTTATTTGAAATCCGTTATTTATAAAACTCAACCTACTGACCTGAACGATTTGGAAAGGAGAATTATGACTGAATGCCAGGCAATTACCAGAGAAACATTTTCAAAGGTGCAGGAGGAATTTGAAAATAGACTCTACCACTGTCTGGGAGTTATTGGAAGTCATTTTGAACACTTTTTGTGAATAAATTTTTTATAATCTATTTCGTATAAGTTATTTACTCACAATTCAACAATGTGCCATTTGAACTCGAATATCTCGAGAATGCCTTTTTCAAATTCAGAAATTCAGAAAATTTTGCACAGCTAGCATTAGAATTGAATTACCTTCACAATGATGTATGACACGACCCTCATTCCCTATTAAAATTATAGAGGGGGTTGCTCTGGGGAGTAGGGGGCTGAAGTATAAAATATCTTCTTCTCGTCAAATGCTGTCCCCCTCCAAACAAAAAACGATGTGTCTCGGCGATTTTGTGTAAAATCATTTTTCTGGGAGTTATTGAGGGTGGATAGTCTTAAGTGGACCACCCGGTATACAATTGCTAAAGAATGACTCTGGAACTCGTCCAGATAAATGCTAGTCGGCGAGCTCGAAAAACGGAGAACATCGCGGCTTGAGAACTGAATAATAACTGATTATCTTTTCTCATTTTTTGAACTCCATCTTTTCATTGCAGGTCAGAAATAAAGAAAAACCCAGCCTACGTCATTCCAAATTTCCAAATTGTCCGTTCGCCTTACGAAAGGGTCACATAAAACTAATAGCTGGTGGCAAGATTTCTCATCGTAGGTAATCCGATTACCAGAATAAAAATTATTGTGAGTTTTATTATTGGTAAAACCTCTACACTCAAAAGATACACCAACTAAATTTTTGTTTTGGACGTGTGTATCGCTAAAACGTGTGTATCGCTAAAACGTGTGTATCGCTAAAACGTGTGTATCGCTAAAACACACCTTATGTACATTTTAGATGAGGAATTATAAGCTCTGGCCTCCTAGAATTTCCTCTGAAATTGGGGTTTAGGATGGATGAAGGTTTTGTTTGAAAATTACGTAAATGGTCAGATTATTAAAATCAAATTCTTAAAAATCACGAAAATTTTCCTCTAGGGCTTGGCGTTTGTTATAAAAATTGACCCCAGACGCAGCCATCAGCCTTTATCTATCTAGTTTGAAAAAATGACTTTCCTATTAAAGTGTCTAATTTGGCACACTGTATATATTGTCAGTAAATAAACACACTTGGTTGAACTGGTCGGTAGGTTATCGTAATTAGATTTGTTGATATTTTTTTCATCGGATGTACGACTTGAACAAAATCCTTCTTGTTTACATTAAAACATCGATTTTATTATAAACAGTTTGCTCCAAGAAGTTAGCAGCTTGTCCTATACGACAGGCATTTCGGTATAATATTCAACACAATCTGAATAGTATTATCGCAGTGTAAACTGTTGGATATTGTTTACATGTGAGATGAGTTTTTTGGGCCATAAAAGCGCTGTGGAGGCTAGTCATCATATACAAATTATGGAAAACAAAACATGTGTAGGTTAAGACTATGGGGTGGTCCTAATTGAATAAACTCATTCTTGTATGTTATTGAATCAATTTAATTTTTCAGTTTGATATTTCTCACCAATGTTACTAAAAAAATATGAACTTGATGTGTAAAGACGAATCATTTTCATGTGTATATCCTAATATTTATAAACCAGCTACTGCATTGCCTGTTTAGTCAGTCCCCAAAAAATTATAGCATACATTTTCATTATGGGTAAAATTGACTTCATCTCAGAAATTACCAAGATTTTCTTTTCATTCGAATCAATGACCAAGGAATTTGTTTTTGAGACCATTTCACATTCTATAGTCAAAAGTTCAAAATTTTATTAATTTCTCAAATTGTAACTTTTTGAATAAAATCTGAAAGATTCAATTTTTGCATGAGTTTTCATTTTTTTTTGCAAAATATTTTTCCCTTGAAGGGGGGTGCTGAGCAAAATGAAATCATTGTATTCCATTGTTATCAGAATGCTTTTGTATCAGGATCATTCGGGCTATATTGAATTCTCTACATGTCCCCAGGGGAATTAGCTCCATCATTGACATCATCTTCAAGTAGTCGAATATTGAAATCTAAATCTAATCTTGCTGCGATACATATAGTCCAAGCCTTAGCTTTTTTGACTCAGAAAATCCGGGAAAATCTGGAAAAAGAAACCATTTTTCAGAAACTCATGATTTTTATAAATCTGAAGCTGGCCTAATAATATTGCGGAAACTGGTAGATAATAATATATGGTTCAACTGTGCGGAAGACGGTAACTGTAGTTTTTGCACAATCTAGTTATAGACAATTTAAGGGCAAATCTTTCAAAATGCGCCGATTTAAGGGAAATCATCTTTTTCAAATTCTGTAAACGACATTTGGAAGTTGATATCAATATCTACAATTTGTATATTTTGGATTTTCTTCTAAGAGGTGGGAAATGTGTTGAAAACGTCACTGGAAGTTACTCTAAATGCTTCAAAGTGCACCCGAAGTCGCCCGAACTAAACTCGAGTTAACTTCAAGCGACGATCCCGTAGGTTAGTCGCGATTCTACTAGCGCATGATAAATAAATTTCAAGTGGATTTCATCCAAAATATCTTTGAAATATTTGAATTTAAACAAAATCTAACACAGGGACTGTACCGTGCGTTGAATGTGAATATTCCACCTCATATGTTTGTCGATATATAACCCAAAATATTTTACTTCATCGGCTGTACATTAATTTTCAACCGATGCTCGAGTTCATCGATTCAATATATCATTACTGGTTGCCTGATGATCGAGTTACTATATCAATCCTTGAGAGGCATTAATTTCATCACCTGGATTTTAAAACGAAATACATTATATTATTGACCATTGTGTATGAGTCGATTATCATTTTCATCGTACCAATCCCATGAGTACATAAATATCAATCATGATATTAATGTTTTCTTTACATCGACCAACCAATCGCAGTCATTACATTGACGTATCCAGGCATTGATTCAATCACCTGAACATTATTTTTTACCCATGCCCATAATGTCTTTCTGAACATCATTCAATGAACCCACCGCATTTGTTCAATGTTCGAAGACATTAATATGATAATATGAACAAAAAAATATGAACAAAAAACATCATTCTAAAAGTATGCGATACAGAGTTGTCTTTTAAAATTGAACCCCCTTTTAACTTTTTGTTTTTGAAGATACGAAAGAAGATTAAATGGCTGAAATAACTTGAATATTAATCTCAAGGTTTTTAATGGTCTTTTAGATTTCTGAAATGGGCACTAACTTTGGTTTTTCAAAGATAATACAATGTACTTACTATCATATTTTTCGTCAGATCGATAGCACTTTTTTCTGGTTCCATTGATATTAACAAGCTGCATATTTTGATAGAATATGTGATTTGGGTTTTATATTTTATACACAGGGTGTAATCTAACCTCTTGCACTCCCGTGGAAGACGGGTGTATGATGCCATGTTAAAACGAACTGCAGGTGACGAATTTTTCAACAAATTATAAAATTTACACAATTTTTTTCGCAGTTTTCACACCTGCCGTTCGATATAACATGGTTTATACACCAGTCCTGCACGGGAGTGCAAGAGGTTAGATTACACCCTGTACATGTAACTTATGTATTGAATCAAACATGAATAGAAATTCCATCATATTTTGAATATTTCCCAATTTTCTAATTTACCACACTGTAGATGATGGCATTGTGCACTACCGAAACGAGTATTGGGTATACCAAAAATATGTTCGAACAGAAATGAAAGATCCATTGGCTTGATCTCAAAACGTTTACTTAAGATTTTTTCAAATATATTCATAAGAAATGCGTTTTACTAGGATACAGTCCCTGGATTGAGGTTGAAAAAATACTTTTCAATAAATGTCCAAAACATAACACTTTCTGAAGGAAAACTTAAATAAAAAATATAAATTATTTTCAAACAAATATCAACTGCTCTCAGAACATTGAAAAATTTATATTTAATTCCGTCAAAGTTAAAAAAGTTTGTTGTTAAAATTGTTAAAATCGTTTTTTCCGTTAACCAGCTGTCTTACCCTTACGAACGGCAGCCCTCAAAAGTCGAAACTTGTGCGGGCCAAGGATTAACGAGGTCTTACCTTTTTACGTGCGATTCCAAGCACTTTCTGCAGCAAATTTCTGCAGTCGCCATGGTTTGAACCATCGCCGACTGGCAGCCAAAGTGATTCAAACAATGTCGCTTTAACAACTCGGCTACACTTCTTCATGTCTTACCGAATGCAAAAACAAAGGGTTGAATTGATGACTTCTTTAAATTCAAGAAGTCATCTTCTTTTTCTTGTGGCGCTTTTGCAATGTATAAGAACGATTGCTGTGAGTCTCTGATGGTGAATTTTGTCGTTTGAGATTTTCCAGTCAGGTCCTTTTTCACCACTTTGTTGGTTGGCACGAAATATCCGTGCAAAGCCCACAATACTGCCGCATCTGGACCATCTAGAATTAAATATTACAAGTATTAAGGTCGAGAATAAAAAGTAGGGAATTCCAGACATATGGAAAATACTTTTCTTTTTTAATGAGAACGTTGTTTTAGTAAATAATAATGTTATGATCTTTACACACGGTGCATACGAAAAATAGACCAGGTGTCCGCGGTTAACCCAAATTTGAAAAAAATCACCGATATAATTTTTAGATTACACAAAAGCTTTCATTCATACGCCACAGAAAGTTATCAAAATAAAAATAAAACAGATACATTACTAACCTTACATAACAATCTTCTAAAAAAAAACACTTAGGCCACGCTAGGTACCACAAGAATCGACTCTAACACAATCAAATATTCTTCCATCTGGCCGTTAGAGGCGGTGGTGCATGGAAAAATGTAACAACCGAAAATCCTTTTGGCCATCATCTCAATGCTCTCACACAATAATAGAATGACCAAATACCTTAGGCGAAGGACGTAGTGTATTGTTATAACGAACTAGACATTGGTCGATGTTTTCATGCATTGGGAATGAAACTTTAATGGATTAACCAATAAGGCTGACACATTGATGTAATGCTTATTGAGCATAGCGTTATTAAAATGGGCATTATCACAAGGCGCCGTAATGATCAAGTGTACACAAGTATTGATCAAATTGTATTCATTAATTTAATGTAATTTATACATTGTTCTAATGTATATATCATAATATAGATTACTTTTCTCATCAGTTCTATGATATAACTACATGATCATAATGGACTAGAGTTAATTATGTCAACCAAAGTATTGATTGTCCAGTAACTAAAATTCATTATTTTTTATCAATTTTTGGCATTGTAGTAATGAAAAGTACTTTGTAGGAATGAATACGTGGCCAATCACTAGAAGTGATTGATATTAGGCTCATTATTTTTTTTCTGTGTGTAAAAGGTAGAAACCATGTTTTGAAAATGTTGATTTTGTGACTGAACGAGGCTATAATTACTTCCATATCTTGTTCAACTTTTCCAGGTTAATTGTTCCTCCATATAATATAACCGTATCATCTGCAAAACTACTGATGGGACCAGAGCTGTTCAAGGTGAGTATTTCGTTAATATATATTATAAAGAGAATGGGTCCCAGAACTGTACCCTGTGGAACACCACATTCAATAGTTTCTTTATCACTCAGTGTGTCATTTATTACGACGCAATGTTCTCTATCTTTCAGGTAGTTCTTCATCAAATCATGTGCTGTGCCTCTGAATCCCGCGTCATGGAGTGTGTCCAACAGTCGAGAATGTTGGACTGTATCATATGCTTTCGCGAGGTCCAGATATACAACCAACGCAGGTTTTCCACCCTCTAGTTCTTTACAGATTTTTTATGTGAGTAGGCGAATTGCATCTTGTGTAGAATGTCCTGCTCTAAATCCAAACTGATTATGTCTCATCTTTTGATAAAAAGTTTTCATTCTTGATTTTATGACCTTTTCGAAAAATTTTACTAAATTCGAAATTAATGTTATTGGGCAGTAGCTCAGAACTATGGATTTATCTCCATTTTTGTATAGGAGTTTGATGACTCCCACTTTGAAGGACATTTACCTGTTTGAATGATTACATTGATAAGCTAACTGAGAAGACCTGTAATTTCGTCACAAATATTTTGTAAGGTTTTCACTGTTATTTTATCTATGCCAGGAGATTTCTTTTTTTTTCAGGTTTCGGATAATCATACTTATTTCACTTTGGTCGACTGGGTTGAAACAAATGAGGAGCATGTGGAGGTTTCACTTTTTCAGCATAATTTTTTCCTAGGGAGGCATAATGAGAGTTAAAAATATTTGCCATCTTTACATCTTCATGAATGATAATTCAAGAAAAAATTCTACTAATTCTAGCAATTTACCTTTACTAAATTGATTTTAATGTTATCTACTTGATTTGGATTTGATGACACTAATTTCTTGGAAAAAACAATAATTCATGAATTTGTTGTACTACGAACTTGAATAATGGGCTGTGAGGGATAGGACCCTTATCAGCATTCATACTATTTTTGCACTTGGCAATTTCCAAACTCTCGAATGCATCTAGAAGTCTATGGTCATGAACTTTTCTGATTAATTTTAAGCTTGTTTCATCAAATCGGTGGTCGTGATCCAAAGCATGTTGGGCCACGCTCGATTTTTCGGATCTTGAATATCGGATATGAGCAATGTGTTCTCTGAACCGTACTTTCATGGCCCTTCGCGTTTGACCCAAATACTTTTTCTCGCAGTCCCTACAGCTAATTTCATAAATCCCCCACTTTTCTCTTTCATCTGTTTTATCTTTGGGAGTACCCAATACTTGTTGAAGTTTACACGAAGTTTTGTATACCACCTTCATATTGAGGGTTCTGAAAATACCTTCGAAACCTCGAGTAATTCGAGGTTCGAATGGGATGACGACATATTGAGGAGGGTTTTCCTCCTTTTGAAAAGTCGGAGAGCAACGAAGGGTTTCTTTAAATCTATATTTTCTAATCAATTTGTCTACCAAGTCCACGGAATAACCATTCACCCCAGCTACCTCCATGATTATCATTTTCTCAGTTTTAAATCTTTCTTTGTTGGGTATTCATGTTTGACATTTTCGAGCAATCGATTCAAAGTATTTCGACATCTGTGGTGTTCTGAAGTGTTTGTTATTCACGGCTTTTACTAGACTTCAAGTGATCCAGGGTTTTCTTTGTATGTCTTTGTGGCGATATTTTAAACATGTTGTATTTTTATTTATATTATATTTCAAAGTATTGATACTAACAAAGAGCTGAATTTGAAGTATGAATCGCCGGTTTTTGAATGAGGTTCACTAACGTAGTGGTCTAACGTACATTGGAAAAGACTATCCGGAAGGCTAGCCTTTCATTATGGACATGCCGCAGAATATGTGGCAAAACATGGGGCATGTCACCAAAACACGTATACTGGTTGTACGTGACCGTCATACGTCCAATGATAACGTATGGCTCTATAGTCTGGTGGAGCAAGGGACATAAAAAAATGGCAATTGCTAAACTTAACGGACTACAAAGACAAGCGTGCCTGGCGATTACTGGAGGCATTCGCTCCACGCCAACGGCAGCAATGGAAGTCCTCCTTGGATTACTTCCTCTCCACATAGTTCTGGAGAGAGAGGCAAGATGGGCAACATACAGACTTTATCAAGCGGCCATTAGTCTACCGCAGGCATGTGTCATGAGAGGCAGCGGCATGCTGGAGGGCATAATAGCTCACAACATTCTAGGAATGCCCTCAGACATCATGCCTAAAACTATCAACCTTCACACGTCCTACACTGTGGTCTTTCCCGAAAGAGAAGACTGGGTCCGGAATGAAACCAACCTATGTAGGGCAAATGAACGTTGGTTCACCGATGGTTCCAAAACTCAGGAAGGCGTCGGAGCCGGAATATATGGGATGAACCCAGTAGTGAAACGCTCGTTCAGTATGGGCAAACTAGCTACGATATTTCAGGCAGAGGTATATTATGCCATTGAAATGTGTGCCAGGGAGCTGGAAAATCGACACCACACACGAAAAACAATAAAAATATTTTCAGATAGTCAAGCAGCACTTAGAGCGCTTGAATCCAACTGCTTTAAATCTAGGGCAGTATGGAACTGCAGAGACACCTTAAACCGACTGGCGCAACCCAACAACGTTGCCCTAGTCTGGATACCAGGTCACATAGGCCTAGAAGGAAACGAAATAGCGGACGCCCTAGCAAAAGGGGAGACCGAAACAACGTTCACTGGACCAGAACCGGTAATCGGTTTAGCATATAGCACTGCCAAGAATGTAATAACAGCTTGGGCAGACAATAAAAGACTCGAGTACTGGCGTAGTCTACCGGGTCTAGCCCATTCCAAAGCATTTATTGCTTGTACAAGGAAAAAACTGGACTCTGACAAACTGCTAGAACTCAGCAGAGCGCATCTCAGAGTTATAGTAGGTTTGGTTATTGGCCACTGCAAACTCAAACATCACGTGCATAAAATCGGACTTGCACAAGATGCAGAGTGCCGGCTATGCATGGAGGATGATGAAACGGCTGAACACATTCTGTGTACATGCCCTGCAGCGGCCAGAATCAGATTCTCAATATTTGGCGATACGACAGTAAGGCCAGAAAACCTGGTAAACTGTTCTCCCAATGTATTCCTCAATTTCGTCAAGAGATTGGATATACTGGCAGAAATATAACCATAGGGTGAGCCACAATAGGCCATTGGCCGCAGTGGAGGGCCTGATACGGGCCCACTCACGTTCAAACCTAACCTAACATTGCCGGACACAATGAGACTCGGGTTCGAACCCTGGTTGATCCACATTTTTAAATTCAGTTCTGACTTTCATTTTTCCGTGTGAAATGCCATAAACTTATTTTCGAATATAAATATGATATTTATAGTTCTTCATTATTTATCGGGTGTAAAAAAATAGCGCATGTGACTCTCATGTAATGATAATTACATGATCGATGCATAATATACTATTATAGTTAATCTTAATTATTTTGTAAGTGAAATCTTTTTTATTTTGTTAACCTTATCATTTTCATTTTCATATCTACACCTCAATTATCTAAACCTGTATCGCCACATTAGTGAACTGTATGGTAACTTTACTGCTTTTGTATTCTTTTGTTACTGAAAAAAAACTTGATTTGAAATGAAAATGAATAGCCAACTTCCTAAAACCGATATCTACTAGTCCAATGTACATTTTAAAAGTGACTCGCTCTGTATGAGCATTTGACATGTTTCTGTATGACGATAGCGAGCAGACGGAGGGGTTCCTGCAAACACATGTGGACGCGTGTGAAGAACATTCAACATCTAGAGAAACGCATGTGTGGCTCGACTGGCTTAGGTGCAGTGGACAAACGTATACATATAGGCTTCGAGAGGGTTACGAGATATTTTTAACTTCCACCAAGCTGCGTATAAATTATTCTGGACATCCTGTCAACGTTTTTTTTTACCAGAGTATAATACTTACATATGGGCCGATGGCGTCAAATGTTTATTTGATCTTGTAGGATACGTAAGAGTCGTGTGATTATGGAGCAAGAGAATTTTCTATGAATAATATTTCGTAGAATATGTTATTCTAAACATTCTTGTATCAGGCACAACTTATTTCACAATCAGTATTCTCAAGCTCACTTGCTTTTCCTTGTGACGTTTCTGTTTCGTTGAGACCGCCATCAAAGTCGAAAGAGAGAATACAAAATTTCAATTAGAAAAAATATATGACAATGGTATTGAGAGCTGTACTCAATTCCAAGATTTATGGAATATTACTAAATACAGGGTGTTAATTAAGTACGTTGACAAACTTCGGGAGGTGATTCTTTGAAGGTTTTCTGGACGAAAAGTTTATATAAACATATGTCCCAAACGGCTTGGTTTTCGAGATACAGGGCGATAAAAATACATTTTTTTCAAGATTTTTTAGAGTTAACTTCGACATTTTCGACAATAATCAGTTAAAATTGGGCAAGTACAATCCATTCAATAGGGCGCACGATACAAAATAATGCATTTCTTAAATAATTCACAGGGTCCTCCTTTTTTCAGAGTCAAGCTTTGTTCAACCCTTCAGAATTTTTTTTTTCCGCCGCCACTGACATATTATGAGAAAGGAATAATCAATGTTGTTTCATTTAACATCTTTTTGATAACTTGCATTTTTTCATTTACTTGTACGGTTCAGGGGCTATAATGAAAATATTAATTTAAACATTTTCCAGTCTGGCATAACATTAGAAAATTTGAAAATTAAACATTTTCAATTATTGTAAATTGATGGAAATATTTTTTCAGAATTAGAAAAATCTACGATGAATAAAAATTATACAATAAAAAATTTAAAGACAAGCTTTTATACAAATGCACTGAAAATGAAATAATAATTTGTTGTTGTAGGTTATTCTGTGAGTATCAAAATCTTTCTGTACAAGATTACCTAGATCAAACAATGAAATGAATTATTTTTTCCTTTTCAGTATATTGTATAAAAACTTTAAAATGTTTTCTTTTTATAATTTTCATTTTTAACATTTTAGTTTATTTTTTATGTGAAACTGAAAATCTCCAACCCCAAAACCATCACATACCAATTTTGAACAGAATCGGATCATAATCACAAAACTCGTCCGCCATATTGGAGCCGCCATTTTGTTTTTTGACAAACATTTTTTTAAAGCATTGTCACCGGAATTACGGAAACCTGCCAAATTTCAAATTAATCGGAGTATTAGAAGTGGGTCAAATTCAACTTTTATTAAATTGTTTGTTAGTTAGTTACAAGTGGTACGCTGGATATTAAACTAGATCTGACAGATATTGGGAAAACCTTAACTTTCAACCTGAAGATTCTGATGGTAAAAATGTGCATTTTCATTGAGATATTTGATTAAAAATGTTTTTACCCATCAGTCTTGATAGAGAACTCATACAATTCTTTTGTTATTTTAAAAAAAGATATTTTTTGGTTTTCAATTGAACGTTTCCTTTTCAACATAAAAAACTTCCGAAAGGTAATCCTGTAATGGAAGATAGTTAATAGGGTTTATCTAATAGTCGCAGATCATTACACATTTGATTTTCATTTATGAATCTCTGGTCATAACTCCGAAAAACTAAATCAAACAAATTTTTGTTTCCGTACGGAGTACATTATTTTATCAGAAATTTCGGTTTGTTTTTTCTTCTGCAGTAACGCAGAAATTTTGTAATCAATTTGAATTCATAAAAATAGCAAAGTGGGCTTTGATATTAATTCATTTCTTTAAATATCAACAACTTGACAGTTATCGAAAGTTGAGAAACTGTCTCATTGTTAATTCTTCATTAGTGCAAGCTATAAAGCAGATTCATTCAATATTCCTTTGGATAAAATGGTTGAATATACAAATTCAGAAATGGCAGACATGCACTTAATGTATGGAATGGCTGATGGTAACGCTCGTGCCACCAGACGAATGTAACTAGAAAGATTTCCACAACGTCATATTCCCAGCACACAAATGTTCATCAATATTCACTCCCGTCTTCGTGAAACGGGTACTTTCAAGAGGTCTGCTGTTCTCATAGGAAGACCCAGGAGAGTTAGAACAGTTCAGATAGAAGAAGCTGTACTTAACGAAATTGAGCAGCATCCAGACACCAGTACAAGACAAATTGCGGTACAGTTTAACGTAACCCATGTATTGGTATGGCAAATTTTAAAAGAGCAACAACTTTATCCCTATCACATACAGCGTGTTCAAGCTCTTCTGCCAAGGGATTTTCCAAAGAGATTAACTTTTTACACTTGGATTCGAAATAAATTGTTGGAAAATCCATGGTTTTCATCTCAAGTGTTATTCACCGATGAGGCATGCTTTTCCCGTAAAGCCATTATTAATTTTCACAACAATCATATGTGGGCTGATGAAAACCCACACGCCGTGATTGAAAACCATTTTCAAAAGACGTTTTCTGTGAATGTTTGGGTTGGAATTGTAGGGAATTTCTTTATCGGGCCTCATTTTCTGCCTCATAGACTCAATGGTGACCATTATCGACATTTTCTTGATTTCATCTTACCTGGACTCCTAGAAGAGATCCCACTGAGGGAAAGAATTGGAATTTGGTTTATGCATGATGGTGCTCCAGTACACTTCAGATTGGTTGCACGCCAATATTTAGATGAGAATTATTCTGATCGCTGGATTGGGCGTGGTGGGCCACAACTTTGGCCACCAAGGTCACCCGATATGAATCCACTTGATTTTTTCCTCTGGGGGCACCTTAAATCATTAGTGTACCGAACTCCAGTTCAAAGTGAAGAAGACCTAAGGAATCGCATACAGGAGTTATGCGGAATTATAAGAAACACTCCTGGTATTTTTGAGCGTGTCCTCCAGTCTATGGTTAGGCGCATAAACGCATGCATTGAAGTTGGCGGTGGCCATTTCCAGCAGCTGCTCTGACATATCAATTTCAATAATGGTCCTTTTCTGAACTTAATTTTATTCCTAGGGAATTTATGTTACTTTGCTCTAGTATTTGATAATGAAGTTATTCACTATTGAAAATGTCCAAAATTATTTTGCCATAATTAACTTTGTGCAATACATATTCAACCTGAGTTATGGTAAAAAATGTATGGGAGCTCCATAACATTACATTTTCTCTACACGAGCAGAAAATAGCTATTTGTGTAATGAGAACAAAATGACGTATTGCGTCACGCGCTAATCTTTGGAGAGTGGCAATGACACTTCGAGAAATGAATTATTTTATATCATGCGCACTATTGAATGGATTGTACTTGTCCAATTTGAACTAATTTGGATCGATTATTGTCGAAAATTTCGAAGTAAACTCCAAAAACTCCTAAAAAATGTATTTTGATCACCCTGTACTTCGAAAACCAAGCCGCTTGGGACATGTTTATATGAACTTTTCATCTTGAAACCTTTCAAAGAATCACCCTTCAAGTTTGTTAGACTATTTGCTTCTCAAATTTCTTTATGTTATGCGTTACTGGAAAATGTTTGCGTTAATATTTTCATTGTAACTCCTGAACCGTACAAGTAAATGAAAAACATCAGGAGTGCAAAAAGATGTTAAATGAAACAACATTCATTATTCCTTTCTCATAATATGTCAGTGGCGGCGGAAAAAAAATTCTGAAGGGTTGAACAAAGCTTGACTCTGAAAAAAGGAGGACCCTGTGAATTATTTGAGAAATGCATTATTTTGTATCGTGCGTACTATTGAATGGATTGTACTTTCCTAATTTGAACTGATTATTGTAGAAAATGTCGAAGTTAACTCTAAAAAATCTTGAAAAAAATGTATTTTTATCACCCTGTATCTCGAAAACCAAGCCGTTTGGGACATATGTTTATATAAACATTTCGTCCTGAAAACCTTCAAAGAATCACCTCCCGAAGTTTGTCAACGTACTTAATTAACACCCTGTAGATACAGTGTCCGGCATAAAGTTCGCAGCATATGGAAAACTTTTTTATTATTGATTTCTCAAAAAAAAAAATTCTTGATGAAAACCCGACCCAAACCCAAACTGATTGAATTTTATGGAAATATTTCAGTTTTATTTACTATTTGCAGCATGATTTTGCGAAATTCCGTCACATATTTCAATAAATGAGATTTTCTGATAGAAGCGGGGAAGGTGGGGATATCCAGGGAGTAATATCGTCATTTCTAACAATATGCCATTCATCTACCATAGTATTTCTCATATCGTACAGGGCGATGAGGAGAAAATGGGAAAAAAATTGGAAAAATTAAATGATCATAGGTGGCTATGATGGGAATTTCTGGATAATCATTCGATTCTGAACAATATTTTCCACAGACTTTTGAATCTACCGTGAAAAATAAAGCGATTTTTTGAAAACAAAGCATGTTTTTCAATATCGCTCGTATATGGTATATATAATTCAATTTTGGTATTTGCAATTTAGGTTTGGGATGAAGCAGAGGTTTTTATCACGATTAATTTTTTTTGAGAAGTCAATTATGAAAAAGTTTTCCATATGCTGCGAACTTTATGCCGGACACTGTATAAATCAGTAGACATGTATTGAGAAAAAGTCGTTTTATTTTTTTAATCAAAAATTGGAAACTCAATATTAGGTTCCTCATTTTTTATCCAACATTTCGTATTTACGATAAAAAATGTTGTTATTTTATGAAAAACCGACAAATAGTTATAATGTTATAATAATAATGATAAATTTCGATTATTATACAATGTCTCCCGCTTTTCATGAGTACACCCTAATATCTCAGTAATTAATAATGCGATTTTCTTGAAATTTTGGTGGTGATTAAATGTTAGGTAAATAAAGTATTTGGCATAGTGAACATTTTCATCGACCATTGGCGTGCGGTGTTGGGGGGTGAAAAAAAGCAGTTTTTTGGGAAAATGATATAAGGGCTCATTTTAGATATCTTTTTTCATCAGATTGAGAATCAGCATCCCCAAAAACCCCTCAGTACATATTTTCGAAATCTCTAGAACTGATTTGACCAGAAAAAAATTAAAGTAACTTTTTTCATGAATACACCCGAATAGCTGTTATTATAAATGTGATTTTCTTTTCATTTTGGTGGTGATTGTATGTTAGGAAAATGAAGTATTTGACAAAGTGAACATATGCATTTACCATTGGCGTGCGGTGTTGGGGCGAGGAAAAAGGCGTTACTTGAGAAAAGGATATTAGGGCTTATTTTAGACAACTTTTCTTATCAGATTCAGTATGAGTATCCCCAAAAACCCTATAATTCATATTTTCAAAATGTCAAGAGCTGATTTGAACAGAAAAAAAAATTAAATTCACCTTTTTCATGAATACACCCGAATATTTGTTATTATACATGCGCTTTTCTTGAGTTTTTGTGGTGATTGTATGTTAGGAAAATGAAGGATTTGGCATAGTGAACATATGCATTTACCATTTGCGTGCGGTGTTTTGGAGGTAGAAGAAAGGCGTTTATTGAGAAAAAGATTTTAGGTTTTTATAAGATCTAGAATCAGCATCCTCAAAAACCCATCAATTCATATTTTCGAAATCTCAAGAGCTGATTTTAGCAGAAAAAATTGTTTATTTCCATCTTTTTAGTTCAAATACCCTGATCCTATTGAATATCAAACACATCCGTTTCGTTAAATTCAGTATCCTTTGCAACTGCTCTTATATTACAATTTAGGTATTTTCGAAGATACGCGCTCTTTGTTACCGTTGGCTTGCCGATTTGTGTTTTTGAGTAAATTAATAAAAAGTGTGCTTTGAAACAAAAGTTTTTGTTTGACATTCGGTAATCAGTACGAATTGTCAAAAAGTCACGCAGTGTTAATAAGATGGCACACAACCGAAGAGTAGTTCTTACAATTGGAGAAAAAGTAGAGATTATCCGCTTATTTGGTGATAATGAAAGATCTACGCGTCAGGTTGCTGGAATATTCAATGGAAGGCATCATGATCGAGAACCAATTTTTCACGACACCGTTGCCAAAATCAACAGATTGTTCGCAAGGACGGGAGCGGTTTTCAAGACAAGACCGGGGAAGTACAATTTAAATCAGAGACACTATCCAGACGATGAACGTATCTTAGCAGAATTTCGAAACAACCCAAATGGTACTGTAAGGGCAGTTGCGAGGACACTGAATTTAACGAAAAACAAGGAATGGAGATGTTTGAAACGCAATAGGATTAGGGCATTTAAACCAAAATTTCTACATACTCTGTTAAATGGTGATTTTGAACGACGGTTTGAATTTTGCTTATGGTTGCAGGGTAACTATCTTAACGACAGACTTTTTCTGAAAAACATGATGTTTACGGACGAGGCAACGTTTACAACAAACGGTGTGGTATCTAGTCAAAATTGTAGGTTTTGGGCAGCTGAAAATCCGAATTGGGTAATTCATTGTAAAAACCAGTACAGTGAAAAAGTTAACGTGTGGTGTGGCATATTTAACGAACAAATTGTTGGTCCCTTTTCCCTGGATAATCTGACTGGACAAAATTTTCTACATTTTTTACAAAATGATCTCTATGATTTTCTCATGGAATTGCCATTAGCACAGAGACAAAACTTAATCTTTCAATTAGATGGTGCCCCCGCACATAATTCGCTGATAGTTCGGAACTTTTTAAATGTAATTTTCCCTATGAAATGGATAGGTAGAAATTCTCCTTTCGAACCATGGCCCCCTAGATCGCCAGTTATTACCCCTTTTGTGACTTTTTTCTGTGGGGGCATTTGAAAAATAAAGTGTATGCTACTCGGCCTCGTAATAGAGAGGAACTTGGCTTTGCAATTAGGCAAGCGTGTCAGGAAATAACTCCCCAAACTTTAAGAAAAGTGAATGGACGTTTGAGAAGAATTGTTGAAAAGTGTATTGTTTCTGAAGGTTGAAAACACAAGAATCTGAAATAATGTAATTTGTAATTTTATTACAACATCAGTTACAAATAAAGAACTTATTAAAAATAGACATTATTTTTTTTGCTCAAATCAGTTCTTGAGATTTTGAAGATATGAATGAAAGGGTTTTCTTGGGATGTTCATTGTGAATCTGATAAGAAAAGTTATATAAAATAAGCCCTAAAATCCTTTTCTCAAAAAACGCCTTTTTTGTCCCCCCAACAGCGCACGCCAGTGGTGAATGAATATGTTCACTATGCCAAATACTTCATTTTTCTATACAATCACCACCAAAATCTCAAGAAAATCGCCTTTATAATAACAGATATTCGGGCGTATTCATGAAAAAAGTGAATTTTATTTTTTTCTGCTCATATCAGCTCTTGAGATTTCGAAAATATGAATTTAGGGGTCTTTGGGGATGTTGATTCTGAATCTGATAAAAAAAGTTATCTAAAATGAGCCCTAATATCATTTTCCCAAAAAACAGCTTTTTTTCACCCCCCCACTCCGCACGCCAACGGCCGATGAATATGTTCACTATGTCAAATACTTTAATTTCCTAACATATAATCACCACCAAAATTTCAAGGAAATCGCATTATTAACAACTGAGACATTAGGGTGTATTCATGAAAAGCGGGACACACTGTATACACAAGATGATAAATAATTTGGCAGACACAATATACCACAACATATCCAAACTATTAAGACAGGATCCATAGACAACGTCACAGTGATCTAAATGAGATAATGTCAGAGATAACACAACTTTTTTTTTAAAATTAGATCCACTGATAGTTTGTAAGTATAAATCATTTTCAAAGTACAGTAAGATGAAGGCTAAATGCATTTTTTTAGAGGAGATGCTTGAATTTGAGTTTGCTATCGATGAAGACTCAGACTTTTTCCAAATTGAAGGAACGACATATTTTCGTTGCCAATTTACAATTGTAAAGCATCCAGAAAAAATTCACGTATAGTACCTTTGCCGAAAAGTAATGCACACGACTAACTTGGATTCATTTCTGATGAATTCAGATCATGATTAATTTTTAAGACCGACTCAATGAATTTATCAACAGTAAAAACACAAGAGCTTTTTTTATCGGATAAATTTCTTTTTGTGACGAAATAATTTTGCCAATCAGTAATTTTACGAGAAAAACTGACAAAATCGCGAGACCGAAGGTCGAGCGATTTTGTCAAATGTCAGTTTTTCGAGCAAAATTACTGATGGAAAAATTTTGAGTTAAAAAGAAATTTATCCTTAAAAGAAAAGCTCGAGTGTTTTTTGGAAAGATAAATTAACGACCGAATATAAATTGTCTCCATATTGACGCTTCAGTATTTTTTGTAGATTGCGGGATTGCTTTTTCTATATTTTTTTGTTATTTGTTGAGTCGAAACTTCCCCAAAACGACGATGTTGTAATGTTTCAGTATCAACTATCAACAATACTTAAATAACTGACAGGGCAGACATTAAAGTGACGTAAGCATACTAGATGTAGACGCTAAAGAGGAAATGGCGTGTTTATCGGTGATAAAAAACGATGCACCTTTTTTATCGCTGTCAAAATGACAATACAGTCAACTTTAAATGACACATTTTATATAGGAGTTAATTTATCACCTCTAAATCAGCATATCAGCATGAAAATGACAATTGCAATAACGCATCGACTATGGGAATTGGAAGTGTACATAGTGTATAATAACGTCCCTAGAATATTCCCTTGAGGAACACCTGATGTCACTGTAGTTGGAGAATACATTTTCCCTTTGATCTTAACTTGTTGAAACCTATCAGTTAAAAATGAATTCAAACAGATTGCAGCATTATTTGTGAAACCAACAAAATTTAATATTGAAAAGAGGTGTATACTAAAAGATTTTTATAACAGAGTCAGGACGCTCATTTGATTTTGATCCGTAACTCTCAGTAAATCATCGACAATATCAACGGAGCTGTTGCTCAATTGAAACCTGGTCTGAACACTGATTACTTCATAGGTACGATTTAATATGTACTTGAATGCGTTCGAATTCCAATTTCCATATTTTTTTTCTAATATTTTGGAGAATGTAGTACTACATTTATGAATTGAAGATGATAGGATTCCAGGAGCTTTTTTATTGTCCTTCAGTAAAAAAAATTACATTAGCGTTCCTGCATACTTTAGGAAATTATAGGGTTATTTCTGAAACGTTAATATTTTGTCATTTTTATCATCGAAAATTTTCATGATCCCAACTAAATCATGTTTATACGGTTTCAGCTATCTTCGGAGGATTATGATTCACTTGAATATACAGGATATGTACGAAAGAACCGGCTATATATTTCACCAATTTTTCAAATCACCCTATACGAAATGTATGAATTGTGATTAGTTATGGAATGAGAATAGTATATTGCGTGCCAAAATAATTTTATCAATATTTCAGTATTACATCAAATTTTCAGACATTACTAAAATGTTTTTAATTTTCACTCTGTACACAATGATATAATCTGCACCATCCGAATGATATTAAAGTAATATGAAGCTACGTTGATGATTAGAGCGAAAAAAAAAATGCAGTTGGCACTTTCAAATCTCGAGGAAATGATTAAATAAAAATTACTGATTTTTAACTTGAACGCCCTGTATTTCAAAATCTATCCATCAACGAACTTTATGATTCTGCACGTTCAATCAGTACATCGAATACTACAATTTACTAAAAATTCAGACAATTTCACCGAGAACCATTTTACCTGTAAAAAGTGCGGGGTCCTTTGCATATAAATTGAATCATTTATACTCGAGAAAAAAATTAAATACTGAAAAATTGTTTTTTCGCCAGTTTGACGGTCAATTTGAGGTTATGTCGAAAAGTATTTTATACAAAAGTTTTAGATTTTCTCTATCTACAACTTTGCCATCCAACATTTTCCGCTAAGAGTTCGCGTTTCATCGCAAAAAACCGTTTTCAACCCCTAAACTGCATCCCCATTTCGCTATTTTGTTTGGTTTCATTTTTAATTATTTTTTTCATTAAAGTTGGAACCTCAACAACGTTTTCCACCTGGTTCTTGCCTGTTACTTTTTTTTCACAAAAATTATAGGTCTACAAGTTTGTGGAATTCATTGTAAAAAAGCATCATGTCCAAGATTCAAGTTGCCCAAATTTCTTGAATTTAAACTTCGACATAATCGATGCTTCATTGACTCTCTCTGAGATCCCCGCGTACAGCCTAATACCCGAAAGATTACAAACGTTAAGAATAGACCCCCTTTGTAATATATTGAATCAGGATGTCGAGAATATCTCCCACATGTTTTCAACTTGATCCACACTGAATTTCAGAAAGGAAGTAATATAGACAAGGGTGCAACGGTCAAGGTAAGATTCGTATCCCGACATGCAGTTATTTAAACAGCCCTCCACCCCAGAGGCTTAAATTTTCGAGATTTATTGCCTGTTGATCGTGGTCGGCGATGGCAAAAGGACCACTGACCGCAACATTCCGAAACCTGTCACAACATAGTTGTTGTCCAGCCTTTTGCGTGAAAGGGCCGGAAATGTAAGGTGTAATTCGGCAAATTATATGGCTAACGATTATTGCCCTGTGGGATAGCATGGTATTACTCGTAAGCGCTTTCTTTCAAAACATGAAAAATGTAAAGTTTGATACCTTATTCGAAGAATAATAAACGACCACGCACGTTTCTTATGGAAAATGGCTTTCTGTGAATTTGTCCTAATTTTTGGTATGGTGTAGATCTGGATGCACTGATCAAAAGTGGACAGTTTTGGAGATATGGCTCTATCAATGTAATTTTTTTTGCATTTCTTTGGATTTTGACACATAATCAGTTCACTCTCATACTTAGGAAAACCGAGTTTCAATGATTTCACTGCAGGAATCGATTGAAAAATAATTCTTTCTTTGTTTCAGATACTGCCATTTGACAAATTTATTATACACTGCTCGTCAATGACGATGTAAATGGACTATTATTTTCAATTTCTGTAGTTCAGTTTTTATAGAAACATAAACTTCTGAATTGCTCAAGGTATCACAGAGTCACACATATTCAACACCTTTCGATAGAGGCACTAGAAAAATAATATTCGATACACACTATAGGAACTGAATCTGAGATACTTTTTTTTAAAAATAGTTTCCTAGTCGCCAAACAAATAGTGGTAAATACAAAATGAGCATATAGAAAATCGTTCGTAATGTAGGCTGACGATATAAATACTCGTATCGAATGCAGTTTGTTTATACCGAGTGTTTTAAATATCAATAGAAACAAGGGAAAACATACCCAATAATCATTTCTAATCGCTAATCGAACCGTTAGGGCAAACGGATCCATGAAAATATCTGAATATTTGATATGATGTGGATTTCGATGCACTGATCAAGTGTCTATTGCTACAGACTACAAAAATGGACAGTTTTCAAGATATGGCTTGACAACAAAACGCTAGTTAGTCATCTAAAGGAAGCAAGATCTAAAAATATACCTGCTCAAATAAAGGGAAATAAATTATTAGTCAACGGAGAGAAATACACTGCAGAAGAATTGAGGAAACAGGAAAAAGAAGAGACAGAAGAAATTGAAAACTCAGAAAAGGAAAAGAATAGAAAAAGTAATTCATTTAGTGCCCCTTCAACTCCAACAACAGGAGAAAATAATTTCGAACTGCAGGATACCAGCGATGAGGAGAATGTGAAAGGAAATCTGAACCTGACTATAAAACCACTGCACAAAAAACAAAAAAAGCAAACTCTATATACAGGGGAAACAACAGAAAGAAGAACTAAACAAAAAAGCACAACTCTCTTACATAGCAGAAAATAAAATTAATAATTCCATCCATACTTCACACAATATTTATAACTAGAACCTTGTTTGTGATTTAGATATTGTATTTTTTTCTTTTTTTTTGTAATAGTAAGATGGACCAGTATATCAGAGATTTAAACTATGAACCTGTTGATACTATCGTAATGAATGATATTGAGACATTAAGTGATACATTGAACCAACAAAAGTATTGTAACAATTTTAGAATAATACACCAAAACATTAGGAGTATAGGGAAAAACCTGGATGAATTCCTGCTAAATATCGATCAAGTCAGAAATAAATTTGATATTATAGTTCTATCAGAAACTTGGAGAGTATACGATACAAGCACTTTCAATATCAGCGGATATGACCTTCTATATAGCGGGGAAGGGATAAATAAAAATGATAGTGTGATAGTCTACTTGAGAAATACATTCAATTACACACATACCATAGTAAAAATCGGTGAATGCACATCCATAGAAATAAAAGTAATGAAAGATAATAAACAAATATATATTACCGCGATATATCGTGCACCGCAAGGGGTAGAGGAAAATTTTGTAGTACATTTAAGATCTTACTTAGAACAAACAAAAAATCATTCGAAATATTGTCATATTTTAATAGGGGACCTTAATATCAATATAAATTTAGATGATGATGATGTTGTTAATGAGTATCTGGATACCTTGGGTGAATATAATTTTATACCACTGATAACCAAAAATACCCGGGAACAAGGTGTCTCTGGATCTTGTATAGATCATATTTGCCTTAATACAAAAAATAAAAACACTGTCGAAGATTCTTTACCAATAATCCTCAAGACCGCTATAACGGACCACTTTTGTCAAATACTAAGCATGCCTATACACATCCGACGTGATATTAACCCGACATCATTTAAAAAATATATAGACTATCCCAAGTTAAAATATGAATTACAGAATTACGACTGGTCAAAACTTTATCAAATTAGAGATGTAGAAATAGCAACCACATTTTTTGTTGATTATCTTAGCTCCACAATCGAGAATAACACCAGAACAGTAAAACAAAAACATATTGAAAAACAAAGGCAGGAATGGGCTACACCAGGTTTGATAACATCAATAAATAAAAAAAATGAACTTTATAAGAAATACAGAATAAACCCAGAATTATACGAGAATGAATTCAAGCATTATCGAAACAGACTAAGTGTTATAATACAAAACACGAAAACAGAATTTTATAAAAATAAAATCAAGAAAAATTCTAAATCATCGAAACAGCTCTGGGACACCCTTAAATCACTGGAGAAAAATAAAAAAAATAGCGAAATAAATGAAATTTTGAATGAGTCTGGAGAATTAGTAACGGATGTAAAAGAAATTGCAAACATCTTCAATGAATATTATGCCAAGGTTGGTAAAAGTCTGGCTAAAAAAATTATAAAACCCAAAGAAACTCCTCCAAGAAATGTGGTTAACCAATCGTCAATATTCTTCCGTCCTGTGTCATGTCAAGAAATAATAGATATAATAAACCAATTAAAAAACAATAAATCACCCGGAATTGACTCAATCAAAGCTGAAACACTTAAAAATATAATGCATGAAATAAAAACATCATTGACACACTTGATGAATGAAATAATGAAGGTTGGAAAGTGTCCATCTGAATTTAAAATAGCTGTTATCAAACCCATTCGAAAAAGGGCAGTAAGCAAGAACCGCAAAATTACAGACCTATTTCCTTAATCACTGCATTTGAAAAAATTTTTGAAAAAATTATCAAATCTCGACTAGAATTTTTCTTAGAAAAATATAAACTTCTGTCTGATCGTCAATTTGGCTTCAGGAAAGGAAGATCCACGCAGGATGCCATATTACATCTAACTTCCAAAATATATAATGCCGTAGACAATTGCAAACCTTCTATGTGTGTGTTTCTCGACTTATCTAAGGCGTTTGATACAGTAAGCCATTCCCAATTATTGTCATGGAAAGCATGGGAATCCGTGGTATCCCACTTGAACTAATTAAGAGCTACCTGCTGAACCGAAAACAATATGTTCAAATAAAAACAGAACTAAGCATAGAGAAGGAAGTTGAGTATGGAGTCCCACAGGGAACTGTCTTGGGACCGATATTATTCACTGCATACATTAATAACCTGCTAAGTATGAACAGCTCTGGAGACATCATCAGTTATGCAGATGACACAGCTATTTTTTACGAAGATGAAAACTGGGAAGATTTAAAAATAAAAGCTGAAAACGATCTGACATGGTTCAATCATAAACTACTTACGATTAATACAGAAAAGACGTACTTTGTCCCGTTCACCTCATATAACAAAAACCCTAAGAACTATATTATACAAATTTAAGTATCTCAACAAAATATTGGACACACACCACAGTAAAATAATATACGCGGCACTCGTGGAATCTAGGATTCAATATGGAATCCTAGCATGGGGTGGAGCGGTAAACATCCATATACGAAAGTTGGAAAATATACAAAAACGCTTTCTCAAAATTATCTTTAAGAAAAAATCTACATACCCAACTGAAGCTCTTTATACCGAATCGGAAGTATTATCTGTGAGACAAATGCAGTTCTTGAATCTCCTAGCTTACATACACGAACATAAATATTTATTGAATAGTATCGATCATCCATACTCAACAAGGACAAAAACTGAAAATTTTGTAAAAACACCTCTTCTAACAAAAAAAATTGGACAAAGATGTTACAGATATTTAGCATTGAAATCGTTCAATTTTCTCCCTAAAGAACAGAAAAATTATATTCTTACAATTAATTCTAAAAGTTTACTAAGGAAAAAATTTAAGGGATTTATTCTTGGAATAAAACTAGGCACTATCAATGAATTACTTGCATGATATTATTATCTTCTCGTCAGGATTTCCTTTCCTTTTTTTCCTCTCTCCAGGCGAGTAATATGTAAGAAAAAATGTATTAGTATACTATTTGCATACCTACTTATCAACATTAATGTGCCCACTTCAACTCATTATCCATATGCATATGTATATTATTCATAATCTTTAACTAAATTATTATATATATATATATTTGTTTAGCTATATATTATCTTTCCATCACTTTCAAGCTTTTTACAGCATTGAATGCACCACGCGCAGCTCCGGCTTTTGTGGTTTCTCAATGTTTGTTCGGGCTTTTATGTATTTATATATCAGTAATAAAAAAAAGTGTAATTTTTATGTACAATCCTGAATAAACGTTATTATTATTATTATTATCAATATCTGATTTTTTTCGTTTTCTGGATTGTGGCCCATAATCGATCAGCTCTTATACCCAACAAAACCGGAATTCTATCAATTTCTGCGCAGGAATTGACTGAAAAACAGTCGTATTTCATTTCAGATACATTCATTTGGAGAAATTAGCATACACTGCTCGTCACTGGCGATGTAGCTGGGCTATTATTTTCAACTTTTGTATTTCCGTGTTCGTAGAAACAAAAACTCTTGAACTGTTCTAGTTCTAACAAACATACTTATATCCAACACAATTCAATTGTGGTATTTGAAAAAATAATATGCGATACACACTCTAAATATGATTTGAATTTTTTTTTGAAACATTCTTCTGGCTATCAGGAAAATAGTGGAAAATGCAAAATGAGAAACTAGAAAATCGTATTTATAATGTACGCTGACGAGATGAATGCAGTTTGTTTATACCGAGTGTTAAATATCAATAGTACCAAGGAAATACATACCCAAAAATCATTACTACTGTTATTGTTGATTGAACCGTTAAGGCAAACGGATTCGTAAAAATGTCTGAATATTTTATTCGGCATAGGCAATAGCTTTTTCAGTCGAAAAATTTATGAGAGGGAGGTCAACAATAGTTGACACTTCATAAGAAAAATATTCAATTTGTTAATGGACAGATTGAACCACAGTTACTTAACCGTGTTCACTTCATCAAACATATTGATTCTTCACAAAAATTATATTGATAGGTACGGTTCTTGGTTATTTTTTAAAATCATTTTCGAATATTTAATTCAGCTGTGAGTCAAACGATGTCTGCAGCCAGAAAGTCACGTTTCGTCCCTCCAAACTTGGATTTTCCGTCAATTACCAGAGACATATTAAAACATTTGTAAATACCATGCATAACCAAGAACCGTACCTATCAATATAATTTTTGTGAAGAATCAATATGTTTGATGAAGTGAACACGGTTAAGTAACTGTGGTTCAATCTGTCCATTGACAAATTGAATATTTTTCTTATGAAATGTCAACTATTGTTGACCTCCCACTCATAAATTGTTCAACTGAAGAAGCTTTTGCCTATACCAAATAAAAAATTCAGACATTTTTACGAATCCGTTTGCCTTAACAGTTCAATCAATTATAACAGTAGTAATGATTTTTGGGTATGTATTTCCTTGGTGCTATTGATATTTAACACTCGGTATAAAAAAACTGCATTCATCTTGTCAGCGTACATTATAAATACGATTTTCTAGTTTCTCATTTTGCATTTTCCACTAGTTTCCTGATGGCCAGGAGAATATTTCAATAAAAATTCAAATCATATTTAGAGTGTGTATCGCATATTATTTTTTCAAATACCATAAATGAATTGTGTTGAATATAAGTATGTTTGTTAGAACTAGAACAGTTTAGGAGTTTTTGTTTCTACGAACACGGAAATACAAAAGTAGAAAATATTAGCCTAGCTACATCGCCAGTGACGAGCAGTGTATGCTAATTTCTCCAAATGAATGTATCTGAAATGAAATACAACTGTTTTTCAGTCAATTCCTGCGTAGAAATCGATAGAATTCCGTTTTTGTTGGGTATAAGAGTTGAGCGATTATGGGCCATAATCTAGAAAACGAAAAAAATCAGATATTGATACGGCCATATCTTGAAAACTGTCCATTTTTGTAGTCTGTAGCAATAGACACTTGATCAGTGCTTCGAAATCCACATCATATCAAATATTCAGACCTTTTTACGGATCCGTTTGCCTTAACGGTTCGATTAGCGATTAGAACTGATTATTGGGTATGTATTCCCTTGTTTCTGTTGATATTTAACACTCGGTATAAACAAACTGCATTCGATACGAGTATTTATGTAGTCAGCCTACATTATGAACGATTTGCTATATGCTCATTTTGCATTTACCACTATTTCTTTGACGACTAGGAAACTATTTTAAAAAAAAGTATCTCAGATTCAGTTCCTTATAGTGTGTATCGAATATTATTTTTCTAGTGCCCATATCGAAAGGTGTTGAATATATGTGACTCTGTGATACCTTGAGCAATTCAGAAGTTTTTGTTTCTACAAAAACTGGACTATAGAAATTGAAAATAATAGTACAGTTACATCGTCAGTGACGAGCAGTGTATAATAATTTTTTCAAATGGCAGTATCTGAAACAAAGAGAGAATTATTTTTCAATCGATTCCTGCAGTGAAATCATTGAAACTGGGTTTTTCCTAAGTATGAGAGTGAACTGATTATGTGTCAAAATCCAAAAAATGCAAAAAAAATTACATTGATAGAGCCATATCTCGAAAACTGTCCGTTTTTGGAGTTTTTGGCCATAGACACTTTTGATCAGTGCATCCAGATCTACACCATACCAAAAATTCGGACAAATTCACGGAAAGCCATTTTCCATAAGAAACGTGCGTGGTCCTTTATTTAGTAAGATCATCAAAGATGTACTCAGACGAAGCATTTTTTAACATCAATTTTAATCGGAATAGAAACAACTTTTTTTATTTATTTTTTTTAAAATTAGGATAAATAAGCCTAATATTTTGAAAAAAATATTACTTTCTACAGGTAGCGACAGTCGGGTGACCATATTCGAGTAGGTCATTTTTCATATTTTTCAAAGAACGCCCAATTTGAATTTCAAAATAAATTATTAATAAAAGTTTTTACCATATGATGTCAACTTCATCAAAACACTATTACCTTCTCAAAGTACGTTTTGCTCACAAAGTTAATATCATCATGAATGATCATCATCCATTTACAAAACATGATCGCACGAAAAATAAGAAATAAAACTTTCCTTTTTCATTTCTAATTATGATCTCCTACCACAAGGATACATCCATGAATTTATACAAAAAATTATAATACCAATAATAATAATAATAATAATAATGAATCGGCTTTTATTTATTTATTTATAAGGCTTTCCAACAGGATGTATAACACATCACCAATAACAGGAAAGCACATGATCACAGATGTAACAAGAGTAGATTACAAGTGAGTACTTAAATCTAAATATAAAAAAATGAAAATAGTGAGACAGCAGAGGCAATTCTAAAGTGATTGATTTGACAAATTAGATCAAAATTAGATCAGAACTCTTACAGCAGATTTTCTAACATCATACAGGAAGGAGCAGAATATATCTATATGTTGAAAAATATTATTATAATTTTTTTGTAACATGGTAATTGGAGAATGACTATTGACATTGGAATGATAAGTTGGAACATAGAAAAGAGTGTCTTTCCTTGTACTAAAACATAATTTTTTAAGAAGATAGTCACAGCTTATAATATTATTGACAAGTTTGAAGAGAAAAATTATATAGGAAACATCGCGCCTGGCGCTTAATTTTAGTAAGTTATAATGGTGAAGAGAAAAGTCATAAGATCGGTAACGTAACTGCTTACCGAAACGATAGTTCATATGGTTTACAAATTTAATTTGGATTCTTTCAATACGATTGATGTACTTCTGATGGAACGGATTCTATACTATAGAGTTATATTCTAAACAGCTCCGCACAAGTGAGTTATATAGAATTATCAGTGTCTTAGCCTCTTTGAAAGATTTGGAAACTCTCAGAAGGAATCCTAAATTTCTATTCGCCCTTTTAACTACAGTTTCGATATGCGAATCAAATTTTAAATGAGAGTCAATAATTACCCCTAGATCTCTTACATGTCGAACATTCTCTAACTGATTGTGGTCAATACTGTATCCAAATTCAATTTTTGTTTTCAAGCGACAAAATGAGATGTGTTGACATTTTTTTATATTTAAGAATAGCTTATATTCTTTACAAAAATCAGAAACTCTATCAATATCAGATTGCAACTCGATACAGTCAGCGAAAGATGAAATTGGTTTATAAAATTTCATGTCGTCTGCGTAGAGAGCGAAATTTGAGTAACGAAAACAGCTACCAATTTCATTGATGAAAATTGAGAATAACAAGGGCCCCAGATGGGAGCCTTGAGTTGAGGAGGAGGTGCAACCATTGAATTTCACGAATTGTATCCTATTGTGTAGGTAAGATTTTGTCCATTCGATCAAATTGCCGTGGACACCGACATTCTCTAACCGGATAATTAATGTAGGATGATGGACTTTGTCAAAGGCTTTAGAGAAGTCAGTGTACACGGCATCCACCTGACACCTATCATTAAGAGCTTCAGAGATATCCTGAACATATGGTAATAAATTCGTAGTTGATGACCTGCCCTTATAGAATCCATGTTGTTCTGAATAAAGCACATTTTTAAATAGAAAAAATAACTCGTCTGTAATCACGGATTCTAGAAGTTTACCAGGCAACGATAACAATGAAATTGGCCGATAATTAGAAACTTCATTTCGGGATCCACTTTTATGTATAGGAATTACCTGAGCCACCTTCCAGACCTGGGGGAAGATACCTGTAGAAATTGATTTATTATATAGAATATGTAAAGGAAGTATAAGTGGCTCTTTACACTTTTTGATAAAAAAAGCTGGCAAGCCATCGGGACCACTTCCTTTGTTAATATCAAGTTTATCAATAGCATTAATTATCTGTTTTTCAGTTATGTGTGTAATGGTAACGAAATTATTTGAGTGGTTCTGATTAAGTTTGAGGTTAGATGGAGTATCAGATGGTTCAAAAACGGATGAGAAGTACCTAGAAAAGGCACTACAGATATCATCATCTAGTGTATAGTATACTCCTTGAAAAGATACGAGATTAGGAGTGGTTTTTCGGTTTCTCTTATTAGCTACATAAGACCAAAAACCTTTAACATTACTTTTTAAATTTGATTCGGTATTTTTTATATATTCGTTATAATCTTTTTTGATTGACTTTTTACATTCTTTTCTGAGTTCTGAGATAGTCGTCTATATTGTTATGGTTTTTCCATCGTTTATGGACATTGACTTTCTTTTTAATAATTTTTTTGGTGTTGTAAGTATACCAAACAGGATATTTGTTTTTTTAAACTTTAATCTGTAAATTTTTTGATATGATTTCATATATTTTAAGATAAAAATAATCTACAGCATCACCGACGTTCATTGGCTTTAACAGGTCATTCCAGGCAAATTGAGAGATGTCTATATTATACAACGACCTCTTAGGAAGTTGTATTATCTACGGTCTTCCTAGACGGACATCAACTTTTTTATTTGACGTTTTAGACCCATAGTTACTTCTAGGAAAATGATCCCCGTCGAAAAAAAATTTTTTTTTGAAAATGGTGTCTGTCGGTCTGTCTGTCTGTCTGTCCGTCCGTAGCTCTGTCTGTCGTGGCATTTCAAAACGCTCGCATTTCCAAGCCCTTCAAGATATCGCCTTCAAATTTGAACCATATCAATAACTCGAGGAAAATATTTCTCAAATTTTTTTTTTTTGCGATAAGAAAATCAGGAAAATTTTTAAGGGGTTTTCCAGGTTTTTCATACTTCCCTCGATAGCGGTTCAGGAATTGATTTTTTTTCTCTCATATTTTTTGGAGATATACGCCTATATGTCCTACACAAGTGTATAGTTTTTGAGAGGGATCGGAAAATGCTTACGGCTTTTCCGGGCGATTTTCCGAAAAGTGAAAATCTCAAAAATACGCCAAACCGATAGATGAAACTGAAATTTAAAAAATGCAATAGGTAGAGCTCAAATAGAGGAACAAAATATATGGAAACAATATTTCACCAAAATGATCGGAAAACTGAGAAAACTCGAGAATAATCGAGAAAACTGAAAATAAAAATTTTAATTTTGGAAATTACAAAATAACTCGAAAACGGTCAATATTTTCTCAATTTATCAGGAGATCTTTTTTGACCGCCTTCAGGAAATAAACAAAAAATGTCGAAAAATTTTTTCTGTAAAATCAATAGTACGGGAAATATTTGAAAAAAATGGAAAATCGAGATATTGACCGTACTAATGAAACAAATGAAAATCTTAAAAATGCTTCGGATACATCTTCACGAGCCACATCGATATTTTTGAACCATTTTTTTCCAACTCGTCAGGAAAGTGGAAAAATATTGAAAAAACTAAAAAAATAATTGAAAATTTGTACTTTTTTTATAAAATCGTCAAAATCTCGAAAACCAAACAAGATATCGGAAAGTTGTATACCAATAATTTTATTGCTCTTGAAAAGTTCTATGAAAAGTTTCGAATAAGTTTTCCCATATCTTGAATAACAATAGAGATATGGACTTGGAAATATTTTCCGTTTTTTATCTAAAAATACCAAAAACTCGAAGAATAAACGAGATACCGAAAAAATGTATACGAACAATTTTATAGTTCGCATAAAGTTCTACAAAAAGTTCAAATGAAATTTTTCCGTATCTTGAAAAAAAAATTTGCGATTTTTAAAAATTCGGGACTTAGAAAAAATTTCGCATTTTTTATTAAAAACACAAAAAACTCGAAAACTAAACGAAATATCGAAAAAATGTATTCGAACATTTTCATTGAACTCAATTATGTCTACAGACAGTTTTTATGAAATTTTTGCATATTTTGGAAAATAAACAAAATATTCGATTTTCTTTAAAAAAAACAAAAAAACTCCAAGATGGCGATAGATTTTCAAGTATCACAGATGACCTTTTTTCTAAGTCTACAAAAAGTTTTCTTACATTTTTTCCGTAATATCAATAGTCTGGGAAATATCTAACAAAAACGAAAAATTTGGGAATTTTGCATATTTCTTCCTCCCCCCTTCGAATTTTTCCGGGCGCAAAGCGCCCGGATTTTTGAATATCCTATTACCCCCTCCCTTCGAATTTTCCCGGGCGCGAAACGCCCGGATTTTTAAATATTTCCTTCACCCCCTCCTTCGAATTTTCCCGGGAGCGAAGCGCCCGGATTTTTGAATATTCACTTCATCCCACCTCCTTCTAATTTTCCCGTGCGCGAAGCGCACGGATTTTTGATTATTTAATTCCCCCCTCCTTCGAATTTTCTTCTAAATTTAAAAAATAAGACAGTCATGTATTGAAAACACGTAATTTTGTGGAAAATTATTCAAGACAGTCATGTACTGAAATCGCGTATTTTTGTGAGAAATTATTCAAGACAGTCATGTATTGAAAACGCGTATTTTTATGGAAAAATATTCAAGACAGTCATGTACTGAAAACGCGTTTTTTTATGGGAAATTAGTCTAGACAGTCATGTAGTGAAAACGCGTTTTTTTATGGAAAATTATTCAAGACAGTCATGTAGTGAAAACGCGTTCTTTTATGGAAAATTAGTCAAGACAGTCATGTATTGAAAACGCGTTTTTTATGGGAAAATAGTCAAGACAGTCATGTATTGAAAACGCGTTTTTTTATGGGAAATTAGTCAAGACAGTCATGTAGTGAAAACGCGTTTTTTTATGGGAAATTAGTCAAGACAGTCATGTATTGAAAACGCGTTTTTTTGTGGGAAATTAGTCAAGGCAGTCATGTATTGAAAACGCGTTTTTTTATGGGAAATTAGTCAAGACAGTCATGTATTGAAAACGCGTTTTTTTGTGGGAAATTATTTAAGACAGTCATGTTTTGAAAACGCGTTTTTTTTGTGGGAAATTATTCAAGACAGTCGTGTATTGAAAACACGTATTTTTGTGGGAAATTATTTAAGACAGTTATTTATTGAAAACATGTATTTTTGTGGGAAATTATTGAAGACAGCCATGTATTGAAAACACGTATTTTTGTGGAAAATCAGTCAAGACAGTCATGTCTTGAAAAATGTACTTGGATTTTTTCTCAGGTCTCGCATTAGTCGTTGTATTCATATTATTGGTGTTCAATTATAGTTTCAAAGGCATTAAGGTAGTTGTATCCATATTATTGGTATCCAATTATAGTTTTAAAGTCATTTAGGTCGTTGTATTCATATTATTGGTGTCCAATTATAGGTAAAAAAACAAGACTACACATTGAGGTCGTTGTATTAAAAAATTTCTACAACTTCTACGCATTTCAACTTCCGAGCTTTCGAAAAGTGCTCGCGCGAAGCGCGAGGTCGGGCGCTTGCGCGAGAGTTAACCGCCGGAGGCCAAGTCTGAGCGTTAGGTGGATCCTAGCGTAGGCGGATCCCACGCCCAGACTTGTTAATTTTATCGTAGTCAGCGTATCGATACTTGTAGGTATTAAAGGTAGCTTTACTTTTTAACTCAACTTTATTTAAGCCAACAACGGCTTTATTAACTAATTAGAAATACATTATTGAATATACGATACTAATTTTGGCGGAGTCTAGCTTAGAGCTACTCAAACTCAACCAAATCAGATCGCAGAGAGGGAAATAAAAGAAAGGAACTATTTTGTTATAGCAAATACCTAGATCTCAGGGTAATTGTTCAATTGATAATATAGTGTAAAATAACATGATTCGTGCTGGGTTGATCCACCAGTGGCGTGGGTGATTGCTGTTAAAAAAAAAGGATCTCCGAAACATGGATGGGATGGGATAGTTTATTAATTTTTCTAATGTTTCTAGAATGTATATTACGGCGTGGTATTAGCTTATTTTCAAGGGAAGACGAGTAAGATGAGTTCAAAAGGTTGAGAGTAAAATTTCCAAGATGATGTTTTCTTCGATTAGCCATATTTAACCATTTGGATTCTGCAAATTTCTGATGCCATAAATCAGACGGCAGCATGAGTTTTCCGATTTTCAACGGAAATAAGTAAGCATGACCCATAAATAAAATCACAATAATTAAAGTGACTCAAATCTAGTGTGTCACATAACATTGTCTTCAATTTAATGTTCATGATATGGCGGTTGCATTATATTAATTTCAAAAATGTATATGCTTTTTTCATGAGGTGTTTAATATGCCCAAAGAATCTGAGGTCTGTATCAAGTTGAATACCTAAATTTCTTGTCGAATCCACAAGGCCCAATTTATGACCCAGGTAGCACATCATATCGGCTGAATCTTGGTTCCATATTGGGCCAATATAGATATATTTTAAATGAAAAATCAATATTGTTCCAATATGGGTGAATATTCAAAAAACAATATTATATTAATAATATTGGTGGAATATTGGATGAACTAGTTTTGAATGAAATATTGGGTCAATATTGGTTGAATAATTTCTACCAATATCGATATTACAATATTAGTGATATATTGTTTTCCACATCTAGAATAAATATTGCAATCCAAATATTCCAGTCATATCGATTATAGGGGGAAAACACTATATTGTATTTTCAAGTTTGTTAGAATATTGGTTGAATATCATTTCCACTTTATTTGACAAATTGTAATAACTCATATTGAGTCAATATTGGTTGAACGATATTTACCAATATCAATAAAACAATATTGTCTTCACATCGTTTTTAACATCTAGAATAAATATCGCAATCCCAATATTCCCCTAATATCGATTCTAGGAATAAAAACTATATTGTATATCCAAGTGTGATTACACATTGGTTGAATATCATTTCGCCAATATTCAACAAATCTTATTAATTAATATTGGGTCAATATTGGTTCAATAATATTTATCGATATCGTTAAAACAATATTGTCTTTATATTGTTTCCTACATCTAGATTGAGATGAATTTGAATATTGGCCGAATATTCAATGAAACATATTGAAATTATATCATGATCAAACTTGGATAAAAATCCGCTAGGTGGCTCTACATATAGAACGTCTTCTAAAACATATGAAAGTATATTAAATACTTCCCTTAACTTGTTTTCAAGACAGCTCACTCAGTGGTTATGGCGATCAAAAGGCAGACTCTGGTGTCACCTTCATCGACTAAAGGACATTTAATAATTTACCAAGGTATATTGACATCCACCAATATATCCAAATGATATTGTACCAATATCGATAAATATTGTACCAATATCGATAAATATTGTACCAATATCGATAAAAATTCTACCAATATCGATAAATATTGTACCGATATCGATAAATATTTTGAGGCCATCATTGCTTCAAGAATATTCCACCAAAAGTTAAAATATTCAAACAATATTCGACCAATATCGCAAAATGTTCACATTTTACTTCTCGACAATATAACTTTTGAATATTGTGCCAATATTGTCAGAATATTGTATCAGCGATATTGTACCAATATCGCCGAACATTTTGAGACCAATATTAGTTCAAGAATATTTCGCCAATATTATTCAAGTAATATTGGACCAATATCGCCGAATGTTCACATTTTTTTTTTCGCCAATATTCCATTTAAAATATTTCGCCAATATGTTCACAATATTGTATCAATATTTTACCAATATAGGTGTGCTACTTGGGGACTGTCAATGTGGACATTGAGCGTGCCTGTAATAATTTTCCGTTTGCTTTGAGTGCCAAAACACATAAGTGTAGTTTTTTCAGAATTGAGGTTCAGATCATGTTCTTTTGCTGGAACTTTTATTCGATAAAGGTTCTGGATGACCTTGCACATCGTTGAAATTGTCTACATCAAAGTGAGTATATAGTTGTGTATCATTAGCATACGCTTGAACTTCACAATATTCAACAGATGTTAGTATATCAGCGGTGTAGATGATGAATATAAGCGGCCCTAGTATAGATCCTTGGGGGATCCCTGAGAATATATCCAAGGATACGGAGAGTCGGTTATTGATACATACCTTCCGAACAGGTACGACCAAATAAGAAGAGTCGATGTATCGTCAAAACCGTAGTAAAGTAATTTAGCACAGATCAGTTCATGGTTAATGGTATCGAAGGCTTTCGAGAAATCTAATAGCACTAGTAAGCTAACCATCCCTTTATCCAATGATTCAATAATATCAGTAGTTACCGTTGCCAATGCTGTGCCAGTACTGTATCATTTTCTGATCCCACACTGCCAATCTGGTATCAATTTATTTAATGTGAAATATACGAATATTTGATTGTATAGTCTCTCAAATATTTTGGACATGGATGTTAGAATACTAATATTTCTTAGATCAGAAAAACTTGAAAGATCTGTTTTTTTGGAAATAGGCTCACCAAGAGCTACCTTCCATTGTCATGAAAAATAGGATCTTTCTATGCAGCAGTTGACAATATGTGTAATATAGACATCGATAACTGGACAACCGTATTTAATCATGCTAGAAGAAATTTGACCAACACCCAAAGCTTGAGTTTTGATTGACTGCAAGATATTACGAACATCCTCCACTGTCGTAAAATGAAATGAAAATGTGTTATATGGGTCGAATTTATTTCTTCAATCAATCAATTTTCTCATAACAGTTGTTAGAAATATTTTGTACAAACTTGGCGAAGAAATTATTTATGTCATTAGGATCAGATAAATTTTCTGGTATAGTTTGTTCAACATTAGCACCAATATTGAGATTACTTAGTGTTTTCTATATTACTCTAATATCATGAACGATTTTGTGTCAAACAAAATGCATTCAAGAGCCATTCAGTTGGATTCCACGAACAAGTAAATATTCGAAGAAAGCCCTTTTTCATTCAACATAGTATCATCAAGCGTTCTAGTCTATACATAACAGATGTCCGCTATTTAGAAAAGGCCAACTTGACCAAATCTGAAGTGCCCCTAGAAGATTAAATTATGCCTTCTTAAGCACCACTGTCTATATATAGGCCAATCACTTCAGAAAAAATAGAGAAACATTTCTAAACAATTCAAATTTTTACAAAAGTTGTATTTTTACTAAATAAAACAATAAAATTCTGCGCCCTCGTGCAAGGTTGGCAACATTGTTAAAAAAGTAAATTATGAACAGTTCTGGATATTTTGTAGAGAGAAAATGCAAAAAAATGCAAAATGACGAAAGAAAAGAAAATATAATCTTTTATTGTTCCTCAATTTTGCGACCATTTCCAAGATTGGCAGCCAAGTGAATAAATTATTTATTCATCCTTTTTCAATAACTCGGCAGAAAAATCTATTTTCGGGATTTTTATTCTAGCACTATTCCAGAACCAACAAATTATATTTTGGCAAGACATTATAGTTTTAGTCTATCCTAGCTGATAAAAATGTTTTTTTTTCTGTGACGGGAAAAAAATTTGACATTTTATCTCTGTTGCCAGGTAACAAAATATAAATTTTCATGAAATTACTTTTTTCCCCGGGAAAAAAGTGAGTACTTTTTTCCCGGACATATTCACACATAGATAAAGGAAGATACTTAAGTTTAGAATATTTTATTGAACATAAGTTACATTTCCTTTGTATTAAAAGTACAGTTATTGAATGTGCATTGCATGAATGACAAGGTCCTTGAACTATTCAGTACAACAGTCGGATTTTCTTGTGATGAATTCATATTTTTTTCTGACATGGATACAACTGCCGTTGATGTTCCTGGTCGCAAATCGGGTGTTATTTCAGCACTGCCACACGTTCTGAACACTTTATTAGCAATTTCTGTCTTGTGTGTCACCGATTCATCAACATAGCCCTCAGCGACCTTTGATGACTTCCAACCGCCATGTTTCTTTAGTGTCATCAAATCTCCACCAGATTCAACTAAAAGTGTAGCAAACGATCTTCGAAATGAATGACCTGTATATGAGCTAGCATTTTCAAGTTGAAGAAAATTAGCTACTGTTTCAGGTACCTTATAAAACTGATTTTTACCCACAACTTGATTGATACACTTTCCATTGCGATATGCATAAAACAGGCAGCGATCCTTTGCTGCTGCTGGACGAAGGGCTATGTACATTCGGTAAAATTTAATATATTCTTCAGTTACTACAAATCTTCTGTTTACATCGTTCTTTGTTTGCTTCAGTTTCACAACTAATACCTTTCCCGATTCTTCGATATCATCTAATGTTACCTGGCTGATTTCACAAACTCTGCAAGCTCCTGCAATCCCAAATACAACAACAACCTTGGCCATTAAATAAACTTCATCTGGTGAATTATTTAAAAAATCACTAATTTGTGTACTCCTAAAAATCGCAGCTTTCTTGGGCGTGTAACCTTTCCCATTTTGTTTCAGAAATGTAATCAGCTTGAAATATTTTTAAATGTCTACATTATTATTGGATCGTAACATGCTTTTTATCATTGAATAATTTGACCACACTGTTGATGGCTTTTGTTGTTGTGCCAGTTCCGAAAAATAAGCCAATAACACCGTCTCCGAGAATGAACTGCATGTCTTTCTCATCTTCCATTCCATAAATCTTGAATACGCGGTTTCGTAAATTTTCCGCGATTTAGCTGGCAATAATTTTCGTGACGCTACTTTCGCTGCTTCTACCAACTCCAGTGGAGTCAAAGAAAACTCGGAATCAGACATTTTTCAACTTTATATTATTCAAAATAACTATTAAACAATTACTGAGTTCGCAATTTTCAAATCAAATCACAGAATTATGCTCGATTCATAAACTTTCCGTTCCGTTTGCCGTTTCCGTCTACGTTCGCCGTTCCGTTACCAGTTCAGTACATTGAAATGCATAAGATCATTCATAAACTCATGCGAGCGGTAGACGGCATCGTTCAATGGAGTTTATGATTGATCTTATGCATTTCAATATACTGAAATGGTATCGGAACGGCGAACGCAGACGGCAACGGTAACGGCGAACGGAACGGAAAGTTTATGAATCGACCTTTAAACTGACAGATGTTTGATTACATTGAAGTTTTCCTTAGCAACGCTGGTTTCATTGCCGCTATACGTACAATAGCTTGCTAGTTTAAAAATTCAAATTTCATATCGATAATATTCTGACTTCAATATATTGTGATAATATGTTTTTCTCACTATTGAATCGTCGTTTTTCCCGACACAGAAAAAAATAGTGTATTTATTATACACGGGAAAAATATTAGATTTCAGCTCTTGGTTTTTTGTCTCCCTCCGCTTCGCGTCGGGAGACAACAGAACCTCGAGCTAAAATCTAATACTTTTTACCTTGTATAATAAATAACTGTTATTCATACTTTTTTAATAACTCGGCTGAAAAATCTATTTTCGGGATTTTTATTCTAGCACTATTCCAGAACCATCAAATTATATTTTGGCAAGACATTATAGTTTTAGTCTATCCAAGCTGATAAAAATGTTTTTTGTTTCTTGATGATCTAGTTTGAAATATGAATTCTTAAGAATTTGGATAATAATACCTGCTATTGATTGAACAAAATTTTAAAGCAACTTTCTGATGAATTCAGTTGTTCAATATTACCTTTCATTTAAATACAGGATGCATTAAATATTTTTGTCAGGTAATTTCCAAGGCTTTTATTGAATATCTTAAGAACTGTTCAGTTAATTTGGACCTAATTTTACTCACACTATTTTGAATATGTTGATTATTTTATAAGAAAGTTTTGTCAAATTTGTATGTTGCGTTTTTATGCATTTTCAAGATTTACGGTATTACGATATTTGGGTATATTACTATCGATTGAACAAAACTGTAGTGAACCTTTTGATAAATAAAATTCTATCACAAAACCTTTCGGAATCAATTGCTTGATACTATAAACAACATAAACTGCGTTCAACAACAAGATTGCATCAATACACGCAAACTCAAGAACATATGATAAACGATTTCAACAATCCCATATATCTAGATACCGTAAAATTTAAAAATGAATATCTTGGAGTTGACAAAACTGTCACTTATTATAATGGTCAACACTTTCAAAATAGTGTGAGTGAAATTGAGTCCAAATTAACGGAATAGTTTTTGAGCTATTCAATAAAGCATTATTATACTAAAAAAAATGTAATACTAATAATGTATACTAAAAAAAATGTAACGCACCCTGTATTTAAATGGAAGGTAATATTGAACAACTGAATTCATCAGAAAGTTACCTTATCTTCTATCCAATCAACGTTAGCAATAAACAATTAGTTTTGTAGTAAAAAATTACGAGAGCGTAGAAGGGCCACAATGAATAAAAAAAATTATTTCGTCTAATTCCGACTTTGCAACTCGAAATTAGTATAATTCCGACTTAACAACTCGGAATTAGTATAATTTCGACTTCACAACTCGGAATTAGCCTAATTCCGACTTCACAACTCAGAATTAGCATAATTCTGACTTTGCAACTCGGAATTAGTATAATTCTGACTTTACAACTCGGAATTAGTATAATTCTGACTTTACAACTCGGAATTAGTATAATTCTGACTTTACAACTCGGAATTATCCTAATTTTGACTTCACAACTTGAAATTAGCCTAATTCTGACTTCGCAACTCGGAATTCGGTTTTCACAACTCGGAATTAGTATAATTCCGACTTCACAACTCGGAATTAGTATAATTTCGACTTCACAACTCGGAATTAGCCTAATTCCGACTTCACAACTCAGAATTAGCCTAATTCTGATTTTGCAACTCGGAATTAGTATAATTCTGACTTTGCAACTCGGAATTAGTATAATTCTGACTTTACAACTCGGAATTATCCTAATTCCGACTTCACAACTCGAAATTAGCCTAATTCTGACTTCGCAACTCGGAATTAGTATAATTCCAACATCATAACTCGGAATTAGTGTGATCATTACGATTCCACGAGTTCGCTGGAGTGAAAATGTAAATGAAAATGTAAACTTGAACCGTCCAGCGAGAACTTTGAAGATTTAATACAGCTGATGGTTGGCCCTAAGATCTATCAAAGAATATAGCAATTTTAGATATGCTATGTGGTTGAATGCTTGGCGGTACCACTAAGATTTTTGGAAATTGTAGATTTTAATCATAGCTTGATGTACCAGTTCACCCGACATACTGCATATTTATTTTCTGACATTATCCACAACACCTAGGAGTTCGCAAAGACCTACTGGAGGGGTTCCTGTTTTTCAATTAAGTACACACAGCACCGAAAATGTTGCCAGCAATGACAACAAAGCAGAAAACCTTTGATGTTTACCGCCTTCCAACAGGACCGCGAAAAGTTACTGCAACACAACACATTTTGTTGATAAAAAGTTTCAAATTTGTTGTTAAATTGTTAAAAACATGTTTTGTTTCTGTTTTGTTGGTTTGATGTGGACACTGCATAAGAGTTGAAAACGTGTTTTTTCCTTTTTTTTTTTTGGAAACGGGAACACGAAAAGTTTGTTGCAACCAGAAACACAACAGACGCATTTTGTTGAAGAATATTTTCAGAATTGCTGTTAAATTGTTGAAAAAGATTGAGTTGATGTTTTGTTTGTGTATTTTTGGGTTGATGTGGACACGGCATAAGAGTTGAAAACGTTAATTTCATTGAAAGTATGAACAGGATGTTCATAAAGTCAGTTGTGGAATCATCAACAACAACAACAATCTAAACCTGAAAGTTGGAATTTAGTCGCTATTTTCCATCGTACAGTTATGTATTGATTCAATTTTCAATCGAGAATGTTTCTCTTTAAAAGTTGAAAACGTGTTTTTGTCCTTTTTTTAATGGAAACGGGAACGCGAAAAGTTTGTTGCATCCAAAAACACAACACGTTTTGTTGAAGAAAAGTTTCAGATTTGTTGTTAAATTGTTGAAAAACATTGAGATGATGTTTTGTTTCTGTTATTTTGGTTTGATGTAGATCCAGCATGTTTTTTTCAATTTTTTTTTAATGGAAACGCATCAATTTATAAAAGAAAAATCTGTCAGATTAGCAAGATGAAATAATGTAATGATCAATAATAAACGTGTTGCTAAGTAGAAAAGTTGCTAAGCATAAAACTAGTACTTTTCTTACGATTTTCTCTAAATAAAGTATACTCTTTTCCATTAAAAATACTTAACAAGTGCGGAAAGTTTTACTTTCCCGCACGCTCCTGTCGAGGAGGCGTGCGAGAAAGATATGTTCTAATAATATTGAGTAATATCTATATACACAAATGCACATGAATTGACGAGTTTGGACATTAGGGATCAATGTTTAAACTTTCACTATAATTTCAATGGAATCGCAATGATTACACTAATTCCGAGTTCTACAGTCGGAATTATACTAATTCCGAGTTGTGAAGTCGGAATTATACTAATTCCGAGTTGTGAAGTCAGAATTTAACTAATTCCGAGTTGTAAAGTCGGAATTAGTATAATTCCGAGTTGTGAAGTCGGAATTATACTAATTCCGAGTTGTGAAGTCAGAATTATACTAATTCCGAGTTGTAAAGTCGGAGTTAGTATAATTCCGAGTTGTGAAGTCGGAATTATACTAATTCCGAGTTGTGAAGTCAGAATTATACTAATTTCGAGTTGTAAAGTCGGAATCAGTATAATTCCGAGTTGTGAAGTCGGAATTATACTAATTCTGAGTTGTAAAGTCGAAATCAGTATAATTCCGAGTTGTGAAGTAGGAATTATACTAATTCCGAGTTGTGAAGTCAGAATTATACTAATTCCGAGTTGTAAAGTCGGAATTAGTATAATTCCGAGTTGTGAAGTCGGAATTATACTAATTCCGAGTTGTGAAGTCAGAATTATACTAATTCCGAGTTGTGAAGTCAGAATTATACTAATTCCGAGTTGTAAAGTCGGAATTAGTATAATTCCGAGTTGTGAAGTCGGAATTATACTAATTCCGTGTTGTGAAGTCAGAATTATACTAATTCCGAGTTGTAAAGTCGGAATCAGTATAATTCCGAGTTGTGAAGTCGGAATTATACTAATTCTGAGTTGTAAAGTCGAAATCAGTATAATTCCGAGTTGTGAAGTCGTAATTATACTAATTCCGAGTTGTGAAGTCAGAATTATACTAATTCCGAGTTGTAAAGTCGGAATTAGTATAATTCCGAGTTGTGAAGTCGGAATTATAATTTTTTATTTTATGTGGCCCTTCTACGCTTTCGTAAAAAATGGTATGTCTATTGCTTTCAGATTAGAGGTATGATCCAAAATTAAAAAAATTCGTATTTTAATTAAATTAATTAAAAGTATTCATTTAACTGGCTCTGTGTGTTTGTTAGATGGGTACAAACAAGTCTTGCAAGCTGAATTAGAACCACTTCCTCTTATCCTATGGAATTGAAATTTTACATGTAGGTTCAGTTCCGATGACAATACATTGATGTCGAAGAAATTGCTGCCCCCTGCCCCCCGAAAGCTAGATAGAGAACGCGTAGGGATGCGGAAATTTCTTGACAGATTTGGACGTCAAAAATTACAGCAAATAAAAACTCGAAAAATGTTGGAGAACTCGCGAAATTAAAATCGGAAAAATTCCTTAAAATAGTGAAAAATATCTGACTACCGAATCTTATGGTTTAAAAAGAAAATTTTATCCACCCCATCCTTCCTCAAAAGCTAGATAGAGAATGCAAAGGAATTCAGAAAATGTTTCAATAGTTTCGGATATAGAAAATAATGTTGAAAAAAAAATCACCCACCTTTCCTGCCACGAAAAAAATTTTAAAAACTCGCGAAATAGAAATCGAAAAAATCCGTAAAAATTGTAAAAATTATCTAACCTTTGAATAATACAGTTTCAAGAAAAGGACCCCTCAAACTCCTTTGAATTTGGGTCCCGGTGGATTTTTTTGAATTTTTGGTATGATGTAGTCCACGTAATTCTCAACCAATGTTACCATTGCGCCAACCCAAAAAAATGAACAGTTTTGCTGCCAGGGGGCGCTGAAGTCACCCCTTGCGCAGATTAGACTATTTATTTTTGAACCCGGTAACAATATTTTCACTTTCTTCATTGTTGCTAATGTTGCACAATATTGTACTGTTTTATAACAAAAATTCTTACCCCCTCCCCTTTTCCCCCCAACTCCTATTACGGAACGCAAAAAAAATATTTCTCGAGTGCCTTCAAATGTATCGTCGAATGTTTAAATATGCCTAAATAAGGGAAATAGCAGTTTTTTATGATTACCCCCCCACCCCCCAAATGACACAAAACGAAAAAATTTCGGTGGATTTTTCTGAATTTTTGATATGATGCAGATCAAGTTATTTTGAATAGAAATAAATAGGGTGACAAACTTCAAAAATGAATAGTTTTGATGCTAGGGGGCGTTGAAATACTACCTTGCTCAGAATGGACTATTCATTATTATAGGCGGAAATAATAGCTCTACGTATTTTAGTTTAGATTATGCTGTTCAATTCTGTAATTTTTCATGAAATGAAAATCTAAAACCTCCCCCTTACCCTCTACCCTTAATTAAAAACACGAAAAAATGTATTCCCGACTACTTGTAAATGCTTTATCAAAATAAATGTTTTAATCAGCTCAAATTGAGAAAATCGTACAGTTGTTTAATATCACCTTTCCTCCCTTCAGAAAAATATTGATGGAGTTTGCTGACTTCTTAGTAGGGCGTAGTTCATGATTTTTGAATATCAATCAATTGGGCGAATATCTTGAAAATAAATAAAAATTAGACATCCACAATTTGAATTTGAGGTGGTGCATGAATTATTTTTTTTTCGTGTTTTGAAATAGGGGTTGGGGGTAAGGGGGAGGTTTTAGATTTTCAATTTATGAAAGTTTACACAATTTTTCGGCATAAAATAAAACAAAAATGCGTAGAGATATTGTTTCCGCCTGTAATAATGAGTAAGGTATGATTTCAACCGTAACATCAAAACTGTTCATTTTTGGGGTTTGTCACCAGATTTATTTCTGTTCAAAATAACTTGAACTGCATCATATCAAAAATTCAGAAAAATCCACCGAACTTTTTTCGTTTTGTGTCATTTGGGGGGTGGGGGGATAATCATAAAAAACTGCCATTTTCCTTATTTAGGCATATTTAAACATTCGACGATACATTTGAAGGAACTCGAGAAATATTTTTTTTGTGTTCCGTAATAGGAGTTGCAGGAAAAAGGGGAGGGGGTAAGAATTTTTTTTATAAAACAGCACAACATTGTGCAACATTAGCAATAATGAAACAAGTGAAAATATTGTTACCGGGCTCGAAAATAAATAGTCTAATCTGCGCAAGGGGTGATTTCAACGCCCCCTAGCTGCAAAACTGCTCATTTTTTTGGGTTGGCGCATTGGTAACACTGGTTAAGAATTACATGGACTACATCATAACAAAAATTCAAAAAATCCACAGGGACCCAAATTCCATAAGGAGTTTGCGGGGTCCTTTACCCTTCTTCCCCCCTCGAAAGCTAGATAGAGAACGCGTAGAAATTCGGAAAATTTTCCAACGGCTTCGTACATGGAAAATTACGACAAATTCCCGGCAAAATATGGTCACGGTACTGCTAAACTAAGAATGTTGCCAATTATATTGTGCTGGGATTGCACAGTACACAAAATGCAGGGTAGTACTGTTGACCATGCTTTTGTCTATTTAGGCCCCAAGCTCTATGCTACTGGACAAGCATATGTGGTTTCAAGTAGGGTCAAGTCACTGGAAAGTTTCCTCATTGAAGAGAGGGAGAAATATACTGTATTGTCCAGGAAAATACATTCTTATCGATAAAGATTATCAAAAAATCTGGTCTATACAGCCTTTAAAAATATGGAAAAAAAAAGAGTTTAAGAGCGCAAATACCAGAAACGCAAATTGAACCAAACGAGTTCACATGTCAAGTATAACAATATAACAGTATAAAATAAGGAGAAGAAAACTGTAGTTCACAATGAGCTTATGACTTGAGGCACACACATGTCAAGTATAACAATATAACAATATAAAATAAGGAGAAGAAAACTGTAGTTCACAATGAGCTTATGACTTGAGGCATAAGATGTCCGGAGGACAGCTCATTGCTAATATCCTATACAATAGAAAAAGTTGGGTCGAAAATCCATCAGAAAACAAATACTTTCCTGGCTAATGCCACGACGAACATTGAATTACATCTGATGAAATTTCCGTGCAGAGTTCCTACAAGGTTATCTCTGCAATTGCTTGTTGCATGGGAATGTTCATCGAAACATTCGGACCACCTATATATCGATTTCGGGGTGTTGCCCCTCATCAGTATTGTATAGGATATTAGCAATGAGCAGTCCTCCGGACATCTTATGCCTCAAGTCATAAGTTCATTGTGAACTACAGTTTTCTTCTCCGTTTTATACGGTCTTGACGATCGTGGTTCATGGGTATTACTTAGTTGGGTGGCCGGCACTGGGATTGCGCTCGCAGTTTGGAGTTATCCACTGTGCGGGCGCGATCTCAGTTTCGGTCTTGAAATGGATTTGGTTGTCGATTCATTCGTTGCAGTCATTAGTTATTGACTGCTAGACCTACCCTATACTGATGAGGGGCAACACCACAAAATCGATATATAGGTGGTCCGAATGTTTCGATCAACATGTCCATGCAACAAGCAATTGCAGAGATAACCTTGTAGGAACTCTGCAGTTTCCAGAATGAAAATACAAGTAACAGTGAGAATTTTCTCTCTCTTAAATAAAGATCTGCAAGACTCACGCACTCCCTTGCATAAGTATCTAACCACTCGCTTTTGCAATACAAACACTGAATGAAAATGTTGCTGACTGCAAAATCACTAGAAAGCAACACCATATCTCAAGTGAGATTCAATCATTGCATGATATACAATCTTTGTTGTAGATGAACTCAGTTCATTTGATACTATTCTCACTGCATAACATCCTGATGCAATTTTTTTCGTTAAAGCTTGTTAAAGATTGTTTAAAATTCGATATTATTTGATAATCGTTGTTAATAATCTTCGTCAGAAATATTGTATTATTGGAATTCGACAAGCAGTTAGAAGTTGTTGGGCAAATTGTCAGATATGCAAGAATAGAATGGGTTATCAAGTTGTTCCGATTATGGGGCAATTGCCAGTTTGTAGACCTGAGTCCACTATCAGGCCATTCATTGAAACTGGTGTGGATTATTTTGGGCCCATTGAAGTGACCTTGAAAAGATATCGCGAGAAATGTTATGGGGTTATATTCACCTGTATGGTAACCCGATCAGTTCACCTAGAGATAGCACACGACTTCAACACTGATGGGTTCATACATGTATTTAGACAAGTTGGTTGTCGAAGAGGATTCCCAGAAGAAATTTTTAGCAACAATGGACTCAATTTCAAAGGTGCCGAAAGGGAGTTGGAAGAAAATCTTAAAAATCTTGATCAAAAAGAAATCAAGAGATTTTGTACATTGCAAAAACTAAATGGACTTTTAATCCCCCTTCAGCCCCTCACATGGGAGGAGTGTGGGAACGAATGATTCAATCTATGAAGAAAAATCTCAACGAAGTTTTGAAAGAAAGCTATCTTCAAGAGTATGTTCTACGAACAACTTTTGCTGAGATCAAGAATATCCTCAATTCGCTACAACTGACTCTGTGGCACTGACACCGAATCATTTCCTGAAAGAACCGTCATATACCGCATTAGCATGTGCTAGAATTGAAGAAAGAACCCTGAATCTTTTATCGAAATGGAAGACAGCCCAGAAGATTGCTGATTTCATTTGGCAGCGATGGTCTCGTGAATATGTTACCTCACTCACAAAGCGCGCAAAGTGGCACAAGGAAGAGAAATCAATCAGACCGGGAGATGTTGTGCTAATTTGTGACCCGGATGCGACCCGGAATTGTTGGCCTAAAGGTAAAGTGGTCAATTTATATCCTGCGAAAGATGGAAGAATTCGTGTAGTAGATGTGATGATAGCAAGTAAGACCGTTTTTCAAAAACCCTTTTCCAGGCTCTGCATTCTACCAGTCCGAAAGGAAGACGAAGAAAGAAGTAATTGTTGATGGGAACAATTACTTGGTGGGAGAAGTGTTGGAGTTTATACTATGTTTATTACTCATTTTTGTTCACACTGTATCATTTTTAACTTACTGAAATGTAGATTTGTTTATACCTTCAACTTCGGTGTGCCTTTTCCATGGGACTTCTCCCGTCATCCATTTTTGAACATCTGGACCCTCACTTACCACTGACTCTTTGTACTGATTTGATCCAGTTTCGTCATAATCCGTGCCTGATGAATCCGGTTCCATTTGTTTAGTTGAAGATCTAAAATTTCTTGTTGTTTCTTCAAAACTTCTTGTTCCATCAGTTCTTTCTTCTTTGTTTCTACGTCTATTTCGATTTCTTTCCGTTTTCTTGATGACAAATAACTTCTTTTCGAGCCTATCTTCGGGTTTCCATGTCTAGATTGACCATGTTCAGACGTATTCTCCTTGCTGTCGGCATTAAAAGATTATCTGGTAGATATCTTGTCGTCAAAATTATTGGCTACCATCGATTTCTTAGTAAAAACTTATCTTTGAATATGTTCAGATCTTTTCATGTCTTCTGCAGCTGGCTTAGCTTTTTCGCACGTTCGACATTACCGTTTTCTTCCAGAGTGCTGTTCTCTAAAGGCGATGAAGGACCATATGATATTGCTTTACCTGCAATTATAGTTATTTTATAGAAATATCCGGTCTCGAAGAACAATTCATTTTCTTTTTGTCAGAAGATTGTCAATTTTTTTTTTTTTTTTACAAATTTTTTTACAAATTTTTTACATTTTTTTTTTCTAAACAACAAAAAACAGTCTACTTTTCAGTAATATGAAAATGATACGGTGTGAACAAAAATTAGTATTAAATATTGTATAAATTACAACACGCACTTTATATCATTTAAAATTTCATAATGTAACAAAATGATGGATTTAATTCAATTTTAAATTTATTTTCTTCGTTTTAGTGCATTTACATAAAAGCTTTTCTTTAAAAAGTTTTTTAAAAGTTTATTGATATCTCCATTTTTGATTTTAAATGCTGATTTGACTGGCCTAATAACCCTAATGATGAATATGTGCTCCAGATAGACTAAACATCGGCCAGACACGCCGTGAGAGGGATGTTTTCATATGTTGAGTCGTGGCGAAAAGCGAAAACAGTCTCCTGCCTGATGGTTTCAATCTGTCACTAAGCTCCACCCCCACCTTTAGTTGCTCGGACGCAATTTATATGTGGAAGTTTCTAAAAATGCACCGTGTCTGCTTGCTAGGGATTATTAATTGTCCATATATTGTTTCTTGAAATTCCTATATTTAACTTTCTCTCAGTACGGACGACACAATAACCGGCAAGAAGTTTTTTTTTTATGGAATCGATGGGCTAGTTGAAAGTTTGATACGTTTACTATTCGTAATGGATTTTTCCCCTTCTTGAGCGTTTAACCAATTCAAATCATTCAAAAAATTCATAATTAATTCAAGTATCGAACTGGAAGAGATCATTACCATGCCATTTGCAAGATTTTTGGAAGTATCGCGTTCAAAAAATCTTGCTCACAATTTCATGTGCGACTATAATAAATAGTTGGTATGAAAAATTCATTGGATTGAATAAATAAACATACCAATTTAAGGATATAGCACTTTTGTTCTCATATACGTTCTAAAATATTTTGATGTCTCTAGCAGAAAATTAATTCAATGAAAATGGTGTTCCAAATGAAATTGTCCAAATCATGACGGATGTGTACTAATAAGCGTTACAGAATGCAGTAGATATAGCTAAGTAGGACGGAAGATTGACCTTTAAACATTTTTAGCTCGTATATATTCTTGAAATTATCTGAACAACACCAAATTTTCCTGATTCTTTTTTGACATTTCTTGCAACCAATAAAAAACAAAGCATTTATGTACCTTCAGGTCAATTACAACATTATTAATGTGGGAATTTCCCACCTAGGAAATTGCATTGGGAATTTTTTGTGGTATTTCGTTTTCATTGTGGTACAACTGATACTTTTGATTTGACGTCTGTCATCAGTTTGCACGGAAAGTGAAAAATTAATCGATGAAGTTTGTAAGAAAATCAACAAAAATGCATGTAATCATAATTTGTTGAAATGAAAATGTTATATTGAGAATGTGTCTATATGATTGTGGCATCAATAAATTGTCTATCGAATAACACACAACAGTTCGATGAAGTACAAAATAATTCTCCAGAGTTTTTCTCAAACTTGTTGCAATTTGGCAAAAGCCACTCGAGCCCTTTAGGCTCTCGTGTCTATTGCCTGGCAACAAGCTTTCGAAAAATCTTTCAAATTATTTTCACTTCATACAAAACTGAGAATTTTACACCAACAATATTCCACCAATCGATATCTCATATTTTGACATTTTACCTTGACAACTAAATCGATTTCCGGAATTTTTTGACCTACATGGTACCCTGTAAATAATTGCAATGGAAATTTATCGACATTAGTCACGTGATGAGACACTAACACAACATACATTTTTAGAGATTTCGATTTGCCTGAAATTTTCGTTTTATAAATAAAACGAGATATGATAAAAATAGTTATTTATGTATCAAGGGCGTAAAGTAGGCGTTTATGACCTGCGGCGTGAATGATGGCCCGATGGCGTTAGCCGAGGGCCATCAGACGCCGAAGGTCTTAATCGCATTTTACGCACGTGATACATACAAAATTTTATGCACTAGCGGTTTTATAGCGCGAATCACAAATACTGACTTGAATTGCAATGGTCTACACGTTTCATACGTTATGCATACAATAATTAAGGGCAACATAATATGAGAAATGTGAAACTATAGTAGCTGAGTGCTATATTGGAGAATCTATTTCAAATAAATAGATCATCACCGAAAAAATTGCCAACGATTATGAACAAATGTTAGAAAGAGTATTGCTCTAATGAACTGAAATGATTCTAATTCGTGTTAGGAATTGCATGAAATGATGTGTGAGTATAAACAATTTGAGAATTTATAGTTAAATAAGTCACAAACCTCAGCTTGCGTACTAGTCTTATCCCCATAACCTAAAATCATTAAAATATCTTTGTGTCATTTTTCGCTTTTTGCATGGTGTCGATAACTTATTTATACCACAATTATCTGATAGCTAACTATTATTGTTAAGCCGAATTTTAGAAACATATTTACGTACAGTAAGTGTCTAGTTGCATTGTAGCAATCAATGTGTCAAACGTCTGTTTTAAAATGACTAAAGAAGAATAAGTGGCACCCATATGAAGTGAAAGTAATTCATGAACTTAATGAAGATTATTTCGATCGCAGGATTTTTAGAGTTTCCAGCTAGATCTCCTGATCTAACCCCACTACATTTTTTTTGTGGGGATACCTCAAGTCAAAAGTTTACGTTAACAGACCTAATTATGGATTTAATATCTTTTATTTCTCAAAAACACGTTTATGTAACATAAGAAAAAATATGACATCCATACACAGAAAAATGCGTTCTTTTTGAAGGTATTATCAAAATAGGGTATTGCCATTTGAAAAAAATTATGGTGACGTCATAACTTGAACAGGGATGACGTCATCAAAAATAGGCCAAAAAATGCGCCACAGAAAAATAAAATCGACGTGTCTGAGCTTATTTTCCCTAATGGCCATATCAAGCGTTTAACAAATTTGTTCCAACCTTTACGTGCTCACTGTATATTAGCTACATAGTTTCAAAAAATCAGCTGAATATATTGATGGAAGCTGACTATACAAAGGGATACATTTTTCCGAAATTGAAAATATATTTTTGATCGCCCCCTATCTTCCAAATACTTAAAGTTTGATGGTTGGTTCAAATGCAAGTTTGATTGCCCTCTGATGTACTGTAAGTAACATCAATTGCATATGGATCTGCAGGAAAACAAATATTTTCCTTAAAAAATGATCGGGATTTTTTTAAAAATCGTCAAAATATCAAACTTTGACTCTCTGTACAATCCAAACAGAGAGTTGGCGCAATGGTAACTTTTGTTCAGGATGGCATGGGCTTCATCATATCGAAATTTCAGCGATTTTCACCGAAACCGGTTTTCCATAAGATTAGTGCGGGGTCCTTTCCAGTGGTTGAGTTATGATACCTTTTATTTTGCGTTATTCTAAAAATTGTTTGCAAAATTCTACATGTCTTCAGAGTTGACCCTACTTTTACAGTAACAGAACTTAACGATATGGTTAGAATTCATTTCCCAGAGGTGAAATCGGAGCAACTAATATCAAAACATCCAGAGATATACACATCATTAAAGGTCAGTATATTTGCTAATAACTATGAAAAGGCAATGGACCCATCCAAATGGCCTAGTGGAGCCTGTATCCAGCGTATTTTATATCTTCGGAAGAAACCAGTGACGCAACTATAACAAAGTGCAAGCCAAACTTTGTACAGAATGACTTTGATCCGAAGCTACTGCTATTTAACATTCAGTGTCTTAATTCAAAGAAGATAGATAATCTGATCATTGAAACAAGTAGATATAAAAATCTTTTTTTCTTATGTTTTACAGAAACGTGGGGTAATGCAGCCTCAATTACCAACTGTCAAATTGATGGCTATTACCTAACGAGCAGTTATTGCAGAACTCTCTACAAAGGTGGTGGGTAGCTATATGGACAAAAAACACAATATCAGCTAAAAATATAGACATATCCAAGTACTGTATTGACAAACATATTGAAATATGTGCTGTGTCTACTATAATGAAGAATAAAAAAACTATTATACTCAATTTGTACCGCTCACATTCGGGAGATCCGGATATTTTCTTCTGACGTTTTAAATTTTATCTTTGATCCAAAGATCAATATATTATTGAGCGGAGATTTCAACTTTGACAGCTACAGCTACAGCTACACTCCACATTCAATTAGCAAATATTCTAGCAGGCTTCAATTTGCAGGTTGTTAGTAGTGGATCAACCCGAATAACCACATCCACTGTTTCAACCATTGATCACATATTTGATAACTTTTCAAATAAGGGTGTTATTAAAATATTCGACAATATTGTTTCAGATCATCAATTGATTCTATATAGCTTTGAAGTAACCACCGAAGATAAACCAAGAAAATGCACATATTTTAAGAGGAATTATAATGAAACAGCAATGTCAAACTTTGCCGGAGCTCTTCAAAATGAAGTATGGAATGATATGTATAACTGTTTCGATGTCAATGTAGCCTACTCTTATTATTGAGAAATATTTAATTATCACTTTCAAACACATTTTCCTCTTCACAAAAAGTTTACTAACACTGAAGAATACTCGAGCAAACAATGGATCACTAGTGATATTATAGCTTCTAGCAATGAATTGAAAAATTTACATATAACTTCGCGTATCAATCCTGAACTGCGAACCTTTTATAAAGAAAAAAAGAAGGCTCATGAAAAGCTTGTTGAAGCTACAAAGAAATCTTTCTACCAAAACAAGATCTTCAATTCCACTAATAAAAGTAGAGCATGCTGGCAAGTTGTCTCTGAAATATCTAATAAAAAATTCACAACCACCAATATCCATATTAAACAATCACAAAATGAAATCATTACTGACCCTTTAGAAGTGGGAAATAGTTTTAACTTAAACTTCCAACAAATACCTCTCCGTATAGTGGAACAGATAGCTGCAAATGGAAATGTTCCTGATTCATTTGTTGACTTAAAAATTACCTCAAAATTTATTCTTTGTCCATATATACAAGAAGAACTTTACCTGTTACTAAAAAGAAAGCTAAAAAATAGTAAATCATATGGTTTTGATGAAATTCCTAATTTTCTAGTTAAAAATGTCCTAGACTCTTTGATAAAACCTTTAACTTTTTTAGTCAATTTATCATTTTGCAACAGCACTTTTCCAGAACTTTTAAAAATGAATAAAGTTATCCCTGTACATAAAAAAGACGAAAAAGATGATTTGAATAACTATCGGCCCATTATTCAAAAATTTTTGAATATGCTTATTTAAACCGACTCAATATATATCTGGAAAATGAAAAAATAATATCTGAAAATCAACATGGATTTCAAAATAACAAGGGTACTTTAACCGCTATTCATTCATTTTACTATAATATTATCAGGTCACTTGATGCGGGAGAATTTCCTGTTGGAGTTTTCTGTGACCTATCTAGGGCATTAAACTGCAAAATTATGGTATAAAGGGTTCAGCAAACAAGTGGATTGAAACTTTTTTGAGAAATCGCCAGCAATATATCAGCATTCAAAACATCAATAACAACATCAAACGTGAATTTAAATCCTCAGCAGTCGACATATCCATTGGAGTACCACAAGGCTCAGTTTTGGGGCCTGTGTTATTTATTTTATATATCAATGACTTGAACAGGTCACTATGTGATATCCCCCTAACTGTGTATGCTGATGATACATCTGCAATTGTAAATCACAAAAGTGACATATTACTACAAAATCATTGCAGTGATATTCTGAAAAGGTTGAATGAGTGGTTTGGAGCTAACTCTCTCTACCTCAATACCGAGAAGACCCACTTTCTTAGTTTCCAGAATTATCAGAAATCTTGTCCTGAACTAAGTGTTGAGATATCAATTAGGTAGTGCAATCATGTCCCAACGTTAAATTCCTAGGTATCCACTAAGTTGGAAAACGCACTGTGGCAAATTAGTTCAATATCTCAATTCGCAAAACTACTTATTCAAAAACTTACGAAAGATCATGAATGAAAAACAGTTACTCAACATTTATTACGGACAGGTTGAATCTAGGTTAAGGTATGGTGTGTGTTTTTGGGGTTGGTCCACACAAGCGAATAATGTGTTTCTTGCACAGAAGAGAATAATAAGAATACTCTCTGGTATTCTCAAACATCATAGTTGTAAGGATCTGTTTGGGAAATTGAATATTTTGACTCTACATTCACTCTATATATTTGAATTGTGCTTACATATTTTCAAAAATAAAGATAAATATCTTAAAAGGTCTGATGTACATGATAAAAACACGAGGTCCAAAGACAATTTCCAAATTCCACTGACAAAATATACAGTTTCGTACCGATCACCAGATAGTGCTGGTCTGATTTTTTTCAATAATTTGCCTAAAGATCTGAAACAATGTTCTACCCTCACAAACTTTAAGAGAAAGTTAAAGTTGTACCTAATAAAAAAATGATTTACTCTGTTAAGGAATTCTTTTAATGTGTTACTATTGGCTTTTTATATATTTTATTGTGACTGATATACTTGTAGATTTTGTATGTAGGTATGTATTTTAACGTGTATGAGTTTATATGTACATGTATGCTATTTATGTTTATGACTCTTGACTATTCCTATACAATTCAAATTGTCAAAAAGGAAAATAAAGTATTATTATTATTATTATTATTTCATCTATGAAGTCTTCAATAAAATGTATCCAATTTCAATTGCATTATGGCAATTTCAGAACTTCGCGCCTAGTGTGAATAAAACTTGTACTCAAGATCATATATGCATTCCAGTTTAGATGAAAAAAAAAACAGTTTCATCAAGAAAAAACCGTTAGTAAATCTTCCAGTTAACCATCGAGTACGTATTCAGAATTTGAATAAAATTAAACAAAGCTTGTAAAAACAGTGTATACCTAATAGTTTTTTATATTTTTTACATAATATGATTTTTTTATTTACTAAATTTGCTTGTAATAAGCGAGAGCATGGTTATCTGATACCGAGATAACCTGGAATAAAAACTAGTTACATAAAGAAACTGAATGAATTGCGAGCTGCAGCCCTCTGGCTGAGACACTTTTTTCTCATGGTAAGAGGGTCAGAGGGGGCCGCCAACCTCCTAGATAGTCTCAAGAGCGAACAAGGCCTTCTGCGGACCAGATGGCCCTTTCGAACCCTGACCGTTTTTTATAAGCCGCTTTTTTATGCGTGCTCTGGTACCCCACGTTTTTTCTTCGGTGCACAGGAAAGGGGCAGATTTTTTAAAGAACCCTACACAAAGTTCCGTTCGTAGATTAATTTAAAATACAAAAACTTTTTTTACCTGGACAATAAGGTGCATCGGAGTTTGCACGCGGGACGTATTGGCGGACGAGGACGGAAACTATTTCGTGTGTGTGCGTTGAGAAAGACGGATAATTGGATCGGTTGAAAGAGAGATGCACATGTGCATCTGGACGTGGGAACGCCGGATAAAAAAATCGAGATTCAACTGTTGTGTGCTTCGCCAACTTGTACTGTATTTCAAGGGATATCTTTTTACGGTTCTGTCAATATTGGTCGATCATTCCTTTTTTATATTCGGCAACGGTCAATGTTTCTTTTTTCCCACGACACTGCTAACTTTGAGATTAGTGGGAATTATGAATTTTCTACATACTTATGTACCTACCTATAGGCCACTGAATAGAGGATTTTTTCGGACCAAAAATACTAGTAGGACACCGACTGTGCCATCACATGAAAAACATTCCGTATATTCTGTTATGTTTGAACATTCAAATGCATTTTTTTTATCATTATATTGGTTATAAAAGGAAAACTAAACAAGCAATCTGGTTGCATCAATGAGAGAAATTGTAGAAAATTTAAATACGAACAAAATGAGATGACTTACGACTTGATCGGATCGTTAGTAACGGAGAAAAACCGGTAAAACCTCACAATTTTGCAATTTTTTAAAAAATTCAAAACTCCGCCATTTTTCAAGAAATAGAGTTGGCCCTTCTCATGAAAGTATTGAATCATGTGTAGGAGATGTCGGATCACAAATAAATAACCTTCAAAAAATCAATTGTAACACCTATATTTAAAAATGGCGATATAACAAACATCAACAATTATAGACCGATTTCTTTGATCACACATATCGCAAAGATCTTTGAGAAACTATCAAACTACGACTAGTAACCTACTTAAACAAGTATGAAATTTTGTCGAAACAACAATATGGATTTAGGAAAAAAATATCTACACAAGTCAACAAAAATCACTGAATGTCTAAATGAAAGTAAGCCGTGCTTGTGCATATTTATAGATCTTTCAAAAGCATTTGACACGGAAATTGGTATACGAAATAATTATTTGAAATTTTTTGAAAGTTGCCTTACCAACAGATACCAAACTGTGAGAATCGATAAGTAATGAAAATGTAATTTAATATGGGGTATCACAAGGAACTGTGTTTGGACCTACCTTATTCAATATATATAAACGACCTTTTCTCACTGGTAAAAGATAATAATTTCATAAGGTTTTCCGATGACACGGCAATATTTTAAAGGATACTTACTTGGGATGAATTAAATCTAACTTTTTGCATATGAAACAATGGCTCGATTATAAATTGCTGGCTGTGAACACTGAAAAAAAACACGTATTTGCACTTTTCTTGTACCTGCTCCTCCGCCCCAACCTACAACCAGCTGACCATTAAATTCCTTTTGAATTCTTTCGTAATCCGCCCTGAAAATAAAGTGAAATACGTAGGCGTAATTATAGATCCACATTTGAAATGGGACCTACATATAGCATATCTCTCAAACAAGCTAAGATCTATATTGTACAAGTTCAGAAAATTAAAAAGCCTTATACCTAAAGAATATCTCCCAACGCTTTACTATTCTCTAGTGGAAAGCCACCTCCGGTATGGAATACTCATCTGGGGCTCAGCCCCAAAAACTCATCTTCACAATTTGGAAGTAATGCAAAGGAGATTTTTGAAGCTTATTCATCCCAACAAATCTCTTTTACGCCGAATCAAAATATTTGATATCAGACAATTATATTATTTCAACTCGTGCATCAGATACCATTCACATAGGCAACCAAGTCAGTTACCAAATCATCAATATAACACACGGCAAAAACAACATTACTTCATTCCATACATGTCTAAAACAACTACGCAAATATCTTATTCTTATCTCGCTCCAAAATTGTACATGAAAATGTGAAAACAATCATAAATATACACTCTTTCAAAACATTAACTTCCCTTGAATTTGAAGATACACAAATGAATTGTTTTATTTTTAATTTTTACATATTCTTAGATATCAATGTTTGAGTTACACTATGTCGTCGATCTCAATATTACTGAGTACTGCAATAAATTTTATCATTCATGTCAACATAAATTGTACACTGTATCCATTCTGTGTACGTCCCGAAATTTATAATGTTCTATTCTATACTATTTTATATTGTCACAGGTATATCCTATATTTTTTTATATTTTAATGCTTTAAAAATGCATTGTATTGTTGATTTTAAACTACTAACCCTTTATATATATATATATATATGTATATATATATATATATATATATATATATATATATATATATATATATATATATAAGTAGAGAAGTTATTGGGTATAACTCTCAAAATGTTGTGCAACCGTAGACACGTGTTTCGAGCTTAAGCTCTCTTCAGTACGGTAAAATCAAGTGCGAAGATGTACAACACTTGGATGTAAAAATAGAAACAAAGGAAGTCAACAACTGAAGAGAGCTTAAGCTCGAAACACGTGTCTACGGTTGCACAACATTTTGAGGGTTATACCCAATAACTTCTCTACTTATATTTTCATATATTGCCCCTCGCTAAATCCAACCTTATTTATATATATATATATATATATATGAAAATATAAGTAGAAAAGTTATTGGGTATAACCCTCAAAATGTTCTGCAACCGTAGACACGAGTTTCGAGCTTAAGCTCTCATCAGTACGGTAAAATCAAGTGCGAAGATGTACAACACTTGGATGTAAAAATAGAAACAAAGGAAGTCAACAACAGGAAGCCAACCACACATTTGTGGCTTCGGTTAGAAGACCTTGTGCTTACAAGGCAACAACTAACGTCGCCACGGAGGCAGCTATAGCTACCAGCGTGACAATCCTACCCAGGAAAATACAAATAAGGATGGATTTAGCGAGGGGCAATATATGAAAATATAAGTAGAAAAGTTATTGGGTATAACCCTCAAAATGTTCTGCAACCGTAGACACGTGTTTCGAGCTTAAGCTCTCATCAGTACGGTAAAATCAAGTGCGAAGATGTACAACACTTGGATGTAAAAATAGAAACAAAGGAAGTCAACAACAGGAAGCCAACCACACATTTGTGGCTTCGGTTAGAAGACCTTGTGCTTACAAGGCAACAACTAACGTCGCCACGGAGGCAGCTATAGCTACCAGCGTGACAATCCTATCCAGGAAAATACAAATAAGGATGGCGACGTTAGTTGTTGCCTTGTAAGCACAAGGTCTTCTAACCGAAGCCACAAATGGGTGGTTGGCTTCCTGTTGTTGACTTCCTTTGTTTCTATTTTTACATCCAAGTGTTGTACATCTTCGCACTTGATTTTACCGTACTGATGAGAGCTTAAGCTCGAAACACGTGTCTACGGTTGCAGAACATTTTGAGGGTAATACCCAATAACTTTTCTACTTATATTGTCATATATTGCCCCTCGCTAAATCCATCCTTATTTGTATTTTCCTGGGTAGGATTGTCACGCTGGTAGCTATAGCTGCCTCTGTGGCGACGTTAGTTGTTGCCTTGTAAGCACAAGGTCTTCTAACCGAAGCCACAAATGTGTGGTTGGCTTCCTGTTGTTGACTTCCTTTGTTTCTAATTTTACATCCAAGTGTTGTACATCTTCGCACTTGATTTTACCGTACTGATGAGAGCTTAAGCTCGAAACACGTGTCTACGGTTGCAGAATATTTTGAGGGTTATACCCAATAACTTTTCTACTTATATTTTCATATATTGCCCCTCGCTAAATCCATCCTTATTTGTATTTTCCTGGGTAGGATTGTCACGCTGGTAGCTATAGCTGCCTCCGTGGCGACGTTAGTTGTTGCATTGTAAGCACAAGGTCTTCTAACCGAGGCCACAAATGTGTGGTTGGCTTCCTGTTGTTGACTTCCTTTGTTTCTATTTTTACATCCAAGTGTTGTACATCTTCGCACTTGATTTTACCGTACTGATGAGAGCTTAAGCTCGAAACACGTGTCTACGGTTGCAGAACATATTTTCATATATTGCCCCTCGCTAAATCCATCACATCCATTGGTGTACTATTTTAAGAAAATTCGGTGAAGTATGAACGAATCGATATCAAAAAGTTCAACTTTAACTTAGTCTTGAGAACAATATACGGTGATATCCAATGATTGATGAAATGTTTCAATCATTCACCTTTTATTTGTTGTGTTGATAGTGAAAATAATAACAAACAAGATCTGTTCATCAACACAACTAGTGCAGAAAATAGGATGTTCCAAACGAGTGTGTTGCACTATAATTTTCCAACGACCGACCTGAAAAACAAAATACTACGAGATTTTATGCATAGAACATCAACAAATAAATTAAATTTTGCGCATCAGAAAAATAAAACAACTAAAAAACATAATACTCATAGATCCGAGTATCTTTCATACTGGCCTTACACATCATTTCACAACTTTTGAATACCTTTGTTTCAAATGTCAAAATAATAGGTACTTCTGAAAAACAGCACCTATAAAATTTTACATTATGGAAAAATAAATAATTTTTCAGAAAACGAGAACAGGAATGATGCGTTCGAAGCAAACAACGTCTAAGTATGATATAAAAAATTCATAAAAACATTTATTGGATATATAGAGAAAGGTAAAAAAAAATAAATAATACAATAAAATACAATAAACTAAAATAATCATTCCCCTGATAGCTTCTATCTACAAAACTGATCTATAGAAAAAAAAAACCTAAATAATAATAATAACGTTTATTCATAAATATAACAATACAGTGAACCAAAGAAATACTAAAATAGAATAAACATAAAGCATCCACAGAATTATTGTACATACTTGAATGTAATGAATATCTGGGAGTATATTCATAAATTATTAAAAATAATACCTAATTGTGTTTTAATCATTTACAAGTCTTAGATACATTTTTGATATTTCAAGCTGGGCCCTTTTTCTGTTGATTCAGTCATCAATCATTTTGTGTATTTTTATTTTGTCCAGTTCTTCAACAAATTACAAAGGTAGGGTTCTGAAGTGTCATATAGAAGTTTCATCGATCATTCTTTGCGGAAGTTGCCTGAATAATCTCGGTGCCAAGTAGAAGTAAATTTTTTGACCTACTGTTTTAGAAGCTATTGGTATATGTCTCTACTTTCTATGTTTGTGCAAGTCTCATTTAAATAATTAATTTACTTAATTTTCTTTTTTTAACAAATATTTTGATATATTTCACCTACCCAGTATATGGTTGAAACGATTCCCCTTAGTTTCCAAATTCACATTAATTTCGCGTTCATGAAAGTAAACTTCCACTATGCGCATGTGCGCGAGAAGAACAGCGAAGACAGATTCGAACGGTGCCTCGAGAGAGATATACGTCTCTGTGACAATTTTCCAAGTTTTTCGGTCAAGTCTATGACAACCCGCATTTTCCACGTAATTTTCACTCGCGAGTGCCTACCACACTTCGCCAATTTTCTGTGTGAGTAGAAGATCGCACCAAAGTTAACAAGGTAGGTGGAAGTTTCTTTCCCGGAGTTCTTTTTTTTTATTAATTTTTTTTTGTAATCAAAATAAGCCCTTTTTTCAACCAGCAATTTTAGTATTTTCACTTTAACCGCCACAGTATACAATATTGATTCTTCGATCTTGTCGCGTATCTGTGGTTTTGAGTGGTAAGTTTGTTTTTATTTTTATATTGCTGGCATCCAATCTGAATAATATACAATAATTGTGTAATATTCAATATTTGTGTATCATTATACAGTAAACAGCATGGATATATTGCAGGTTGAAGCCCCACTCAGGTTTGTTGAAGAATCGTTTTTGAGAAATTTCGAGGAAGTGTAGATAGTTTCTTTATAACCCTCCCCAAAAAAATAATACCATATATTTGAGATGTAACTCAACCAAACTATGGTACAGTATTGTTTTATATTTGAAGCTCACAAATGGTCCAACTTGTTTGAATCGAAATAGCATACTACGAATATACCATTTTCTGCTGGTTTAATTGAAAAATCTTGTTGGGTATTTAAATTATATTTTGGCAAAGATGTTTCATGGGTAAGTACATGGTTTTATCGAAGTTATTTGAAAAAAATCTGCCGTCGAACCAGTCTTTGAGTTTTCCAAGATCATTCAATGTTCAATTTGAGACTGTACCAGTCATCATTTTTGTAAGTGACGTCCGCGAAGCTGAGTATTTTGCCATTGTTTTCTGTTCAAATAGGTTGCTCTAGTAAATTAAGAATAGCAACGGCCCCAATGCTGTTCTTTGAGGTACACCACATTTAATGTTATTCTCTTTACTCACATGATTTTTTGATTAAACATTTTCTACTTGTTTGGTAGATTTCGAATAGGTTGTGTGCTTAACCTCTTTCACCTATATCTTCTAGTGTATCTAAAAATAAGCAGTGATCGACGGTAGGTATAGAAGGCCTTTTTCAGATTGATTAAAACATCGATTGAAGGAATGCTCGAATCTAGGTGGTTTTTGTCTAGGAATGGATTGCATCATTAACAGATTTTTTTTCTCTAAAACCATACTGGGATGTCGACAGTTGATTATACTTTGATATTATGCGGTAAGTCATGTTTTTATTATTCTTTCAAAAACTTTGCTAATTGATGATGGAAGTGGAATAGGCCTATCTACGAGGATATATTGAAAAATTCTTAGCCTACAATAGAACCAAACAAAATTTCAAAGTCAAAATATTTTATTACTCAGCATATTCTCCTCTTAATTGGATACATTTATTACAGCGAACCTGCAACGTCTCTAGACCTTTCAAAAAAAATGTTTCTTCTTGCTCTGCAACCAGACTTCCACAGCTTTTATTACCTCCTCGTTGGAAGAAAATTTACGACTTTTTGAACTTTTTTTCAGTTGAGGAAACAGATGATAGTCGGACGGAGCCAAATCTGGTGAATAAGGAGGGTGTTCTAGTAATTCAAACCCTAAATCACGAATTTTTTGCATGGCAACATGAGATTTGTGTGCAGGGGCGTTGTCCTGCAAAAACAAAACACCTTTGGATAGCTGTCCGTGTCTTTTCTCTTTAATTTTTTCCCGTAAAGTGGTCAGTAATGTCGAATGGTAATCTCCAGTTATTGTTCAACCCTTATCCAAAAAATCAATCATGATTACTCGATGGCAATCCCAAAAAACTGTAGCAAGAACTTTTCCAGAAGATTTTTGGACACGAAACTTCTCAGGTCTTGGAGAACCGGAGTGTCGCCATTCCATCGACTGTTGCTTTGTTTCTGGATCGTAGAAATGTACCTAAGTATCATCCATAGTAACAATTCGGTTCAAGAAGTCTACATCGTTTTCAAATCGAGCACAGATAGTACGCGATGCTACTACCCTTGCACGCTTTTGGTCAACATTCAAACATTTGGGGATCCATTATGGAGCAGTTTTTCTTAAGTCCAAATTGACGTGAACTAATTGATGAACGCGTTCGTATGAAATATTCAATGCCTCAGATATCCGTTTTAGCCCAATTCGACGGTCTGTTAAAATCATGTCATGAACTGCATCGATATTTTCGGGGACTGACACAGAAACTGGCCTTCCCGATTGGTCATCATCTTCAATGGAAAATTTACCTATTTTGAAGCTTGCTGTCCAATTTTTCACGGTCACATACGAAGGACATTGATTACCAAGGGTATTAAGCATATCTTCGTAAATCTGCTCACCTCTTAACCCTTTTAAATACAGGTACTTGATGATGGCTCGATACTCCAATTTTTCAATTTTCACAATTTTGGTGGAAATATTTTTTTTTTATTCATTGCATATCTCTGGTTTACTTTTTTGACGTCAAACTTTACACTGACACTTCTAATAAGTTATTGTTCGTTGCTATGGTAACGCAATATTTTGTTTATGCAGGGAACTGGTCTAGGCTAACTAGATATCAGTACATCCTGGTATAACTTGAAACATTTGAAATATTTTTGAAAATTGCAGTTATGAGCAATTTTTTTTGAATATAAGGAAATATGCCAAATTCGAAGGATTTATATAATTATGTTGTCCGTCAAAGGTTCAGATATGAATTTTGCAATAATCTTTAGAGTTTCAGCTTTGATTCCATCAAGAGAAGTTACTTTTCGTCATCAAGTATTTCATCATGAATTTCCACAAAATAAATAAATCACCAATGGAACTATATATACAGGGTGTTAATTAAGTACGTTGACAAACTTCGGGAAGTGATTCTTTGAAGGTTTTCAGGACGAAATGTTCATATAAACATATGTCCCAAACGGCTTGGTTTTCAAGATACAGGGTGATAAAAATATATTGTTTTCAAGATTTTTTAGAGTTAACTTCGACATTTTCTACAATAATTAGTTCAAATTAGGCAAGTACAATCCATTCAATAGTACGCACGATACAAAATAAAGCATTTCTCAAATAATTCACAGGGTCCTCCTTTTTTCAGAGTCAAGCTTTGTTCAACCCTTCAGAATTTTTTTTTTCCGCCGCCACTGACATATCATGAGAAAGAAATAATGAATGTTGTTTCATTTAACATCTTTTTGCTCTCTTGATGTTTTTCATTTACTTGTACGGTTCAGGAGTTACAATGAAAATATTAACGCAAACATTTTCCAGTAACGCATAACATAAAGAAATTTGAGAAGCAAATAGTCTAACAAACTTGAAGGGTGATTCTTTGAAAGATTTCAAGATGAAAAGTTCATATAAACATGTCCCAAGCGGCTTGGTTTTCGAAGTACAGGGTGGTCAAAATACATTTTTTAGGAGTTTTTGGAGTTTACTTCGAAATTTTCGACAATAATCGATCCAAATTAGTTCAAATTGGACAAGTACAATCCATTCAATAGTGCGCATGATATAAAATAATTCATTTCTCGAAGTGTCATTGCCACTCTCCAAAGATTAGCGCGTGACGCAATACGTCATTTTGTTCTCATTACACAAATAGCTATTTTCTGCTCGTGTAGAGAAAATGTAATGTTATGGAGCTCCCATACATTTTTTACCATAACTCAGGTTGAATATGTATTGCATAAAGTTAATTATGGCAAAATAATTTTGGACATTTTCAATAGTGAATAACTTTATTATCAAATACTAGAGCAAAGTAACATAAATTCCCTAGGAATAAAATTAAGTTCAGAAAAGGACCATTATTGAAATTGATATGTCAGAGCAGCTGCTGGAAATGGCCACCGCCAACTTCAATGCATGCGTTTATGCGCCTAACCATAGACTGGCGGACACGCTCAAAAATACCAGGAGTGTTTCTTATAATTCCGCATGACTCCTGTATGCGATTCCTCAGGTCTTCTTCACTTTGAACTGGAGTTCGGTACACTAATGATTTAAGGTGCCCCCAGAGGAAAAAATCAAGTGGATTCATATCGGGTGACCTTGGTGGCCAAAGTTGTGGCCCACCACGCCCAATCCAGCGATCAGAATAATTCTCATCTAAATATTGGCGTGCAACCAATCTGAAGTGTACTGGAGCACCATCATACATAAACCAAATTCCAATTCTTTCCCTCAGTGGGAGTCCAGGTAAGATGAATTCAAGAAAATGTCGATAATGGTCACCATTGAGTCTATGAGGCAGAAAATGTGGCCCGATAAGGAAATTCCCTACAATTCCAACCCAAACATTCACAGAAAACGTCTCTTGAAAATGGTTTTCAATCACGGCGTGTGGGTTTTCATCAACCCACATATGATTGTTGTGAAAATTAATAATGGCTTTACGGGAAAAGCATGCCTCATCGGTGAATAACACTTGAGATAAAAACCATGGATTTTCCAACAATTTATTTCGAATCCAAGTGCAAAAAGTTAATCTCTTTTATTTAGCTTCACTTGTAACTAACAAACAATTTAATAAAAGTTGAATTTGACCCACTTCTAATACTCCGATTAATTTGAAATTTGGCAGGTTTCCGTAATTCTGGTGACAATGCATTAAAAAAATGTTTGTTAAAAAACAAAATGGCGGCTCCAATATGGCGGACGAGTTTTGTGATTATGATCCGATTCTGTTCAAAATTGGTATGTGATGGTTTTTGGGTTGGAGATTTTCAGTTTCACATAAAAAATAAACTAAAATGTTAAAAATGAAAATTATAAAAAGAAAACATTTTAAAGTTTTTATACAATACACTGAAAAGGAAAAAATAATTCATTTCATTGTTTGATCTAGGTAATCTTGTACAGAAAGATTTTGATACTCACAGAATAACCTACAAAAAATGAAACAAATTATTTTTTCATTTTCAGTTCATTTGTATAAAAGCTTGTCTCTATATTTTTTATTGTATAATTTTTATTCATCGTAGATTTTTCTAATTCTGAAAAAATATTTCCATCAATTTACAATAACTGAAAATGTTTAATTTTCAAATTTTCTAATGTTATGCCACACTGGAAAATGTTTAAATTAATATTTTCATTATAGCCCCTGAACCGTACAAGTAAATGAAAAAATGCAAGAGAGCAAAAAGATGTTAAATGAAACAACATTCATTATTCCTTTCTCATAATATGTCAGTGGCGGCGGAAAAAAAAATTCTGAAGGGTTGAACAAAGCTTGACTCTGAAAAAAGGAGGACCCTGTGAATTATTTAAGAAATGCATTATTTTGTATCGTGCGCCCTATTGAATGGATTGTACTTGCCTAATTTGAACTGATTATTGTCTAAAATGTCGAAGTTAACACTAAAAAATCTTGAAAAAAATGTATTTTTATCGCCCTGTATCTCGAAAACCAAGCCGTTTGGGACATATGTTTATATGAACTTTTCGTCCTGAAAACCTTCAAAGAATCACCTCCCGAAGTTCGTCAACGTACTTAATTAACACCCTGTATATATATATATGTATTACTATTATCGAAAAATTATTAAAACTTCTAAGATGAACTATTGAAAACCATCACTTGAAAAAAACAAACCTCAAATGGCCGTCCAATAGAATTGACGGCCGAACTGTTTTGAATGCAACACGTAGTATCAAGAGCAGGGTCCAAATATGTGATCAACAAGAAGGCGGTGTTTTTGAACATTTACTCAATATTTCAAAGCACTTTATCAAATCTGATAAGTGTTTCCTATCAATAAAACTGTCTTATTTTCAACTTTAGGAAAAAATGTCATGTGAGCTTTGTTGTTGAGAATGTAGTTACGAATTGAAATCCATAATGAAATATAGGGTGTTCCTTTAAAAAAAAAATCATTTTATGAAATATTTTCAAAACCTAACTGACCTGATTTTTTTTGGTAACGGGAATGCCAATAGTTTGGCAATGGTGCCGGCTTCATTTGGAACACCCTGCATAATGCGCAAATTTCACAACATCAAATATATTCTATCTAGAAACACTCTCTCAATGTTATATGGATCTTTAGTAGAATCTATATTGAGTTACTGTATGACCATATGGGGAGGAACGTTGGAAAACATAATAAAATACTTGCAAACTGTTCAGAACACCATAACTAAAATAATGCATAAAAAAGTTGAGCAGTTTTCAACTACCCTACTCTATGAAGAAACCAAATTGCTCTGAGTGAGACAAATATGCGTCCGTCAATACTTTTTTTCAGAACAAGACAAATATCCAAAAGTTACTTCAAATACAAGATCTGCTAATGACCATAACATTCAAACAATTGTTATTAAAAAATTCCTATGGTCCCAAGTTGTTCAATTTAAAACAAATTTCGAAAAAATGTATATTGAAAAATGAAGTAAAAAACATTCGAAAGTTGCCTAAATAAATCGAAGTGTTTCACTAACGTCAACTGTATTATTTTTATTATCATCTTCACTATTATTATCTATAATTATAGAAAACTGCTTCCATCAAAACCACAAATTCTGTTGTTAATTTTAATTCTGTTAAAACCACCACTTTTCGGATTTACACTAAGTCACAAGTTGAATTTACAAATGTTTGATAAAACTCCATCACACACTCGAAATTTGGTTTTTCTGAAAGACTTCTGCAATATAGGTACCTACTCAGGTTAGGTCCGTTCATAGTAAATTATGTAGTTGATGCTGGTATACTTTTTTCTCATTTACTAAAAAAGGTATGCTCGAAATTTCGAAAATTTCTTGCTTGTTGTAGGACGTTCGTTAATTGCCTTGAAAAAAATCAATACCACCCCCAAAAAAAATTAAGTAGTTATACAAATTAATGCGGTAGTCTGAAAGTTTGTAATTTACGTCACAATTCGACGCATTTGGTGACATTTACAAAACATTATCCTGTACGGATCCATCTCGAGAAAATCCGTTTAGACTTCAAAAGTGACCTTAACACACGTCAATTCAATTTACAATTAATCCGAAATCACAAAGACCTCCTTTGTCCCGCCATCATTATGCACTTGAGGAAAACTATAGAATCTAAAAAAGAAATCTGGGTGGATGCCTTTATACCTCACGGGGTGGTATCAGATATCGTACAACTTTGAGCAAGGCTACTTTGATGTAATCTTCGATCTGAAAGGAAGAAAGCACCCCTACCCAGAACGCATAAAAAATCTGGACCTCGGTCTGATGGGACAAAGATGACCATAAAGGCCTTTGATGATAACTCAGGTATTTTTACGGTTTTTTAAACCGTGAGATTCGTACGAGCTTATATAATAGCGGTTTAGCAGGCTAGAATTAAATTTCGCATTTTACAAAAGTGTATTATTGAATTCCTTTCTAATGATTTGAAAATGATTTGATGTGAAATGAATTGTGTTCTTCAAGCTAAAATAATACTTTGGCTCGAATTACCGTTTGCCTGAATGTATGGAATAGTTCTCAAGTTAGAAAAAACAAAATATAATGATTAAATGTTGAAATACATTTGCTATGAAGTACTCCATTCAAACAATACGGACTTTTTAATATTTCGATTTTTGAACCTCCATCTACCGGATGTTTCGGTTAGGTATTCGCGGCTCTCTCTCTTTCTAATTTGAAGCAAAAATCACAATTTACCTTATACCGGGTGTCAACGATTCCTTTAGCCAAGCTATCATTTCTAAAATTCCAAGTGTATGAGATTTAAACTTGGCAAGAATTGAAAATTTTTCCAATATTTCATATTCCTCCATCTCTACCAGTTTCACATAAAATGACCCCAACTTGGTATTTCCAAATGGAACACACCATATATTTTTGATTCTAGGGACGATTCTGAGTACGATCACATAGTAAATGATTAGTGATAATAAGTGTATTAGGATTGTTATTTATGTTGGATATTTCCAAGTCACCCTGTTGATACCAAATCGAGGATAAAGGTTTTCAGGGAGAGCAGAAAACATTAAGGGAGACGTTTTTGAGATCGAAAACTTTTATTGTATTCGACATTTTTGTATTAAAGTTCACGTTATTAGATATCTCAGTACCAATTTGTTGCCTCTTGAAACCCAAAAGCTATCCTGGGAGATATTGGTTGCGAATATTTCCAATATAAATCAGAAGTGGTTAAGAGAAGCAGTTGAAGAGAAGCAGTTGCGGAGAAGCAGTTGTAGAGAATCGGAGAACGCTGAACCAAAGGAAAAGGAAAGCCGAAGGATACACCAAGTTTTTAGAGAGGGTAAATCGTTATTCGCAAAAGTATTTTATTTCTGATATTTTTGACTTTCGAGAAAAAAGTGACAATGAACAGCGAAGGTGTCACAAGTTCAAATCATATGCATTTCATGGAAAAGTTTATGGATATGATGCAAATGATGGAACAATCAAGTTTAGCCAGTGAAGAAAAATTCGACTTCAAAAATTAATTTTCAAAAACATTCGACATGAAAGGAAGCAAAGATGAGCTTTGGGACAAAATGAAAAAGAGAATACAGGGTAAGTCAGAATCTGTTTCCTCTTATTTTCATGATAAAGTTATGATTTGCCAAACTCTTGGTTATGATTCTGAAGATGCTAAAGAACAACTTTTGTTTGGTTTAGCAAATAAAGAAATTATTCCAGTCTAATTGCTGCAAAAATAGACAACTATGATGATCTTTTACACGAAATAATACGTTTTGAACGAATTTATGGAAGATCTAATGTAAATAGAAGTCAGTTTTATCAAAAGTTTGGCCAATTTCAAGCGAATTCTTCATATACTTTTGAAAAGAGAAATAATTATATAGGACAATCTGTTAAGCATACACAAATGGATTCATCAGAGTTACCTTCGACGAGTAGAACAGAATTGCAAGTAAATCCAGAGCATCAAAGGCTTGAAAAGAGGCACTGTTTTTATTGCAAAGTAGTTGGACATCTGAAAACTGATTGTCCTAAACGTCATTCTAAAACGGTTGTAGCTAGTGATCCAGTTCCACAATCCAGCTCAGGCACAACTCAATCGGTGGTTTATCAAACAAATGATGAGGATAATTCCATTTCAAAGTTCATTAAACAGATTTATTTGAACGATAATTTGTATGTTACAGCTTTCATTGATCCTGGTATGGCCGTGTGCACAATAAGAAAGACAGTAGCGGAAAAAAATAATCTGAATACTCATTCGGTGGACCAGAAGTTATTCGGTTTCGGAGATAATCGTCCAGTTTGTAGTACTCAGGCAGTCAAAATCAAAATTGGCTTGGATGAGATAGAAGAGGAAATCGAAGCATTGGCAGTTCCAGATAATGCACAACCACTAGATCTACTCATCGAAAGAACATTAACGGAGTTCGTGTTGGGAATAATCTACATTTTGGGTATAAAAATGAAGACCCTTTTCGAAATATGCAGTTAGCAACAAATCCCAAGAAAATTCAGGTTTTCGTACAAAAGGGTATGAAATTGGAACAAAACAGGATTAATTTTGTCGAGGTTCGTATTGGAGACAGAGTTGGTCACTTGCCAATGGTAACTCATGCAGATGTTGAGCTGAATAAGGATGATCTCCTAGGAGAAATCAGAGGTAACGCTGACGACATAGAAAATGAGGATTCCTCAGGTAACAAAGAACCTGTTACAATGAATTTATTGAAATTTGATGACTCTGTTGATATTTCCGATAGAGAAAAACTTTTGAACTTGATTAATGAATTTCGAAACTGTTTTGCTTTGTATATTCATGAACTCGGGTGTACTGATTTGATGAAAGTAAATATTATGGATAATAATAAACCGTTCAGATCTTGACCGTATAGATTTAATTTCGAGGACCGTAAAGTCATAAAAGATATGGTGGAGGAATGGCGCGAATGCGGAATAGTAAGAGACACAAATTCTTCTTATGCATCCCCTGTTTTGTTAGTCCCAAAAAGTTCTGGTGAAAAGAGACTTGTGATTGATTTTAGGAAATTAAATAGTCAAACTCAAGTGAAAAATTTTCCGATACCACATGTCGATGATTGTTTTGAAATTTTAACTGGTTCTAAAATATTCTGCACACTTGATTTGATAACGAATCGAAAGAGAAAACAGCTTTCATTTATCCAGATGGTACGGCAGAATGCCAAAGACTTTGTTTCGGATTAGTTGAAGCTCCGTTTGAATTTTCAAAATTGATTTCTATGGAATAGAGTCCGTTGAGAAAAACAATTGCAGTGTCATATTTAGACGATATTTTGATTGGGGCTAAGGAATGGACAGATATGCTGGAGAAACTGAGGAAAGTTTTCTCTGCATTTTTGAAGGCAAAATTAACTTTCAAGTTGAGTAAATGTGAATTTGGAAAGAAAAACGTGGTGTTTTTAGGATTCCAATTAACCTCAGATGGATTATTTCCAGGTCCAGCGAAGCTGAGGGCAATCGAAGAGTTTCCGGTTCCGAGAAACAAACACGAAGTTCGGAGATTCCTTGGACTGACAGGCTTTTTACGAAGATTTGTTAGGAATTATGCTACAATCTTCCAAGCCTACTGTAAACATCCGTATGCAGGCACGTGGCCTGCGTATAATGATGCGAAATTGTCCCCAATTTCATCTGAATCCCTAGTAAGCGGAGATGCTTATGTTCTCTTCTATGAGCTGGATGACATTGAATGAGATCATACTTAGTCTGATATATAAATTGAGATATATATTGTTTTAATTATTATGTGATTTGTTATATGTTATATGTGAATTTTATAATGAAAACTATTTTCCACTAGAGTAGAGCTTTTTCGTTTGAAGTTCTCAACATTTTCTAGTCAATTATGTTCCTATATAATCTGTCTTATTCTATTACTAGATCAATATCAGATTTGACAAGGAGTAATCTGAATTTTATTTGGGGACAGAAGCAACAGGAAGAGTTTTATTAGTTGAACAATTGTTTGCAAAAAGCACCTAATTTGCAATTATATAATCCTAAGGCAAAAACAGAACTTCACTGTGATGAATCATCATTAGGTGTAGCAGGTTTATTGTTACAAGAAGGAACAGATACTAAAATGCATTTAGTATACTGTGTTTCAAAGAAAACAAATAATGCTGAGAGGTTGTATCATTCTTCAAAACTTGAACTTTTAGCCATTGTTTGATGTTGTGAGGGATTGAGACCTATGTTACTAGGTATGAAATTCACAATTGTGAGTGACTGTCAAGCGCTTGTTTTTCTGAATGCCAAGAAAACTGTAATACCACAAATTGCAAGTTGGTATTCAACTTCGTCTGAATATGATTTTGAGATCAAACATAGACCGGGCGAGAAAATGGCACATGTAGATAGTCTGAGCAGAGCGGCGGTTGAAGGAGCCAGTCAAGACGGAATGATTGAGGAAGTGTATGAAAGGAGATTGAATATGTTCACCACCATTTCAGAGGAAGACAGAATTTTGATGATTCAGAGAGGAGACGAAAAACTGAAGGAACTATGTGAAATTCTGAGAAAGACTGAAGATGAAAGAACTAAAGAAGAAAGTAATTTGATAAAAGACCATGAGCTAGATACAGGAAGAATATACAAGAAAGTCAAAGTGAATGGAGAATATAAATGGCTTCATGTTATTCATGATTCCATGAGAAAGGCAACAGTTGTGAAGTTTCATGATCAAATGGGTCACTGGTCTTTGGATGAACTGTTTCTAGCGTACTTAGGAAATTCTGGGTCAGAAGATTGCGTAGATATTTGAGGAAACACATTCAAGTGTGTTTTGAATGTATTTTGACTAAAATTCCAGGAGGAAAGAAACCAGATAAACTCTGTAGTCCAAGGATGCCTGAGAGACCTATGAAAAAACTACATTTCGATCATCTAGGACCTTTTCCAACAAGCAATTCAGGGAAAATGTACATTTTGGTTGTAGTTGATGCCTTTTCAAGGTTTGTCAGACTGTTTCCAACAAGGAGTACAACTACCAAAGAAACTGTCACACACGAGGAATAATAATAATAATAATAATTGATTTTATTGCCTCAAACTACATGTATTACATTTTACACAATTGTGAGATTCAGAGGTTATGGAGTTTGACGACAAAAGGCAGAGTTCGGTCTTGACGGAAAGATAAGTTACCGAGAGGACGCGCTCTTCCACTCAACCCAGTGAAAACGAAAACCAATACAGAATTCCCTAAAAATTACAAGCTATTGAATAATACAGATCCAAGTTTATTTTATCAACATTATGATTTATAGAAAAATATATGTACTTCCAACTACTACGAACTAACCTACAATTAACTGATTATTTGCTATAAGTTCAGTGACTAACTTTTTAAATGGTAATGAAGAAATACTTCTTATTTCGGTTGGTATACAATTATAAATTTTTGCAATATCGTAGGAGAAAGATGACTTGAAAAGAAAAGTTTTATGGCGTGGAATTGTCAACTGATTTTTTAGACGGATATTCACATCGTGAATTTGTGAGCGAAATCTCACCTTGTTATAAAGATATCGCGGTTTTTTTGACAACATGATTTTTTGTACAAGAGAACAAAAATGTAGTGAGCGCCTTTGTTTCATATCCAACCAACCTATTTCAGAGATTGCAGACGATTCATAAATAATTATGGCACCCCGAAATGTATTGTGAGTGATCCACCCTCGGGCCAAAGGCCCTCGGGTGAATGTTATCCTCCGGGAGTTAGGATCTATTTAATGCACTCGGTACATAAATAGCTATAATATATCGTATAACTATTTACAAAATTATTATAATCATTACCCACTGATGCTACCGTTGCATCTCTATTATTTTTCTTTTAGGTTCCTTTTTCTGTAATTCTGATCTGTAGTTGTTGCTAGTTCAAAATGGTGACGTACGTGCCAATGAAGTGAGGGTGCGTATTCTTTTTGAAACGATGTCTCTGGTTACCCTTTGTTCAGTGGTTGTATACAAACTTATCAAGTTACTTTTTACGAGTACCTTTCGAAATTTTGACCGGATATGCACTGTATTTCGGATAAGAATTAGGTATATCCGCTCACCCGCTGCAGATTGAATTCCTGCATATTTTCTTCGTCCAGGAAGTGGATAGTCCATTCATGTCATAGTGAAGTGAACGCGGTCAAAACATTTTTCAACAAACATGTTTAAAAGAGATAAAAGAGTGGGCATGTTTGTAATTTACGGCGAGTGCAAGAAAAATTCGAGGAACGGAGCAATTTTGTATGAATTATAATATACATTTTCATTATTAGATTCTTGGTCTTCCGCCAAGTAGCATTATTTTCTCATGAAAATTTCACACCTCGCCTTTTTGGCCAATCAAAAAATTGGTTTTTGTTTAGGTGCCATAACAAACACAAAAAATTTCCGGAAATTTTTATATTTGCCATGTGATAGTTGACATTTTGCTTTCATGTACGAATGGAATTATATTATCCATATGAGAGGAGATACCTAATATTTCATAATTATGTATTTACTAGATATTTTGAATGTCTGAAAATATTTTGAGGAATTTCAACAATCGATAAAAAAAATCAGTCAAATATCTACCAATACTTGACTACATGAATTTGATATTTGAAACAATTTTATTCAACTCATCCATTCGTAAAAACTTGGTTGAAATGTCCAGACGCTTTCTTTGTACTACGCTGATTGATTTCTAATTTTTGTTCAAGTATTTCAAATATGGGTGACTTCTTTTATCTTCGTAAAGTTCTTAACAATATTCATAATGTATTTTTTTTTTGTTCTTCTATTACTTCTTATCTAATAATTATAAAGTTTTCTCCGCGATATTATTCTTCTGAAACCTTGAAAACAACTTTGCAAGTATTACAACAATACGATTTAGAAAATTGAACCTAACTGGTTAGTGATTAAGCTGTCAATACTCAATGGGTGCGTCTAACAGCTTGCAGCGACTGGAACAATTTTTATCTTCATGTTATAGACGGCAACAGGTCTTCCAGCCGTTACAGATAAATGATGTGCTTTATTTTCCTCTGAATTTATTTGAAGCGGTTCAGTGGTCTGTAATTTGGACCGTGTAAAGCGCTCTCTGCTTTATTCAACAAAGCTTTTTCCGCCTTTTTCTGATAGACCCAAATTTTCAAATGCGTATCATTTCATTGTGTCAACAAAAGCCATTCATGGCCCACTGATAATATAACTTGTTTTTTCTTGAATAATCTCCAAGTCAGATAAAATTAGCATTACCCATAATTTAATATATTTTGGTGTCAAATTTTCTAACCGAATCCCCCGCGTGCTTGAAATTATTGCAGGAAATTTATCTCGCAGATGAATTTTTTAAGACTGCTACGCGACTAGCGTGATTTTCAAAAAATTTATGTACTCGAAAAATGCCCGGCAATAATTCAAGCACTTGGGAGATTATAAGTGAAAATTGCACTTCGGAAGAAGTGAATGCTAGAGTTGGGGTGCTCTCTGGTACCTATAGATGGCGCTGAATTCATACTTCACTGCAAAGTAGTTCTTGTAGAAAATTTTGTCAAGAATTCAACAGATACAATTCAACGGTCGTAGGGGGCAAACATTGTTTTTAGTTCGAGACAAATATACCTACTGTATGGCTTAATGCGGAAGATTGGATTATATAATCCAGTTCCATTATTAGATTAATGGTCTTTCGCCTAGTAGCATTATTTTCTAATGTAGGTATATTTTTTTGACGAACTTCCAATACACCTGCAGCCGTAAGTGGACCAACATCTAACCAAGATCCATCATCCAATTCAAATCAAAAATCGAGATATGGACGAAATGTTAAATTTCAAGTTCGTTTCTGTCCAGGATGACTCGGACAGTGTCGTTATCAATTTTCATCATTTTATATTACTTTTTTTTCATGAGGGGAGTGGTGTAATGACCTCACAGTCGGTAGCACTTTGTATATTTCCTGATATTGTTTGGAATATCAAGAGCTACGGCGATGTTCAGTTTTGTATAAAATAAAAAGTATTGAAGTTGTCATCAGGATTTGTGATGTAATTTATTATTTTAATAGAAATATAAATAGAAGGAGCACGAACTTCAAAATAATTATTAGTGACATTTTCATTACTATTAATAGGCCGCAATATGTTGATTCGGATCTAATTGTGTTTTAAATTTGATTTTGTTTCTATTTCACGCACAAAGTTTACTTTTGCGGGCTTTTTCTTTTTTTAAAGAAATAATTTCATCGTGTAATTTTGCATTTCATAACTTTCATACATTTTATACTATTGATTTCTTGAATTAGCATTATCCTTATAGAAGCACATTTAATTTGGAAAGATCTACTAAATTTCGCAATCGAAATGAAACATGCAATTCGCCTGCAGTTTAGGAAATTTTTATTTTTAGTTCATCTAAATTGTTAGGTATCCAATATTGACACCTATATCTATTCAACAAAAAAATATCGAATATCTAGATCGATAAGGATCTGTCCTATAGCTACTACCATCATTATATCGGGAAAGTATCGTATTTCTAATATGTGACCGATTTTGGTGCACAAACAAAATTATACCATTTATAATATTTCTAAGTGACACTTCTATGGAAAGTCCAAGACGCAACGAAACGTAGTTGTGCTGAAAAAATATGCAACTCACGAACGGCTGCTGCGAACAGGGCCGTAATGGTACATAAGTTGATCTCAAAATAGCCAATTATTTATGACATGAATTATTCGATTTTCACAGGATATACTGTGAAGTTGGGGTAAACTGTAGACATTTATGACGAAAATTTATGCTGGGTTTGAATATTCACAAAAGTTTTCCTTTTCTCTTTCAAAGCAAGAGACAGTTGTTGATAGTAACAAGTAAAAAAACAATGACAACAACAATTACTTATAACCTGAGACTCAATCAGGTTTCAGATTACTACATAATTCCGAAACTGCATTACTGATATCACGGACGGTATTTTTTTGTGCAACATATGCCAAAAGAACTGCACTAATAGATTTTGCAAAAACTTGTCTATTTTGGAGAATATTGGTTTCTCAAATAATGTTAACAAATTTTCCAGAAGTGACCTAGATGACAGAGTACAGAGAATAAAAATAGGAAATGAAATATCAGACCCCTTATCAATATTTTGCGATGGTCCTGAAGGCTCCATTCTGGGACCTCTGCTATTCATTTTATATAATCCTAATTTCCAACATGTTTGAAACCATTCGACAATAAATCTTTATGCTGACGATACGCAACTCCATCTGTACTTTTACTCCATGAACATAAATATAGGTGTGGAGGCACTGAATGATGATATAGCAGCGTTGATTACCATCTCTAGACGACATTCATATTGTATATTTGCATTTTGTTAAGGGAAGTACTCAGTTCTGGTTAAAATTATATTCTCTCTATTTGTTTAAATAAAATTAATAAAAACTTTTTTGGAAATCGAGAAACCCATGTGAAAAATTTCTTCATTACTACAAGAAAATATATAAATTACAAATGATATCATTACCTGAAACGTTCTACCATTCAGTGCTATATGGTAGTATGAGATATTTTCGATATGTATTAACACATTTACTACTACTACTCTACACTATACTACTTAAAATTGATATAAACATTTAATCCCATTTCGAGAGAAACAGTGGCGTACAATAAATTTTACCATTAATATCAGGTAACCCTCTGCCACAATTCGATATTTGATTACATGAAAAGATACCCCTTGCTACTGCTAATAACCACACTGGGTTTCATCAAAATCGACCAAAAGACGTTAAGGGCATTAATGATATGATTCAAGTAGATTGTGTGTCACACCTACAAAGCCATAGCATGTTAGTTTTTCCAATAAATCATAAGTAAAGACGCAGGCGAACGCCTTGTTCAGATCCAAGAATATACCAAGCATTGATTATTTTGGTAGGTGAAAAATTTTCAGTCTTACTCCAGCAAAATAATCTTTATTGTTGTCCAGAAATACACAGAAATATGTTTCGAAGAAACAATCCTTCATTTTCAGTGAATGAGAGGGGTAGGTTACATAGAGATCTAGGGAAAAAAAGTTAGAATTGAGAGTAACATAATAATTTGTACTACATACTATTTCATGGTGGAGAAGTTGAATTAGTTTGGAGTATTACAAAAGTATTAAGAGTAATGAAAATAACTTTTTCCTACAACTGCTATGAAAAGTAGCGTATTTCGCATAGCTTACTTAATTTCAAAACGATATATTGCTTATACTGTGAGAAATATTTTTTCCCGCGGCACTTCGTCCACAATTAACAAAAATCGACAAAAACTAGATGGCTAGGTAGTTGGCTGCTGTTCATTTTTAGATAGTTATCAGGAACTGTCAGATTATAGAAGTTTTCATTCGTGCTTTCATAAAAATCTCAATTTCTATTGAATATTATTTCAAGACATACTTACTCATAATAAATAATATGGTTACTGACAATTGTGACGATTTTGATAATAATACTCCGCCAGATATATTGGAAAAAGCTGCGAAAGTAACGTTGGATTTATTGCCGGAAATTAAAAAAAAGAGTATGAATTGGCATACGTAAAAATTATTTATCTGTCAAGAGGTAGGATACTTTAATGTTATTGTAGTTGTGCAGTTGTAGAAAAAAATAGATATTGAGGTATATTACTTTTTTTAAATTTCAGCAGTTGTAGGAAAAGTATAGTATGAAACAAGTGGGGAAAGTACTTTTTCTCACTCGTTTGTTTGCGGCACTCGCCCTTCAGGCTCGTGTCACAAACTTCCACACTCGTGAGAAAAGTTGAACTATCCCCACTTGTTGCACAATATACTATTGTGATTTTCCAAATTAATCCAACTTTCCCACCATGATATGGTATGTAAGTAGTACAATTTATTATGCTACTCCCAATTCGATTGTAACTCTTTTTCCTCAGATCTCAGATGAAAACTACCCCTCTTTTTCACTGAAGATGAAGGATTAATCCTTCGAAACATATGTCTGTGTGTCTCTGGACAACAACAAAGATTATTCTGGTGGAGCTGGACTGAAAGTTTTTCACCTTCCCAGTATACAGGGTGTCAATTTGAAAACTTCCCACCCTTAATATCTTCCTTCCAGTAAACAATATGAGTAATCGAAAAAACAGGTCAATTTTATTGTCAAGGGGGACACTTTCAAGGACTATTTGTAGCCCTCGTGGTTCAACCCCCTAGGAGGGGTAGATGTTACCCTTAGAATTTTAAATGGGAAGGGGGGTCAATGGCACATCATTTTGATGGGCGTTCAATTCTTGTTCCAATGGTACCCTGACTTATTATTTTTTTATGAGAATTTTCCGAAAAATTGCGTTCTAAACTAACAGAAGTAATTATTAGAACGCTTATACTGAGATGCATGGTTTGGCCAGAACTGGTTAGAATATTAGTTGTGTTTATTAAATGCTGAATTTTTAAGTGTCATCGCAGAAATTGTACAGATAGCCTTCCTTTTTTGCTACTTCTGCTGTAAAAAGTTTCTGTTTTCCGGCAAAAAATTGGTTAGCAAATTTGAACTATGTGGTAGTATTGTGAATACCGTTGTACCTGTTGGGCTGTTTAGGAATTACTTTAATAAGTGTATAAAAGTGTAAAAATGGTTTACATTCTTCAAGACAGAATTGAAATGATTGTAATTTATGGCGAAGTTGGAAAGTGCGCACGAAGGGCGGCATGTCTTTTTAACGAAAGACATCCAAATTGTAATGTAAGTCACCGGTATGTGCTTGATTTGGTGAATAAGTTTTACGAAACTGGTTCGGTGACAAATAAAAAAAGAAATAACCCCAGAGTACTAAATGAAGCAGCTCAAATTGAAGTTTTGGGAACATTTGCTGCAGAGCCCACGAGCTCCTTACGATCAGTATCAGAACAGACGGGAATGTCACGCGAGACTATAAGAAAAGCATTGAAAATGCATAAATTTCATCCATATAAAATGCAGATGATTATGATAGAAGAATAGAGTTTTGTGAAATCATGTCTCATCGAGTCAATACCATCCCTAATCTTCTGTTAAACATCTGTTTCAGCGATGAGTGTTCATTTTTTCTGAATGGCAATGTTAATAGACAAAATTGTCGCTATTGGAGTGACGAAAACCCAGATATTTTTCGGGAAGGGCATACACAACACCCACAAAAAGTTAATGTTTGGGCTGGTATTCTTGGAAATGCCATTCTTGGTCCATTATTTCTGGAAGAAAACTTGACTGGCAATCTGTACCTTGATATGCTTGAAGAGACTATCGATCATCTTATAACTCACGAGCTAGAAACTCAAATTGATGCAGAAGGTAATGAACTTTTGCAGGAGGATCTGTTACATTTCCAGCAGGACGGTGCTCCACCTCATTATTTTCTTCCCGTCCGACAGTGGTTAAACGAGAGATTTCCGGGTAGATGGATTGGCAGAAGGGGAGCAGTTGAATGGCCTCCGAGATCACCGGATTTAACACCCTTAGATTTCTTTCTTTGGGGGCATCTTAAATCCGTTGTTTATAAAACACAACCTTCTGATATTGACGAACTTAAAAGACGAATTACAGCAGCATGCCGGTCAATTCCTAGTGAAGTTTTCCGTAATGTTAGAGGGGAGTTCGAAAACAGACTGTATTACTGTTTAGAGCAAAATGGACAACATTTCGAACAGCTAATAAGATAAGCGTAAGTAGATTTTATGTTGGAAATGTCTTTCTCGCAAATTAAATTTTATTGTGTAGAAGGAAAATAACCACCAAATAAAAAATCCCATGCGTAATAAATTTATTCCTGTCATTCAAGGGTTGGAGCGGTGCCACCTACTCTTCTAACCATTTTTATTGAAGGGAGTCAATACAATAATGCATCTCAGTATAGGCGTTCTAATAATTACTTCTGTTAGTTTAGAACGCAATTTTTCGGAAAATGCTCATCACAAAATAATAAGTCAGGGTACCATTGGAACAAGAATTGAACGCCCATCAAAACGATGTGCCACTTGACCCCCCTTCCCATTTAAAATTCTAAGGGTAACATCTACCCCTCCTAGGGGGTTGAACCACGAGGGCTACAAATAGTCCGTGAAAGTGCCCCCCTTGACAATAAAATTGACCTGTTTTTTCGATTACTCATATTGTTTACTGGAAGGAAGATATTAAGGGTGGGAAGTTTTCAAATTGACACCCTGTATATCACTTCCACCGTATGTAATGGATCGCCTCCGTTGGATATTGATTATTTGTTTTCGAAGCTATCAATTATAAAATCGAATAGTTCAAGCACTGCTTTCGGCGTGCTTCTGTTTTTCCTGAATCCAAACTGTCCGCCTGACAGAATATTTGTATGATGTAAATAATTTACCATTCCAGTGTTTTGATAGGAGAAATATTCACACTAAACTTTCAGAAATTCCTAGTACTACTCTGTATTGGTAAACGGTGGTCAGTTACCCTCCGTTGATGGATGCACCATTCGTCATATCCTTCACCCGCATTGTGTTATTGCATCAATGTATCGAAATCAGTGTAAATGTGACGTGTCTGGCTGATTCTCGTAAACAACTTTGTCGGATTCAAAATATGCTTAATAGTTTAGCAACCGAAACGAAAGTTTTTTCAATTGAATTTTTTCAACCTATTTTAAGAATTGCATCCGGTATGGACATGGTTCATCAGATTATATACCTTTTTCGTGAAAATTGTTGGATGTGCTGATCTTGATATATTCTGGCCTACAACACCAATAATTTTCATTCTTGTCGATATGGTCAATAAATAAAATTGTGTTTCACAAGGACGATTCCAAATATAACTTATCAGCAACTGGGCTACCACATTGATATATTATAATATCACCCGTAGGCCAATTAAAATTTAGCAAAACAATGCATGCTTGGGAATTGACTGCTCATTTGTAAATACAGATAAATGAATTTATTGTGATCATTTCCTTTGTTAAAATATTTGCGCGCTCCACTGACCATTGACGGCAATTGCCTTCCACTACGGTATGAAATGCCTGTGACAGAAAAAAGTGGTAAAAAATGGTCGGTCCAAAAAACGCTGTACTTGTGAAAATGAAAGGAATATACGCCTCTCTGAGACATCGAGTGATTTCGCTTCCTAAATGTTGTCATCAGTAACTATTTTTCACAGAAATATATCGTTTGTGACTATCAACTATCAACCGCAAGAACGAAGAACTTTCTCCACGTTGACTGTGCTCGAAGAAATGTACCTTTCCAACACCAACGCCGCAACAATTTCAGGAACTTCAAAAAGCATATGTTATGTCACAAAAGGATCAACCAAGTAAGTTTTGTCCGCTAATGAATTAAATTTTTCTGAAATACCGTCCATTTATCTCAAAACCAGATTTCTGAGTTTTCGATTCGCTAACAATGCAAATCTTCACAAAAGACATTGTTAAACGAAGAGTAAATTATAAACAATTCTGGTTATTTTGATTTTGAAAAAATGCAAAAGAGTCGTAAAATTGCGAAAACCAAGAACATATCGTACTTTCTCGTAAATTAATTAAAAGCAAGCTGAATTAGAACCACGTCCTTTTATCCTACGGAATTGACGTTCGTTCAGTTGGTTCACGATGACAATACATTATGTCAAAGAGATTGTCCCCCATCTCCACCTGTTATTACATTACAGCGAAAAAAAAATTAGGAAGGTGGGGCTCGCCCCCACCCCTCTTTTTTCGAAAAAAGTTGGAAAATTCACGAAATTGAAATAGAAAAAATCCTTAAAAATATTTGACTGTCGAATATTATAGTTTAAAAATAGTTCAGCCCTCCTGTCCCTCTTGTCCCTCCTGTCCCTCCTGTCCCTCTTGTCCCTCCTGTCACTCGTCTCCCTCCTGTCACTCGTCTTCCTCCTGAAAAGCTGGATAGAGAACGCAAAGGAATTCGGAAATTGTTTCAACAGTTTCAGACATGGAAAATAATGATAAAAAATCGTTCGAGGGGCTTGCCCCCCTTTCTGTCACGAAAAAAATTAGGAAGACTCGCGAAATAGAAATCGAAAAAATCCGTATAAATAGTGAAATTATCTAATCATTGAATAATACGGTTTCAGTAAAAATTACCTCTCTTCCCCCCCCCTCGAAAGCTAGATAGAGAACGCGTAGAAATTCGGAAAAATTTCCAACGGTTTCATAAATGGAAAATTACGACAAAAAATATGTTTGCCGGTGGGCTCGCTCCTTCCCCCTTCTTCAAAAGTTGCGATAACTTGCGAAAACAAAATCGGAAAAATTAGTGAAAGTAGGGAAAGTAGGGAAGGTCTCCTCATTGAAGAACTGTATTGCAGTAAATTAACAGGCAAGCGACCGTGCAACAATGACACATTAATTGAAATAAACAGACTAAGAAATATAACATATCCAAAGAAAACTTAAAGAGAAATTTAATAAAAAACCTAAAAAAGAACTTTTTAGAGAAGCTTTTATTTAAATGCAGTAAAATGAAGAAAATAAGTTTTAAAGTGAATCAAACCCATCATTTTGTTACATAATAAAATATCAAAATTGACGCGAGAATAAATCTTGAAGTAATTTTAACTTTAATTTACAATTAGAAATACATAGATACTTCACGCGATAAGCTTTCATATCTTTTAAAATGTTTATATCAAAATAATGATGGGTTCAATTCACTTTGAAACCTATTTTCTTCTTTTTCGTGCATTTAAATAATAGTACATTATATACCGCGGGACTGAAGTAGTACATTTAATCCTGAAGGTAAAGTTTATGGCCCGACCGCAGGGAGGGCCATAATTTACCTGAAGGATTAAATGTACTTCAGTCGCAAGGTATATACGATACTTTTCGTACTTCCGGTATGATTTTATTAATTATTTCAATAATTTCAATCAGTTTTTTCTCTCTTCAACTCATTTAATAAACTGTCTTTAAAATAAGTTACCATAGTAACATTGCGTTGTGACAGTTATAATTTAGAAACATTGTCATTACTAGTGTCATTGTAAAGAAACATTGTTATTGATAATTATTGGTATCATGAGTGAAGAAGGTGTATCTGATATTGATAAAAGAGCAGCCGAAGTAGGTGAAGAATTGTTACCACCGAAATCTAGAAAACTATACGAGCAGCAGTACGATGCAGGAAAGACTGGTCAATATGACGAACTGTCACAATATTAATTTGAATATTAACGTTAATTACCATTCTAATTAATTATATTTTTCAATAAAATATCCCTTAAATTCGTTTGTTTGTGATTTAATCGTTCCGGGAGTTTCGTCAATATTTAATCCCGGAGGGATTAAATGTGACACTTTAGTACCTGTCACAAGGGAGTGAAGTTGTCACTTTAGGCCCGGAAGTACGAAAAAGCTTTTCTCTTTCATTTCTTATTCACCTTTAATAATATTTAGATCGACACTTGCAAAGCGTAAAACAGATCACACTTTTCTAGTAAGCAGAAATACAAGCACTACTTAGAAAACCAGACAGTTTCAATGAGGACAAGTCGAAAATATAAAAGTTATGATTCATCCTGATGGTGCATCCAGAACTTAATTATTCTCCCTGTAATGAGAACTTGTAAAATGTGAATTGATCATTAAATGTGGTTTACGAATGGAAATTAGCATGGGAATGTTGATAAGGTTTCTACGAATGACGTTCGACAACATATATGTATGTTGTGTTAAGGCTCATTGAAAGTAGGTCACCGCAGGGTGAAGTGTACCTTGCTCTAGCTTTCTAAAAAATTAACAAAATAAAGTAGTAAATTTACATGTTACAACATGATGATAATTTCTTTGATAGTTGGTTTCATTCACTTGCATTATATACTATTTTTTGTGTTCCAATGGTGTTTCCAGCGTTTTTGTTTCTTTCAATCTTTGATCTATGGTAGTTCATCTTCGTAATTTCCATTATACGATTTAGATGACTGCAAGGTATCACCCCCTAAAAACTTTGGCACTCATTTGGAAAACACCCTGTAGATATGTGAAAAAGTGGACAAGTGGAAAAGACACATGGAAACAGTAGTGGTTCGATTCGCACAATTAATACTTTCAACATTTTTCCGTAAAAATAGATCCAAACGAAACTCTGGAAAGCAGATGTGCGGTGCTTATTTTATTTGCAAGAAGTTCAATAATCTTGTAACGCTGACCAGACGGCTGGCGACTGGAGGGCTATTTTTGCATGAGTTTCTGTCCTAACAAACACAAATAACGCACTCTCAAAAGTCGTTGCCCAAGGAACACCGTGGTCACAAGGTCCCATCTCACTGAAATTGAAATTGAAGAATCGGACAGTGGCGTGGTAGTTTTTGGTCTACGTTAAATTTACCATAATATAAAATAGCTTCAGGAAACACTGATACCCTATGATTTTCTAGTGTCCCTTCGTACAGTTTTTGTTTCGTTCGAAAGTTGTAGGCGATATATTAACTATTTTATGTACTTGCATTTCGGACTTCATGGTCTTAATGGTTGAAAGATTTCTACTTCTTTAAATTTTTCACTACGTTTCAATTGCTTGAATCTTCAATCGTCTTCAGGTGAATACTGACAAATCAAGAATTTACACGATGTTTTATAGATCTGCCGGTATGGTGCGATTACGTTTTAATTACGCGCGGTCTTGTGACGCGCGTGTTTTTCGCGATTTTTCTCCCTCCAAAACGGTCCATTGTACGTTTTTAATTTCCACGCTCGGTTCACTGAAGGCACCATTGGCTTCGATTCCGGCAGGTTCAATAAATTTGCGTTTGAACCAATGTTTCTCTCTATGCACCGTCCCAAAGAATTCGCAGATTTCCTAAATTTCAAAATGTATATCATTGAAATCTTCATATCTCAAATATATCGATAATATATATATTTGTTTAATTTTTCGGATCATTTTTCTCCTGTATTTAGTTCCGAAAGTTTGGATTTCAGAGGTGTTCTCCCACAGACATTTTATTTCACTGGCACAATCCGACAACGTTGGAATCGTGGAGGAATTTATCGATTGTCATTGTATTATCACAATTGTCAAATCACTACTGTCATCTAATGAACGGTCTGTCAGAGCTCTTAAATATTATAATCTTTATATAGGTTCTTGAATAACACTCCACCATGCGTACGACGCCGACGCTGACAAAGCAACCAATATACAAAAACGATAGCATGTTTGCATCCACCTAAAAACACGAAAATGTTGTATGCTGCAACATGGTAATATACTGAAACTCACCTTGGGATGCTACACAACTTTAACAGTTACAATTTTTTATTTCATCAATACTTTCGTCAATAGTAGCTACAACAAAATATGGTTTGCTCCGTATTTTGTGCTCAGGAACTATACGGCACCTGATGAAATAAATAAAACCCTTCCTTTTCAGCAGCACACCCACAGCATCATCACCATAGCCTGATTGAGCAGCCCTATAAATAAACCTTATAAGTGAAGGGATATTCATGCCATCAGAATGAGTTTCACATAAACAGTTTACTTACTTCATACGAGGATGTATTGATATCTAGTTAGCCTAGACCAGTTCCCTGCATAAGCAAAATATTGCGTTACCATAACAACGAACAATAACTTATTAGAAGTGTCATTGTAAAGTTTAACGTCAAAAAAGTAAACCAGAGTTACGCAATAAATTAAAAGACAAAATATGTTCACCGAAATTGTGAAAATCGAAAAATTGGAGTATCGAGCCATCATCAAGTACCTGTACTTGAAAGGGTTAAGAGGTAAGCAGATTCACGAAGATATGCTTAATACCCTTGGTGATCAATGTCCTTTGTATGCGACCGTGAAAAATTGGACTGCAAGCTTCAAAAGAGGTAAATTTTCCATTGAAGATGATCGGGAAGGCCAGTTTCTGTGTCAGTCCCCGAAAATATCGATGCAGTACATGAAATGATTTTAACAGACAGTCGAATTGGGCTAAAACGGATATCTGAAGCACTAAATATTTCATACGAACGCGTTCATCATATAGTTCACGTCAATTTGGACATGAGAAAAATTGCTGCAAAATGGATCCCCTAATGTTTGAATGTTGACCAAAAGCGTGCAAGGGTAGTAGCATCGCGTTCAATCTGTGCTCGATTTGAAAATGATGTAGACTTCTTGAACCGAATTGTTACTATGGATGAGAATTGGGTACATTTCTACGATCCAGAAACAAAACAACAATCGATGGAATGGCGTCACTCCGGTTCTCCAAGAAGTGTGCCATGGAGTAATCATGATTGATTTTTAAGATAAGGGTAGAACAATAACTGGAGATTACTATACGACATTACTGACCACTCTACGGGAAAAAAATTAAAGAGAAGAGACGCGGAAAGCTGTCCAGAGGTATTTTGTTTTTGCAGGACAACGCCCCTGCACACAAATCTCATGATGCCATGCAAAAAAATCGTGATTTAGGGTTTGAATTAATAGAACACCCCCCTTATTCACCAGATTTGGCTCCGTCCGACTATCATCTTTTTCCTCAACTGAAAAAAAGTTCAAAAGGACGTAAATTTTCTTCCAACAAGGAGGTAATAAAAGCTGTGGAGGTCTGGTTTGCCGAGCAAGAAGAAACATTTTTTTTGAAAGGTCTAGAGACGTTGCAGGTTCGCTGTAATAAATGTATCCAATTAAGAGGAGAATATGTTGAGTAATAAAATATTTTGACATTGAAATTTTGTTTGGTTCTATAGTAGGCTAACAGCCGTATGAATAGTCAATTCCAGCAACTCGCCAGAGTTTCGCCGCTCGCTACACAAGAACTATAATGCATAGTCGAGCTCCAAAAAAGTGTAGTTGTAACTTTTGTGGAGCTCGACTGTGCATTATAATCCTTGTGTAGCGAGTGGCGAGTCGCTGGCGATTGACTATGCATACGGCTGTTAGACTTTTTCAATACACCCTGGTACAATAGGAGTTTCGTCGATAGGCATTGAACAGAAAATAATCCTTATACATACAGGGTGTTAATTAAGTACGTTTACAAACTTCGGGAGGTGATTCTTTGAAAGTTTTCAGGACGAAAAGTTCATATAAACATATGTCCCAAACGGCTTGGTTTTCGAGATACAGGGCGATAAAAATACATTTTTTTCAAGATTTTTTAGAGTTAACTTCGACATTTTCGACAATAATCAGTTCAAATTAGGCAAGTACAATCCATTCAATAGGGCGCACGATACAAAATAATGCATTTCTTAAATAATTCACAGATTCCTCCTTTTTTCAGAGTCAAGCTTTGTTCAACCCTTCAGAATTTTTTTTTCCGCCGCCACTGACATATTATGGGAAAGGAATAATCAATGTTGTTTCATTTAACATCTTTTTGATATCTTGCATTTTTTCATTTACTTGTACGGTTCAGGGGCTATAATGAAATTATTAATTTAAACATTTTCCAGTGTGGCATAACATTAGAAAATTTGAAAATTAAACATTTTCAATTATTGTAAATTGATGGAAATATTTTTTCAGAATTAGAAAAATCTACGATGAATAAAAATTATACAATAAAAAATATAAAGACAAGCTTTTATACAAATGCACTGAAAATGAAAAAATTATTTGTTTCATTTTTTGTAGGTTATTCTGTGAGTATCAAAATCTTTCTGTACAAGATTACCTAGATCAAACAATGAAATGAATTATTTTTTCCTTTTCAGTGTATTGTATAAAAACTTTAAAATGTTTTCTTTTTATAATTTTCATTTTTAACATTTTAGTTTATTTTTTATGTGAAATAGAAAATCTCCAACCCAAAAACCATCACATACCAATTTTGAACAGATTCGGATCATAATCACAAAACTCGTCCACCATATTGGAGCCGCCATTTTGTTTTTTAACAAACATTTTTTTAATGCATTGTCACCGGAATTACGGAAACCTGCCAAATTTCAAATTAATCGGAGTATTAGAAGTGGGTCAAATTCAACTTTTATTAAATTGTTTGTTAGTTAGTTACAAGTGAAGCTAAATGAAAGCTTGTTATTGTAAAGATGTGATTTCTTTTTGTGATATCTAACAGAAAACTACTATCTCCCCGTCACTGCGGTACGCTGGATATTAAACTAGATCTGACAGATATTGGGAAAACCTTAACTTTCAACCTGAAGATTCTGATGGTAAAAATGTGCATTTTCATTGAGATATTTGATTAAAAATGTTTTTACCCATCAGTCTTGATAGAGAACTCATACAAATTTTTTGTTATTTTAAAAAAAGATATTTTTTAGTTTTCAATTGAACGTTTCCTTTTCAACATAAAAAACTTCCGGAAGGTAATCCTGTAATGGAAGATAGTTAATAGGGTTTATCTAATAGTCGCAGATCATTACACATTTGATTTTCATTTATGAATCTCTGGTCATAACTCCGAAAAACTAAATCAAATAAATTTTTGTTTCCGTACGGAGTACATTATTTTATCAGAAATTTCGGTTTGTTTTTTCTTCTGCAGTAACGCAGAAATTTTGTAATCAATTTGAATTCATAAAAATAGCAAAGTGGGCTTTGATATTAATTCATTTATTTAAATATCAACAACTTGACAGTTATCGAAAGTTGAGAAACTGTCTCATTGTTAATTCTTCATTAGTGCAAGCTATAAAGCAGATTCATTCAATATTCCTTTGGATAAAATGGTTGAATATACAAATTCAGAAATGGCAGACATGCACTTAATGTATGGAATGGCTGATGGTAACGCTCGTGCCGCCAGACGAATGTATCTAGAAAGATTTCCACAACGTCATATTCCCAGCACACAAATGTTCATCAATATTCACTCCCGTCTTCGTGAAACGGGTACTTTCAAGAGGTCTGCTGTTCTCATAGGAAGACCCAGGAGAGTTAGAACAGTTCAGATAGAAGAAGCTGTACTTAACGAAATTGAGCAGCATCCAGACACCAGTACAAGACAAATTGCGGCACAGTTTAACGTAACCCATGTATTGGTATGGCAAATTTTAAAAGAGCAACAACTTTATCCCTATCACATACAGCGTGTTCAAGCTCTTCTGCCAAGGGATTTTCCAAAGAGATTAACTTTTTGCACTTGGATTCGAAATAAATTGTTGGAAAATCCATGGTTTTTATCTCAAGTGTTATTCACCGATGAGGCATGCTTTTCCCGTAAAGCCATTATTAATTTTCACAACAATCATATGTGGGCTGATGAAAACCCACACGCCGTGATTGAAAACCATTTTCAAGAGACGTTTTCTGTGAATATTTGGGTTGGAATTGTAGGGAATTTCCTTATCGGGCCACATTTTCTGCCTCATAGACTCAATGGTGACCATTATCGACATTTTCTTGAATTCATCTTACCTGGACTCCTAGAAGAGATCCCACTGAGGGAAAGAATTGGAATTTGGTTTATGCATGATGGTGCTCCAGTACACTTCAGATTGGTTGCACGCCAATATTTAGAAGAGAATTATTCTGATCGCTGGATTGGGCGTGGTGGGCAACAACTTTGGCCACCAAGGTCACCCGATATGAATCCACTTGATTTTTTCCTCTGGGGGCACCTTAAATCATTAGTTTACCGAACTCCAGTTCAAAGTGAAGAAGACCTGAGGAATCGCATACAGGAGTCATGCGGAATTATAAGAAATGCTCCTGGTATTTTTGAGCGTGTCCGCCAGTCTATGGTTAGGCGCATAAACGCATGCATTGAAGTTGGCGGTGGCCATTTCCAGCAGCTGCTCTGACATATCAATTTCAATAATGGTCCTTTTCTGAACTTAATTTTATTCCTAGGGAATTTATGTTACTTTGCTCTAGTATTTGATAATAAAGTTATTCACTATTGAAAATGTCCAAAATTATTTTGCCATAATTAACTTTGTGCAATACATATTCAACCTGAGTTATGGTAAAAAATGTATGGGAGCTCCATAACATTACATTTTCTCTACACGAGCAGAAAATAGCTATTTGTGTAATGAGAACAAAATGACGTATTGCGTCACGCGCTAATCTTTGGAGAGTGGCAATGACACTTCGAGAAATGAATCATTTTATATCATGCGCACTATTGAATGGATTGTACTTGTCCAATTTGAACTAATTTGGATCGATTATTGTCGAAAATTTCGAAGTAAACTCCAAAAACTCCTAAAAAATGTATTTTGATCACCCTGTACTTCGAAAACCAAGCCGCTTGGGACATGTTTATATGAACTTTTCATCTTGAAACCTTTCAAAGAATCACCCTTCAAGTTTGTTAGACTATTTGCTTCTCAAATTTCTTTATGTTATGCGTTACTGGAAAATGTTTGCGTTAATATTTTCATTGTAACTCCTGAACAGTACAAGTAAATGAAAAACATCAGGATAGCAAAAAGATGTTAAATGAAACAACATTCATTATTCCTTTCTCATAATATGTCAGTGGCGGCGGAAAAAAAAATTCTGAAGGGTTGAACAAAGCTTGACTCTGAAAAAAGGAGGACCCTGTGAATTATTTGAGAAATGCATTATTTTGTATCGTGCGTACTATTGAATGGATTGTACTTTCCTAATTTGAACTGATTATTGTAGAAAATGTCGAAGTTAACTCTAAAAAATCTTGAAAAAAATGTATTTTTATCACCCTGTATCTCGAAAACCAAGCCGTTTGGGACATATGTTTATATAAACATTTCGTCCTGAAAACCTTCAAAGAATCACCTCCCGAAGTTTGTCAACGTACTTAATTAACACCCTGTATAACTCTTGAACTAATTAAACCCTTATAAAGGGTTCGGATAATAATTAAAATTCAGTCAGTTGCACTTTCAAGATAAGCTCCGACATGCCGACTAGTCCAAGTCGAGATTTTCTCACAGTTCCGAACTATGACCTCCGCCTACAATGAGTTCGTGAATTATATGTGAGTATTTCTTGCGCTGCTACCAACGGCTCCTTCCAAAGCCATTTCCGCCTATTTGTACTCCATGTTCCATTATCGGTGACGATTGATATAACAACAAACGGGTCATGTATCGAATGTCGTCATTTAAGGAAGAGATATTGGATGAGGAATATTTAGCATATTATACAGTGTGACAATTTAAAAACTTACAACGGGCTGTGTATTGTAACGAAATGTATAACATTGCGTTCCTTTTATAATTTCCATCTGAAATTATATCACTGTTATATTTTACTTGTTATAATTTGTTTGATTTATCACTCTGTATTTTATTTTCAAAAGTTTATGACATATCTTAGTTATCAGTGAAATTTGATACATATAAAAAAAAAGATTATGATGATGTCAGAAAAATAAACAGTTTTTGAACAAGTCTAACTTTTTGGTTCTTCGAGCTGGGATATAAATATTAACAATTATAGGTAAAGTACAACAATCACAATTGAATAGATTTGACATCTGATTGAGATAGTTCATTCCGAACATCTCATTTAGATAGTTTGTTACGATGTACCTTATCGTTCTGTGATGTGAAATGCAACATTACTGCATTGGTAACACTGCAGATAGAGCGAGAGGGAAGGGATATCCTTTCTTGGAGGCCCTTCATCGTCCCTTTCTGAAGCAAGAATTCGAGGCGTTTGGGTGTTTTCAGTTTCCTTTCGGGTAATGTATTGATTTTCCACAACGAAAAAATGAAAGGTCGTATATTTTATAACGGTTAATTTGATTTCGATTCTTTGATCGAATCGATCTACCTACATATCGACTTTTTCTATGACAATTTTTTCTTTAATTGTATTAAATTCATTTTGGCGACTTGGCTCACGTACCGGTGAAACAAAGATGGCCACATGAGCGTCACTAATAAATATTTGCAAAATTTTCAACCTTAAATAATTCAATGTAGTCCTGATATCTTATTAATTAACATTTGAATAACGTTTCGTATCGTCTTTTGACTAGTCAGTCCGAAAATGTCAAAATTTAACTGGTCTGTAACATAACCTCTAAAATTGATGATTCACATGTTTTGATGATTTCGATTAATTTTTTTAAAATTATTTTTAATTATTTTTCGACTTTAAATATCAATTAGACCTGTTTCTGTTCCTGCTTTATGATTTTCAGTGATACAAGTTTTTTCACAAGTTTTCCTGGAACGTTCAGAAAATATCAACCTGCTAGAAGTGTGAACAGTTGAATAGGAGCTGAAGGCACTCCTCCTGAACCTGGTTGGTGACATGTACCAAGGATTGGTCTGGTAGCTAGGAGTACGGAATTCGCGAGCGAGTCATTGCTTTCATTTCATTTAATTATAATCTGTAGAAGCTAGACTCACTCATGATTCTCCGAACTCTAGGTTCGATCTATTCTGGATCACTCACTAGCCACGTTTAGATGGAAAGGAAATATGATATCGACGTACTCTTTCAGTACTCTCTCTCTCTCTCACTCTCTCTCTCTCTCGTTCTCCTCAGTCAGGAGATGAAATCAAAACAACCATCTGCTTGCGTTGCAAATTTGTTAACGAGGAACTTTCTCAGTACATTCTCTCTCTTTCTCCTCAGTCTGGAGATATTGTCTTTGATTTATATTTGTCGAGGAAATTTCTCGATACAATTTATCTGTACACTTTATCGTTATACTTTCTCTTTCTCCTCAGTCTGGAGACATTCTATAATTATTTATGTTTTTCGATAAGAAAGATCAATACTTTTTGCCAGTCTGAATGACTGTTCAAATTTCAATATTTTGTTCTTTAGTTTATTGAAAACAATATTTTCATGATAATTATTTTTCTCATGCTCGCTTGAGATTGGCCTTCTCTCATTTTGTATGAGAAGATTCTAAATTTAAACTTTATCGTAAATTATTGTGCTTCACCCAACTTTAATATTTAACACATTGTTTAACTCAGCAAATCTTTAATATGTTATTTTTTTAGACAAATGTAATTTTTGTACAAATATAAAATTTTACCATTTCTGAAACAAACTTAAGAGTAAATCTGTAAGTTGATTTGTCCTTGATTATTTTTATCGCACTTGTCAATTTGAGACAAGGTACTGGTTTGTTTTTATTTTCCACAGTGTAACCTCAGCATTCAAACACCTGAGCTACTACAAACTTTATCCAGCTAATAGAGCAGCCACTGTCTTGAGACACCCTACAAGGCTCCTACATCCAACGTTGAAGTAGAGCTCTGGAGTAAGTCTTTCTACACCATCGCAAACACTGATCATAAAAAGTAAACAAACCAGTCAATTGTAAGCGATCATACTCTTTCCAAATTTGTAAGCTCAAATCATTCCAACCATAATATTTTTTTAGAAATTTAGAATTTCAAACCTCAAAAATATAAATAATTTTTTTATTGTATCTCCTTTATAAACAAATTGTGAATATAGTGTCTTCAGAATTTTTTTGTTATACTCTTGAGAAACACAAAGTACATCCTTTGACAAAATCCGTGTTTTTGGTATTTTCATAAAAAAAACTGGTGCCCATATAGTTATTTTCTTTAATTTCGAGTATCTAATTTTTGTCAAAGGATCTATCTATTAAACTGGCAGATAATGAAACCCACGATCTCCCGTACCAATCTGAGCAGCTAACAGGCACTGCTGTATAAAATATCAAGTAACTATCTAAAAAGTGTCTTTGGTGTTACAATATCACAAACCAAAAATGATATAAATTTTCTTTCGAAATTGTTTCTAGGATAGGAAGTGGGAACTAAATTGACATAAAAGCGAACTCGTCCCTATCAGCCCCCTAGGCCACAACTATCCTAACTGAAGAAGTTTAAATAGCAAACCCATACTTGTTTTACATTATTGAAAAGCCTATGAAAAGTGCCATCCACTAATATGAATATTAATCAATAATTGTGAAACCTTGTATTGAAAGGAAAATGTATTTAAGTTTTTATCGAACTAAAAATTTGTTAAAAATGTCAAAGAAGTAAACGGTCACAGTGGGTTTATTGTTCTGCTTATGTTCAAGTTCTGCACAAACTTTAACAATTAAGAAACAATAACAACTTTGGCAAATATTGTTCTGGTAATAGCACAACATGCTTGAGTAATTGAGTTTTATAAACAGCAGACTTGAGGATATGGAGAAAAGTCAGCTGGCGTTTAGTCTGGTGACCTCAGTGGTCACTCAATAGGATATTTCCTTTCAAACCATTTGTTCTGATATTAAGTATCCAACCAGTGCAAAGTTGTTAGAAGTGCAGAAAATCTTTGTCTAGACCTCCAAAGTCTGTTAGTTTTCATGTATACAGATTACAACCACAGACATCAATTGAGGAGCTTTCCAATTTATTGAAGAAAAATTTTCCTGAAGTGTCATGAGAGAAACTAAATTCCAGATTTCCATCCTTGTATTTTTCTTACAAAGTCTCAATACTGAAAGAAAATTTCAAAAAAGCCATGAATCCAGAAGTATGGCCCTATGGTGCTTGCATAAGCCGTTTTTTAGAGAAACCCTGGGTGAATGCACCAGCAACATGAATCTTAAACCATTTTTTTTTGTTAGTAAATGTCAATACATTGAATATTGAGAAAATCAATTCATTGTATTGAGCAGGACACAAAGAAATGGGTTAAAATCCATCGTCAATCTCTCTGGGAGAGTGCCTCAGGCAATACTCACGGAACTGTTGGGGATACATCAACAGTTCACACAATGCAGATTCTTTGATGGGGAGGACGAAACAGCCTCCCACATGTTGGAATGCGATGCTCTGGCTCGCATGAGGATGGATGTCTTTGGACACTGCGGTGCAGAAGATATCATCCCGCAGGAAAACCTTGTGAGGAATCTCCAGGAGTAAATTAAGAGATCCGGAGTACTCACGAGATAGACCTGATAGCGGGGAGCAGAAAGGTTCTATACAGAACTACCTGCATCTCAGCCACTGGCTAGCCCCGCCATCTAATAATAATAATAAAATAGTTCAATATCCGTCGTGGTATTTGCAAGGAAAGTAGTTGTTCTCTGTTGGAGGTTGGCCTCATATATTCCACTTGTGGAAATAATTGGAGGAGAGAAAGGTTACTTGGACTTTATCGATTTCATTCAATCTTGTAAAGAATATAGCAGAATATTGTTAATATTTCACTATAATCTCACCAAACAGTACTCAGAATCTTGAAATTATTCTCGTGATCATGATATTACTTGAAATAACTAAAATCATTCAAAGCCTGAGAAAAGCGTGTGTTTTAGCTGAAAGTCAATAATATTTCCTTATACTTTCTAATTTGCAAAGAAATTCGAAGAAAGCCGAGAAACTAAATTCGAGAAATCAAAACAAACCGAATTACTTGAACATCTCCATACAAAATTAATATTCAACCACTTCCGCAGATATGCAGGTAGATTATAACTAAAACTCTCTAACTTTTCTATGCATTCGAATACTTTGCGTTCTCCTTGTTAAACTTCGTCTCGAATCTCTTCCCGCTAATCTTTCAAAAGACGAGACGGAGTGTGGAACTCCACATCCAATTGATCCGAGTCTTCTGGCCAGCAGTGCGAAACTTAATTTGGGAATTATCTAGAGATAATAAAGTTTCCATGACTTTCCAACTCACATACAAAGGTGGTGCTGGTGCATTGTACATTCCCGGCATTCGGCTTCTTAACTTTTCAGGGGACGAGACGGCGAAATTGTCCGGCAGGGAAACTTTAGAAACCACTATGACACCTACTCTGGAAGTTAACTTTTTAAATTGGATAATTCCAATGAGAAACGAAACCGGTATAGACTGTATAAAGTTACCAATTAGGGCAATTACTGTATCTGTTGGAACACCAATTTAAATAGCATTTTATACAGCAGTGCCTGTGAGCTGCTCAGATTGGTACGGGAAAACGTGGGTTTCGTATCTGCCGGTTTACGAGGATGTATAGATATCTAGTTAGCCTAGACCAGTTCCCTGCATAAACAAAATATTGCGTTACCATAGCAACGAACAATTACTTATTAGAAGTGTCAGTGTAAAGTTTGACGTCAAAAAAGTAAACCAGAGTTACGCAATAGGTAAATTAAAAAAATGTCCACAGAAATTCGCTGATTTCCTAAATTTCAAAATGTGTCATTGAAATCATCAGTTATGAAAATTCGGATTTCAGAAGTGTTCTCCCACAGACATTATACGTCACTGACACAATCCGACAACGTTGGAATCGTGGAGGCATTTGTCGATTGACTATTGTCAAGTCACTAATGTCATTTAATGTACGATCTGTCAGAGCTATTCTGTTGATGAAAAAGGCATTGCTGATATTATGTTTACTATAGATTCTTGAATAACCTTTCACCGATACGGGACTCTTTTTATCGGTTCGACGGAGCAACCAGTATAAAAAAAGTGGCAGCAAAAAATTCCAAAATCTATGTTGTATGCTCGAAAACGGCAATAATCCGAAACTTACCTTAGGATGCTACACAACATTCCAGTCACAATTTTTTATTTCATCATTACTGTCGTCAATAGTAGCTACAGCAAAGTATGGTTAGAGCCCTACTTTTTCTGCTGCATATAACCCACAGCATCATCATGTCATCATGATCAAGCAGCCCTAAAAAGGATAATCATGCCATCAGAATGAATTCCGAATAAACAGAACTTTCTTCATCTTTTTCATCTCCACTCTCGAATAGTTTGGATTGCGAGATAAAAATGCGTGAATCATTATATAATTTACGGGTGGCAAATTTCCACTGCTAGTTTTAAAAAAGTTTTTCTCCATTTTCACAAGTTGTAAAAGTGATATTCCAATAACAATTTCACGACAAGAACAACATACACAATGTCAGCAAATGTCAGCGGTTCCATTGTTGTCAGATTCATATCAGTACTATCAACTTAGGTCAACAAAAAATACTAGAATCTAGTGAAGACATTCTACGCCACAAGAGTATACATATTCTAATTTTCCTTATGTTTCAAAGGCTCTATTTTTTTTATAACTGAATGTTGAGTTGAATCATTCACGAGGTGGGGAGCTAATGCAAAATGGTTTCAAAAAATAACATTCAATTCGATTTTGGAGTTTTAGGAAAATAGCGAATTGTGAAAATCGAAAAATTGGAGTACCTGTATTTAAAAGGGTTAAGAGGTAAGTAGATTAAAGAAGATATGCTTAATACCCTTGGTGATCAATGTCCTTCGTATGTGACCGTGAAAAATTGGACTGCAGCTTCAAAAGAGGTAAATTTTCCATTGAAGATGATGACCGATCGGGAAGGCCAGTTTCTGTGTCAGTCCCCGAAAATATCGATGCAGTTCATGACATGATTTTTACAGACCGTAGAATTGGGCTAAAACGGATATCTGAAGCACTGAATATTTCATACAAACAACAACAAACATCATATAATTCAAGTCAATTTGGACATGAGAAAAATTGCTGCAAAATGGATCCCCAAATGTTTGAATGTTGACCAAAGGCGTACAATGGTAGTTGCATCGCGTTCGATCTGTGCTCGATTTAAAAACGATGTAGACTTCTTAAACCGAATTGTTACTATGGATGAGACTTGGGTACATTTCTACGATCCAGAAACAAAGCAACAATCGATGGAATGGCGACACTCCGGTTCTCCAAGACCTAAGAAGTTTCGTGTCCAAAACTCTGCTGGAAAAGTTCTTGCTTCAGTTTTTTGGGATTGCCATGGAGTAATCATGATTGATTTTTTGGATAAGGGCAGGACAATAACTAGAGATTACTATTCTACATTACTGACCACTCTACGGGAAAAAATTGAAGAGAAAAGACGCGGAAAGCTATCCAAAGGTGTTTTGTTTTTGCAGGACAACGCCCCTCACACAAATCTCATGTTGCCATTAAAAAAATTCGTGGTTTAGGGTTTGAATTACTAGAACACCCCCCTTATTCGCCAGATTTGGCTCCGTCCGACTATCACCTCTTTCCTCAACTGAAAAAAAGGTTAAAAGGTCGTAAATTTTCTTCCAATGAGGAGGTAATAAAAGCTGTGGTGGTCTGGTTTGCAGAGCAATAAGGAACATTTTTTTTGAAAGGTCTAAAGACGTTGCAGGTTCGCTGTGATAGATGTATCCAATTAAGAGAAGAATTTGAGTAATTAAATATTTTGAAATTAAAATTTTGTTTGGTTATGTATGCTAAGAATTTTTCAATATATTGTGGCGAAGCTGCGAGCGATGCCGGACCTGAACTCTCACGTAGCCAGCGACCGACCGCAGAGTGGGGACGGACAGTTAGTGAAGTGAAAGTCGAATATGAATAATAGTTCCGTGATTAGAGTATTGTGTTATAGAATCATTGTATTTCATTAAATAAATTATTTAAGAGTGAATTAGACAATAAATATATGACAATATCCTTGTAGCTTCAGATTTATAGAAATTATGAATTTTTGAAAAATGATCTGGTTTTCGAGGTTTTCCCGGATTTTCTCAGTGGAAAATACAATCATCCCTTAGTACGAAAATCCATTTTGTAGGTTTTATAATTCACTACAAAAGTTCTATTGATTGTAAAACGATTCCTCCAATACTTTTTGACATATTCGCAAAAGTGCAAAAGAGTGGGAATTTTTTTCACTATTTCTTGTTTAAAAAATTCCACAAAGCGTTTTGCTGGTGAGAAAACTTGGGTTTTCATTAACGAACTATCTTATAAAAAGTGGTATAGGCCGTTTGTGTCTTTTATTTTGTGTGAAAAGAACCTCTTATTTTTATCTACAGCTTGGCCTAAATAGCAACTATAATTTACCAGCAATTTCAAGTCGTATTTGAAGCATCTAAAGGATATGATTTTTTTGTTCTTTTTTGGAATACCAAATTTATTTATTTTTATTGGTTCAAATAATAATTAAATTTTTTTGTGTTTCAAAGTTTTCATAGTTAGATATTTTCACAAAATTGAAACATTATTGGAAACGTCATGCGTTTTCTTTTGCATTTATTAATATAAAATTGTGGTGTCAAAGTACCCTATGATACGTTTCGATAAAACACGATAGCAGTTGAGTGTCAAGAAGTTTCTTTTGAAAACTAGTTATTTTCCCAAACCAGCAAAATGGTCGAAATTATATGGTCTCCTAACGTTGTCACTCGCAGTGCTGTGGAAAAACGGTAAACATGTGCTGTTACGTCTCCTATGGTTGATACTGGACACCTGATATACGCACGCAAGTTTTCGATATGAGCAGAATTATACCGAGTATTATCGCACGCCATACTCACACGATGATTGTGATATAAGATTGCCTTCATGCCAGAAATTACGAACCATATCGCTCGACAGAGCTGGCCAGTCTCTAGCGGAACTTACAGAAAAATTATCGTCACAGTTTTGCATCTATTGTGATCTCGACGGCACGACATTTTCCAAAAACCGCGATTAGATTGTCGGAGTGGAGTAAATGGAGCATATTTGAATAGCGCGATTAAAACGGTTTGCAATTAACAACGAAAAAGAATAAATAAAAGGGAATATACCGATATACCTTATCTGATGACTTTAGGTTGAACAAGTTTTCTGGATTGTTCAATCTTTATTGTTGTTATAGTTAGTGGTAATACTCTCTTTCAATCCTGGATTGTCATACAACCCTTTTGAATTGATGTCGCTGATGATAGAACTGTTACTGTCAAAACAGACAAATGTAAATGCGAGATCAGAAAACAAAAAAAAATTATCACTCCCAAGCGAAAATGCAAAACTATCAAGTGAAATGAAAAATAAAACAGGTGCTCACTATTATGTGCTGAATATTTGAAAACAACATAATTCATAACATAACATAAGTCATGAAATCCGGAACTTATCCTGAATGCCTTAAAATTACAAACGGTATCAAAATATACCAATAGAAAAAAATGTACTTTGTAAATTAAGATCTATCTCAATACTGCCCACATTCGGTAAACTTTTCTAAGCAGCTCCAAAATCGCATCTAGTACACTTTGAGGCACATGACAATCATTCCAGACTATCAATAAGGATTCCGAAACGGGAATTCAGACTCAGGCTCAAAGGACACTGCACTTTTTATAGGTAAAATGGTTCTCGGTGAAATTGTCTGAATTTTTAGTATATCGTAGTATTCGATGTACTGATTGAACGTGCAGAATCGCAAAGTTCGTAGATGGATAGATTTTGAAATACAGGGTTCAAGTTAAAAATCAGTAATTTTTATTTAATTATTTTCTCGGGATTTGAAAGTACCAACGGCATTTTTTTTTCGTTCTTGTCATCAACATACCTTCATATTACTAAATATTATTCAGATGGTGCAGATTACATCATTATGTACACAGTGAAAAATAAAAACATTTCAGTAATGTCTGAAAATTCGATGAAATAATGAAATATTGATAAAATCATTTTCGCATACAATATACTATTCTTATTCGGTCATTAATCACAATTCATACATTTCGTACAGGGCGATTTGAAAAATTGGTGAAATATACGGCCGGTTCTTTCGTGCAAATCCTGTATATTCATCTTTTATCTCAATAATTCTGACATTTGACAATTGACATTTTTTTAACAAAACAGCATAAAACTTTACGCCAAATCCTTCAATATAGTTTTTTATTCAACCTTCTACCAAAAAAACTAAGTATTTTATAGCCATGTAAAAGTGGGACAAAACAAAATAAAAGCACTGTACAATTCACATTCAATTTTCTAGAGTCCTGTGACCCTAATCTTTGACTTAGGGCGGGTATTATAAAACTTTTTTGACAGATAACTAGAAGATAACTTTTGGATGACGTCACATGTTATAGTTAACTTCAAAATGTAGGAGTTAACTTTATCGGGAGGAAGGGGTGTCAGTTAAAGTTAACTTTGTAGAAAATGGTGGTTTTTGACAGTTCTTCTATTAATAATTTAGCAAAAAACCCATATAAAACCTCAATTTGGTTGTTTTTTTTTGTCGAAATAATGTTAGCAGACGATGAAGGAGACGCTATTATTATTAGAAGACCTTCGGCGTCGGAAGATATTTAGAAATCGGTTAAACCATTTTATCTTGTGGAACGAAATAGAATTTGAAAGAAATGAAAACGGATTTCGATCATCAAGATAGTCTGTATGCTTGTTGAAGTGGTACATAGAGAGGCACATTTGCAAAGACCAACTAATAAGTCAACATTTCTAGTTCTAATTACTGTGGAATTATAAGCATTTTCAAATTTCGAATTAATCTTCTGTCGCGAGTAACACAAGTGTTAATTACACTCAGATTTCATGCAACAAGGTAGCTGTTGGATATTTTTGAGGATTCTCAAATCTATTGATAACAGTTTCATTATTTATTAGAACTGTCTCAGGAAAAACTGCGAAAAATTCTAGGTTACATATTTGCTTTCGTCTTCTTTTTATTTCAGAAATGAGACTTTTATAAAACTGCCATTTTAAAGATGAAGTTAACTTGATTGGTAAAATTAAAACTTCGAGAGATTTTTATAATACCGGCCCTTAGATCATCGATTTCACTGTAGAAACCATTTTAAAAAGTTCAAATCATTGATGGTACCATTAATTTACATCTACTAAATTATGACAATGTGTTTCGTACAACAGGTGAAATATCCTTTATTCGAACCAAAATAAGCTTACAAATTCGTGAATAACTTTACTTCAAGATATTGACTATTCTATCTTTCAAATCAACATTAAAAACAAAAATACATTTTCTCCTACAGGATGAGACGCCACAACATGATACAGGGTGTTTCATAATAAATGCGCTGGACTTCAGGATGTGATAGCTCGTCCAAAACTATGAAAAAAAGTTTCTATTAACTTACCCTCTAAAATGCACCATTTTCGAGATACAGGGTTTAAAAAAAATAATAATATTTTGCTACTCATATTAAGCTATGTTTTGTGCATATTTTTTATTTTTTAAAAGTCATAATTGGTGAAGATTTTGAAGGGGTAGTGGGTGTTTTTTTCTCCAACTTCTACGCCACTGGAAAAAGTATGATTCTGAGTTACCTACTTGAACTGAAAATGTTTTCTACACAAAAAAGGCACTCTTGGTCATAAGCTCTAAAGTTGACCGTTTTCAAGAAAAATCAACTTTCATGTTATCTAAATAAAGTTTTTTCCTCGAAAAATTGCTGTGTGCATTGAAGCCAACGGATTGTTATTGTTTTTTTTTATTTTGCAATTAAGAAGTCAACGTTTGGTTTTGTTACTTGTTCTAACGTTTAAATAAATTTTGTATAATTAGGAAAAAAATTATTTAAAAAAATTTACCATGTTTTTCAACATGACAGTTGATTTTTCTTGAAAACGGTCAACTTTAGACCTTATCACCAGGAGTACTTTTTTTGTATAGAAAACATTGGCGGTTCAAGTAGGCGGCTCAAAAACATACTTTTTCCAGTGGCGTAGAAGTTGGAGAAAAAAACACCCACTACCCCTTCAAAATATTCACCAGTTATGAATTTAAAAAAATAAAAAATCTGCACAAAACATAGCTTATTATGAGTAGAAAATGCATTCAAAATCTGTTTTTTGTGCGATAAACGGTTCCAGAGATATTCGCAAAAAAAGATTATTTTTTTTTTTATTTCAACACACTGTATCTCGAAAATGGTGCATTTTAGAGGGTAAGTTAATAGAAACTTTTTTTTATATTTTTGGTCGAGCTATCACATCCTGAAGTCCAGCGCATTTATTATAAAACACCCTGTATATGAAACTGAAGAACAACACCAAACCAAAAACTCTCTCATGATTATCATGGTGATTTATTTAGATTTATTTAGAGTTACAAAGTATCAAACTTCACTTTACGAAAGCAGCCCTAAATATATGGAATACGATTTTTAAACCATCTCCAAGTGCCATAAAGAAAATAGTTTAGAAATATTATTTGGTAAAATTATTTTATATACGTGAATTATCAATATCCATAAAATATGCCAAAGGAAAGTCGAAATAATATCAGTAATAATTATTTATATAACATGCTGCTGTTGGCTATCAACGAATCACTAATTTTTGTGGCATTGCAGGATTTTGTATACAAGCGTTTACTTCAGTGGTTTATTTTCCGATGTAAATTTTTTTACGACCTCCAACTTTCAGTAGCAGTAGTCATTTCGACAATGGATGCGGGCTGAGGACGCCAAACGATTATTTATCGAACGGTGACGGTGTTCCGTGTAGTACCGGTCACCTCGCCTGCATGATCTAGCTTATTGATAAAAGTGAAACGTGAGGAGAAATTCATTTCGCCACGATTAGGAATAACGACTGTACAGCTCATATATCGTCAAAGTAACTACAAACGACACCACACAATTAAAATGCAATTCGACCTTTTATCAATTCCTCTGAATATTTCTCTCAAATATAAAATTTCCCATAACTGGAATGAACTTATCGAAAAATCACAGGGGTTAATGGCATTGCGGAGCGGTAATTGCACTGCAAAAATACAGTGTGTCTCAACTGAAACTTGTCAACTCCCTAATCTCCGAACTCGTGAAAAAAACTGAAAATCGCTCAGACCCGTCGATTTTTATATCAAGGAGGAACACTTTCACCAAATACATCATCATGGTGTTTTCAACACCCCAGCACCCCCTACTTCAGAATTTTCAATGGGACTACTATACTTGTGATACATCATTTTGAAGAGAATTCAATCCCAAATACAACGGTGTACTGAAATTGAGGATCGATCAAGTGTTGTTAAAGTTTTAATGAAATAGTTATTTATGTACCAAGGACGAAAAACTGTCTATTATAGTCGAGCCTGCAAATTGATAGCCGAGGCGCAGCTGAGGATAGCAAGCAGGCGAGACAGTAGACAGTTTTTCGCCGAGGTGCATATTACATTTTTTCGTCGACCTCTACATACCTTTATGAAAGTAAGTACTCGCATGTTTGCTGGCCTCAGCTACGTCCAACTCTTCGAACTGCAGACTCGATCATAATTTTAATGAATATAAACAAAATGTATTTGAAGTGTAACAACTCTCTATTTCAATTATACTACAAAATTAAATCAATCTCGAAGATGAATATTGAACGTACAGTTTGTGCAATTATTGATATTAATTCCTGCTGTCGAAGAAGATGCAAGAGACAAGTTTTGATTTTGGGTACTTGTTGATGCAACTTCAGATGCAGGTGCTCCAACAGCACCATTTCCAAAACTTCTCTCTTGAAGTGCTTTACCTGAAATCTAGCGGATTTCGTAAATAATTAATTTGACAACAGCAAATGACAGTTATTGTCACAGGCGCCTATGTATTAATTAAAACGTGGATTTACGAAAATTACTCAATCGCCGCTCTCGTACCGTGCCGTATCATAGTGACCACAGCGGACGAAAAGAGTTTGCGGGCGAAAAGTGTTTGCGGACGAAAAGTACTTGCCTTCAAAAATAGTCGATTTTTCGTCCGGAAATTAGTACGTAAAATGTCATTTTTTGCAGACGTCGACGAAAAAATTAGTTTTATCAAGATATTTTTATTTTTCATCACCTAAAATGTTATCATCGTAAGAAAGGTTCACTGTAACTTTATAAGTAAAGGATAATCATGCCATCAGAATGAGTTCCAAATAAACAGAACTTTCTTCATCTTTTTCATACCTTTCATCTCCACTCCCAAATAATTTGGATTACGAGATATAATTGCGTTAATCATTATATAATTCACGGGTGGAAAATTTCTACTGCTAGTTTTAAAAAAGTCTTTCCCCATTTTCACAAGTTATAAAAGTAATCTTCCATCAACAATTTCACGACAAGAACAACATGAACAGCAAATATCGGCGGTTCCACTGTTGTCAGATTCATATGAGTACCATCAACTTAGGTCAACAAAAAATACTAGAATCTAGTGAAGACATTCTACGTCACAAGAGTATACATATTCTAATTTTTTCTGTTTCAAATGATCAAATCTTTTTACAGCTGAATGTTGAGTTGAATCTTTCACAAGGTGGAGAGCTAATGCAAAATAGTTTCTAAAAATAACCCTCATTTCGATTTTGGAGTTTTTAGTAAATAGCAAATTGTAATCGAATTCAAAAAATTTGAATATGTATACTCTTGTGACGTAGAATGTCTTCACTAGATTCTAGTATTTTTTGTTGACCTAAGTTGATGGTACTCATATGAATCTAACAACAGTGGAACCGCCGAAATTTGCTGTTCACGCTGTTCTTGTCGTGAAATTGTTATTGGAAGATTACTTTTATAACTTGTGAAAATGGAGAAAGACTTTTTTAAAACTAGCAGTGGAAATTTTACACCCGTGAATTATATAATGATTAACGCATTTTTATCTCGTAATCCAAATTATTTGGGAGTGGAGATGAAAGGTATGAAAAAGATGAAGAAAGTTCTGTTTATTTGAAACTCATTCTGATGGCATGGTCGTGTGATATAAAATACGAGTATTTGTACAATCAGCAAAAGATTTCATTTTTGAAAACTTTAGGCAAAGTTTTCATATCGGAAATAGCGGTGCCCTTTCCGTCATCATTTCCAGGGTAGGTCAACACAATTTGCAATGAAGCCATCCGTGAGGCCTGAAAATTGCCATTGGCTGTGTCTATGAGAGAAAAGCGGAAAGCGCTTTGCTGGATGAAGCATAAAAGCGCTTCACAAGTCTACTAGACGGCCCATAAAATGTCAAATTACAGGCCGCTGAACCGCTTCAAATAAATCCAGCGGAAAATAAATCGCTTTATTTATCTACAGTGGCTGCAAGAGCTGTCAGCCGTCTATCACGTAAAGCATAAAAGCGGCTGCAACCGCTGCACGCTGTTAGACGCACCCATTATTTCCAAACCATGAAAATTCTCCATTGACAAACATTTTGTATTGAATTTTCATTAACTCTTTTTTTAAAATCAAAGTAAGCCTCTCACACTGCTTCGTCCAGATGTACCATACAGAGCCCTCGAATGTGCCGGCAATAATCGACGATTATCAGTAATAATAATTATACAAAATAGGCGCAACGTCTCGGAGAGGCTTGGCCGTCTCTTCCACCTCCGCGATTGTTTCTATTCCATTACACAGCCTGGTGGGTGAAACAACAATGGTCAGTTTCGTTGATATTGTCGTGTAATATATCATTCGGATAACAGAGAATTTTGCATACATTAATATATTAATAGTTTATTGTCTGGCCGAACAAAATGAGCCTTAAAGTATTGTGCATGTTTCAAGTGACTAGAGTCAATATTTGGATTGATATTTGAGTTCTTTTTTCGGATGCTACTTCCTACTGAGTTTGTTGATCATGAAAAATAGTCAAAACATTTACATTTACAATTATCCATGGAATTTGTTTTAAAATTTGTTGTTGTTGTCAACCGGCTTCATCCTTACGACAACCTTTTGAAGTTTCCGAAAGACTTGAATGAGCTAAGAAAGATGTAACACTTACCTTTCAACGTGTGATGCCGTGCACGAGACCGGAGACCATGCTGGGAATTGAACTCACGCTCCTATGGTTGAGAAGCGAACGCTCTACCACCATGACCAATACGGCCCATATCACGGGCCAATTCATAATGCAATGCTCCAGTAGACAAAAAATAAACAAAATATAATTCCAAAATCTAAGGAATAAACATAAATTCAATGTATATATATATATATATAAAACAATATAAATAAATAACATAAAACAACAACAATAAAAGGGTACACTATGAGCAGGACTCGTAGAAAAGAACATATGCCTCTCTGCCCACAAGTGAAGTTGGTGAAATTGGTGACACCCAAGAATCATTATACATGTGCCACGTATCTTCGAAAGGCTGTCTACAGTAAGCCGAGTAGTGTCCGCTATAGGTAGTACCACTGTGATTGGCTACAGCATATAGGTTATAAACACGAGGGGTTGCATTTTCTGTTGCATAGTTGCTCATATCCAATCCGTTTACAGGAAATTTGATGGTAATATTATTTTTGTCTCTTGTTCTTTCTGTTGAAGAAAATCGTTTGAAATGGATCACAAGAATTTCTGGAAATTTATGAATAGATATGGAATTCGTGCACTTTCGACTCTCTTGGCACTTGGAACAAGTAGGTTTCTCGTCACCCTCCAAAATTTCTTTTTCAGTAAAATAATTTAAACAATGTGACAGACTAAGTTGTTCTACTATTTTCGGAATCGGTAGGGACAGATCCCAGAATGGATCGAACGTGACTGAACAATGACCACAATATGTACAGTTTAATTTAGATTTTAGTTGGCCAACAAAGTTATCTATAATCTTGGAGGGTTTTTCATCCTCAAGGATCTCGTCCAAGCTTCTTCAGCTTTGTCATTGTCACTTGATTTATCATCAAACTCTGTCAAAATTTTAACAGGCTCCGCTTGAATCCTATTTACAACTTCATGTTGCCCCTCCAGCAAGTACCTTAAAAATTCCTGAGCATCTAGCTGGGCGAATCCGGTAAAGCGAGGTGCAAATCGTTGATTGACATTTCAATGAGGCTGAATTAACAACTCGATCGGACGAATCTATTGACCATAGTTTCTTGATCACCTCGGCAAATGATTTGATTCAAGACATATTCATGTTTATATCTCTCAAGTAGGCATCCTGTTTCACATACTCCAACAACCACCTTGTATTACATAAACACTGGATAACACTGTTCATAAAGCAAATATTGCCAATATTTTTAAGACCATTGAGACCGAGTATGTTGACGGCACTATTTTCTATAATAGGGTTGGTGGTGTTGAAGTTTATACTGCGTTCATTTCTGTCTCTGTTAGTGGAGTGGCTTGACAGTGAACTCGCGTTAATACTGCTGGGAACTGAATTGGATGTGAATATTGCTGATGTTGTGAGTTATACAGAAGACGATAAATCTACCTGCTGAACACATCAGAATCACATCACTGCATGAGACTTCTTTCGAAAAGTCATACAAATAAAATAGATTTTCTATGTCAATGAATGTAATGCATGCAGATACAGGGATCAGTGTTACGTCCACTGCTCTATCTAATAAAGGGCAATTCAAATTCGACCCCCACCATTGGGATCTCCTAAATTACAGGAGATACGTCGAAGCTTAAATTGAGGCAAAGTTGCGTATTCTGGTGCTTAACAAAATACTGTTTTAAAACTTGGAAAATTCCGAGTATTTCCGGAAAAATCGGGAAAAAACTGAAAATCGGAATTTTCGTTTTTTTTTTCTATCGTTATTTGACAACATAGGTCAAAACCAAAAGTACATTTTCGTTGATACTTTTTTTCAGCTACACGTTTTCATATTCAGATTTACTATCCAACGTTTCGTCTTTTGGCACTCATCATCAACTTTTTTTTCTGTTATGGGCGTCATATTGTTTATTTATACAGAAAAATAGTGATTCTCATTCTGATTTCATTGATGTATATTTTGTTATGATTTGCACTTCTGAAACCACAGATATTAAAAAAAAACAACTTCATCTGAGATGGTCATGACTCCATCGAAAAATTTTGTTTAATAAACACTAGTTGTCAGAACTCATGAAACATCATAAGTTTGCACAAATACTTCAGTCGAAATGTCCTCATTCTCAAATGAAGAAAAACGAGAAATGTTGAAACTTTATTATAAATTTGATAGGAATTGTACGAAAACAACACAATATTTTTTTTTTGAATTATATCCGGAAAGACAACAGCCGGATAGAACATTATTCGGAATTTTGGACAAACACTTGGCTATAACCATCGGAGTTTGTCCCCTCTATTCTGGGACACCCTGTATATATGTTCATCCATATACTGTAAATTTTTATACATGTGTTTGTCAGCAAGAGTTTTTCTTAAGTACAATAAACATATATTATCTCTCTCTCTCTCTCTCTCTGTCACAAAGGAGATTAATCAAATTGTGGTTTTAGGACAACTTGCAGTTAACCCAACATCATGTACACGGCAACTAAGTATAGAGTCAAGATGTTTACGAGCTGAATCTTTGAACAAATATTTCAGAAATTGGTGTAAAAAGGTGAAAGTTTTCTATTTTGTTAAGCAAGTCAAATCCATGTTAATCCATGTAAACAATGATCAAACTGCTCGTACCACAAAAACAATGAACGTAGAACCCCATTTCCGCATGCAGTGAAACTTTCAACTGTTCCCATGGATGGTATCGAGTTATCTGCTACATGCCTGCACGTGGCTGCCTCTATCGGGACCGGTCATCGGGGTCTTCATCTAAAAAGCCTTCCGACACAGTACCGGTCGCTACAGGAGGTATATTACCCTGTATAAGCGTGGGTGTCGGTAATGAACCACCAAATTTGATGTTTTCTTGTCACAGAACACGTAGATGACCTAAGATTTGTGTAGCACGGTAGTTAATTTGGGACTCCGTACAAGAGATTCGGATCGAGATAGGTTCTTATTCGAATCATATATAGGGTTTGACAGTAATAAAAAAATATATGTATATATAAATAACTTCGCCCAACATACAGTGTGTCCCAGATAAAACTTGTCATCCCCCAAATCTCCGAACTCTTGAAAAAAAAATTTAACTGCTTTTGATTTTAATAAAAATAATACTATTTCTATGATTATTTCTGGTTGTGTTACCTTGGTGCAATTACCATATGAAAAAGTGGGACCAGAAGCATTTTTCTTATCATCAAAGAAAAGCACTGCCTCATTGTCATTAATTTTCTAAAATTAAGTTTAGTACTTTTTGTAGGAATCAAGAACTAATTCAACAATAGTGAGAACTCAATGTAAGCAATGTGGCTAATACCTGATCACTCGCCATATATGAGTGACAGATCTCAGTGATAAGTCTTCCTGTTGATGAAAAAGCACTGTTGCGCGGTCATTATGATTACAGTAAGATAGGGTACATTATCGTATTAAATAAATTTCTTTCGCGTCTAAAATTCTGAGGAATCTATCTCTAAAAGGTTATTTCGGTTTAAAAAGGTCTTGAATACGCTGACAAATTTCTCTTTTACAAATGACATGGGTTTCATTGCCTCATGACATAAAACTCTGAATTGGAACACCAAATGATTTTCAAACTTGGCAACTATCTACCCAAACTACACTGATGACGAGCATGCGCACAATCGTAAAGGGTCACATACACGGCATGCTTTTCGCTGAGGAAATTGGCGGGATTAGCATTCTAGAGTAGGTAAATAATATACATTTCTATGGTTCAACCTCATAGGAGCGGATGTTGCGCCGTAAATCAACGCTAGCACCAATCAAAATACGTCTAAAATTGAAGGATATACTTCGAAAAGTTTATAAAAAAAAATGTATTAGCCCAACAGGTCGAAACCCAATTACAGGACCAAGTTACACAGTTTAAGTAAGATTATATATACACCTACCAAATAATACATAATAAGCACCCTTAATAAGGGTGTTCTAAAACAGAACAGCGGATAGCATTTCTAGATGTACTAATCGAAAAATGTGGCGCAAGACTGACACACAAAGTATTCCGAAAACCAACGCACACGGATAGGTATCTGCATGCTCTTTCAAACCACCATCCTAGTCAGAAGCGAGGAATTAACTCCACACTAGCAGAACGTGCTCGGAAAATATGTGAACCTGAGCATCTACAGGATGAACTAAAACATCTCCAAACAACCTTGAGATCGAACGGATATAGTGTACCCGAAATCAACAGGGTCATAAAACCGAGGACTTTCACGAGACAAAGTAGGGAGGAGGCTCAAATAGTTGCACGTGCGTATCTTCCATATATTCCTAAGGTCACAGACAGAATTGGAAAACTCTTGGGACAACACAACATAAAAACGGTCTTCAAACCCACCAAGAAAATACAACAAAGCCTTAGGTCGGCAAAAGACAAAACAGACCCACTATCTGCAGCGGGGGTATATCGCATACCATGCACTTGCGGAAAGGTATACATCGGAACCACAAAAAGATCGATGGGAACAAGGCTGAAGGATCATCAGAGGAACTGCAGATTAGGCCAAACGGACAAGTCGGCAGTGGCAGAACACGCGCTCAGTGAAGGAAACCACAAGATTTTGTTTGAGGACGTAAAACTTCTTGCGCCCAACCAGGGATACCATAGCCGACTTGTACCGGAGGCAATAGAGATCCACAAACACACGGAGAATTTCAACAGAAAAGAAGAAGCTGTTAACCTCAACCGAATATGAAATCCCATCCAGAGTAACAAAAGAAAACTACGACATTGCGACAGCAGGCAAAAAGGTGTCAATTAATGTTATCTAAAATATGCTTACCCAGATACGAGAATAAGTAATTCTGAAAGAGCAAAGGATATCAACGACATCAAGCCGACAGGTAGAAAGGGGACAATGTACCAAATCCAGATAAGGTAATTAACGAACAGAACTACCTAAATCAGAATGAATACAATCTTCGCAGACGGAATCTCCAGTCATCTAAGATTATTCATGATGTATAAGCCTCTGAAGAAGCTAGCCACTCGCGCTAGCGAAACGTTAGGAAGAAATTCCAAAAAACGAAGGCCTTCAAACCCGAGTGAAAATTGTGACACTGAACACTTCGGCCGCGAAAGGCTTAACCATTTTGTCAGAATTTGATGTTGATTTTGTGATAAAAAATTCCTAAAATGTTTTCCCTACTTCTTCACTTTTCAATTGTTCATAGTTAACACGTTGCATGCTAATAACGCCTGTGCACGTCATGGTGTTTATCAAGATGCTGATAACGCTCATGTGCGTTTTTTTTTAATATTTTGATGCTGTTAAATACATTCATCAAGGTAACGTTCAAAATGTATTTTGCCACAGCGAAATCGACCCATTTACTGTTATTTTTGGAAGGTGTACCCAACAGAATCAACCAATCACATTAGTTTGGGACATTCGCATGCAACGTGTTGAGGTTCATATAAAGTCAAATATTTCGCGTTTCTGAACTGTAAGATGGCACTGACAAGATATCTTTTTCATACCATAGTTACAGCGATCTTTTATATTTCCATATAAATTACAGTTTTTTGCAACGGTCAACCCTACTGCTAATGCATTGTTGCCAAATCTCAACATTATTCTAAGTACTGCGAAATAGCTCACAGGATTATAAATTATTATCTGGTGATAATTGTGGTAATGTGGTTCAATGCAAATCACGGATAGCCGGATTACTAGTAATAATAATAATTATTACAATTCTTGTTCGTTGTGGAGATGATATTGTGATTTTTTTCTCTTCAATAATGAATTATTTATTTACTATATTATCTACATTAGAGATATAGAATATAAATAATATGTATGAGGCGAAGGGTAGTCTTGACTGACCAGTAATGAAAAAATTCGGATGGATCTTGAAGATGCAGTCAAAATACTGGGCTGTTTAAAATAATACTCTTTGTTATTTGGTCAAGCTTTCGTAAATGATTATTTTCTTTATCTAGACATCAAAATATGAGGTTTATAGTAAAAAGTCAACATTGATGAGACACATACGAAGTCATGATTCATGGTGGAAAACATCAATTCCATTTTTAATCATTATTATAATTATATCGGTTCAATATTTCCTATTATATTTTTTGAAACTTGCACACATAACTCAGTATGTGGTGTTGAGTTTGAACAATGAGGTCTCCATCCAAAACAAATCTGAGGGCGCGCGCAACAAATATCCTGAACTTTGTTGACAGAACACATCAAGGGACATTGAAACCGAATAATGAGGCCCCTGAGGTCTGCATCCAACCAAAATCAGAAGCACTACACCTTTCACCAAATTCACGGACAATATTATTTCTTCTTTTCTTATCTTTTCCAGCTCTTCGAATAGGCTTATTGTTCAGTGGTCTACAAAATATTTCAGTTTTACAGTGCCTCCGTCTTTTTTTGTGAATGTAGACTTCGCGGGACTCATTACTGTTGATTAGCGACCTCTACATAGCCTTGTTAGTGAAACCATTGTTTATATAGAAGTAAAATAGTTAGTCAATGACTGTGTAATTGGTGTTGGACGCAAACGCGAGTGTCTTCTAGCGTGATTAGTTACAAACATGAATATTTGACGTCATTTTAATGCAGGTTTCTTTAAAAAAAACTCTGATTTTAATGCTTTTCCATTGTTTTAATCAAGTTGCGATATGACTTGGAGGCCAGATCACTGAAGTTACGACATGACTTGGATGCGAGCTCACTATCGCCATCTACATGTCGCATCCATTTTGATCCAATTATAATCCCATAAGGTTGACTAACTATATTCTATATAAACAATGCTTCCACCCATGCCTCAATGGTGTATTAAATTACCTTCAAAGAGAAATTTTTATAATTTAAAGTTATCATCAATACTCTAAAATCTGTGAAATCATGAGAGACAACAGTTTTCTACGGTTTCTGAAAAATTAACTATTTCGAGTTGTGCCACTTTTGATGAACATGCGAATTGTTCATAACTATCTTCTATATCTTCTATATAAACAATGGTGAAACTAACAGGGCCTCTAGTTTTTCGTTGGGTGGAAACCTCGGGGAAATAATTTTTCGAGATCAGTGAGTCCTGTCTGTGAATTTGATGCAATTCACAGTGCCTCCATAATTTTGTTGGGTGGAGACCTCGAGAACCAATTGTTTCTCGAATACTGTGGGCCTCTACTGAGTCCTGTCTACGAATTTGGTTAAATTTGTTGTGTCTTCGCTTTTTTGTTGGCTGGAGACCTCGGTGACCTCGTTATTCGAATTCAGTGGCCTCTACTGAGTCCGTGAATTTGGTGAGAGTTGCAGTGCCTCTGGTTTTCGTTGGGTGGAGACCTTGGAGACTTCATTATTCGAATTCAGTGTTCCTTGCTGTGTCCTGTTTGAAAATTTCTGGAAAATTGCAGCGCCCTCAGATTTGTATTAGGTGGAGGCCTCATTTTTCGAGCTTACCCCCGTGCCGAATCATGTCTACAAGTTTCGGAAAATTTGCGTAGTCTTCAATTTTGTAATAGGTGTACTACACCACATTTTTCAGAAACACTGATGTATTTTCCTTGTCTGCAAATTTCCGTTTATTTGCAGAACATCCAGGTTTACCATGGATAGAGACCTCCTTTCGTTCTAAAAGGGGTAATCTGTTCAATCGTGTAGTGTTTTCAAAGGTGGGGACTATTTTCTTTAAAGTTGGTTCATTCTTTTTCTGACGGTTTTCCTGTGCGAGGAGATCTTGGGAATTTTTGGTTTCGCCCCTTTTTTCCGGTTCACCTGTAAATTATTTATTGTATTCATTTCGTTTGTTTTTCTGATATTCGGGGTTGCAGTGTCCATGGGTTTGTTATAGATATAGTCAGTCCGTCCTTGATCTTGCTTAGATTAGATTTGCTTTTAGCACAAACAACAGTATTGTTGGTAAAATTCAAAAAGAGCAGCTAATATGAACAAAATTCACTATAATTTATTTTTATAATAATAATAATAATCTAATAATAATAATCTTTATTATCCAATTTGATGACTCGAACATATTACAGAATGCTATAGCCTATAAGGATAAAAGGCGCATGATCAGTATAAAACTGTTCTACCTCATGAACCTGTAGAAAAAGAAAAAACACAAAAAAATCTAAAGTTATGAACAAACCAAAAATACAAATACAAATAACTATCAAGCTTCCTAAAATTAATTAAAACAAAAATAAAAATATTCTTATAATTAATCGATTACCAGCTTTCTAACAATTTATTTTAGGATTTTTTTTGTGATACAGAAAGCAGCAGATAAAAAATACATAAATCATGTCCGTCGTAGAATTTGTTCATTGAATAATTTATCAAAAACAAGTTTTTTGAAATTGTCGTGGTTCGCTATTTCTTTTAGTTGTGTTGATAGATTATTATACTCTTTGCAGATTTGATAAGAAAAGCTTCTCTGAAATAAATTGGAACTATGATGAGGGATTGAAATATTATTTTTTCTTCTCAAGTTGATGTTATGAATATCTGTTCTGAATCTGATTTTTTCGACTAGATAAGGTGGGGTTCCTTGAGTTATTATTTTGTGATAGAGAGAGATGGAATGTAATTTTCTTCTATTACTCATATTGAGCCAGCGGACCTGCGAGAGTGTGTGCGAAATTCTCTCGAACTTTCGTATGCCAAAAATCAGTCTTAAGCAAGAATTTTGGATTTTTTGGATGCGAAAGCTGTCTCGGACAGTCAAGCAGGGTCCGTAAACGTAATCGCAATAATTAGCATGAGATAAGACAAGAGATTCGCAAAGTACAGTTTTCAGTTTGAAAGTTATCATATGTCTAACGGAGAATAACATTTTGAGTTGTCCATACGATTTCTGTAGGATAGATGATACCTGGTCCGTGAAGCGTAATTGTTTGTCAATAATCAAACCCAAATTTTTTGCTTTCTCAGATATAGGTATAGCTATGTTATTTGAGGTGATTTGAAGATTAGCTGGATCAAAGTCCCCGAAGTACAATACTTTAGACTTGGCCGGGTTTACAACGAGATCATGTTTTTCAGAATATTCTGTGAGAGCCTTCAGGTCAGCATTAATTTTTATTTGCGATTCGCCAACTTCCGATTTTTTGAAAAAGTGATATATTTGGGTGTCGTCAGCGTACATGTGGATAGAGCAGTATTGCATGATAGAAGGAATATTACTAGTATATATGGTATAGATTAAGGGTCCAAGAATAGAACCTTGAGCGACACCGCGGAATATCAATCCTTTTTCAGAGATGGCACCATTATAGGCGACTCTTTGACTTCGCCCAGAGAAGTAACTTTCGAAGAATTTGATTGCTGAGCCGTCAAGTCCAATGTAGTGTAAGATGGATAAGAGTATTTGATAATTTATTGTATCGAACGCCTTACTAAAATCGATTAAGAGAAGTACACCACAATTTCGCTTATCTAGTTGTTGAATTATATCGTCCGTTATTTTAAGCAGGGCGGTTCCACAGCTATATCCGGATCTGAATCCAGACTGTACGCTAGGTAAAATATTAAATGAATTTAAATGTTGCCTGATTTGAGTTTCTACTTCTCTCTCTAGAACTTTGGATAGAGTTGACAGTAAAGTTATTGGTCTGAGGTCATTAAGTTCACAGGGGTTTTTTGTTTTTGCTATTGGTATCACCCTTCCTTCTTTCCAGGTGCCTGGGAAGACAGAATTTTTTAGACAGTAATTAACAATATGAGTTATATATGGGATTAGAAATGGACAGAGAAAGCGTATCATGATGATATTAATGTCATCAGAACCGCATGCTTTAGTTGATATATTGAGAATAATTTTTGCTATTGCGTTCTCATTCACTTCTGAAAATTTGAATTTTGTTATAAAATTTGCTTTTTGATTATTTTTATAAAAGTCGATAATCGAGGTATCAGGATTATTCAATTTATTCGTGATTTTCAAAAAATGTTCATTAATTTCATTTTCATCTGAATGGAAGTTGAAGGTACTATTATTGCGTGCTTTCCCTATTTGAAGTGTTTTTAAAATTTTCCAAGTTTCTTTTTTATTTGCGTTTTTCAATTTAAATTCAACGTATGCCTTCTTTTCATTTCTTATTAGTTGTGTTGATAGGTTTCTGAGTGATTTGTAATAATTCCAGTGGGCAACATTTCTGGAGTGTTTATATCTAGCTAAGGCTTTGTTTCTTAATATCAATATTTTTCAAATTTTTAAGCTGAACTCCGCCTATTATGCCGTTATTTTTCATGTATATAATATAATGTTATTCAAAAACAACTGGAATTGACAATAAAGACGCTATTATGGTTATTATTATTATTTTTCAATTCTGTTTTGCGTCCTGTTATATTTCCAAAACAGATATTTTAAATCGCAAAACATTAAACTTATTACTCACATCCTTCTTCAATTGTGTCCGAGGACTCCAAGGCTTTAGGCGGACTAATCCAGCATCCAACTGATGAACTGACAAACCCATATCAAAGTAACTTTCATTTTCCAAAAATTAAACAAATTACATCGGTTACCGCTGTCTTGAACTATTGGCAACGCTGTACAGTAAATATGACAGTGACAATAATTCTGTGCAATACCTTGTGGACAGTAGCAGAACTATCTTTGTCTCTTCTTTCATGTACTACAGATTTTGGGACAAGATTATAGTCAGTATGCCTTTTGGAGGACAGTATTGTCCGTATATCCACATGATAATAATGCATGAATCAAAGGGTCGTCGTAGGTTCTTCATATTGAAAAATAATAATAATTATTATAATTATTATTATTATTCGGGTACGATTTTAATCAGGCTGCCATGTGTTTCGTGATGATATAATAAAACTGAAATACTCGAAAAACCATTGGCAGGCCGTTGGTATGGTATGGTGTGGTCACGTGAAATTGTATTTGAAAAAAGGAATTCTCCGCCTATCCTAATGGTATGCCAATGGTTTTTCGAGTATTTTACGTCTATTATTTCATTACAAAACACATGGCAGCCTGATTGGAATCGTACCGAAACACATAATTTTTCGAGAATATTATTATTATTTTTTAATATGAAGAACCTACGACGATTCTTTGATTCATGCATCATTATCATGAGGATATACGGACAAAACTGTCCTCCAAAAGGCATACTGAATAAAATCGTGTCCCAAAATCTGTCACTATCCCCCGGTCTAAGAGGAATCACTTACTGGAGCAATTTACCGTTTTTTGACCGAGGTTTTGAAAATCAGTAATAAAAATATAAATCGTTAGATTTCATGTCTGAAAAATAGTGTGAATTGTTTTAGTGCACTGATCTATTGTTTTTGTTATTAATTGATTTGGTCATGACCGCAGGTCATTATCAATTGTTAGTTTGATGACTATCGAATTGTATGACCGTGACTGTGCACACCACATGAAAACAAAACATTTCTATTCATATACAGGGTGTATCTAAATAACACAGAAAAAATCAAAGGGGTGATTCTGTGATGAAAATTAATGTGAGTGTTTGGTATAAAATTTTTTGAAAAAATCCTCCCCGGAAAAGTTACACCCCTTCGAAAAAAAAAATGGTTTTTCTTTTTTATTTCCCTGTATATCAAGCTAAAGACACGAAACTTGGTAAACATTATCTGTCAATAAGAGTACACTTTTTGAAATTTTTTCAACCCTGAAGTATGCTTAAAAGGGGTTGATTATTTCAACCCCTAAGATATTTTTTCTTACAACTTTTTTTTAGATGAAAATTTTTTCTTTAAAAAAGTATGACTGAAAAGCCCAATTCATTGACTAACTTTTTTAACTCTACAAGTTTTTTTCGAAAACTTAAGCATTTATGAGAAAAAAATAAATGAGCTCATGTAATATAGCATTTTATTAAACAACAGCCAACCAAATTATGATTATGACTATGAGACTTCTACAACAAAAAACAATGAACAAAAACCTGTCGAATATCGACAATACAATTATAATAAATGTTGAAAATGACCGCCTTCAGCTTCAATACAAGCATCTACCCTTTTCCTCATAGAATTGCGTATACGATGAAATATTCCTGGAGAATTTCTTATAGTTTCACACCCTGCTACAATGCGGTTTCGCAGATCATCGATATTTTCAACTGGGTTTGTGTATATCAAAGATTTCAGATATCCCCATATGCAAAAATCCAAAGGATTAAGGTCAGGGGAGCGGGCTGGCCAGTTTACAGGTCCTCCTCGACCTATCCATTGATTGGCATATACCTCATCCAGGTGAGTTTTTGCACGTATACTAAAATGAGCTGGAGCACCATCGTGCATAAACCATGAATGTTGCCTAATTTGAATGGGAACCTCTTCAAGAAGAACAGGTAATTCTTCAAGGAGATGACAATATGCTTCACCATTTAATCGTAGCGGAAGAAAATGGGGACCAATTAAATAATTATCAATAATTCCGAGCCACACGTTTAATGAAAATTGATACTGATGATTTCCTTCAAAAAAGCCATGAGGATTTTCGTCAGCCCAAAGGTAATTGTTGTGAAAATTTCTAATACAGTCTCTTAAGAAACTCGCCTCGTCAGTAAATAAAATATTGTGGTGCTTGGCCAATCATATTAATAAGCCACTGACAAAAAATCACACGGGGTAAAAAATCTCGAATCATTAACGACTGCACCCGTTGAAGATGAAAGGGATACAACATTTGTTCTATTAAAATTCTAAAAACAACGGAATGGCTTACATGTAGGACACTAGTTTCTGGGAATTCTTCAATTGAATTAAGTACGGCTTCTTCTACAGCTGCAGTTCTAACTTCTTTAGTACGACCAGAATCATAACTTCTTTTTTCAAAATTACCACGTTCCCGCAAGCGTCGGTGAATAGTTGTGAACGTAGTATGATGGGGTAGTCTACGCTGTGGGTACTGTTCAGCATAAAGTCTTTGCGCTTCCAATGAATTACCGTTAGCACGACCGTATGTAAAATGCATATCTGCCATTTCCAAATTCGAATATGCATTCATATTTTCAATCAACTAATATTTCCTACAATACACAATCATAAAACTTGTGAAACAATAAGATAGGTGACAGAAAATGACACTACACAATCCTAGTGTCAGTATTAATGTTTTTATGCAAAGCACAGGCCACTAGACTTGACGCAAAATACATTCGCGTTAGCTCATCTTTTTGAAAATGCATTGCATTAGATTTTTTTCTCGTAAATGCTCAAGTTTTAGAAAAAACTTGTAGAGTTAAAAAAGTTAGTCAATGAATTGGGCTTTTCAGTCATACTTTTTTAAAGAAAAAATTTTCATCAAAAAAAAAGTTGTAAGAAAAAATATCTTAGGGGTTGAAATAATCAACCCCTTCTAAGCATACTTCAGGGTTGAAAAAAATTCAAAAAGTGTACTCTTATTGACAGATAATGTTTACCAAGTTTCGTGTCTTTAGCCTGACATACAGGGAAAATAAAAAAGAAAAACCATTTTTTTTTATTTTTGAAGGGGTGTAACTTTTTCGGGGAGGGTTTTTTCAAAAAAATTTATACCATACACTCACATTAATTTTCATCACAGAATCACCCCTTTGATTTTTTCGGTGTGATTTAGATACACCCTGTATAAATATAAGGTGATTGGAATCAAGAGTTAGTAATAGACTCCCATAGAGGAGGGAGCCCTAGCGCTCAGTTAGCCTTATAGGCTAGGCCCTTTTGGCCTTAGCTGTAAGTATTGGTTTAGTGATAGTTTTAGGTAAGAGTTTCATTTGTATCCCATATTTTATTATTGAATGTCCCTTATTTTAATTGTGTATATAGCTTTCCCCCGTATCCCAGTTGTTATTTAATAAATAATTATGTTCTGATACTTCCCCTTGATTTACTATTGCTACCATCCGTAGCTACACCCCAAGTCGCATTCAGTATAAGGGAAACAACCCCTTGTACGGCTCAGGATGCTACCATAGCAGCCCAAGTCGCGACAATAGTATGAATAGTTCCTCAATGTTCAGTCTTCTAAATTTCATATAAAAATCACTTGCAAAAACGATTCTTCACAACTGTCTTTGATTTTAAAACAAGATTTTCAGAATTTTTTTAAAATGTGTGGGAACGTTGGGATTGAAAATTCTGAAAAAAATCGGGATCATCTTTTACTTTGACATTGATATGTCATGATATTTGACATGGAATATAATGAGTAGTTTTTGGGAAAACTTAAAAAACCTCTAAAAATTAGGTTTTTATTTTTTTCCTCGAACACTGTTCATCAGATTTTTTTCTACATCTCTCTAATTATTCAATTTGAATGCCAAAATAACTCGATTTTTTTCAGAATTTTTAACCTCGCCGTTGATTTTTACATGGGTTTATATATTATAAAATTTAAACGTTTCATAAACATAAAAGTAGGTAATCCTTAGTAACCCAGTTAACACAAACATCTAGGAGATGTCGCTATGGTAACAAAATGAGTTGCATTTAGACATCACTGTTACCACTTAGTGATGCCAAATGTTATGAAGTGTTCACAATTCTCATCTCATTAGTGTCGCTTTGAGGCATAAAATGTGAAGAAAATTGCAAATCACATTAACATGATTTCTGGTTATTGTGATTTTGTCGGTATAGAAGGAATTAGGTTGGTAACAAAATTGATCGTGACATCATCATTGCGGCACAAATTGGCCAGAGGTGTTTGCCGAGTCGAGAGTCAAGTAGAATTTGTATTTGGTTGACGACATTCTTTAAATATTCTATATGTACTTCTGATAGTGTGTAGTGTTCTGTTCGCTTCTTTTTATTACAATAGTTGAGTCAAATGTGTTTATTAACAGTGTCCAATTATTTTTTCTACCAATTACTGTATCTCTTCAAAGACCGGAACGATGAGTAGGAACTTAGAAAGGTAAATTCAGTGATTTACAGAATTTGGCATTTTCAGTATAGGTACTGATTTCGCCTCGAAGAAAATGCTGTCCAGAGGATTGTAGTTGAAATATAGATTTTTCTACATTTCTGTATATTGTTTTTTTTTTCATGATTCAGACACAGTTTGATAATTTATTTTGTTTCTGCGACGTATATACTAAGAAATCAATTCACACATTTCTTTTCTAGCATTCTAATCCATATTAATAGTAATTGATTAGTAAGAATTATAATATTGAGGTATAATTTCTATTTATGTTGAATCATAGTGAGCTTTGTTTTATTCTTGATATACTGGTGAATCAGAAAGTGAAGAACATTTTTAAATAAGTACCAGTTCATTCGATTTCACATTGTTACATCGAAAGGGTCTCAATGTGCATTCGATTCCGAAGTATAAATGGAATGTCACATTAGGCTGATTTCGAGTCACATTTTGCATCACATTTTGATGTCTCGACATGACCAACGAGGCACCTAATAGACGTTTATGTGATAATAATGGAAGTCACTTTTGCGATTCACTGATGTGATCTGAAACATGAATATGAATCCCACTACCATCTCTGAGACCATTCTGTGTTGACTGGGAATCTCAATGAAATATGAGGGTGTGGCTGCTCAAAGTGGGACACACTGTACAATATTATCTTGCTTGCATGCTGCTGATGAACTGAATGTTTTCTTCAAGACGGACTACAACTCGCACCATTAACGAAACAATAGAGGACGACGAAGAAGCGCGTAACAATGGCAGCCGTGCGATCGCTCCCACGTAGGGCAGACCACGGGAATGACCACTGACCCCTGCAGTCGTCTTCCTGACCCCCGCAACTGCGGCCGCGACCTCCGGTCCGGATGTCCTGCCCTCGAGAAGAAGAAGAGAGCACGCAAACAATTTTTTGCTCGGTACCGTTTTATTGTCACGCTGCCGGCTTTGTGTTGGCTCTTATTCGTTTCGGTGTTTGGAGAAATGTTTGAAAAATATGAGATTTGGTCGGGTGAAAGTGGCGGAAAATAATGTTTTCGGTTCGGATGCAAATATGTTTCATACGAGGACTGATCATAGGCCAAGCTGTAGATAAAAATAAGGGTAAAACTTCCGTTACATTGAGCATCTGATTTTCAAAAAAAATTTTTTGGAACTTTCGTATTTCGGGCTGTTTTACAAAAAATCTAAATGAAATTTTTGGCGGTCTCGTCTATTTTCGAAGATGTAGGGCAATTTTGTTGAGAAAGTTCACCATTTGACAGATCGAATTTCTGTTATTGAAAACACATCAAATTTGCCCTTCTTCTGATAAAAACATTACACACACTCTTATTTATTGGCTTTTATCACTTTTTAGTACAAAAAACTATTACTTTTTCAAGAAATTCGTTCTTCTTCGGATCGTTACAATTTCTAGCTATTTTTTATTGTTTTCACTAAATATCCGGTATTTTAATTTTTATAATGGTGGTAACGTGATTGTCATTCTTCGTGTTTCCTCGGCTTTCGCTTTCTTTTCGAATTCAAATGTCAAATAACTCAAATTTACCATTTGGTTTTCTGGAAAAGTATGGAATATGGGTAAAATCCGGATTTTGACGAAATTTTCACTGATGCCTTAAAACATTACCGAAAAGCAATATTCAATAAAAAATTTCCGTGGAAGACCTTTTTCTATTAAAATACACAAACCCAATCTGTTAGACGTAGTAGGTACTCGTTGTGAAACGCACTGTGTTCCTTTTATGAATACAGCTTATATGAGTAAAGTAATTGTGAAGATTAAAAAAAGGAAAGAATTGGTCATTATTCAATAGAATGAATTGAAAAAAAAAAGGTTATAAGATATCTTTACATTTTGTTTGTCAGAAATGTTAAATGAGAAAGCTGTCATAAATAGTAAATAATGGAATAAAGGCTCGTTCATATCCTTGCGAATTTTCGCATTTTTTTGCGATTCGACTCACACGGTAAAAAAATTGCGGTGAATGATGAATCGTAACATATCATTTTCTAGTATTTGGGGTTGGATATTACTACATTACTGAAACATGACTTGATGATTCATCATTAATCGCAACTTTTTTCTCCGTTGAATCGTAAGAAATGCGAATATTCGCGCTCGCTTCGCCCGACATTTCGCAAATCCGCGCGTGCGCGGATTTTCGAAATGTCGGGCAAGCGCGCGCATTCCTATTACCACTTCACTAATTTATCGATTTCTCTCAACATTATCTAGACACGCTCACCCCCCATAGGTTGGTGTTGAACAATTCAAGAAATAAGCGAGCGAAGCGAGCGCGCTTGCCCGACATTTCGCAAATCCGCACGAGAGTGGCCAGCTAGATCTCCTGATCTAACCCCACTAGATTTCATTTTTTGGAGATACTTTGAGTCATAAGTTAACAGACTCCATATTACATTATTACGAATGAAATATCTTTCATATCTCGAACATACGGTTATCTAATATAAGAAAAAATATGCATGAAAAAATGCGTTCTATTATCAAAGTAGGATAATGCCATTTAAAAAAATTATAATGACGTCATAACTCGAACAGCGATGACGAATTCAAAAATTTGAATATACCAAAAAATGCGCAACTAAAAAATAAAATTGACATGTTTTTTTTCTCTAAAGGCCATATAGACCGTCAGATAGTGACAGATTTAGGTGCCCCATTTTCACATACAAGCCTTGAATATAATTGAGAAGTACATCGATGTTGAGTAAAATGGAGGGAAATTTACGAGTGGCTCCTGTGGAAAACATATGGAAAATTCGATTTTCCATATTTTAACGCGAGCCGTGTTCATCTAATCATTAATTAGTAGAACCTGGCTTCGGAAGATCAAAGGCTTGAGTGTTGAAGGTGGCTAAAGGGTTAAAATAAGGCTGTAATCTTGTAAAGATCTAGATTTTAACAGATTTTCCCACGCAAGCCCATCGAAATTATGAAAACCTACATCGTCACTAGACCGAAAAACATAATGGCTTGAGTGCCGCGAATGGAAAAGTAGATTTTGTCGTTGGAAAATTTAATGGAAATTCTTTTTGATTTTTCCATATGTTTTCCCCACGAGCCACTCGTAAATTTCCCTTCATTTAACTCAACATCGACTTACTTTTCAACCCTATTCGAGGCTTGTATGTGAAAATGGGGCACCTAAATCTGTCACTATCTGACGGTCTAATATCAAGCGTTTAACGAATTTTTCCCAATCTTTACGTACTCACTGTATATATGGCAACAGATGTGATTAGCGCCTATTCGATATGCATCGATTCGAAAATTTAACGTAAGAAATTGATCGGGGAAAGGACAAAGCTTTAGACTGAATTCATATAAATAATTTAATCTCCCAAAATTGTATAATAAATAATATTAATTGGTCTCATACATTTGCGGCAAAAAATCTCACCCCGCGTTTTCACCAAAAGAATAACAACTATTGTGTGGCACATGCTCTTCGAAAAGTGAATAAAAAATTCAAATCACCGGTTACTACAAAATGTTTTTTGTAACATCTGGCTGCACTGTACGTCAGACAGTAGTCCGCTCTTGCCCTTATTAACCGAAGAATAAGGGTACAAAGGGTTCAGGTATGAAAAAAAGTCTGGGACACTTTGACCCACACGAATGTTTTTTGTTAGTCGAATAAGGGTTGGTGTTAATCACGGTCCATATAGTTATTCCGTTGGAAGCTGGCAGATATTAAGATAAAAATTATTTTAATATGCTTACATCTTATTCATTTTATTTATACAAATTTGATTCAGCATGTACATTTTACTGTTCTGGTACGTTTTTATTTTGTTTCTTTTCATTTTGTAATACCACATAACCTTGTCGATAAGATTTGTTTCTTATGACAATAAAGCTTATGATTGATTAATAGCTTCTAATGATAAACTAGCAGAACACCACTAAGGTAAAATTGAAGTAATTTTCAAGTTTGTGTAGTATTTTTATATGATTTTAAATTCCAATATTAGTATAGGCAATCAAAACCAAGTACATTTTTGCAATTACACAGCTACGAGGAAATAACGTTCAATACTACACTCAAAATTAAAAATGATATGTAGATATACACTGGGTGCCTGTCTGTATCATGTCTGCAAAAACATATACGTTACCGTGGGAAAGGTAAAAAAACTGAGGGGTAGAATTCCGATATAAAAAACCTGTATCTAACGTCCCGTTTTCTATTATGCAAATGGTATTGTAGATTTGCCATCCCGGAACTTTCTAGCACACACTAACGATGCTTATGTGGGAAACAGTCATACCCCATGTTTTTTTCGGAAGTTTTTGTACCAAGTGATTAAATGGTGTTATTTATATTAGGAGCTGATATGTAAATTTTTGGTGTACTGAGAATGACGATAAATTGTTGGTGATTTCTCAGGTTGCACTTTTTTGTGCAACGTCTCCGGTACGTTGAAGTAACAAAAAAAACACCTTTTTATTAATTGGATTTTAATTCAATTAAGGCAGTGGGGTGAAATTTTCATTAAAAAAAAACCGGTAGGTATTCTTTATTCTATCTGAAATGAAGAACTATAGGCAATTTTTACTTTTACATTATGTTACTCCTTTTTGTTTCGTACACATTCCTAGATGAACTTCTTAATAACGAAGTTTTCGCCATGAGTTGGATTTTTTTTTGTGCGATAAGTGGAAAAATTAAAGTAATGCTGATATCCACTTGATAATATATTGTTACGATGTGACAATGGTGGTGAAAAATTGTTGTACAGAAAATTAGATTTTTTTGTTCGACAACCAACGAGGAAAAACCAACAAACTGCCTGTTCAAACAAATATTAGTCCAAGCATTCTCAATGAATTCTACTGTACCCACTATAGCTGGAAAATTAACGTCTCACTTAGTTTTACACACAACAAGGCCATGATTCTAGAGGGCGTTCAATTCTAGTTTTTTTCACAATTTTTTTTTCAAAAATGTCTTAAAAATTCAGTTACTTTGAAGCAATTTTTTGGGTAGAAGAACATATAATTTCAAAAAACATCACAGCATGTACATAGATCAACGTTTTACCTTTCTTTTGATACCAAATTCATTTCGATTGGTTAAAGATTGCTACATATTATCGCGCTTATGGCTTCTTAAAGAAATCAAAAATAAAAAAATCTGTAGGAGTCGACGAAATATTGATTAATATTCTAGAAAATCTGCGATATCCTGCAATGTGTTTTAGCGAAATCAATGAATATTTCTTCCAGAAAAGGCATATTTCCCTCATGTTTGAAAACAGCATGTGTATTAGGTACCTTTTTTAAGAGTGGATGATCCTTGAAGTTATCGAAAGATGTCCCTTTTGTATACCATATCAAAGGTAACCGAAAAATTTTTCAAAAAAAGACCAGAAAATAATAATATATTATCTAGCGTACAATTTGGATTCCAGTCATCAACTTTCACTAACGATGCAGTTTTTAATCTTCTGGACTCTATCCATCTAAAACTGAAATGTTGGAGCAGAATTATGTAATTTCTCATATTATGGGATTAGAGCTATTGTCCATGATTGGATAGAATTACGTCTCTTAGACAGGATGCAAATGGTAAGAAAGAAAAATACGACTTCGGGGAAATCAAATATCTTTTGTGTTGTGCCTCAAGGATCAGTACTCGGACCTATTATCTTTTTTTGAAAGACATAGCAAGTATCGATATTTCAGGGAAGTTCACAATGTTTGCTGAAGATAAAACCCTAATGTGGCATGGGAACGACATATAGATGCGCTGAAAGACATAATAGAAAAGGTAAAAAATTGGTGTGTTGACAATTTTCTGAATTTCAATGCAAAGAAAACTGATATTCTAACATTCAAATTCAACTATGATAGCTTGTATTTAGAAAACTGAGCAATAATAAGTCAAATATTAAGTTCTTGCGGGCATAATGGCATAATTCTAGATGTTAAATTGAAATGCAATAATTATATATGAGGATTAATTGAAAAATGTTTAGCCTACTATAGAACCAAACAAAATTTCAATGTGAAAATATTTTATTACTCAACATATTCTCCTCTTAATTGGATACATTTATTACAGCGAACCTGCAACGTCTCTAGACCTTTCAAAAAAAAATGTTTCTTCTTGGTCTGCAAACCAGACCTCCACAGCTTTTATTACCTCCTCGTTGGAAGAAAATTTACGACCTTGACGAGGAAAGAGATGATAGTCGGACGGAACCAAATCTGGTGAATGGGGGGTATTTAGTAATTCTTAGGGTTTGAATTACGAATTTTTTTAATGGCAACATGAGATTTGTGTGCAGGGGCGGTGTCCTGCAAAAACAAAACACCTTTGGATAGCTTTCCGCGTCTTTTCTCTTTAATTTTTTCCCGTAGAGTGGTCAGTAATGTCGAATAGTAATCTCCAGTTATTGTTCTACTCTTATCCAAAAAATCAAACATGATTACTCCATGGCAATCCCAACAAACTGAAGCAAGAACTTTTCCAGCAGATTTTTGGACACGAAACTTCTTAGGTCTTGGAGAACCGCAGTGTCGCCATTCCATCGATTGTTGCTTTGTTTCTGTATCGTAGAAATGTACCCAAGTCTCATTCATAGTAACAATTCGGTTTAACAAGTCTACATCGTTTTCAAATCGAGCACAGATCGAACGCGATGCTACTACCCTTTCACGCTTTTGGTCAACATTCAAACATTTGGGGATCCATTTTGCAGCAATTTTTCTCATGTCCAAATTGACGTGAACTATATGATGAACGCGTGTATGAAATATTCAGTGCTTCAGATATCCGTTTTAGCCCGTTTAGTCTGTTAAAATCATGTCATGAACTGCATCGATATTATCGGAGACTGACACAGAAACTGGCCTTCCCGATCGGTCATCATCTTTAATGGAAAATTTGCCTCTTTTGAAGATTGCAGTCCAATTTTTCACGGTCGCATACGAAGGACATTGTATTAAGCATATCTTCCTAAATCTGCTTACCTCTTAACCGTTTTAAATACAGGTACTTGATGATGGCTCGATAATCCAATTTTTCGATATTCACAATTTTGGTGGTTATATTTTTTCAATTAATGTATTGCGTAACTCTGGTTTACTTTTTTGACGTCAAACTTTACACTGACACTTCTAATAAATAATTGTTCGTTGCTATGGTAACGCAATATTTTGTTTATAATATCCTTGAACAAAAACTGTCCAACTGTTAGAAAATAACTAGGATTTTCTATTGCTACAGCATCCTATTCGGCATTAATTCAGTCTCAGTTCTGATTGGCATCCCTTTTTGGGGCGTCTTTCTGGGACTTCTGCAGCCTACAACTGTACAATTCTGTTTTTGTAATGCAAAAAAGAGCAATTCTCTATTTATGCCGAATTAAAAACTGCGATCACTGCAAATCTCCATTTGAGTTTCACAAAATTTTATTTAGCATCTTCATACATGAAACCTTGTGATTTATGAAAAAGAAATATCTAAACATGTCAAGTCTCAGAGCCCACGAAACTAGTCAAATTCTGACATTTCCGAAATCTTCTCTAACAAAAAATTCATTGGTATTTGAAAGTAAAAAAAATTCAATAATTTGCCGATTAATTTGAAGCAAATGTGTGACTTACCTAGATTCCGGAAAGCAGTTGAAGATATATTGTGTATAAAAGCCTACTATTTCCTACAAGAATATTGTGACATATTTGATACAGATTAGAAAGTTTTTATTATTATAATGTGTTTGTAATAATTGGTAAAACACAGTAATGTTTTTCCATTTTGAACCAATCTTTAAATTTATACCTTTTCCATTCTACCACTGACATATTGTATATTAGTATAATTACGCTTCGTCAATAAGATTTTCTCAGACAATAAAGCACATTTTTGAGTGATTCATTTATTGATATCCACAACAAGGACATATATATCGTCTGCATACATAGTGACGGGAATATCTTCACATAGTTTCTCAATACTATTCACGTATAAAAAAATAACACTGGCCCTAGACTAGATCCTTGTGGAACTCCCATATCAATATTTACACAAGAGTGGATTTTTTATTGTAGTTACTCATCAACGTCATACAGTGATCTGATATTATTTCAAAGTTCAAGAAAAGCGAATGTCCGGATTTTCAGATCAATAATTTTACCGAAGAATAAGTTTGTTTAGAACCAGCTAAATTCAGAGTTTACTACTATTATAATTTATTTTTTCTTTGGTGTTTTGGCATCGACTGCTATGGTCATTAGCCATGTGTTATGGGTAGGCCTAGTTACTAACTCCATACGCCACCTTAGGAGCAGCACTGTTAATTGGAACTAGAGTCCCTGTATTTGACATTAGATCGTATATTAGAGTCGGGACACTCTTTGACAGGACATTGAAAACACGCGTTTTAGGTTATATCTCAAAAATTATGGTAAAAGCAAATATTTTTTAAATGGCGAATTTTATTAGTCAAACAAGAACAGAAGATATATCTATACCGTTGATGTGACAACGGTCGAACGATAGTATTGACAGTAGAAAATATATTCCCTTCTCTGTCAACAGTGGCGTTTCGTAAAAAGGGTGAGAAATCTCTTACTGATCAAAACACGCAAGCAGAATATCTGCACAGGAGGATTTTTCAACGAGATTTGAAGAGTTCGACGTGAGATGATTTCGATCGTAGAATATTAAAACCAATAATTTTTCACTTTCAGACTAGTAATGATAGATATATTCCAACGACGATGATCGTATCATTCATTTATCCTACCCCACAGTTTTGGGAAGACATCATTTGTGAATGGATGTATTACTCGCAACCTTAGCCGAATTCATTTTCATATTCACAATAGTCGATATTTTTTCATTACGAAGAATTTTAGAATGTTATCGAGAGCTTTCGTGGAAAATGGATGAGGCACTCCTACCTGCATTTTGTCTGATTTGCAGTATCAAACTGACGATCATTATCTGTATGCAATAACAAATAAAATTTATTTGAAATTTCATTTATTTTCCTTGTAACCCCAAATTTTTGAAAATGCAAATTATATTTTTATTCAAAATTACTGGAAGATATCACTTTTTGCTGACTCGTTTAGGGTGTGATTAATGTTCAACAAATGATTGATCAATAGATTATTCAAATTAAGTGAATATTAAACCAAATAGGACATGAGGTGACAGATGTGCCAGGCTGCAAAACACAGAACCCAAGAGGAAGATAAACTATAAATAAATTGATATCAAACTTGTGTGGGAAGGCAAAATAAATATGCAGAAATGATATCAAATACTTCAATTTCCTTTTCAAAAAAAGAATACAATGGGCTGAAGGCCAAAAATGATTAGCTGAAGGCTATAAAATTGAGGAGCTGAAGACTATAAAAATTGAGTACATGAAGGCTATAAAAATTGAGTAGCTAAAAGCTGGAAAATTCAGAATATTCGTTTCTTTTGACATTAACGATATTGAATCCAATGGATGAACATATGTTTATAATTTCTAATAAGTGTTTTGCCAAAGATTCTCCCTTCATTTTCTCCTATGTGAAATGGTATGATATGAGTTGTTTCCATCCATTTGAAACTCCACCTATCAGGACAGCCAAAACATGAGTAGCTATTTCTGTCCCTTTTTCTAACGTTTCCCTTCCCATATAAGTGCAAGTAGCTACACAGTAGGTACTGTTCTCCAGGTTCAATAATAATGAAGTATTTCATGTTGTGAATTGAATGTGACTTATTTTACGATTCAACGTTTTTATACTAATGCTTAGTTCAGTTTCAATAAGGTTTCAAAGCCAGAAGTACCACACGTGAATCTAATAACTAATGCTACCTCCACGGTCTCAGGTCGCCATCTTTTTTCATTACGGATTCTATTTTTATTTGGAAGTTGATCTGAATTCAAGTCAAATTTTCCGTAAATATTCAACTTTGTTTGCGAAATTTCATTTCTGATTTGAACTCGTTCTACCATTTGTTTCAAAAAAATATTTGAAAGTTTTTTTTCTTGTATGAAAACTTCATACTAGACCGATTTTAACTCTAACTCGTCGTTTTCTTTCAAAACATTGAAAAATACATCTTACTCCATGCACAGAAAATTTTGAAATGATCTAGTACCAAGTGGGTCAGTCTCTTCAATCGTTCTTGAAACAGAAATAGCATCAGTTTTCAACTTCTCTCAAAATCTCCTTTATGGAAGTGAACCTGTTTATGGAAAATATTATTAAACTCTGAAAAACCTTGTATACATTCAGTCGAGTTTTTCTCGATTGGTGGAAACTCTTCTGACCAAAAGTTTTACAAATTCAATAGATATTAAGCAGGATCTATAGATTGTGTCGCAGCCGCTTCCGCTGCCGTAGCCGTTGCCGTATCAGCAGGCAAAATTATGACCAATTCATAGTTTTATTTTTTGTTCATTTAGCGCCAACTGTTTTCCTTCATGAACATATTTTTATAATTCTTATCCTTCAGATTATATAGATGTGGAAACTGTTCTAGTAGGTTAGGGATTACGCCTACATCAACATCTATATTTTAATTCTTGCTCTCAAACTATATAGACAAATACATAACCTTAATTATGTGAATTTTCGTTTATTTTTGACACGGAAATTTTGAGTTTGAATTTCCGCTGCCGCAAATATTCGATTTTGAAAGATACCGTCACAGTTACTTGGATTACGTGTTCCTCAAAACATATTTTCACATATTACCTCCCTGACGATACGCCCTTGTGCTCATTCGGCCTCACAAGTTAGACATAACCTAAAACGCGTTTTTTTGATGTCCTGTCAAAGAGTGTCCCGACTCCAAGTAGACTAAACTTTATCTTACTAGGAGAGTTTAATCCCTATAAGACAATGGTGACACTAATAGAATGAGATGAAAGAACATTTGTGACATAGATGGACATGTCATGGCCGCCATTCTCTATAGACAGTGACGGACTAGCGCACTCCGCACACTTGGTATGTGAGAACATGTGACAGTTTTGTTTCTTGGTTCGAGTTCGACTCTGTACTCAGGTCCAAGTACGTCACTATGACGCGTCGATGCTACAAGATTCTGATTGGCTAGAGCTTATTAAACGCTCCTTGTTCTCTACTCTCTTTGTCCTGACTCTAATATACAATCTAATGTCAAATTGCATACAGGGACTCTAATTGATGGAACGCAACAGGACTAACCCCAGTCACTATTATAATTATTGGTAATTTCATGTAAGTATATGAGTTTTTTTACTTATATCGACGTGATTTCATGAATAATATTTTCCAAGAAGAATGAATGCAAACACATAACGACAAAAAGCACTTTGAAATAACCTAAACCGAAGTTCAATAATTAAAAAGGCCTTGCAATGCTCAGATGAATAATGCATTCAAAAAACGTGACCAACCAAAATGTTTGGGGATGATGTCCAGATTTATTTTGTGGCCTAAGCTTTGGTCGGCTGGGAGAACTTAACTTCCATCACATTATAACAGGGTGGTCGTTTTTATGGTAGTTTTAACCTTCCTCTTTTTCAATCACTTAATTGTTTTGACGCAATAATTTCATTTTTATCATGAATTCTGATTCCGTCATACCTCCGACCTGACAGAAAAATCATCGTGAAGCAGAACTTGATAACGACTGTAGATTTTAACAGTTGAAACGTCGTGATTAAAAATTGCAGATAACTGAATTTTTCTTTGTTCTTTTTTAGACAATAAAAGTCCAGAATAATCTTACTCAATAATAATAATAATAAAAAACGAACATTGAAATATATTTCTTCACATGAGGTGTTCGAAATATCTACCAGCTTCTCCTACACACTGGCGACACCATTACTGAATGCTTTTTGCCGAATTAATTAGTTCAATAGGAGTGAGAGATGCAAAACTTTGCATTACTGCCGCTTTCAATTCGTATCTAGAGTTGGTCGGCAATTTAAAAATAAGATCGTTCAACCTTCCTCAGAGGTAAAAGGTTAGGTCCGGTGATCTGGCCTGCCAACGGTTGGGTCCTTGGTTGGCTATCCAATTATTACCAAAATTTGTTTCCAAAATATTTTTGACAATTTCATTGTTGTGAGGCGAAGCCCCGTCTTGTTGAAAATATATTTTCCTGAGCTCCATTAGTGACAATTCATCAACAAGGGGTTCTATATTTTGCCTTCAAATTTCTAAATACCCCATTATAAATGAACGGGCCGATAATTCTACCCCTGAAAACACCTGCCCACACACTAAATCCAAATCTTCCTTGACTTCTCTGCTCCACAATTAAATGAGGATTTTGTTTTGCCCATGTATAAGAATTGTAGCGGTTGAAAATGTCGGCATTGCTTACATGAGCTGCATCTGTCCAAATTCATTTTAACGAAAAATCACGCACCTGGTTACAATTTTCCAGGAACCACTGGCAAAAATGAATGCGGGGTTCAAAATCACCTGGTCTCAGTTTGTGAACTTTTATGGTCCTGTATGAATTTGTGCTTTCTCAAAATCCGCCTAACGTTAAACTGTAAAACTGTAAAACTGTAAACTGTAAAACTGTAAAACTGTAAAACAGTAAAACTGTTGATATTTTCAAATTTCACGTTGACGTTTTGGGATTATTTTCAACAGCTTCCAATTTCGTATCTCTATTTGATGCACATAATTTTGGTCTTTTCTATTCAAAATGACCACCATCAATTAAGTTGTGTCGCTATCTTCCGACTTGCACCTCGGAATTCCGACTTACAAGTCGGAATTCCGATTTGCATCTCGGAATTCCAACTTACATCTCGGAATTCCGACTTGCACCTCGGAATTCCGACTTGCAACTCGGAATTCCGACTTACAAGTCGGAATTCCGTCTTGCATCTCGGAATTCCGACTTGCATCTCGGAATTCCGACTTGCATCTCGGAATTCCGACTTGCAACTCGGAATTCCGACTTGCAACTCGGAATTCTGTACCTGAGCTTTGAGGCCAGCAGATATTCCAGTTATTTACTTTGGAAACAAATTTGAAAAATTATGTGTCGTAGGGGACCACAAGCCTTTCCAAATAGTGTAGAGAAATCCACCCCATAGCAAATTGTCTCCGAGGAATCATCCCTAATTTCAGTTTTTTGAATTGCACCCCCATATTTGTTGTTGTTTAACTCATAATCTTTTTTATTTCTTATTCAACGATAAATCATAATAATAAAATGTATTAATTTGGCTGAATTAATTGTTCCACATTGTGGAGACAAGAAAAAGAGGATGGTAAAGAAAAATAGACAACAAAATGTAAACTTTTTTTTTTTTATTCTTACAGTATCTGGATCACAAATTGTTATCAGTCGTGATACTGTTGTTAAATGTCAAAATGTCTTTCACCTTCACTACAAACGAATACGTTGATATGATTTTAGCTTTTGGTGAATGCCACAAGAATAAAGGTACGCAGTGAGGATGTATAAGCAGCGCTTTCCTGGTCGTCGACAACCAGGCCGCAATACTTTTTCTCATGTAGAAAACACAATGCGAACGGGATCACTGAGGACTGAGGAAAATTTTATAATTGTTTTGGCCTACGCCGAAGTACATCCTCATATTTCGGTTCGTGCGTTGGCGGTGGATATTGGGATCAGTAAGAATTTGCAAAAAGTACAGGTATAATCTTTCCAAAATCCATTTACACCAAGGACACAGATCTACATATTTCGAAAGACGAATGGCAGTCATTGCACACATTCAAATTTTATTCCAAGACAATCCCAACTTCCTCAATCAAATCTTGCCATTATGGGCCATTATGCCATTATGCCATTATGGGCCGTGGTACGCCTCGCAAGCGTGGGGTCGTGGGTTCGATCCACCGATTCACCGGTCTCGTGCATGGCATCACACATTAAAAGGTAAGGGCTGCGTCTTCCCTAGCTCACACAAGTATCTCGAAGACTTCCGAGGGTTGCGCGTAGGGGTGCAATCGGTTGACGGAAATAACAATTTTAACAATTTTTTTTAATGGCACTGTTAAACGACATGGTCACAAGACAACTCTCACTGGATAAGAGGAATCAATTTTCTCATCGGTCCCCATCAGCCATATAGATCTGCATTTTTTTCGGAAAATTGTATTCCTGTACTGTTAAAAGAAGAAATACAACAAATGTGGCAACAAGATGATGGATGCTGCTGCACATGACCATATTATAGGTACTACTTTCCTCAATAATATCTTTCAAGATCGTTGGATTGGAAATAGTGGCCCTATGGGCTGCATGTTCTCCAGATCTCACGCCACTGGACTTTTTCCTACAGGGATATTTGAAATGAGTGGTACTCGAAACTCCAACAATAACTGTTGAATATTTGATACAGAAAATGATTATAGCTTCCTGTACTCCCGCACTGATTCGGCGACTTGAAGCTTTTATGACAAGTGCTGGCAAATATTTGAACAATTTCTGTAGTGTAATGTATTATTCAAAACGCAGATGAGTTTATAAATTAATGTTTCATTTGTGTCTTTTCATTTCCCATAATTCTGTATGCCATTCCAGCTTCTATGATATATATTGTTTGGCAGTGGGTGGTTTTTGCTATGCTGCACGAAAGAGATTATGATCTCGTACAACAAAAGGTTTTTAAATTTTTATTTTCTGTAAATAACTGAAATATTTGCTGGTTTGAAAGCTCTGGGACACCCGGTATATTATATTATTCAAATTATTATAATTGAAAACGTCGTGGGACAAAGGATTTTAAAGTACCTGTATTTCTTGGAAAAATCGTTTCAGACTACAAGTATGACAATTCGTTGAAATTGTTTTATCAGGAGGAACATAAAAATGCCAAAATATACAGGTTGTCGCTTTAATTATTTTGAATCTGATGTAACGTGACCGAAAAAAAAAGCTCATTGGGTACCATGATATCAAAAAAACTGCACGAATTGCTTTAATTCAGAACCCCAAAATTACAATTCTCCACTACTTTCGAGTTCCGAGATATTCCCTGTTATAATCTTCGTGGGACACCCTGTATATTATATTATTATTATTATCAACATATTCGAAACAATAGATTCAATTCGAAAGAGAAAGTTGTATATGAATCCAAATTCCGAGATGCAAGTCGGAATTCCGAGTTGCAAGTCGGAATTCCGAGATGCAAGTCGGAATTCCGAGTTGCAAGTCGGAATTTATTTCGAAATGAAAATAAAATTAGTTGTGGCCCTTCTACGCTTTCGTAGCTTACCTCTTAACCCTTTTAAATACAGGTACTTGATGATGGATCGATACTCCAATTTTTCGATTTTCACAATTTCGGTGGACATATTTTTTCTTTTAATTTATTGCGTAACTCTGGTTTTCTTTTTTGACACTGACACTGACACTTCCAATTAGTTATTGTTCGTTGCTATGGTTACGCAATATTATGTTTATGCAGGTAACTGGTCTAGGCTAACTAGATATCAATACATCCTCGTAGCATCGAAAAATATATAACACTTCCAAGAGACAGCCAGAAAAAAAATAGAGAATGGATGTGATTATGTTTCAAGGAATCACGGGTATATTTTCCTAAATAGAAGTAATTCAGAAAGAGAAAATACCACAGTCTTGCGGTTAATGGAGGAAAACATCAATTGTTTTATCAGAGCATCAAAAATTGTCAAAATGATATGAATAAAAAATTGATAGGCCATCGGAGCATCGGATTCTTTCGAGAAAAGGAAATAGTAATACGTCGTGAGTCACGAGGTCGTTGAGTATCATCAGGTGTCACGATATGAACCCGCCACTACACCGACTGGCGATATCTGAGCGTTTGACATCTAACATTCTTCTCGTTCAGCAGGCCAACGTTTCTACCCACGTGTATTTTGCTCTCCTAAAAACCAACACAATGTCGACACGATGTGGAAAAATCAATCAGGTTCGATGCGAATATAGCAAGGAGATATCATGCGGAAAGTAGAAAATGAATCAGGAGTTAATAATAATAATAATAATAATAATTCTTTAATTCCAGATCATTGTTACATGATATTGGAAGAGTAATAACATTTTCAACAACAAAGCTCATATGTCTTTTTTTCGTAAAGTGGAAAATGAGCGACTACTGTGGAAATATTTATTATTTTCACCTAATTTTGGTACTTATACGAATGACAATATTTCGTTACTAACAGCAAAATAAGACAGTAAAAAGTAGAAATTGCGATGGGATGTGAACTCGTGAAATCCGTGATGACCATGTCCCACCACTCAATTGACACCACTGAACTATTTGGTCTTAATGTACAAAACGATAATTTCCATCTTAAAGCCATTCCTCTAGCAGCATTGATTTTGTGAATCAAAATATGTCTGCTGTAATGATAACTTTGAAGCCTTTTTTGTACAGAACAGAAAATACTGGAGGGTCATATTAATGTGGATGGAAAAAATGTGTTTTATTCGATAAAACATAATTATTATTAGTAATCAGGTTGCCTTGAAACTTTGTTAAAATACTATTTGACAAATATTCTCAATTATATCATAACAATGTCATAAATTATTGTGACTGTCAACTACTGTTCGAATATTTTTCGAAATGCCGTTTTCCCATCAAGAAAAATGTTAGAATCCTACTTGGTTTGCCAGAAGAATAGTGTAAGAGCACTCCAACACTACAGCAATTCGTTCCCCGATCGTGAATTACCTAATCGGAGTTTTTTTGCTGTGCTTCATCGTCGATTCAGGAACAATGAAAAAGTTTTTGAGAAGAGGAGAACTAAAAAACGTTTTGTAATATCTGAAGATACAGAAATTGACGTTTTTTCCTTCTTTGAAGTATATCCAAATAATTCCATCAGAGATTTATCTAGAGAAATAGCTGTTCCACTGTCTGGTATTCAACGAATTCTGAAGAAACATAAGATTTCTCCTTATAAGGTAAGACTAGTGCAAACACTAGAACCTGGTGATCCTGAGAGACGATTGGGGTTTTGTCGGTGGTTTATGAACAAATGCAGACAAGATCCAAACTTCTATAGAAATATTATATGGAGCGATGAGACTATTTTGTCAAATCGTGGGATGTATAATAGAAAGAATTTCCATTATTGGAGTAGACATAATCCATTTCTAGTCCATCCCCACAATCCGCAAAGACGATTTAGTATTAATGTTTGGTGTGGTTTATTTAGAGGCAGAATTATCGGTCCTTTTCTGTACCATGGTTTTTTGAACTGAACTCGTTACATTAATTTATTAACGCTGAGAACAAATCCAAAGTTGCCTGGAATATAATTAAACAGACTACGACATTCAATAATATGAGCAATTGTTTACCAAGATACATCGAAACTGAAAAGGGTAGTAGTGTTTATGGAGGTCATGAAATTCCTCAAGTCTTTAACGATTTTTTGTTGACTCTGTCAAATCACTAATTGATGATACTAAGCCTGTTGGAGAAGATCATCACGACATAAAAACTAACTCATTTTTTCTCCATCCGCTGGACGAAACTGAACTTTTCGATATTCTTAAGTCTATTTCGTCTAAGAAATCTAGCAGAATTGATCAATTGCCTGGAAAAGTCTTCTTGCTTGTTGCTGGGCATATCATCGAACCACTTACGTATTTAGTAAATTTATCATTTCTGGAGGGATCATTTCCCTCATGTCTCAAATACGCCATTGTTATTCCTGTTCACAAAAAAATGATAAACATTTGATTTCTAATTATAGAGGTATTGCATTGCTGTCTTCATTCTCGAAATTATTCGAAAAATCCTATCTCAACAGACTTGTATCCTTTTGTAAAAAGTATAAGTTGTTCTCAAAGAGTCAATATGGCTTTCAGGCTGGTTTATCAACTCAAGATGCTACTCTCTCTCTGATCAATCACGTTCTATCTAAATTTGATAATGGTGAAAAGACTTTAAGTATTCTTTTTGATTTGTCACGTGCATTTGACACCATCAATCATCAACTTCTTCTTGATAAACTTTATGACTTGGGTGTTCGTGGTCATAGTCTTAAATGGATTGAAACTTATTTATTTAACTGGCAGAACACAATCAGTTAAGGTTAGGCTCGAATCGGGAACTTATTATTCTGAAAATCGTAATATCATAACAGGAGTCCCGCAAGGTAGTGTCCTGGGTCCTACCCTCTTCCTTCTATTTGTAAATGACATATCTAATATTAATCATCCAAATTGTACCGTACAGTTTGTGGATGACACGTCCTTCATATTCAGTTCTGCTTCATGTAAAGGGTTGTCTGATCAGGCAGAAAATGCAGTTGCTAATATGCTAAACTACTGCTCCAGAAACGGCCTTGTATTAAATAAAAATAAAACGAATACCGTTGTTTTCTCTCTGAGAGAGTTGGATTGCAGTATATTGGTAAGAGCAAATTCAAAATTGATAGTACAGAAAAAATCAGTTAACTTCCTAGGGTTGACCATAGACTCACAATTATCCTGGAATGACCATATCGACTCTATTTAAAAAAAATTGTCAAAACATTGTTTTGTTATCTGGAATCTCAGGAATTTTGTCCCTATTAACGTTTTATTAAGCTATTACTATGCCTATATACACTCAAGTCTCAATTATTGCTTGCTTTCCTACGGTAATTGCGGTAGATTGAATGATTAGTGGATTTTCCAAAAAAAGATATTGAGGACTATGTGTTTCAAAAAATATGGCGATTCTTGTAAGCACTTATTTATTGAATTGAGAATTCCAACTGTGATATCCATTCATATTTTGAATTGTGTCACTTATGTAAAACAACACTGCCACATGTTTCAGGAAAGGGACACCACCCGTCTTGCCTCAGGCTACACTCTTAAGAAAAAATTTTAATTTCATTGTTCCCAATCACAAATTAACATGTGTATCTAACGGACCTCATATCATGTCTATAAGACTTTATAATAAATTTCCTATATCCATTAAAAAAATTTCTAATCTCAATAATTTCGAAAATTGTGTGAAGAATCTTCTCTACAAGATTGCATTTTATTCTCTTGATGAATTTTTACAAACTGATTTGGCTACCACGTTATGAATGTTTGCTTGTGTACTTTTTGTTATTTATATTGTTTTTTACTTATATCATATTATTCCCTTTTTACCACTACTATTAATTGTGTTGTACTCTTATACAGGGTGGCTCATCGAAAACTTGACATCGGGGTTTTGGGTGATAATATCGAAGATGTGGAAAAACCCTCGGACAGGTCGATTTTAGTTTCGAAGGGGACAGTTTGTTCTCCTACATGCACCACCGTCACGGCAACACTCGAGGTGTGGGGTGAACAACCCCTAAAATTTGAATAAGGAATAATGGTGGAGTGGCACATCTTTTGAAAGCCCGTTAAGTTCTCTATCCAACGGCGTCCCGATTTTGAAGTTGGGATGAACCGTTTGGGAAAAAATAAATTCAGGAATAAACCTGTACGAAAGTTAAGAGCTTACTTGTGTACGTCTCTGGAAAACTCATTTGCCAGTTTTTGCAATCTATCATTTATTTGCTACGATACTGTGAATGTTTTTGCTCAGTTTTTTTCGCGGTACCCATGAAATTTTTTTAATAAAATAGAACAAACAGATAGAGCATGCAGTTTCTGTTTTTCACGTGTGTACTACAAGTGAGTTTCATTCGTGTGTGGTATCGTACGTCGAAATTAAAACGAAACAATGGTGTATACATTGGCAGAGAGGGTTGCGTTGATTGAACTGTATTATGAAAACAATAGATGTGCGAAAAGGGCTGCGGAACGGTTCAATCAACAATATGGCAGGATTGTGTCGCGGCAGTATGTGTCTGAATTAGTATCAAAATTCCGAGAAACGGGATCGGTAGCAAATAAAAAACGGCAAATCGAACCGCCAGTAAGAAATGAGGCGACAACAGTGGCAATTTTGGGCCATGTTGAAGTTGACCATACGTTGAGTACAAGACAGCTAGCAACTGTTTCCGGTATCTCAAGAACTAGCATTCAGCGTATTTTAAAACTACATAAATTCAATCCTTACAAAATTAAATTAACACACGAACTGAATGAAGATGATTTTGATCGGCGTTTACAATTCTGTGAGGTACTAAGTGAGCAGGTGATTGCAAATCCTCAGTGTCTGTTCAACATTTGTTTTAGTGATGAATGTTCTTTTTTTTAAATGGTATAGTTAATCGCCATAATTGTCGATATTGGGCTGATTCGAAACCCCATATATTTCATGAGGTACAAACGCAATATCCTCAAAAATTAAACGTATGTGCTGGTATTTTTGGGGATCGTATCGTGGGCCCCCTCTTCTTAGAAGGAAATCTAACAGGGGAAATGTATCTGGAACTGCTTGAAGACACAATTGAACCAATGTTAACTAACATTATTGAAAATGACCATCATTATCAGGAAGATCAGTTGATATTTCAACAAGATGGTGCCCCTCCGCATTATGCTATGCCTGTTCGGTGATATTTAGATCACCACTTCCCTGGTCATTTGATTGGTAGGCGAGGTTCTATTGAATGGCCCCCACGATCACCAGACCTGTCTCCCTTAGATTTCTTTCTGTGGGGTAATTTGAAAAGCAGAATTTATGCTACACCACCAGCTTCACTAGCAGATTTACGGCAACGAATCACATTAGAATGTCGCCAAATCACCCCAGACATGCTCCAAAATGTACGAGAACGTTTTCAACAAAATCTGTATCATTGCATGGAAGTTGGAGGTGCGCATTTCGAGCATTTGTTACGATGAGACTAATGTAAGTAATGTAAGTAATTTTACTCTTAACTTAATTATGGCTCATTTCCGTTAGAAAAACTGCCGACCGTTTTGTTTCGAGAATTCAACGGGCTTTCCAACGATGTGCCACTCGACTCCTATTCCCTATTCAAATTTCAAGGGTTGTTCACCCCACTGCTCGAGGGTTGACCTGACGGTGCTGCCTGTAGGAGGGCACAATGTCCCCCTCGAAACTAAAATCGACCTGTCCGAGCGTTTTTCCAGATCTACGATATTAGTACCCAAAACCCGTATGTCAAGTTTTCGATGGGCCACCCTGTATGTTAATTTAATTTAATTTGTTGAAATGATTTTAGACTGCCATTTTATTTCTCAACCTTTTGTATTTGACGATTTCTATGCTTGTAATAGTCTCAGGAAATAAAAGATTGTATTGTATTGTATTGTATTGTATTGTAAAAGTGTTGAAAGAGGTTTTCGATGATCTTGATCTGGAAGCTCGTCAGATGATCTATTTTCAGCAGGATGGAGCACCAGCATAATGTCAGTGGCATAAAAAGAATGCTGCGAGGCTGTTTTGGAAACAGATGGATTGCTACAAATGGTCCTGTTAAGTGTCCCTTTCGTTCACCAGACATGACACCTCTAGATTTTTATTTTTGGGGACTTCTGAAAAATTAAGTGTACAAAATAAAACATAATAATGTAGATGAACTGAAAAATTATATTGAAACTATAATTAATAGAATTGATGGCCGAACTGTGTTGAATGCCACACGTAGTGTCAATAGAAGGGCCCAAATATGTGTTCAACAAGGACGCGGTATTTTTGAACATTTACTCGATATTTTATAGTGCTTTATTGAATCCGTTTGTTATAAATGTTTCCTTTTAACAAAACTGTCTTATTTTCACCTGTATGAAAAAAAGTCAAATGAGATTTGTTGTTGAGAATGTTATAACGAATCGAAATGCATGAAAAAATATAGGGTATTCCATCGAAGAAAATATCATTTTATGAAATATTCTGAAAACGCGATTGACAATTTTTTTGTTTTCTGCATTGAAAGAGGCCATTAAAAATGCTACTAGTTTGCCCATTTCACCGAATTCGAAACATCAATAATAACAGAGTTGGCAATGGTGCCGACTTAATTTGGACCACCCTGTATACTATCATGTACCAATGACATCTGTATCTTATCTGTCACAAAAAAATTATGTCGGATGTCACTACTTCTGTCAGTTTGATGCGTTCCACAAAATTCATTATAAATAATGGATATGTTGCGTGGTAAAAATATCATCGCTAGTGATGGTCTACTTCGAGACACATCATGCTACCTGAAGGACACAAAAATCCTAATATTCTTCTTTTCTGCTTCTTGGGTCGAGACCTCCGAGCTAGTTGTGAACCTGAAAAAGTTATACGAAGAAAACCAAAATAGAGGCGCTGGTATGGAAATAGTGTACGTATCTTCTGACACCGATGAGAAAGCGTTCATTAGGGATTTCGCTAAACAGGGTCCGTGGTGTGCCATACCGTTCAAAAGCGATACTTCTGACGAGCTTAGGTGGAAGTTCGATATCACCTGTCTGCCACAAGTGATTGTGGTGAAAACCGATGGAACGATGATTTCGAGGAAAGGAAAAGGCGAACTGGAGAAAAATGGCATCAACGTTATTGTCACTTGGACTGACTACATACAGAGATAATTATAATATAATGAAAATCAATAGTGAGATGTAGTAAATTACTGTGGATAGTACACACGTTTATTTGAATTCAATTGTGTGTGAGATTGTGTCAAAACTAATCATAATTTGATGAGTTTTCAAGTGAACATAAAACGCATATCAAACAAATTGCACTCAGTCAATGTGTAGGTATACTGATGAAAATGAATTCAATGTTCTGTTTCTTGGAGCACTGGTTAGATGAAATAGCTATTTAAAAAATCAGTATCACAAATTAGGGGCCAGATTTCCTAGTGGGGGACTTAAACGGTTTTCTGGATTCGCTAGAAAAAATTATCTTACATTCACATTGATTACCATCAACAACTCCTCTCCTCTCTTAAGCAATTCGATTTTAAGTCAGGATGTTTTACTGGGGATGCACTGCATTATTTCATGAATGAAATAATAGATAGGTAGATAGATCTTTATTGGTCATATTACACAATAGTGCTTTGACTAGTCGGTAATAAAATAAAACCAAAATAACAAAAGATAAACAATCTTTGTCGTTAAAAACACTTGCACAATAAAATTTAACAAACAGCAATACGTGTACGATACATTAATCAATGTATAAGTTGTGAAAAATCGGTTGATAGGAAATCATCAATATCATAAAACGCATTATCAGCCAGGAACCGCTTGATAACAGATTTGAATTGAACACGCTCGAGAACTTGGACACCGTGTGGTAGAACATTGAAGAACTAGATTGCATGTAGTTTGTAGATTGTAGGAGGGTCGTACAGGCTGTGCAGCCTCACAAGCACTTCGACCTACGAGTTCTTTTGTGCGTGACCCTTGGTCAATTCGAGGCCCGGGATTCCGAGACTTCTTGTGAAGTTTATCAGTTTCCTGGGAGCTAAGTTCCTGATGTCGCAGGGCGTTAAAAAGGCCCCTTCCAGGAACTTCGCGAAGTTCTCGCAGTAGCGGCAACTATCACTCTCTGATTTACCCATCTTTTTGAGGTGGACCCCAGAGGGCAGTGTCCAGTGAGGAGTCCCGTTACCATCTTCAAGTCTTTCTTGTCTAACTCGAGAAGCTGTTTAGCTTTCTTTGGCGATAGGCACACTAGTCTTTTCGCTTGTCTTTGTCCTGGCATTTTATTCCAGTGAGATTTCATTTCATCGGTTTCCCAGCGTCGGAACTCCTCTTTCAAGTGGGCTTTGGAGAGTCCACAGAAGGGTTCTGGGCCGGGAAATTGTGTGTTTGCCCCTACTTTGGCAAGGCACTCTGCTTCTTCGTTACCTTTAATTCCTTTGTGACCTGGCACCCACATCAGGGTGACCTGATTGTTTGTTGCCAGTTGTCTCAGGGATTTTTTACAGTACCAAGTCAGCTTAGACTCACAGGTGTATGACCTCAGAGCTTTTAGTGCTGCTTGGCTATCTGATAGTATATAGATTTCTGCCCTTCGAGTGCCTCTTTCAAGGCATTCCTGGGCACATAATTCTATAGCATGTACTTCTGCTTTGAAGATGGTTGGGGTATTACCAAGGGGTTTTGAGAGCCTAAAATTTGGTGCTGTAACGCTCACTCCAACACTTTCATCCATCTTAGATCCATCTGTGTACCACACTGATGCATCCCTTCCCAGTTGAGGTCCGTTCTCTGTGCATATTTGGTGGCAGTTTATGACCACTTCAAACTGCATTTCGAAGTCGTACCTAACTGGCATGAAATTTGTCGGTTTGGACATGGCTTCTAGGGGAATGTGTTCCAATATCTTCAAGTGTCCAATCAGATTTCCCGCTTTTAAGTTTTTTGTCTAGCTCAGTCTGAAGGCACTGTTTGCTGCTTCTTTTATTACATTACATTACTTGATTGCATAATAGCTAGTCCAATTTCTCGTTTTCGAAAGTCTCATATAGTGTTGATGTATCATATCTTTGTTTCGCGTTGTGTATGAATGTGAACTTTCATTTCTCCAATAGTTTTTCAAGTTTGCTTTTATATACATAAGACATTGCAGTACATGGCAGGGTTAGTATCTTAAAATGTTTGAAAGCACCTCTACAGTCATCTCTATAAGGCAATCCAGCAATGATTCTGACCGCCTTCCTTTGCATGGAGAAGACTGCTGAAGCATGTGCTGAGTGGCTCCATATACTAATAGGGCATAAGATATTGTGGACTGTATCAGTGCGTGGTAAGCTGTTAACAGTGCTGAGAGTGACAAGCAAATTCGCAGATTACGTATCAGAAAGATTTTCGGTGACATATTTTTGCGGACAAAACTCGAATGTTCTTCCCAAGTGAGTTTACCGTCCAAGAGGACTCCTAAAAACTTGACGCAATGAGAGTTATTTAGGTCTGTAAGCTGTTTTAAGCTAAAAATCAATATCTCAGACTTTTCTTTGTTAGGGACTAACTTTGTTATGTAGCCAAGATTGTTTCAAGGACAGACTATTATTGGCCTCAGTTAGCAGCATATTAAAATCTCTATTTGTATATGTCGTCAGCAAAAAGAGTAAACTTTGCTAAAGGAGCACTATTAGGCAGGTCGTTGACATAAATAAGAAATAGGACCGGACCTAGGACAGAGCCTTGCGCTACCCTATATTTAATGTTGATCGATTGAGAGCTGACGTCCTTAAAATTAACGAATGTCTCAAAGACTTCATTTATTACATCAATCAGTGCATTTATTGCAGCGGTTCTCCCGCGGTAGCCTTGAAACCAAATTGTGAGCTACTAAATAAATTCAAGTTCTCAAAATAAGTTGTCATTTGAATTTTAAGGATAACTTCAAACATTTTTGCAAATGTGGGCACAATGGATATATGCCTAAAGACCCTGTAGATTTTCACAAACATTTGATATGTCCATTGATGTAAGTCCTGAAACGAAACAAGTATTTCAAATTTGAGCCACATATCTCAAAAACTGCAGGATCTATGAAGAAAAACTAAGAAAAATCTTTAAATTTCAACATCCTGTAGATCGGTAATGAAGCGTTTGCGGACCTATATTTGTATGAACTTTTAGTCATGAAATAAGCTAAATAATTACCCGCTTTCGGATGTACATGATGTTTAGGAACACCCTGTATATAACTCAATTCAAATGAAAATTTGTAGGAATATATCTTTTTTGGTGTCAAATAAGCATGATTTTTTTGCAATTCAAAAGACTACTATAGTATTCGATTTAGGTATAACCCTCAAAATGTTGTGCAACCGTAGAGACGTGTTTCGAGTTTAAGCTCTCATCAGTAAGGTAAAATCAAGTGCGTAGATGTACAACACTTAGATATAAAAATAGAAACAAAGAAAGTCAACAACAGGAAGCCAACCACACATTTGTGGCTTCGGTTAGAAGACCTTGTGCTTACAAGGCAACAACTAACGTCGCCATGGAGGCAGCTATAGCTACCAGCGTGACAATCCTACCCAGGAAAATACAAATAAGGATGGATTTAGCGAGGGGCAATATATGAAAATATAAGTAGAAAAGTTATTGGGTATAACCCTCAAAATGTTGTGCAACCGTAGACACGTTTCGAGCTTGAGCTCTCATCAGTACGGTAAAATCAAGTGCGTAGATGTACAACACTTGGATGTAAAAATAGAAACAAAGAAAGTCAACAACAGGAAGCCAACCACACATTTGTGGCTTCGGTTAGAAGACCTTGTGCTTACAAGGAAACAACTAACGTCGCCACGGAGGCAGCTATAGCTACCAGCGTGACAAATGTGTGGTTGTTTTCCTGTTGTTGACTTCCTTTGTTTCTATTTTCACATCCAAGTGTTGTACATCTTCGCACTTGACTTTACCGTACAGATGAGAGCTTAAGCTCGAAACACGTGTCTACGGTTGCACAACATTTTGAGGGTTATACCCAATAACTTTTCCACTTATATTTTCATATATTGCCCCTCGTTGAATCCATCCTTATTTGTATTCGATTTATGTGCATTTTTCGAAAAAAATATCCTTATCTTCCACGAACAATTATTGTCTTGGTGTTTTTTTGTATTTTGAAGGTCTATAAGTGATCATTTCAATTGTTGAAATGTCTACTTTACCCCTACACTGAATCCCAATTGCATCATTTTGAGTGTTTTCGTGTTTTAATATTTTTTGTTTTCTTTCCTCAACAACATTCTCCACCCGGTCCTTGTCTGTTACTCTCTTTCTTACTTTAGGCGTTCAAAATTCGTTTTGGTACCAGCCTAACTAGGAGCTGTCCCCTTTCCAAATAGGTACTTCAAAGAGGTTCCAATTCAGAACATAAAATGGTGTATTTCCATACCACACAATTTACATAAAAAAATTAGAACCATTAAAACGGTTTTTCTAGTTTTTCCGGAAAATTTTAGGTTATGTTGGAAAATCTTGAATACAAAAGTTGTAGATATTTTTATTGCCAACAACTTTTCCGTTCAACTTTTTTTTTGTAGGAGCTTAATTTTCGCTGCAAATCGTGAAAAACCATTTTTACCCCTAAAGGTTCACCTCCTTTTGCCCTTTTATCATAACCAAATCCTTATTTATGTCCTTGTTTATTTTTTGTACCTATTGAGGTACCATGAAATTTTCATTTTCGTAAGAACTGTTAATTTCAATAATAATAATAAATAAATATGAGTTTAGAATAAAAATTTGAATTTAGAAAATCTGTTTTGTCATTTTTTCGCGTTTTCTGGAAAAACTTCAACAGTAGTGCTATTCTTTTATTACATAATCTGAAACTAGACACTTCAACGAAAAAATTGGCGGCTGGCGAGCTTGAAAAGACGAACTTTATCGGTAAACCTTTTCAGTTGAAGATGAAGTCGTTTTTTCGTAATTTGTCAACAAAAAAAGAAAAAATCTGTATTTCGCTACAAAAAAATTACAGCTCACTTGAAACAGAATGAGTTATATTTCCTCCAAATTTCGTGAACAAAAATTTATTTTGCGCAAGACAAAAATTAAAAACGGAAATGCTGGTTTTCCCGGAAAATTTGACGTAATGTGGAAAACTATTTGAGACAGAAGTTGTAGATCTTTTTATTTTCAACAACTTTGACTTTTTTCGATAGGAGGTCAACTTTCGTTGTCAATCGCGAAAAACCGTTAAATATCGGTTTCAACCCCTAAAAATTCACCCCGTTCCACATTTTTTTACCGCTTTTACATTTTTTGTCGTCCATCTGAACTGGTCTATTATGACTAATCAGCAAACAGATACGACATTTCCAATAGAAAACAATCAATTTATTTTCTGCCCAGATGATTAATTTTTGTCCAGCGAACCATCCACGATTGTCGTCCAGTCAGCCAGCATCAAAAGGTCTTATCTAACCGCAACTAACATATTGCGTAGGGGTTGCAAAATATCAAAATACAATAAGTCTCAGCGGAACGGATCATTCATGTATTGCTTTTGAATAACTTGTGGAGCATTTACGGCGAAGCTTTGTTTGGGTCACATCTGATTTGTACAATTGTTGTTTTTCGGCCGTATGAATATAGTGTATTTACATGGAATTGTGAACAAGATGTGTACTGTCGACTTCGTGACAAAAAATATCAAATCTTGGCTTTTTAGCGTGTTTATATAAATTATCGAAATGAACCTATACAGGGTGTTTCTTAAGTACGTGAAGAAAATCAGGAGCGTATTGCTGACATCAAAATAAGAAGAAAAGTTCCTATAAACATGTCCGCAAGTTATTCGTTTCTGAGGTACAGAGTGTCAAAGTTGAATTCTTATTTTTATTTTTTGTGAATTATTTCAAAATAATTTTGCTATTTGGGTAAAGTTTGGTATCTGGGAATATTTATTATTCAATTTGTGTAAAAAATATATTCTTGGTAGAGGTCACTGCGAGCAACCGTTTTCTAGTTATTGAGATTTGAAATAATCGGTGCAAGTGATTTTGAATGACAACATTTTTAAAGGGCCCCGCACTTTTTGCTATATAAAATGGCGTTCTGTCAAATAATCCGAATTTTTGGTATGTAGGAAGATCCAATCTCCCTATGAAATATGTCTGGGCCCAACTCGATCCTATGACTAGTTTTCGATATACAGGGTGTTAAAGTTAGGAAATGACGACTTTTCCCCATCTTGTATCTCTAGAGAAAATCAATATATTTGAAGTTTTTGCTTGCAGTATTTTAAAAATATCCTTTGGTAACTATACCCCACAAAAAAACTAAAGAACTCTTTACCGTTACAGGGTGATTTCAATTCATACTCTTGCGATTTTTCGAATTTCGAAATATTGATGCTATATGGTTTGGAAACACTTGTAGGATGAAAATTATCACAGCTTATTTTGTTGTCGCTTCATGTAATATCATCCCATGTCTCAATCATACAAGGCGTTTCACGAATGCTGTGGTATACCGTCATCAATTTCGCTTGAGTTTTCTTTCCCTCCTTGTATGTTTGAGTTGATAAATTGTATTCATTCCAGTTTTTGAAGATATGTCATTGTGGAAACTAGAGCATACAGGGTGCTAGTGTTTCCAAAACCAATGTTAACCACACGAAAATATCAGAAAACCACATAATTTTTCATCACTCTGTATTTTGGAATTATGACCGTTAGGTTTGTATTTTTTGTTCATCATTCTATTCAAAATTTTGTTATTTAGAAGCTGTAGAATTTTCAGCTTTTTTCTATGACTAGTTTTTGATGGATTCAGAAAACAATGCAAAAATCGGTGATAATTCTCTCTTCCCAATTATGATTGCTGTGGTATTGAAAATTATTGGTGAAACTAATTATTTTGGTTTCAATTTTCATGTTTCTGAAATATACGTGTGTTTTTCCTTTTTTCGATTCGAAAAATTGAGGAATATCTCAAGAGTATCAGATTTTATCAACTACACGAAATGATAGCGGAATAACGTCATTTATCGAATTATTATTATACAATCCCTCACCCAATGTCCCGAAGGCAATAGTTTATATATAGACTGTACATATAATAAAATTGAGAGAAGTAGCAATTTCCGGATTACAGAGACTCTATCGGTGTTCTACAGGATCTTGGACAATACCATATGCCACCAATCCTACCACCAAACCAAAGACAACTTACAACCATCGAAGCCAATAGAGCACGGTTAATCACTAGCACCAGATGGATTGTGGAAGCAAGAAACGGACTTAAATTAATTTTCAAAGTTTTCCGCGGTGAAATTTCGAAATTAGAAAATTAGAAATTACGCGATTACTATTTAATTGCTGGTGCACTCATAAACAAATTCCACCACTTGATTAGAATGACGGGATCGTTAGAGATGGCAACTTGAAAATGACGAGGATCACAATTTTTTGAGATTTAGAATATTTTCTAGATTTAGGAATGCCACAAATCATATGATGTGGGTAGTATTCAGGGAAATCCATAGTGGTAATAAAGAAGATCCGCCTATTTTATGATACTACTGCACTTGTAGGTCAGGTGCTAGGACTTTAGGGACTTGTGCTCACGTAGCTAGTGTGATACGGTTCATCGGTTACGCAAGGCTTCAAGAAAATATAACATTTCCATCTTGTCGGCTCCTGAATTCTATTTCAGATGCTTCAAATCGAAATCAACCGGAAATTATGAACCTCGGTACAGAATTGATTTGAGTTTCAGGGCGATATCTTTGATATTTGTTTGTTTTCGTGAAATTAATTCAAAGTTATGAAATATTTCAGAGTGGACTAGGCCTAAATGGGATACCACTAAGGGAAAAGAAACGTGCCGTAAACTATACCTCTTGGGTGGTGTGGAAACGAACTTAAATATTAAATATAATGTATTGATTTTTGTCACAGACTGAGTGAACAATAATCGTTAGATATATGATGTGAAATGACTCATCATTATTACGCTATCAATTCGTGTAGTTGATATAGTCTTGTTCTCTTGAAAAATATCTCAATTTTTCGAAGCGATAAAATATAAATAGGCCACATAGTTTAGGAGCATGAACGGTAAAAACGAGGTAGGTAATTAGATTCATCAATAATTTTCAATATCACGAAAGTAATATTCAAATATCCTCCTAGAAAAACACCTAGTATGCTAATATCGAATGTTAGACTATCATTATTGCAAAAAATACAAAAAAAATCAATTTCCGTGAGCTTTTAAAAGTATACATTTTTTCAAGCTTTACAATGTTTTCTGAATCCATCAAAAACTAGTCATAGAAAAAAGCTGAAAATTCTACAGCTTCTAAATAACAATATTTTGAATAGAATAATGAACAAAAAATACAAACTTAACGGTCATAATTCCAAATACAAAATAATGTGGTTTTCTGATATTTTCGTGTGGTTAACATTGGTTTTGGAAACACTAGCACCCTGTATGCTCTAGTTTCCACAATAACATATCTTCAAAAACTGGAATGAATACAATTTATCAACTCAAACAGGGAAAGAAAACTCAAGCGAAATTGATTACGGTATACCGCAGCATTCGTGAAACGCCTTGTATGATTGACACATGGGATGATATTACATGAAGCGACAACAAAATAAGCTGTGATAATTTTCATCCTACAAGTGTTTCCAAACCATATAGCATCAATATTTCGAAATTCGAAAAATCGCAAGAGTATGAATTGAAATCACCCTGTAACGGTAAAGAGTTCTTGAGTTTTTTTGTAGGGGATAGTTGCCAAAGGATAATATTAAAATACTGCAAGCAAAAAATTCAAATATATTGATTTTCTCTAGAGACACAAGATGGGGAAAAGTCGTCATTTCCAAACTTTAACACCCTGTATTTCGTAAACTAGTCATAGGATCGAGTTGGGCCCAGACATGTTTCATAGGGAGATTGGCTCCTCCAAAATACCAAAAATTTGGAACATTTGACATAACGTCATTTTATATAGCAAAAAGTGCGGGGTCCTTTAAAATAAATTCAATTAGAAATTAGTTTTTCCATAATTAACATAAAATTTGATTATGGCATTGAAAAATCATGCCAGATACCAAACTTTACCCGAATATCAAAAATATTTTGGAATTTATTCACAACAAACAAATACAAGAATTAAACTTTGACACTCTGTATCTCAGAAACGAATAACTTCCGGACATGTGTTCATGGGAACTTTTTTTCTTATTTCGACGTCAACAACATGCTCCTAAAGTTTCTACACGTACTTAAGAAACACTCTGTATATGTGAATGTACAATTGATTTTCCAAAATCAGTCGATTGATTTTATGATCATATGAATCTATCCTCGAACGTAGCAAAGTAGTCTACAGGGTGGCCACTTTTTTAATCTGATTGTAGGGGTATCATCCAAACCATACGTAATTATAGCAAAGTTAGTGGAAAAAATAATCAAGGAAAGAATAGTATCATATATCAATAAAAATAACATCATTTCAAAAAATCAATTTTGCTTTAAAGAAGGGGTATCCACCCAAGATGCTATATGCCTGTTGACATCCAAAATGACCGGAAACTTAGAAAAAAGTAAACCATCGCTCTGTGTATTTTTGGATCTTGCCAAGGCTATCGATGCTGTGAATAACTCACAGCTGTTGGAGGCCTTACATGATCTAGGTCTTAGGAGAAATGCTTACGCTTTAATGGAAAGCTACCTAAGCGACAGTTATGTAAAAATTGATACTATCATCAATGAAAAACAAGTTGTGTAGCGTGTAATTCCACAAGGAACTGTGTTAGGGCCCATTCTTTTTACGATCTACATGAATAGCATCCTCACATTCGGTAGCTCGGGAACATTGATCTGCTTCGCTGATGATACAGCTTTCTTGTATGATGCAGATACCTGGGATGAGCTGAAAATAAAGTCAGAAAATGACATGAGTAAACTTCTTGAATGTTTCAATCAAAAGATCCTATCAATGAATTATGAAAAAACTTGCTACTTACCGTTTTCTTGTTATGCCAATACTCTGACTCAATATAACACGCTGAATATTGACAACCATGGCACCGATATCACCATTCGATCATCGGCAAAAGTCAAGTATTGACTGACATTTGAGGCGGAATTATCATATTGATCAAATGACAAAAAAATTACGAAGTACTGTACACAAATTCAAATGTCTAAGAAATATTCTCTCTCCCAGACGAGAATTATTTATTACGCACTCATTGAATCGCGATTAACATAATATGGAATTGATTACTTATATTTCGGACGTCCATCAATGGTTGAAAGATTTCTATCTCTTTCAAATTTTTTACAACGTTTCAATTGCTTGAATCCGCAATCGTCTTCTGGTGAATAATGACAAAATCAGATGCTACGCAACCTTTTATAGGTCTATAATTAAAGTGTAATTACGGTGTAATTACGCGTGCATGGTCTTGTGGCGCGCGTGGTTTCGCGCTTTTTCTCCATCCAAAACGGTCCATGAGCGGTTTCCATACGTTTTCGATTTCCACGCTTGGATGACTGAAGGCACTATTGGCTTCTATATAGGTGTTTTTATAAATTTCCGTTTGAACCAATGTTCCTCTCTATGAAGAACACTAGCTTCGTCCCAAAGAATTCGGTGGTGTTTTTCCAGGCGTGGTCAGCAGTTCCCGATTTTGATGTTTCCCCTCGTTTAGTCCACTTTTTGTGTTCGGCTATTCTTACTGATAATGGCCTCTTGGTCTCTCCGATATAGGAATCTCCATATTCACATGGGACTTTGTAAATACAGTTTTTGCTGGATTCTGTTATGTTCGTTCGTCTTGGTAAGGAAGCATCGTAAGGTACTGCCGGATTGAAAGCAACTCTTGATGTTGTAATTATTTCCGATCCTTCTGATCTTCTCGGAGATACTCCTGATATAGGGAAGAATGAGAACGGGGTTTTGTGGTCTTTCTTCGGTTGTCTTGGTATTTTCGAGTTGTTTCCGAACTTCTCCTATGAGTTTCTCGGAGTATCCGTTTCGGCGTAGGTCCTTTTTGATGTGGTTAATTTCCGCCTCCAATGACTCCTGGTTGTTGCAAATAGACATTGCTCTCTCCACCAACGTTCTTACGATTCCCCTCTTTGTGGAGTTTGGGTGACTAGAGCCGTAGTTGAGGTACTGTCCTGTGTGTGTCTTCTTCCTGTAAACAGAGGTGAGGATTCCAGTGTCTGTTCTTTCAGCTTTCACATCGAGAAATGATAGGGTACTATTAGTTTCCTTTTCCATTGTGAATTTGATTGAATCCCTCATGTTATTCATTCTGGCGAAGAATTCCTCAAAGTGTTCATCTCCATGGTTCCAGATGATACTCCGAGAAACTCATAGAAGTTCGAAAACAACTCGAAAAGACCAAGACAACCGAAGAAAGACCACAAAACTCCGTTCTCATTCTTCCCTGTATCAGGGGTATCTCCGAGAAGATCAGAATAAATACAACATCAAGAGTTGCTTTCAATCCGGCAGTACCTTACGAAGCTTCCTCACCGAGACGAAACCAGATAACACAACAGAATCCAGCAAAAACTGTATTTACAAAGTCCCATGTGAATGTGGAGATTCCTATATCGGAGAGACCAAGAGGCCATTATCAGTAAAAATAGCCGAACACAAAAAGTGGACTCAACGAGGGGAAACATCAAAATCGGGAATTGCTGACCACGCCTGGACAAAACACCACCGAATTCTTTGGGACGAAGCTAGTGTTCTTCATAGAGAGGAACATTGGTTCAAACGGAAATTTATGGAAACCACCTATATAGAAGCCAATAGTGCCTTCAGTCAACCAAGCGTGGAAATTAAAAACGTATGGAAACCGCTCATGGACCGTTTTGGAGAGAGAAAAAGCGCGAAATCACGCGCGCCACAAGCCCGCGCGTAATTACACTGTAATAACACTTTGATTATAGACCTATAAAAGGTCGCGTAGCATCTGATTTTGTCATTATTCACCAGAAGACGATTGCAGATTCAAGCAATTGAAACATTGTGAAAAATTTGAAAGAGAGAAATCTTTCAACCATTTAGATGATGGACGTCCGAAATATAAGTAATCAAGTTACTACATCGTCTAAAACATTCAAACATAATATGGAATTGTTGCCTGGGGTGGGGTAGCATCACCACATTTGAAAAAGCTAGATGTATTGCAGAAGAAATACTTCAGAATTCTTTATCGCAAACCACTTAAATACGCATCAAAATTACTATTTGAAGAGTCGTAAATGCTTGATCTGAGATAACTACATATTTTGTTAAAATTGTAAACGAACAGTACAAAAACCGAATGATTGTTAATTATGTAGATCACAGTATTACACCCATAATACAACACATAAAGCCAAAGCATGTCTCACCACAAGATATTCCTCAAAAACAATTACCCAACGTACTTACACTTACCTAGCAAATAGGCTTTATAATTTTCTTTCTGCGGAATTAAGAGAATCGCCTGCTACATTTTTATTCAAAAGAAAAACTAGATCATACCTCTTTAGTTTAGATAGATTCGTTATTCATAGATTAATTGTAAAAGTAAATAAGCTATTGTGTGATAGTTAACACGGGTTTAGGAAAGAAAGATCTACAGAAACGGCTTCTTGCTATCTACTTAACCATGTTCTGCAAAAGATTGATGAGGGGAATTATGTTTTATCTCTTCTGTTTGATCTATCAAAAGCTTTTGATACCGTAGATCCTAGTAAATTAGTTCCTAAGCTGAAGGCCCTAAATTTTTCTCAGCATGTGATAAACTGGATACACTCATACATGACATCACGACATATGATAGTGAGATGTGATGATGTCAATTCCAGAAAGTATCCTGTGAAACTGGGAGTTCTCCAGGGTTCAGTACTGGGACCCCTTCTTTTCACTATTTATGTCAATGACCTGCCCGAGCACATGAAGGCTCACATAACTATGTGTGCTGACGATACTACTATTACAATCGCTAGAATTAATATTGATGAATTGAAAGCAGAAGTACTTAGAGTTGTTGATCAATTTGGATCCTGGTGCCAACGTAATTCGTTAATACTCAACCACCATGCACCCCCTAAGGTTGAGGCCCGGAAGGATGAACTCCCCAGCACTCGCACGTACTCGAAAGCACACCCCCCCTATCCACCACCCCCGCTCGTTAAAGCGGTTCCTCATCCTGATGACTGGCGATCAGCAGCATAAAATCTGACCGTTTGATATGGAGTGCCCAGCCAATTCTCGGCTTGAAGCTCCCTTATATCTGACTTGAGTTGACTTTTAAAACAATGACTTTACTTAACTGTGCATGGTGCCCCCCTGAAACTGGCTGAAGGCCTGAAAAAACTCTCGGCTGAGGGCCGAGTGCTGTGTGCTGAGTTAACTGAAATTGAAATTACTACTTGGTCGGTTCTTCTTGGTATCTGAAACATAAAGGCATGATTAATCGTGATTTGGTGCCTGTTGAAATAGACGTTGGTGTCGCCGAAGGTCTCGCCTCCGCCGTACTTCTTCAGGGGTGTCGTTGTCTCCTTGGTTTACTGGACGTCTGTATTTGTCTCTGTCTCTGTCGTCTTGCTCACGTCTGTTCTCGTGGAGCTCCGTGAGCAGCGGGTTCGTGTGGGTCTCTACTCTGTCTAGAGTAGTCCCCACATGTTGTCTGATCAGTCTGTCGATATAGTCTGGGTGGATGTCTAAGTCTCGATATATGAACCTGTTGGGCATATATTGTGGTGCGTCTGTTGCCATCCTCAGGCAGACGTTGAAGAAGGCCTGTATCCTTTGCCTATAACTGTTCGCGCACTGCCCCCAAGCAGTGGATGCGTACAATATAATAGGCAGAAGAATTGTCTTGATGACAACTCGAGTGCCATGTTGCTCCCACGTCCGATGAGTGGGTACAGCTTATGCCTTGCGGCTTTCGCTATAGCTAATCTGTGGGAGACGTGCCTCTGAAACGAGTTTCTTGTCCAGGATTACTCCTAGGTAAACAGCTTCACAAGTCTATTAGTCTAGATAATTGCAAAAATATTTTGCCTAGTAGGCGGTGTACAGAAAATGTTTTGTATTTGACAGGTAAACATCATTTGATTGCAATGATTATCTCCGTCAGTTTTATGCTGATTGAAATTGCATCGTTTAATTAGATACTAAATATGTATTCAAAGAACGAAAAGGTCGATATGTTGTTGATATTCGGAGAGTGTAAGAGAAATTGTAGACAGGCTGAACAAATGTATGACAAAAGATTTCCGGAAAGACGCCACCCACCTGGTAATTATTTCGCTAGAGTAAAAGAGCAGTTCAGAGCAGTACTTTTCAAAACTCTTCTAGCGGTCTCTCGATTCACGCTGATTTCGTCCTCAATTTGTCTCAGTAATATCGTCAGACTTGCATGTACTATGGCCAAAACGTTTAATTCCATTTCCTCGTCGACAATGTATTGGAGATTGTTTTGATTTTCCGGTTCTCTTCTGAACTGCTCTCCTACTCTAACGAAATAATTATTAGGCGGATGGCGTCTTTCCGGAAATCTTTCGACATACAATTGTTCAGCCTGTCTACAATTTCTCTTGCACTCTCCGAATATCAACAGCATATCAACCTTTTCATTCTTTGAATACATATTCAGTATCTAATTAAACGATGCAATTTTAATCAGCATAAAACTGACGGAGATAATCAGTACAATCAAATGATGTTTACCTGTCAAACACAAAACATTCTGTGTACACCGCCTACTAGGCAAAATATTATTGCAAATATCTAGACTAATAGACTTGTGAATTGGTGGATCAGGGGAACAATTTTAATTTTATGTTTCCAAATGGAAAGATCATGATATGGCTTCATGGCCAAAGAGAAAGACAGATAGTTCCTTCACAAGTATCCAAATTGAAAATAACGTGTTCCTATCTGAGTTTTCGCAATATCGTGAGTTATTTTCAGATGTTTTTTCTTTTTATTGAAGAAACTATTGACAATCTGTAGGAAGTGATCAGGTATGGAAAAAACTGAAATTATATCGTTTAACTGATACTCTTTGGATTTCCAAGCCCACCAAGCATCGAAAGATTATCGAATTCGGGTAACAGCCAACTTGATGTTTTTCAATAAAATGCAATTCATCTGCGAATTGAGAAACGAATGCCACAAACGGTTGAATAGAGAATTTCAAGACAAATAAGATAGGCTGGATAAATATACAGGGTGTCATTAAAAAAAAAGAAGTTGGAGTTACTGCCGATCAAACAGGTAGTTGAAAAAAGTTGTCGTTAGATTCAAATGAAGCGCTATCATTGATTACGTAACTTCTGCAAATTTCAAATCTTCATCTCTTCAAATAAAAAAACAACAGGTTGCTACATGTCTGCTGTGTCACCCGGTATATTATGCATTGGCTTAGTCACACATATCACAAAACATTTTGTGCTGGGGTAGAGCCACAAATTTTACGAAAGTTTCTGTGATGCAAAAGAAAATAATAAGGTATATGGATGGTTGTAAACCAACTATGATTCAGAATGAACTCCTAAGTGCTCCCTGTATCCTCAAGTGTCTGATGTACGCAAGACAAAACCTTAAATATCTACCCACTATCTCAACTGCACATCAACACAACACACGCAACATCAAAACTTTGATGGTACCTACACATCGAACACTGGCATATGAGAGATCACCACTTTATAATGCAATCAAGTTCTTCTTATATTTTTTTTGGCTATTGCTTCCTTCCGGCGCATTCAGCCAATACGTCTCCTGGGGTTACAACGTTGTCTGAAACGTTATCATGTTGCAACCCAATAATGATTTCCATATCTGCATTTTAAATAATATCTTCTAATATTGTCTTCTAAACGATTTCTATTTATACTTTTTTTCTCATTTGTTTCAACTTGTTAAACGTAGAAATTTGGCATCAAGTGTCGTGTCATTTCGTCTTCTGTGCTGCAAGGTTATTAGTATTTGGACAGATAGCACAAACAGAGAAGTATGGTGTAAATATGTAGGATCATAGTATGATATAAGTAAGGGTAATTAAGCTAACCAGATCATTCAGTTAAAATTATGTACACTACTAAATCATACATAAATTATCACGTTTGAGTCATAATTTTATGCAATTAACATTAAGAAATTTATTTATCAATATGATAATCTGTGGATTCAAGTTTCTTAAAACCCCATTAATGTCAAGAGGAGCGGGGACTCCCAGCTTGATAAATTTTGTATATATGTCATAATTATGGACAACATTGATAGGGCAATCAAAAAATATATGGTTTATTGATTCTATTTTTCCGCATTCGCAATATGGATTATCTATTACTTTAATTCTATGCAAATGTTCTTTGTTGGTACAGTGCCCTGTTTTCATTCGTATAATCGTAGTAATGTGCCTTCTATCATTGTTTATATAGAAGATAGTTAGTCAACCTTATGGGATTATAATTGGATCAAAATGGATGCGACATGTAGATGGCGATAGTGAGCTCGCATCCAAGTCATGTCGTAACTTCAGTGATCTGGCCTTCAAGTCATGTCGTAACTTGATTAAAACAATGGAAAAGCATTAAAATACGGGTTTTTTGAAGAAACCTGCATTAAAATGACGTCAAATATTCATGTTTGTAACTAATCACGCTAGATGACACTCGCGTTTGTGTCCAATACCTTTTCCACAGGCATTGACTAACTATGTTCTATTTAAACAATGCTTCTATCTATAAACGGATATTTTAAATACGATGGTGTTCTCGGATACTCGGCATGAATTTTCGCATAATTACGGCCTTTAATGCAATCAAGTTATACAATAAGCTCCCACTAAAAATCAAGCAAATTCCTGACAAACTGAAATTCAAATCAGCTGTGAAAAATCTTCTTGTAACTATTGTTTCTACAGCATATCAGAATATTTGGGTGTTACCCAGTTATGTGTCTAATAGGTTTTAAGTAAGTTTTTCTGTTTGGAAATGTTTAATTTTATGAGTTGAAATTTCTATGTATGTTTTTAACAAGTTTATGTCATTTGTATAGTATTCATTTTATTATATTACTCGCTCTTTTATTATAACTTTTTTATGACTTGTCATATTATGTACTACTTGATAGTAGGTTTTAACAATGTTTTTCTGTTTGTGAATGTTTCATTTTATCTGTTGATTTATTCTGTTTGTATTAACCAATTTTGTATATGTAATTTTATTTTATTATTTTCCTAATTATTTATTGAATACATATTAGATAGATAGATAGATAAATGGGCTTTATTGTCTAAAATGTATAACATTTTGTCGACAAAGTATGTCATGTCTAAAACTATTGGTAAATATATAAAATTATAATAGGAGAATTTCAATAAATCATTAAAAAAACATGAAAGGGATGAAAAATTAAAATACATTCACACTAACAAAACAGTTTTAAAATGTCCTAGTATAAAACGTGATACATATACAAACATATATACATATATATATATATATATATACAGGGTGTCAATTTGAAAACTTCCCACCCTTAATATCTTCCTCCCAGTAAACAATATGAGTAATCGAAAAAACAGGTCAATTTTATTGTCAAGGGGGGTACTTTCAAGGACTATTTGTAGCCCTCGTGGTTCAACCCCCTAGGAGGGGTAGATGTTACCCTTAGAATTTTAAATGGGAAGGGGGGTCAAGTGGCACATCATTTTGATGGGCGTTCAATTCTTGTTCCAATGGTACCCTGACTTATTATTTTTTGATGAGCATTTTCCGAAAAATTGCGTTCTAAACTAACAGAAGTAATTATTAGAACGCCTATATTGAGATGCATGGTTTGGCCAGAACTGGTTAGAATATTAGGTGGTACCTTTCCAACCCTTTATTAGGGGTAACATTAGCCATTAGCTCCAAACACTTTACATAAAAAAGTAGTCTAATAGTAAAACGTAGATGGTAGTAAAGTTGTGTTTATTAAATGCTGAATTTTTAAGTGTCATCGCAGAAATTGTACAGATAGCCTTCCTTTTTTGCTACTTCTGCTGTAAAAAGTTTCTGTTTTCCGGCAAAAAATTGGTTAGCAAATTTGAACTATGTGGTAGTATTGTGAATACCGTTGTACCTGTTGGGCTGTTTAGGAATTACTTTAATAAGTGTATAAAAGTGTAAAAATGGTTTACATTCTTCAAGACAGAATTGAAATGATTGTAATTTATGGCGAAGTTGGAAAGTGCGCACGAAGGGCGGCATGTCTTTTTAACGAAAGACATCCAAATTGTAATGTAAGTCACCGGTATGTGCTTGATTTGGTGAATAAGTTTTACGAAACTGGTTCAGTGACAAATAAAAAAAGAAATAACCCCAGAGTACTAAATGAAGCAGCTCAAATTGAAGTTTTGGGAACATTTGCTGCAGAGCCCACGAGCTCCTTACGATCAGTATCAGAACAGACGGGAATGTCACGCGAGACTATAAGAAAAGCATTGAAAATGCATTAATTTCATCCATATAAAATGCAGATTCTTCAAGAGCTCCACGAGGAAGATTATGATAGAAGAATAGAGTTTTGTGAAATCATGTCTCATCGAGTCAATACCATCCCTAATCTTCTGTTAAACATCTGTTTCAGCGATGAGTGTTCATTTTTTCTGAATGGCAATGTTAATAGACAAAATTGTCGCTATTGGAGTGACGAAAACCCACATATTTTTCGGGAAGGGCATACACAACACCCACAAAAAGTTAATGTTTGGGCTGGTATTCTTGGAAATGCCATTCTTGGTCCATTATTTCTGGAAGAAAACTTGACTGGCAATCTGTACCTTGATATGCTTGAAGAGACTATCGATCATCTTATAACTCACGAGCTAGAAACTCAAATTGATGCAGAAGGTAATGAACTTTTGCAGGAGGATCTGTTACATTTCCAGCAGGACGATGCTCCACCTCATTATTTTCTTCCCGTCCGACAGTGGTTAAACGAGAGATTTCCGGGTAGATGGATTGGCAGATGGGGAGCAGTTGAATGGCCTCCGAGATCACCGGATTTAACACCCTTAGATTTCTTTCTTTGGGGGCATCTTAAATCCGTTGTTTATAAAACACAACCTTCTGATATTGACGAACTTAAAAGACGAATTACAGCAGCATGCCGGTCAATTCCTAGTGAAGTTTTCCGTAATGTTAGAGGGGAGTTCGAAAACAGACTGTATTACTGTTTAGAGCAAAATGGACAACATTTCGAACAGCTAATAAGATAAGCGTAAGTAGATTTTATGTTGGAAATGTCTTTCTCGCAAATTAAATTTTATTGTGTAGAAGAAAATAACCACCAAATAAAAAATCCCATGCGTAATAAATTTATTCCTGTCATTCAAGGGTTGGAGCGGTGCCACCTACTCTTCTAACCATTTTTATTAAAGGGAGTCAATACAATAATGCATCTCAGTATAGGCGTTCTAATAATTACTTCTGTTAGTTTAGAACGCAATTTTTCGGAAAATGCTCATCACAAAATAATAAGTCAGGGTACCATTGGAACAAGAATTGAACGCCCATCAAAATGATGTGCCACTTGACCCCCCTTCCCATTTAAAATTCGAAGGGTAACATCTACCCCTCCTAGGGGGTTGAACCACGAGGGCTACAAATAGTCCGTGAAAGTGTCCCCCTTGACAATAAAATTGACCTGTTTTTTCGATTACTCATATTGTTTACTGGAAGGAAGATATTAAGGGTGGGAAGTTTTCAAATTGACACCCTGTATATATATATATATATACATATATACATATAGATAGAAAGACTAGAAATTATATGCAAAATACTCTCCCAAACTGTAGAAGCACTTTCTTATTAAAAGGTTTCTCACCGATTTTCTAAATTGCTTCTTTCCTTTAATTTCTGTAATTCGTTTTGGCAAATGATTATATATATGTCTACTTCTATAGATTAGAGAATCCCTAGTTAAAGATAAGATGGGTAGTGGAAGGGCAAGTTTTTTATCACTACGAGTCTGTCTTTCGGTATGATTCAAAAACTTGTCTTTATGTTTGTAAAGCAAGCAGACAGTATCTAAAATGAAAATCTCGAATACTGTGAGTATTCCGTTACTGCAGAAAAGTGGCATACACGAGTCTCGCAACTTCAGTTTGAAAATTATTCTCAATTCTCTTTTCTGAATAACGAAAATACTTTGCATCAGAACCTGGCTTCCAGAGCCCCAGAAAGGAATTCCATACCGGAGGTGACTCTCCATAAATGAATAGTATGCATTTATTGATGCAGAAAATCCGAGTTCACGAGATATGACATTTATTGCAAAACAACCAGAAGACAACTTTTTTTTCAGAGCCGTAATATGTGCCTCAAATTTTAGATAACTGTCAATACATATACCGAGGAATTTGGTCATAGATTTACTCTCAATCACCCGACTTCCTAATGTTACCTGTTCCAAATCCCACTTAAATGACACCAAATTTGTTTTAGAAACATTTAAACATAACATATTTGAGTCACACCAGTTTTGAATTTTTTCTACATCTGAGTGGATGTATCGAGTCAAAAAAGCGGTGTTTTCATTACGCCAAAGTATCGTGGTGTCATCAGCAAATAAGGTGAATGCTCCAGATATATCGAGTTTAGCTATATCGTTAATATTAAGTAGAAACAAAACTGGGCCTAAGACTGATCCTTGAGGAACTCCGCGTATGATTTTTCCACTTTCAGAAGTTTTATGATTAAATGAAATTTTCTGATTTCTACCAGTTAGATAAGACCTGAACCATTCTAAGGCTATTCCACGGAATCCATAATGAGAGAGTTTCTGCAAGAGGATTTCATGATCAACACAATCAAATGCCTTAGAAAGGTCCAAAAACACTGCCGCAGCCACTTCCTTATCATTTAGGGTGGTGTGAATGTTTTCAAGAAAATTGAAGATGGCATCAGTGGTATTTTTATCACACTGGAAGCCAAACTGTTCGGAAGCTAAAATTTTATGTCTTTCTAAAAAATCAATTATCCTACGTTTGACTAGTTTTTCGATAATTTTGGATAACGTTGATAAAATTGATATGGGTCTGAAATTGCTTGGGTCGTCGGCAGCTCCTCCTTTATGAAGCGGTATAACTTTAGCCGATTTTAAGCTAGAAGGAAAGACACCAGTGCTTCACCAGCAGAATTTTTGTTTTTTATGTCTTTTATTGCTAGTTTCAACTCACTCAAATCTGTATCATACAAAAACAAGGAATTTAAGGGAGAACTTACATTTTCCAAATAATTTAACGGGTCAATTGTTGGGATAATATCATTGGTGAGTTTTGAGGCTATTGAACAATAATAATTATTTAACTGGTTGAGGTTTATTTTAATTTCTGGTCAAATTAGGTCAAAAACAGTTCATTAGATAAACTACTGTATACAATTGATCGGGGGATTAAGCAACGAAACCGGTGTCATAATTGCCAAAGAGAAGGATTTATCAGATAATGGGATAGCAGAAAAATAGTAATCATTTACTATAAATATTGCCTTCCCAGCTTTCCCATTCACATAATTACACTTATCAGTCAAAACTACACCAGAAAAAATAAATAAAAAATGACGCATATTTTAAATTTGGCTTTCGTGATACTTTGTGTATCGGTTGGCATGATCTGGACGGCCGCACCTGTAGTGAGTATAGTTCTTAGAATAATGTATCAACTTATCGCTAATCATATTCAACTACAATTGTTTATAATGTAGATTCAATTATTCATTATAAGGTTACCAAAAAAAAAATTTTAATGATTTAATTGATAAAAAAGTTACTTTATTCCACTAGTGAAATATTGAAAAATATTTATTCTCAAATCAATCAAATTTAAATTACTTATTAAAGTTTACATCAACATTTATATTAATATGTATACTTTCGTTATTCGCTTTTTCATATTTAACTTCGTTTTCGTTAATAGCAAGCTTGTATCTGCAATCATTCTTGTTTCTTATTACAGTGCACTCGGCAAATTGTGACATGTGGGTAAATGTGACTTTTTTGGCTAGCACTGCCATTTCTTAGTGAAATCGTACAAAATTGCTTTCCGCGCCTCGATCGCACTCACCAGAAGTCAACCGCGTGCGTACGAATATAGCGGGAAGAGATAGTGAAGAAAAACGTTGTTGATTTTTTTTGTAATCTGAACTTAAACACTGGTAAGTTCTATAAAATATGTTGTAGCAATCTTAGAATTATATAATTTGGATAGTGGCTTTTTGATTATAGTTCTGAATGAAGTGCAATAACTATATAACCTAACTTTTGAGAGGAAGTGAGTTTTGGGTGAGTGTCACAATTAAACTCCAAAATTCACGTACGGAGGTAATTGTGACTTTGCTCCAGAGGTTAATGTGACATCACAAAATTCATTGAAATTAAAAAGGATTTGTCTGTTAATTTATAACATAATATATTTTGTTGCAGATTTCGATACAATGCCCGTTCCTGTAAAAAATTCTAGACAAAAATACAGCAAGGAAACGTTAAAACTAGCGGTAGAAGCTGTAGAGAGTAAAACAATGAGCCAAAAGAAAGCGGCGGCATACTATAATATTCCCAGATCTACATTAATTTTACATTGTAGAGGTTGGAAAAGTCGAAAGCAAATAAATTCTTATGATCAACCAGGACGTCCGGTAGAAATAGGCAGGGAGGCAGAAAGTCAACTGGCTACTTGTATCCATACTATGAACAAGTGGGGATTTGGACTGAGCAGAAAGGAAGTTATTGGTCTTGTTGCAGCGTATGTTCACGAAAATAATATTCCAAATAGGTTTCATAATGGCATTCCCGGCAAAGACTGGTTTAGTGGGTTTTCAAAAAGGTTCAATTTTTCCTGTAAAAAAACAACCAAACGACAAGTTATAAGAACTGAACAAACAAAACCGGATATAATATACCATTTTTTTGATTTATATGAAGAAAATCTTACTGAGCTCGACCTCTGGTATAAACCTGATCAAATAATAAATCTAGATGAAACTTCATTATGCCATGATCCCACAAACAGTAAAGTTGTGGCAGAAAAAAATATGCCGGTTTTTAGAAACACTGCTGGAACGGGACGGACCAATACTAGTATATTATTATGTGTAACTGCTTCTGGAAAAAAGTTACCGCCTTTTGTTATATATAAGGCCAAATTTTTATGGGATGCATGGATGCCTGATGAAGCCTATCCTAACACGGGGTACACTGCCACTGCAAATGGATGGATGACAGAGGAAGCGTTCACAAACTGGTTTCAAAACCACTTTTTACGTCATTGTCCTAAAGAGAGACCTCTAATTGTATTATATGACGGCCACGGATCACACGTATCCGTTAATATAATACGAATTGCGATGACAGAAAACATAACTTTATTAAAACTACCCCCCATACTACCCATATTCTGCAGCCATTGGATACTTCTGTTTTTAATGTTTTTAAAAAAGTATGGGAAGAGTATCTGGCTATATGGCAAAGGGAAAATTATGGTAATAATTTATCGAAATCAGACTTATCAGTATTGCTGGGGAAAGTGTGGAGCGATATGAAGGAAGTGACTTTTCAAAAAGGATTTCAAATTAGTGGAATATATCCAGCTGATAGAAACTCCATTAGCGAATCGATATTCAACCCGGAAGAACTGGAGAACTACAAAAAAAGAAAAACACAGCCCGTTGAAACAACTGTTCCTTCTACTGCCAATAGAATTATTGCTACAGAATCTATTATTTTAGATGAAAAGGAAGGGATATTTCGCAGAAGAGAAGACATTCCGGAACTTTCTCAAAGTGAAAATATAGACGACCAACGTGCAAAAAATACTCCACCAACTTCGAGTGGACACCCTGAAGAATCAGTAGCATCAACTTCTAGAGAACCTGGCAGATCAGAACATCGCCCATCGATGTCCTTTGAAGAGTTACTTTTAAAGAAGGTTAAAAGGGGTGAAACCAACAAGCCAAAAAAAAACAAGGGTCTCGTTTACGAAACAGGCAGAGGTGATAACTAAAGAGAGTTTTTTGGAAAAATTACAAGAAAACTGTCAACAGACAGAACAGAACAAAAAAAAAGTCCCCCAAACCCTCACCAAAAAAACAAAAAACAAGGAAAGATCTTCATCCGCTGAAGAATCTGCTGATGAAGTAGAATATATAGACAGTTCAGATAATTTGTCTGAACAGTCTGCTGAAGAAACTTTAGAACGGTTCACTTCTGATGACCTACTTGTTGATACCTGGGTTCTCGTTACATATTCAACAAAAAAGACAGTCAAAAGATTCATTGGCCAAATAATCGCCATTGACAACGAGGAGTATCATGTTAAATTCCTCAAGAGATACAGAGACGAATTTACATGGCCCTTGGAGGTTGACACAGACATAGTTACTTTTGAAAACATTTTCTTAATATTGCCCAAACCGGCTGTTACACGCCGAGGAAATTTTACTTTCAACGTGGACTTTAACACTATGAATGTGTTCTAGAATCCTAGCCAGAGCACAAATAATTGAATAATATTTTTATTTATTTTCAGAGAAAGATTTTTAAGTTTTTATGTTTTATGTTTCATTATTAGTTTTATTTTTTATATTTGTTTACATTGATATTCATAATAAACCCGAAAATATTGATGAGCTTGCTTTATTTCATACAAAATTCACACACATCAATTTCACAAATGTCACATTTTCAACCAGGAAACTATCACATTAACCCTACCGACAAAATACTTCTTCAATACTACTAAAACTACTGAAGTCACAATAACCCGCCATAGGTGTCACAATTACACTTTTTGGGAGGTAAATGTGACACACACATGAAAAATAAAAAATTGTTGTACAATAATATTAACAAAATATTCAAATCTCATTTTGTGTAAAATATAACTGGAAAATATTAGTACTTACTCTCATTTAGATAAAAGTCATAAATTTCACTTTGAAACAATATAGTGGCTATAAAACTGAAAAAAAGCAGTTTGCTATGTCACAATTTGCCGAGTGCACTGTACCTCTTAATTCATTTATTATTGACCACATTTCTTTTTGTTTATTACCGGCTTGATTTAATCTATTATTGTAAAAATGATCTTTGACTAATTTAATAGTTTTTCTGAAGATTCGACGAAAGTTATTGAAGTATAAGAATACATTGTCACTGTGAAATTTTCTAATAGTATGTAGGCATCTTAGATTTTTTGACGAAACTTTGAGTCCTTTTGTGATCCAGGGTTTGGATTTTTTTTGTTTTATCAAGCGCAGAGGAAATGCTTTATAGAATCTTTCACAAACAAGTTTTTGAAATTATGACTACCTGTACCTTAAATGGTCAATAAATTTCTATTCTATTCTATTCTATCCTATTCTATGTTCGTAGTTCCTGTATCACATAATATTCCTAATCTCTCCTAATCTGAACTGCTGTTTCTTGTTCCATTATTTTTATCATCATTATATTATCATTACCTTACCATTATTGTTGTATTAGAATTAATAATTAACATATATTATATTGTTTTAATTTATTTGTGATGTATCTTTAATAGTTTGTAAATATATCTGCCATCCACGCCCTGGCTTTGCCTCAGTGTATCGTACATTTTGTTAAATGTAACTGTTTTTCAAAGTTACTGTGAGGATATAAATATGTTCAAAATGTAAATATTCGTAATGATATGATGATGAATAAACATTATTATTATTATACTAGTATTGTTAAAAATTGTTAAAATTCTTTTTTCCGTTAACCAGCTGTCGTCCCCTTACGAACGGTAGCCCTCAAAAAAAGTAAATTCGATCATTTCTGTGTTTTAGTTATACTTCATTTCGTCCCTCTTATCACGTAGGGGCGTATCTGATTTCTGAATATTTTACAGGAGAGAGGAAAAACAAAAATTTTTGACAGTTTAATCACCCTGTAGATACGCAATGAACATAAGTTCCATTTGTGACGGCATTATATTAGAGATACAGTTACGCCACTTCGTGAGATGAAAAGTACATAGCAAGAAAGCCTAAATAAGGCGTAACTCAATTTCGCACTTTTTTGTTACTTACGCCCCTACGTGATAAGGGGGGCGATTTATTTACAGAAATATCAAAAAATATTTCTGAGGTTTTTTATTCGAGGGTAAATCTCTTTGATTTGATGTATTCAGATTTTTTATCCAACGTTTCATTTTCTCTCTATTTTTTTTTAAATACGGACCTGGAAATTTTATGACACTGTTTTATTTGTTTGAATTTGTAGTGAATTTATATTCAGTGTTCATCTCTATAAAGTGTACAATACTTCTAGCATAAGGTGAATAATTAGGAAAAAATAAATGAGAATCAATAATTATTCAGTTATTCGAATATTTCAATCAAAGAATGCAATATTTGTCATTTGAAAAGCGAGTTGGCAATTGTCCGTGCGCAATATGGACGATCCACTCGAGTTGTACAATTGTACAACAACAAAAACCAGTTGAATTTAATAACTGGTACCTATCTGACATTTTTAATGCATATGAAAAATGATCAACAATAGTCATCGAAAATTTAATTTTAAATGTTCAAACCTCTACCACGTTTTCAATGATTCAAAAATAAATCGATCATTTAGGTTTTTCGGTTATCCTTCAACAAAGTAAAATAAAAAAATGAAGTCGATTCTCCAGAACTCATTTAATTCTTTGAAAATTAAACAATTCATCAACAAGAGCAATAAAACTCAATGCAGATGATTCAAAACGCAATTACTGATAATAACAAAAAAAATTAAGTAAGTAAAAACCAAATTACTCGAAAATGTCATTTAAATTAATTGATTAATTGTTCGAATGTCCACCAATTTCTTCAATACTCTTTCTGATTCTGATATTCATATTTCTTATGCAATTGAAGGGTCCAGTGGAAAACGATGAGGTTCCATTTTTTTCCTACATTTTATCGGCATATGTTAGCTTGTAGCATGAAGTATCAACATACCAAACCTTACAGGAGACAAACAATGAGTTTCCATAAAAACCTGCGGTCGAAAGTTGGCAACACAATGGAAAAACGCTGAGACTCCCACATAAGATTTCTCTTTTCTCAACTTTTTAAAAAATGGAACCTCATAATTTTTCCACTGGACCCTTCAGTTGCTTATTGCTTCTCCTTGGATATCGTTCAACGCATGTTCAAGCTTTTCACGGAGAATCTCAATCGTTTCATTCGTTGTATTATACACTTTATTTTTGAGATGCCCTCACAAATAAAAATCTGATGGATTCGGATCCGGAGATCTGGCAGGCCACGCCACTGGACCTCTTGTTCCAATCCATGAATTGGGAAAAGTCTGATCTAAATAATCTGAGACCTTTCTTGAATTGTGTGGACCATATCCATTTCATTGAAAGCAGATTCCGTTAAGATGATTCTATATAGGGAGATCATCCAACACGTCCCGCAGTGTGTCTAAATATTTTACTGCAGTTAGGTTTCCATCAATAAAATACGGTCCCAGTAATTTTTATCTGACAAACTACACCACATACTCAAAGAGAAACGATATTGATGTCTCACTTCTTGGATTAAGTAAGGATTTTCCGTGGCATAAAAATGTTTGTTTCTTCGAGTGGACATACCAAAACTCGTGAATGTTGTTCCGTCTCCCCAAATGATATTTTGTGCAAAGTTGTTATTTCTTCCTACCTTCAATGGGAACCAATTACAAAATCGCAATTTTCTTTCAAGATCATTACGATATAGTTTTTGTACCGCTTGGTATTTGTAGTCATGGTAACCGTGTCTCTGATTATCTTATTTACAGCACTTTGTGATGAATCACATTCAGGTCCGGTTTTTCAATGCACTTTAACTTCGAGCCAAATTCAACTCATGGTTAGAATGTGAGTCTATCCCTTCATTTGGCAAATGTCATATCCATTCTAACCACGAGTCAAATTTAACCGGGAGTCAAAGTAGGGTAACACGACATTGATAAACTGGCCCTCAGTCGCAAAAGTTGTCGACCCAAGTGGATTTATTCGAATGTGTGCTTGAACATTGATATCGTTGATGGGTTCGTTTCTTCGAACTCTAGGCTTATTGTTCGAGAAGAGTAGTAGACAAACGCCGGACCATTTTTATATTCGGTTGCTTTCTTTCGGGATATAAGTCCTCGTACATTTGTTTTGCTCTTAACGAATTCCTGTGCAGTTTAATGAACAATTCGTACACATCTCGTTTTTCTTCTGCAGTGTATCTCACCATATTGAAAATGGATTAGATAATAAGAAATACACCAAAAAACTTGTGAACAATGAGAAATTGTCGTATTGTAATAAAAAACAACGTAACAAACAATGTGGCAGTTCTTGTAATAGGGATTGATTATTTTTATGCACAAGAATATTTTCTGGGAAATACCATAATGCTGACAAAGACTCTAAATTAAATTGTACTAGACAAATTATGTGTAATAGTGTAATAGGTATACTTGTACAGTTATAGTTGTAGTCAAACATATAAGATAAATAAAAAAAGGCGCAAAAAATGGTCGATTAGCACGAAATTGATTCCCATGCCGCCGACCAGGGTCGGACTAGTACCTATGCCACTAAATATTGTGATGCGTGCAGATTAATCAAGTTAATTTAACAAAATCACTGTAACTTTCGTATTCAGAATAATCCATTTTTATTATTATTAGTATCCTTAGATTAGGTAAACAACTGCCCCGTCGAAATCTAATTTTCTAAGAGCTGCGCGTACCGCATCCAGCTGTGATTTCTATTATAACTACGCCCGACCCTGCATGGAAAAAAACACAACTAATTGCTGTGCGGGCCTTTACATCTTCCGCGCCAAGTGTTACGTGGGGGCGATAGGTGGAATAATTTGAATGAATGTAGAGATGTCAATAATTTTATTTATTGATTTATTGCAATTTTTGTCTAAAAAACTGTGTTTGGTTACTTACAAAATAGGAATTAATTTCCTGATAATTTCCTGAACTTATGTAAGTATTGATATTTACTCGCACTGAAGTTGGCCAATATTCTCATGTGATTACCATATAAGGTGTGTATGGCGTGGTACTATGCATTTTTGGCAGAAATATATTCTTTTTAATTGATAACTTGCTTAATTTTTTCGAAGGAAATGTGAGGACTAGCACAATATTTGCTTATACAGGATGATTCCTAAGGTGGACCGGTCCGTTCATTAATTTCTCACATTGCAAGGAAAATAATGTCTATGGGTGAACATGTAAAAGACAACAATTTGTTTTCGAAATGCAGTACGTTAAAGTTGAAAATTAATATGGAATTTACTTTTATTACTGGAGGATCACAAAATACCCAAGAGCAGATGAATAATAATATGATTCTACACAACAGAATGCCAGTGTACAATATTGATTATATTCCCGAATTTGATATTAGGACATGAGAGAACATTCAATTTTATGCAAGAAATGAATGAATGGTCCAGTGGAAGAACGGTGAGGTTCCACTTTTTAGAAAATCGAGAAAAGCGAAATCTAATGTGGGAGTGTCATCGTTTTTACACTGTGCTGCCTACTTTCGACCGCAGTTTTTTATGGAATGTCATTGTTTGTCCCCAGTAAGGTTTGGTATGTTGATACTTTGAGCTATAAGCTAACCAGATGCCGCTAAAATGTCGATTTCGGAAAATATGGAACCTCATCGTTTTTCCACTAGACCGGCCATTCAAATATGATTGCACTAAAACTTGATAGAAATCACCAAAATTTAATTGTGTCGGATGAAAATTCCATTCAAGACACCCATATGATACATATAATTTTTGAATTTTAGCACAATTGATCATTGACATACCATACTGAGAGCTTCCATCGGAAAAGTTCACACAAGGTGCAAATCATCTATTAGAAAATCTTCAACCGCGAAAGTATTATTCCAGTTCAAAGTGAGTAATTTTTCGCAATAAAATCTGTATAAATAATGATAACGTGGCAACGCACTATCCGATCTGAAAATTTAGGATTACAGAGAGTTCATATAAATAAAACACAGGGCGATTAATTGGAAACTTGAATTTATTTTCATGGAAGACCATGTTGGTATATGCACTTATTTGAGAATTATCCTCTCCAGATTATTTTTAAATTATCTGACCAAAAATAACTGAATTCCTGACAATCCAGATGTTTAGTCGTGAAGAATGCAGTACTGAATGAAAACTGTGTATATACGAGAATGTTGTAAATTTTTTTATTTGTAATTCTTTGTTGAATAATTTTTTAATGAATGATAAATCGAATCTTTATACTGCATATATTTTTTAAATTGTATCTTTGTACTTAGTATCGATCTCTAGTACATTCGTTTATCTAAACAAAAAGAATTAATTGATCCTCTCTCAATAATGAATTTAATGCAATTGAAAAACGATGTACCCATGGCGAATTTACCTATAATGCACTAGCTATTTCAAACTCTTGCACCACTTGCCCCCAACATTATGTGGCCCTTTCCAGGCAGAGATGGACAGGATAAGACCATTTTTTGCGCCTTTTTTTATTTATCTTATATGTTTGACGACAACTATACTTTATATAACACAACTTGACTTTTCCAATACGTTTTTTTCAACGTCTGAATGAATCAATGAAATATTATTATTATTCTTATCGGAGAAGTTATGAAAAATCTGGTATCAAACATTCAACTCACAATGAGCTTCAAAGAAATATTTAATATCGCGGATCCCTTATCTTTTATATATCACATCTGTTATATGCAATGCTGGACATTACAGTGATATGAATTGTTGAACTAAGAATGGTATTAGGTCAATAGTTCCCCCAAAAAGTAGCCGGAGTCGCGTGGACCATTTTTGTGGGTTTTATTATCGTTTGACCGATTTACGAGTCCACCCTTGGTTAGCGATCACTACCCCTACAACAAAACGTCCACCCTTACTTGCAACCTTATGCTCTAATAGTGTTTATGCAAAATAATATATTGACTGAACATTGATTTCTGTTTTCTATGCAATTGAAGTGAGAGATGAAAAATTATTGTTATTGCTATTGTTGAAAGTTGTTTTGAGAGAAAATGAATTCTTTCTAACACAAAAGTATTTGACGTGAATATACTTTATACTATTCATTTCCCTATCAAATTCAAACATGCATATCATTATATTCATGTAACCTGCTTTTGCTTTCACTTGTCAAGCTTTGAGTTCATATTTAATCTAAAATATAACTGACAATTTAATTCATGCACTAAAAATGCCATATGTCGCGATGTTTTGTCATTATGACAGCGAAAAAAGTGTGCCCTAACTTTTCCAGCGACAAAACGGAACCTAACTTTTGAAAACATGACCAACAGCATTGTAAACAAATTTTTGATGACATTATGTCAATTTTTCTCAAACTTGCGTTGTCAGAAAAGTATCTCATTTGTGGAAATGTCGCGATTTGGACAGTCTTCGAGTGGAGAAATTGAAGAAACCATCAATAATGAGCCTCGCAATATTGAGAATTAAAATACGTCAATTTGGCGACAATTTGCGATGTTTTGTTTGGAACAAAAATATGAACTCATTGCAGAAACTTCCTCAGAACAGTTAGCTTCTATTATATGTGACTGGGCATTCAACATGAAGAAGAACAATGGAGAAGACTATAAAGAGAGTGCAGTCAAAACGATTTGGAACTCTGCAAAATTGTTACAAGAGAAGTACTTCAAAGAATATAAAAGAATTTTTAATCCGTTCACGGACATACAGTTTAACACCACCACCATGCACCTCCTAAGGTTGAGGCCCAGAAGGATGAACTCCCCAGCACTCGTACGTACTCGAAAGCTCACCCCCCCTATCCACCACCCCAGCTCGTTAAAGCGGGTCCTCATCCTGATGACTGGCGATCAGCAGAATAAAATCTGACCGTTTGATATGGAGTGCCCAGCCAATTCTCGGCTTGAAGCTCCCTTATATCTGACATGAGTTGACTTTTAAAACAATGACTTTACTTTACTGTGCATGGTGCCCCCTGAAACTGGCTGAAGGCCTGAAAAAACTCTCGGCTGAGGGCCGAGTGCTGTGTACTGAGTTAACTGAAATTGAAATTACTACTTGGTCGGTTCTTCTTGGTATCTGAAACATAAAAGCATGATTAATCGTGATTTGGTGCCTGTTGTAGTAGACGGTGGCGTCGCCGAAGGTCTCGCCTCCGCCGTACTTCTTCAGAGGTGTCGTTGTCTCCTTGGTTTACTGAACGTCTAGTATTTGTCTCTGTCGTCTTGCTCACGTCTGTTCTCGTGGAGCTCCGTGAGCAGCGGGTTCGTGTGGGTCTATACTCTGTCTAGAGTAGTCCCCACGTGTTGTCTGATCAGTCTGTCGATATAGTCCGGCATACAGTTTAAGAAAGCGAGAAATGCACGCGACACAAAACGCAGAATTTTGCAAGCAATCCCAGTTCTAAAGCTTTCACAAAACAGGAAATTTTTGAAATGGCACTGTTGTGAACTGAAGAAGAACCTGTAGGCCTTCAAAGAAAATTTTATAAAATTGCTGCCTATGAATTGGCTTGGAGAGGTGGAGAAACAGCAAATTGTAAAAGGTATTCTATTTTAAAATCGAGACAGACAACCGTGGAAGAGAGACCGGAAGAGTTGAATATAACCCAGTGTTTTCGAAGACAGCACAAGGTGGAAATCAGAAGTTGGCCGACAGTTAATGGTTGGTAGCGAACACTGAAGAAGATTGTGTATGTCCAGTAAAATTGTTTAAACGTATTATGGGAAGACGGGGAAACCATATCACATGTGAACATTTTTTTTAACTCCAAATCCTTTCTGGCAAAAAACAAATTCATAAGGATGGTATAAGAATTCTCCTATTGGGATAAATGAAATATCTAAATGGACCAAATCCTCGGCGAAAAATATTGGACTTGATGTCAAGCGGGTGAAAATTACGAACCATTCTAATTAAGCTGCCGCCGTAACTTAATTGTCCAGGAGTGGTATAGGTGAACAAAAACTTGTGAAAATTACGGGACATAGCAACCCATCGTCATTAAAAGCGTACCTTCAGTTAGATGAAGAATATCAAAAAAAAAATCATTGGTTCCATTCGTACTACCGTCCAGGAAGCAGTTACTCCCACCGCTCAAAATACACTATAAATATTGTTTCCATCAGATTACATGATCCCATATGGGTAATGCGTTGCCATGCATATACATGTGAAGTTACATACTACATGTAATATAATGTGAAGTCATAACTTGACTTTAAATGTGAATTTCCAATATATTCCATGGATTATCACTTGTATACTTATGTAATTTTTTACGTTATTCCAGATTTAATGGCGATTTCTACATGTTTGATTAGGTGTTTTTACCATTGACATACATGATTTAGTATGTATTATTAGATATATATTCAAGTATTTGTGCGGAAAAATACAATTTTCATTGTAAATTAAGCTTGGATCAAAATGAATTTCTACATACATCAAATGTGCTTTTCCATATATTCCCCGATAATCACTTTTATTTTAATGTGATTTTTTTCCCTAATTACAGATTTGACAGAAATTGTTATACTTATGTCTGTTAAGGTGTCTTCACCATTGTTTTCAAGTAGTTTCAATCAACTTTACATATAGGCATATAATTCCTTAATGTCAAAGGGGGAATCTGCAAAAAAGGCATAAAATCAGTATTAATGATACTTTATTCATCTTAACATTATAATATATTGTCATATATTGAAGGAAAATAACTCAAACTGTCAAATCATTTGAATATTGTAACAAAAACAATTATTTAACAAAATACCGTACTCAATACTTCAACATGGAAATTAACTAAATAGTTCAGCTGTCCTAATAAGATTGCCCACTCTCCGATTTCAGGTTCGAATTGACATGATATCTATCCACTTGTCTGCGACAACGAAAGTTTCAATTCGATTTTCTACAAAATGAAAAAATGACTATAATTTCATGATGAATGTTTCATATTATTTTCTCAGTACCTATTTACTCACCTGATACATAATCCGATGACAATTTGGCACCAACATACTCACTTACATAAAACACAAAAGACGGCTTGTTTGTTTTTAAAACCTACCTTCGCCAGATGCCCAACGATGTTCATCCTACCAATAGGAACTGTGAATGAGGAGGATTGGGCCGAATGCCGGTAGGTGCGCATGGCGGTAGCGTTATGGAGAATTACTTTTAAACGAAGGAGAATTTACACTTTACCTGTAATATTCTGTATATTGGCTTAATTTTGCTGTAACAATACGCCGTTTTACTGATTATCACATTAATTTACAGTCATCATGTAAACCAGCGGAAATTACATGTAATAAAGCATTGAATTACATGCTCACTGTAAAACACGGGAGAAATGGAGGACATTTACTTAATTTTACATTAAAATATTGAATTACCTGTACAAACAAGTTATAATACTAGGAAGATCATGTATTTATTACATTTTGTCATGTATTTTTCCACCCACTTTTTACTGTGTACTGGCATGCAGCAAACTATTAACAAAAGACAAGAAAGTTCTGAAAATCAAGCTTTTATAATAATTTTTGTTTTTAACAATTGTACTTTTCCGTTAAAATAAATAATAGTTATTTACCTAACAAGTGCGGAAAGTGATGCTTTCCCGCACGGACGGCAGTTGCACGAACGACGCGGAACGGAGTTCGGGCAAGCCGTCAATGGCGGAAAAAACGTTTTCCGCAAGAGTTAGGTACAATGTTTTTCCTACGAGTGTTTTTGTCCATCTTATTTATGAAAAAAAAGGTTTTTATTAAACAAGATTTTATAATAATGCTACAAAATGACACATAAGACAGAATAGTTACATATATCAATTAGTTAGTCCTAAATATCCTCATTTTCAACAATATAAAAATCGTGCGGAAAAGTAACTTTTCAGCACTAGTGCGGAAATAGTATATTGTGCAACAAGTGCAGAAAAGTGCTAATTTCTCACGAGTTTGAAAAAGTTGCGGCACGAGCGCGAGCGAGTGCTGCAATTCAAACGAATGAGAAATTGCATTTCTGCTCGTGTTACACACTATACTTTTTCTACAACACCCTTTTTGCTAAAAATAATACTATAGTATAAGACGGAATGAAATGTCAGTGACTCATTCTTATATTTTCCTCTTGAAGTTGAAGGTAGTAAATTCAATAACAATGAATTAACTTGTTCTCTTAGTTCTGGCGGAGTATTTTCAATTTCAGAACTGTCGCTATCCATTTTAGTTCAATCTCATTAAAAAATGACGGGACAAGAATATTTTACGAATATTTTATGCTTGACGTTTGTTGACATTCAAATGATTCGATAGATGTTGCTCCGTTGCCTAGCAATGGATAGTGTGTATGTGGGTATTTGAGACAGCAGTAGTGATGTCTATGATTTTTGTTCAGAATATTATGAATTTGTACGACAATTTCCCTCATATTATATAAACCAATAGACTTTGTCTATTCATTCTTGAAGTTGCCTGATCGAATATCCCTTCGAAATGCAGAATTTTCAAAATATACTTTCACCTTGCTGTCACGAAAACTGTATTGCTTAGAAATTAGGTACTGAAAAATTTTGGCACAGAAATGTCACTTTGTGGCACAGAAATGTCACTTTGCGGCACACTAATGTCAAATTTCAATTATTGTGAGAAATAATCATGTTTGCGAACGTAAAACTATGCAGAAAAGCATGTTTTGGAGTGTGGTTGTAGAAAAACTAATTTACATCTTATTTTTTAATTTATTGATTCACATTCTTTAAACTGTCTTACCGAATTACACTCTAGCTTTTTTTTTATCGAATTAAACTTGACATTCATAATTCTAATTTTGTTGCCATTAAGCAATTCAACTCAAAAAACTGCCAGAAAAATTACTCGTCCTACGGACTCGTAATTTTTTCAGGGGCAGTTTTTTTCGTTAATTTACCAGGCAACAAAATTCTCATTAATACATGTCAAGTTTACTTCTACAAAAAAAAAGCTCTCGTGTAATTATAAGTGATAAATGTAATTCTCCAGTATTATTATGACAGACAGACATTTATTTAGCAGGAATTCTATGGTTCGATAAAAGTCCCGAATGCAACGATTTGATTCCTTTTTTCACAATAGTTTCCCTGATAATTCCTTTTTCATTTCGTCGAGTATTTTCAATAAGTTTGAGATTTCTACATTTGGGTTGAGTGATGCTGGTTGGTTCTTATTCAATATATCTCTGCTATTTCGACAAAATACTACTCAGAATAATCCCTATTGTACTATTTGCCCACCAAAAAAGTCGGCTATTTGCAAAACATGAATAGGTATATTCGTGTCATTTAGTGGTTGGATAACAGACCACACAAGGTGTTCTTCTATAGATTGTGTTTAGAAGTGTGAAAAGTTTGGCACATGTAGATCAGGTCAAACAACGTATTGTGAAAAATCAGTCATGGGATCCTATTGTCAGAGGATGATCCGATGATCTTTTTCATATACGAGCTTTGATATTTGAACGTTTGAATATAGCTTGAGAATACTATGATGATTGCTGGAAAAAGATAATTTTTTGAATATAATTTTGCAACTCAGTACACTCTTGGCATTTTACAAGATAATGTTATACTGTATTCACCCAAAAAATGAAAGAACTCATTTTAAAATTGTAATAGTATTTTATTCACGGTCATGTAATGATGGTTATTAACATACGAGCATTAACAGGGATACGAAACGTTCCGAAGGCGAGTTTCGTATGGTTCATGCGAGTATATTGATAACCATTACATGAGGGTTGCATACGCTATTTTTTTCTACACCCGATAAATAATAATAATAATAATAATAATAATAAGTTTATTCTCAATTTTAAAAATAAATTATCACAATATAAATATATAACATGCAAATAAACTATAAAACAATCCCACGAAGTAAACTTGTGGTGGGATATTCATTGGTTCGTTTTGAAATAATTAAAATTAATTATGAATAATGTAAATATTTTTATGGTGCTTGTTAGTTAGTATTGAAACACAAATTTAAATTTTTAGTATTTCATGAAACATTATCCTTGGACTCTCCAAAATCCAAATTTTCAGATTCTTTTTATATGAGAAAATCGATGTAATGGATTTTATTTTGTCAGGTACTATATCATAAACATATGGTGCAATAATTGTATAATAATTTTTTTGGCCAATTGTTTTATTAATTCTGATTTTAGTTGTTATTTCGTTTTTAAATCTGGTATTATAGATGTGATTTTTGTACATTATTTTGTTTTTATTTTTGAAAAGGTAGATCAATATATTATAACAGTATAATTGTCTAATGTCCATTTTTTTGCTTTCTCTGAATAAAAGATCCGATGAATATCTTATATCTTTTTTATAAATAATTTTAAGAAACCATTTCTGAAGAATTTCCATAGGCTTTGAATTATTATCATTCACACCCCCCCATCCAAGAATGCCATAGCCTAATTGCATTTGTATAAGTGAATAATAAAGCATTTCCAATTGAGAAATGTTTAGGAATTGTTTAAGAAACTTGAATTTTGATAACAGACTTCTCAATTTTTTCGTTGTGGAATTTATTTGTAAATTCCATTTGAGATTTATGCAGTTTGTCTCACTAAGTTGGAACCATATGGAAATCTTTTTTATTATTCATTTTAGGAAAAAAGTTATTCTTCATAAAAAGTTTTGCATGTTCTGAAATCTAAAATACAATCATCAGATGTCAAATTGTTTCAGTCGTATACGCGGTATGAAAAAAATATGAATTTTACTCAAGATTAAACCTTTATATTTGAAAATATCGAAAATTCTTATGGAAAAAGTTGTTCATAACTAAAAATTACTTTCAAATATGGAATTGCATCCACTTACATGGAAAAATCATTTGTATGTATTTTCGTATTTGCACAATATATGCATATGCATTCATTATTTGTTTGAATTGCAAAATTGTTAGATAACATTGGGAAACGAAAAGGTGCTCATGTGTTACATAATCAAAAAAGATAAATGTTCATTCAAAATTTAAAAAAAAAAAGTAAAAAGTATCATAACCCAATTTTTCAATGTCTATGGACGTAATTGCATATTTGAATGAAATTTTGAATTCTGAACAACTTTTTTTTGAAGAATTTTCAAATATAAGGGTAGGTACTTTACTCTTGAGTAAAATTCATATTTTTTGTCACACCGCGTATACGACTGAATAAATTTGATATCTGATGATTGTGTTTTAGATTATGCAGAACTTTTTATGAAGAATAACTTTTTTCCTAAACTGAATAAATAAAAAGTTTTTCATATGGGTGCAACTTAGTTAGACAAACTGTATATTTCTATTGAACATAATAACAGTAATTACTCGTATTTCTATAAATAATTCTACAAAATTGTAATCAATGGTATAACCTCGGGTATTACCATGGATACAGGAAAACTATGAACATTTTATTCATGGGGCCAGGTAGCCGAGTGGATAAAGATACGATATTATACGTCCATGGGTTAAAGCGACATTATTTCAATCACCTGGGCTGCCAGTAGGCCATGGTTCAAACCATGACGACTGCAGAAATTTTTCTGATGGCCCGAGAAAGTACTAGGAATCGCACGTAAAAAGGTAAGACCTCGTTAATCCTTGGCTCGCACAAGTTTTGACTTCTGAGAGCTACCGTTCGTAAGGGGACGACAGCTGGTTAAAACTATTCAACAAATTACAGAAAGACCGAAACAACGAATTACTGAAATATCTATTTAAAAATTATAGGAACAAACTTACTTCTCTGATCCAAATAACAGAATATAATTTATATAAATCAGGATGGATTTATCGAGGGTAATATATAAAAATATAAACGGAAAAGTTATTGGGTATAGCCCTCAAATTATTGTGCAACCGTGGACACGCGTTTCGAGCTTAAGCTCTCATCAGTACGGTAAAATCAAGTGCGAAGATGTACAACACTTGGATGTAAAAATAGAAACAAAGGAAGTATTTTCCTGGGTAGGATTGTCACGCTGGTAGCTATATCTGCCTCCGTGGCGACGTTAGTTGTTTCCTTGAAAGCTCAAGGTCTTCTAACCGAAGCCACAAATGTGTGGTTGGCTTCCTTTTGTTAACTTCCTTTGTTTCTATTTTTACATCCAAGTGTTGTACATCTTCGCACTTGATTTTACCGTACTGATTAGAGCTTAAGCTCGAAACACGTGTCTACGGTCGCACAAAAATTTGAGGCTATACCCAATAACTTTTCCATTTAGATTTATAATTAATATAGATACCTGATAGAACAGAACTCTAATGATACAAACAATCTATGGAAAACCGTAAAAGAAAATAGTAAAACTAACGAATCCCAAAAACGCATTGACTCTATTAAGAATAAAAAAGGATAGTTATCAAGAAATACGAAAGACATCGCCAATAATACATTTTCTAGCGTTGGGAAAAATTTAGCAGAAAAAATATTACCCGACTCGAATTACCAGCACAATAGACATCGAATTCCTAATAGCTATTTTATTATTCCAACTGATCGCGATGAATTGAAATCTCTATTTAGAACTTTCAAACCTAAAAAATTGCCAAAACTAGAAAGAATTACGACAGAAATTCTAAACGGTACACTGCAAGATGTTATTGACCCCTTGGTATACATATTCAATAGAGGCATACTCGAAGGAGTATGGCCTACGATATTGAAAAACTCGGCAGTAGTAGCAATTCACAAAAAAGGAGACAACACCGATACTCTAATAACTACAGACTCATTTCACTCATTTCAAGGTTAAGTAGAAGAACAATTTAGTGGTGATTCATCATTTCCACCTAAATTGAACTTCGCCTTTTACTCATTTCAATTGTATTTTCATACTGATGTAAGATGTATTATCTTGTGAGTAATAAAGACGTTAATTATTATTATTATTATTTCGCACCTGGCGAAGTTATTTGAAAAAATTATTAAGAAACGCCTAGACTCCTACATAAAAATGTATCATATTATTTCTGATAACCAATTCGGCTTCAAAGAAGGAATTTCAACACAAGACGCGCTAACAAACAAAATTCATAGCACACTCAATGAAGGTAAACCAGGCATTCGACACGGTCAGTCACCACTTACTTCTGCTGTCACTGGAGGATAAGAGGACACGAATTGAAACTATCCCAAAGTTATATCTCAAATAGACAGCAGATAGTAAGGGTCGGTAGTGTTCAGAGTGATATATCAAATATTGAGTACAAAGTTCCGCAAGGCACAGTTCTAGGACCGGTTCTATTCAACATATATGTCAATGACTTATTTTTAATTCAAAGCTAGAGCGATATTTTAGCATTCGCAGACGACACTGTATTGATATATTCAAGTAACTCATGGGATGATTTGAAATCAAAGGTTGAGGATGATTTCGTTCATATAAAGAACTGGTTTGACCACAAGCTGCTCACCCTGAACCTTGATAAAACCTCATATCTCCCATTTAGTATCAATGAAGCAACAACACCAACGTTCCAAAGCCTAGACCATAACACGAAACGAAGCTCTTTCAATCTCAGCTGAACACGAAGTAAAATACCTAGGTGTCCAACGGAGGCGATCCATAACATACAGTGGAGGTGAGATCTTACTGGGTACGTAAAAAACTTACAGTCGAACTCCACCAAATAAAATCTTTATTGATAGTATGAGTGTAGTCAGAGGACACACATCAGCACATCAGGAGATGTAGTCGGAAGACTTACATCAGCAGCAGGACATGTTTCGAAGGATTAATCCTTCATCTTCAGCGAAAAAAGGTTACAAACTAATGATCTACAGAAAAGAGAAATGTTACAATATTGAGAATAACAGTATTAAATTTCGAACATACCATATGTGGTGGGAAAAGTGCTTCTTTGTAAATGTAGAATAATTAAATTAAAACAACTGTCAATATGGCGGCAGCCGCATAACGAGCGGGTCCCTAATTGTTAGTGGATATGATTTGATCTCGCCAAATGAATCATCTTATCAAAAATTTTTGTTAAACCGTGACCATACACGTGTTCTTTATGCAAAACAATAGGGTTATGTTATGAAAGAACGAAAGTCCTCAATTTTCACTTTCAAAAAAATTTATATTTCAATAAAAGGATGGAAGTTTATTACCGCATTTTGAATATTGTTTCTCGTATTTTCATCTAATCTATTACCATATTTATTCCTCGGTTTTTTAAACTACCATACTCGGTAAGGTTTCTATCTAATTTTTTGAATAATGTTCTTGCGGGTTGTATTCTTTCTGGGTAGAGTTGAAGACACATTTCTGCAGTTCTCTCAGTATTACTGTCTGATTTAAAAAACAGTTTCATCATATCCCGTTTTTCTTGGTTGGAAAACACCATTTTACGTTTATTATCACTTTGAATTTGTGACAGCAGACGTGACTACGTGACAGATAATAGTGTAACAACGAATCAACTCATTAAACAAGTGTTTTTGACGGAGTCAGAGCCTACTTGAAAATTCTAGTTTTTGTGAAATATAAAAGGTTGTGACATACCAAAGTATTACATATTATACTTCGTTTGAATCAAAATGAAAAACTCTATTTAAATTTGTAACAATTCAATATGACGCCCATATAGCGGGGACAAAATGGCAATGTAAATGTACTGCTTATTTTGATATCCCTCATCAAATAACGCCAGAAAAAAATTAAAATGGTTTTTCAAAATTTCGTTTTTTTCGTATATCTCCGGATATACTCGGAATTTTGAAACTTTCTCAAAAGCATATTATTGCTCAAATAGATGCGTAAATTTTCCCTAATTTAACCATATCTCTTATAGTTTCCGAAATCCCAATAGTGGCCCTCGAATTTGAATTACCCGGTATAAATATTGTGTATGCAGAGAATCGTATACTATTCCTCTTATGTTGAGAAAAAATGTTAAATCCATTGGTTTTCTGATTCAGTAAATTCAATCGAAAATACCGTTATATCAAGACAGGTGGAATTCAGAAACCACCCAAAACGTAACAATAGTAGCCGGTCTACGACCCTTAAAATAAAGAACAGGATGGTGAATTAAATTTAAAAGAATACGGCACATGTCTGTTGACCAGAGGTGGCTTTCATCGGACAGGTTGCAGGCGTGCTGAATGTGAGAATATCATTTTCTTACGATGAGGGTTCGAAATTAATGTGCATGGTCAGAAAGTTGTGATGCGGCTGTCACTCAGTTTCACCCCTAAAAACTTGCCAAACTTTGAAGTTAAAATATTAATTACACGCACAATAGGAGGAGTAATGTGCGTTATAGAAGTAGTTGAAGAAAGTGTTGAGATGAAAAAATTGCAATTGTAGAAGAAGAGGCATATCCACCCTTTTTTGTATTTATTTGTAAATGTTAAGAAAATAGACCGACAGATAATGACAAAACACAACCAGGACACGTTAATATTTGAACAAAATATTGATTTGTTTGGGTGCATGCCAAAGTAGAACTGATAAATTAGCCGAATGTACAATTGAAGATGCATCAGAAAATTAGAAAAAAAAATTAAAGGCAAAACATGAAACATTATTATTTATAAAGTAAATATCAGTGTTTGGTTTTCATTATCGCAATTGGATTGAAATATGTACTGTTTAAGTGTTCCAGGTATTTTCTGAAGTTGACTGTACTGTATTTCATTATATTGATCATCTCAGAGAAATTTCTCTTGAACAGAGAAGATCCACAGCCCAATATTTGTGTGTTGTTCAGTTGAAAGTGATGACTAGTTTTAATACAATGCTCAACCAATTAAGTATGGTTTTTTAATGTTTATTAATTTTTTAGATCTCTTTTATGTTCTCTGAGGCTTGTTTTGAAATATGTTTTAGTTTGACCTACGTAACATTTTTTGCAGTGTTGACGAGGGATTTCATAAATGACATTTGACCTGTATTCTAAATGGATTTTTTTCTTTTGTCTTGCAAAAGAAAATCTTTATTGTATTTTGATGTTTAAAAGCAATCTTTATAGTTGAAGTGGAAGCTTCGAGAATGGTACTCAATTTTTCTGAAAGACCAACTACATAAGTAAGTTACTTTATGGAGTCGAACCTTCGATCAATATTCAAAAATAATTTGTTGATTGATTTTCTAGCAATGTCCTATGTAGCATCCACCATGTGAATCATTCGAAAGCCAGACAGTTCCCTACTTTATCGTACCTCCATCTGCACCCCGTGGTGCATACCACCACTAAGATTCTATTTTTGTATCTTCACCCTCGTCTACACTTTATGACTGGCTAGTATCTGGACTGTCTAAGACCGGTCCACGATATTTTTAGAAGTAGTCTAAATTTAGCCGCATCTCCCCTCAATAAAATCGATGATCTCCAAACAAGACAGAAATAATATTTTATATTTATTTGATCTAAGCATACATGTCTCTCGACAATAATTTTCCTGGGTTTGACTTTATTTCACCAATGTTGGGTGATTGGATAGGTCGGGAACATTAAAATCAGGTATTGCACGACTTTTATAAGATTTAGGAACTAAGGTTCACAATTGGAATTCAGAAAACAATTCCATTTTTCCTCAGAAAGTAGTTTCATTTTGATAGTGAGACGGAGAAGAGGTTTTCAGTGTCTCAATGCATATTATGTTTCTGAGGTCTTCGATATTAGCGAAGGTTAACAAATTCTTTGATATGGGGCCACAGATAAAAGTCAAGTGGGATAAGATCTGGAAACTTAACAGGCAATTCAACCCCATAGAATGTATACTGCTTCATATGGCTGATCTCAAAAAGATAACCTACACTATAATTCACAATGAATGACAAATTCTAGACTAGTGAAAAAAAATCATTTGATGAATTTTAAATGAAAAAAAAATTCTTCGTAGAAACAGTAATTCGTAGTACTCAAAACTGAAAAATACATTTAAAAATAGAAAAATAATACAAAAAGTCACAAGTGATGGATAGTTCTATTCAGAATGTCATATGAATACAAAAAATGGGTGTTTTATTAAAAATCGGAAGTAGCATGAACTTTAGTTACTTCAAAAAACGTTATTTATTATGCAGATCCTCCAAATTTCATAAAAAAATTTTCATAAACAAACATATTATAGGGTCGCGGACACCTGGTATATTTGTTGATTCCAGCAGACGCAGTTTATTAAGATCATTAACAATTCAATCAATTGATGAAACAGAAACTTTTTGAAAATTCGTAAATCTCCTGGATTTGATGAAGTTACTACTATGATTGTGAAAGTGGTGAGGAATGAGCTATCTACTATTTTACTTGATTTAATATCAGTCATTAAAAACTGGCCGTTTCTAAAAAAATGAAGATTGCAGAAGTTTCACCAATATTTGAAAAGATAACTACCGCCCTATTTCAATTTTACCATTGTTTTCAAAAATTCTGGAAAAAATAGTGATTGTCAGGCTCTTTACTTTTTTTAAGAAAAACAATTTACTAACGGTTATTATACGGTTTTCGCAGGTTGACAGACACAGAGGCGGCAATTTTGAATGTTTTTTCAAATCGACAGCAACAGGAAAACACGTAGTCACCACAATGTTTTATTGGCAAAATTGTATTCAATAGATATAAGAGGGTAAATGCATGAATAGTTTCAAAATTACCTGAGAAATGGAAAGCAGTATGCATCAGTTATTAGTATTTGCAGTTTCTTGATGGATATCAATTGTGGGGTACTACAAGGAGCAATTTTGGGACTTGTTTTATTTTTGATTTATTTGAACCCCATTACTAATTTGGTACTGGAAGAAAAAATCAAACTATTTGCCGATAATACCACACTAATATATTTTGCCAATGACCTCAACAAGATAGGTGTAATTATGGAAAGTGATCTATACGAGATTTCAAAATAGTTACAACGTTTCAAACTAAGTGAATTTTAGTTAGTCCACATTCATGTCAAGTTTCTTAAAAAACAAAAATAATTCCAAAAATTCACTTTCATTTCGATTTGATTCAAATATACCCAAGTAACTGAATTTTTAGGTCGTAATTTCGACGAAAAACTGTTATGGAACAAGCATACTGAAATATTGAGAAAACAAATTAATCCAGTCATTGGTGTTCTGTTGAAAAACAGGAACTCTGTTCTTTTCGAATACCTTAAAATTATTTACTATATTTTTATCCATTCAAACTTACAGTAGTTGATATTCATCTAGGAAACCACTTATAATTCAGTTTTGAAACCTCTTAAAAACTACAAGATAAATTTTTGAAATAGAACCAACCGCGAACTTGTATAAACTCTAAAGTTTAATGGATTCAAATTCACTTTATAATGTCAAAATTTGTTTCTTCATTACTATTATGGAGCACTTCAATTATATTCACGTCTACTACCATCATGATCGACATAAAAAAACACTATTAAACAATAGTAAATTGATTTTTTTCTCGATTTCTTTATTCATGAAATAGTCATCCGAATACCATTCGTTGTGAAATGTTGTAGTGGCAAAATTTTCATATTGATTTGCTCGAGTTTGTTGATAATTTTACTCGTGACTTTGATCAGAAATCACTGGTATTGACGGTTTGTGATTTTTTTCAACAATGTTACACGACCAATTACTAAGCAACAAACATTCGTAGCAACAAGAAAATTTACCGACAAAATCTTGAATATGAGAATTTTTTCCCATTTTAAATTATTCAGTGCAGCTTTTCTAGTCCTTCTCCCACGTTAACTTATGCACAGTATGACGTACAACATTCGAAACTTTCAAGTGGCATTGTGTGTCACTTGTATCCCCCATGTCATGTCGTGTACCCTCCCGACCCCTCTATCAAGGAATCACAATGTGTTTAATGTCAAAATCTTAACTTAGCAGATTATTTTGATCTAGGAAAACGTTCATTTGCTATCAATTACAACGGAATACTGAATATATAGATGGATATATACATGGAGATGGTGCAAGCTGACTTCTTCTGCGTATATTTATTTGTATATTTATATTTACGTAGTGTTAATTTCTTAGTTTTTGTAAACCTGTATCGAATTGTCAGTTGGTTTTAATATAATCGCTCGAAGCGCGCGATTTTGAACGGGGGGGTATTGTCAAAAATATATGGAACATCCTGTACATTAAAATATTTTATATTTCAATACGTGGGTAACCTTTTTACAATTCAGTACGTGAGCGAAGATATTTTATTTTGAAACACAACTTGTCCTCAACAGAACATAAACAAGAGTTTTCAAAAAGGCCACTGATAGTTCGATCTGGTAGTCGAGTTTAGAGTTCTGCCGTGCGAGCAGCTAGTGAGGGCTATGGGGGGAGTTTGGAAGATCAGATATTAGATAGAAGGAAAATGTCGATATGTATTGTAAGTAAAGATCTTTTTAAAATTAATTATTCAATCAATAACTGGTCTAGGAGAGATTCATCAATTTTTTAATTCAGTAATTCTTTATTGATTATTTCCTTCATTAATTTCAATCGTCTCAATCTCATATTTGTACATAGTAAAATAAATGTTTTTATATTTTTCTAAAGTGTTTTGAATCTATGAATAATCAGTATCTACCTAGTTAGTTATGAACAAACCCCAATTCACGACAATATGTGTCCGATATTTTACATGGTGATTCATCAGTTATTTATAAGGTAAAAAGTTCATATAAACATGGGTTTGCAAGGCCTTCAATTTTGAGGTATAGGGTGTTGAAATTTTTTTTATTTTGGTTTTTCGCAAATAATTTTTAAAATAATGTCGATATTCACACGAAAATTGGTATTTGGGGACTTTTCAATATAAGGAATTCAAATTTGATCTTTGTTTGGCACTTAAATTTAGGGGCGCCACCTATATGTCTTGGTCTCTTTTGGGGAGTCACAACTTTATCCTGTATGTATCATATTTTCTAGAAGAAATATCTATTCCCCTATCATTTTTACGTAAAAAAGTATGCTTGTCAAAAGTCGCTACAAGCAGCTATTTCTAAATATTCTGATTTAAATTAATCGATGCATGTGTTTGTCAAAAAGTGAAAAAAAATTGAATTTTGTTTTTATTCAACCTAGAAACATTTCAAACGCTAATTCCTAATCAACAATAAATAACGGAATACTAGATATGAATCTAATTCAAAATCACAATAAATGTTCGAAATGTGCACCACCTGCCTGTATGCACGCATCTAATCTACTTCTCATTGACGCACTCTTTGGAAAATTCCTGGAGTATCTTCAATCGATCTGCAAGAGTTAATTATCCGATTTCTTCGTTTTGGATAGGTGTCTGGTGAATTAAGGATTTTAGATGTCCCCACCGGAAAAAATCCAAACTATTAAGGTCGGCTGACCTAGGGGGCCATGGTTGAGGCCCTCCTTGACCTATCCAATGTTTGCCGAAAGTTAGATCTAAAAATTCTCGAGCTAGTATGCATAAACCATATTTCATTTCGTAGTCTAAGCGGCACAGCTTTCAGTAAAAGAGGCAAATCGTCTTCAAGAAAATGACGATATCTCTCTTCGTTTAATCTTTCCAGAATAAAGAATAGGCCTTTCAAATAATCTCCATGGATTCCTGCCATAGAAATATATATTATATACTTACTCTAGAATGCTAATCCCGCCAATTTTCACGGCTAAAAGCATGCCGCGTATGCGACCCGTTTACGATGTGCGCATGCGCGTCATCAGTATAGTTTGGGTAGATCGTTGCCAAGTTTGAAAATAATTTTGTGTTCCAATTCAGAGTTTTTTGTTATGTTTTTGTTACGTGTCATTTCAAAGCGAGAAATTTGAAAGCGCATTTAGGACATTTTAAAACCGAAAAGAACTTTTTAGAGATATGCCTCACTTTTTGCATATTTTGACATGAATCGTTCTAGTTGAAATAAATTTTCATAGTTTTTTGTACTTTCAATTTATTTTTCAATCCATTGCTTCCTTAAAATTCGCACCGACAATTTGGGGTGGTTCCGTAGGTTTTTGTTATTTAACTACAGCTGAAAAGTGAATGTGATACCAAAAATCAGTCGCTTCAGAGCGATAAATAATAATAATAACCGTACTCTACTTTCTGATGGCCTTTGCTGAATATTTGGGATCATATATATGTGAAAATATGTATTCAAATCGGCTAAATACAGGTATAAGTACAATGAGGTTTCCATCCTTATTCTCCGAGATTCAGAATTAACGTTTGTTAATCTTCACTAGTACCATAATATTTCACTAAAACCGGGCCTGTTAAAAAAATTACTATAGACGCGCATGCGCATTGCGGACTAGCCTGAACTTTTTACAACACTTTTGACATGGGGATTAGCATTCTAGAGTAAGTATATAATATATATTTCTATGATTCCTGCCCACATGTTGTTCTTATGGGGTTCTTGATACGTAACGAAAAGTCACGACACAAATAATCACACTAATAACAAATAAAACTATTTAACTATGAATAAAGAAATCAGCATTATTCACAATGAGCGCTTGTCAAGAAAGTAACAAGGTGCCCTGCTTTACCAGGACGGTGCTCATTACCATAATCCTATACAATAGGAAAAATTGGGTTCCAAATTTTCCTATTGTATAGGATTATGGCAATGACCACCGTTCTGGTAGGGCAGGACACCTCGTTTCTTTATTTAACTATGCGTCAAGATATTATTTTTGACATGACATCACAAAACAAACATTGAAATAAACTAACTAGCCTACTTGATGCTTTCATTTTCAAAGAGTTCGCTAATCAATGAGATGACCATTGGATGCATCGAATAATTTAAATTAAAATATCTCGAAAACGGCTGCTTGTACCGACTTTTGACAAGCATACCTTTTCCACGTAAAAGTTATGAGGAAATAGATTTTTCTTCTAGAAAATGTGATACATACATGTACGACAAAGTTGTGACTCCCCAAAAGAGACCAAAACTTGTAGGTGGCGGCGCCCCCTACAATTAAGTTCCAAACTGAGATCAAATTTGAATTTTTCATATCAAAAAGTCCCCAAATACCAATTTTCGTCCAGATATCGACATTCTTTCAAAAATCATTAGCGAAAATACAGTGTCAGTGTCAGGATACCCGGGACACTAACTGAAACACTTAATATTCACCCAAAAATATGTATTACCACTCTCGTACAAAGTCAGTTTAAGACTGATTCACTAAAGTATATCGCATTCACATGACTCAATTCTTACATCACTAACAGTAAACTACCAGCGCTGCATAGGAGTATACAGTGTGATACTACTACAACTTATAACTACCCTAACACAAAATTAAAATAATTTTTCAACATCCTATATCTCAAGACTGAAGGCCTTGCAGACCTATGTTTATATGAACTTTTTACCTTATGAATAACTGAGGAATCGTCCTGTAAAGTATCGGACACTTATTACATAACACCCTGTATATGTTATATTGAAATCTCTTTTCTTTCTCAAACCTGAAGAATTATTTTCGTTCGATCTAAATGCACCATATTTGCAACGACTGTAAGCGAACAATCGATAATCGAATGAACAAATCAGCAAGAAACATTATTCAGATTTTTATGCGTTACTAGACTCTTTTGTACAAGCGCATTGAATATAAAACGACCCTCATGCAAATAAATACGTTCATCATCACAATAGGCAACCTCGCATAATATACCAATGGTCATTCTAGTATTTATGGAAAGACCTAATGTCCGGTCCAAAAGAAGTTAACCTATGACCCCAGCTTCCCTTGTGCATATACTTTTATGCAGTTGACCATGTCGTTATTGAAGCACATGCTAGAAACTACTCGAAGCTAACTTGGATCGACTACTATAAGTGTGTTTTGCCATATTCTCCCTATTTTTTCATCGCAATTGTACGATTAGAGCTTATATGCGATTTCTGAAATTCATTGTTTGAGGATACCGAAGTGAAATATGAATATTTTTATCGCCCCAGCTTTGTGAAATGTGAATAAAAGATAATTTTGGTGCTTTTGTTATATCGAGTACAGAATATATCGGTTTTATTATAATGTGTGGGGGTCCAGGATCCACCGGGGTTCTTATGTAGAATATAAGTAAATGCACTTAAAGTTACACCTGAAAAAAAGTAGCTACACTGAACTGAATTGAGCATGTTGGACAACTCTAAGAAATACATAAGTGACCATTGTGGAGGTCAATGGGAGAAAATGCTCCAATATAGAAATCAAAGACAAGTCAGAGTCAAAAATAAATATAATTTGATATCAGAAATTTTTCAACTTAGATCGATCGATTGATAAAGCTTTTCTCTACGACAGTGCGTAAACTAAGCTTTTACGCACTGCTGACAATGCGTAAAGTAATACATTTTTGCACAATCCAGGTAGCACGGTGGCGTCAAAATGACATCCTAATTTGGTCAAATTATTGACCAACTGACGTCAGAAAGTGACGACTCAGAGATCCGAAAAGACGTCAAAATGTCACAGCCATAGGACGTCATCAGTAAGACATCATTCTGACGTCTGAAAAGAAGACTATAAATGACGTCAGTCAAAGGACCAATAAATGACGTCTTATGAAGGACTTCCACGGTCCCTAGTTTTCATGTGGAAATTGATAGTTTCATGGAAGTAGAATAAAATAAACTGATATACAATATTACATTTAATAAATTTCAAATATAAAACATATTACAGGATGTTGTAGTAAACTTACATTCAATATCAGTTAACAGTGCATGAAATATGAAAGATCGTAGAAAATACTTTATTATTGTGAAAGAATAATCACGAATTTGTATTCTTTTGTAGGATTTGGGTTTCATGTCACAAATGCTCCATTACTTCTGCAATTCTGGGTGCTTCTACTTTATACCTAAATCGCAGTTTTTCGGTTTTCTTTTGTTCATAATTACTAACCTCTTCCATACAAACATCGATATATTGAATGAAACTTCCAATCTTCTTCAGCCTCTTCATCCTTAATGATATAGTTATCGAAACTTCTTTGGTCTTTCATTAGCGGCCACAATACTTCCCGTTTTCTCAGCTTTCGCCACCTTTTGTCAACGATGGCCAGTACGTAGGGCATTATTTGTTGACTGATCCGAGAGAGTAATAACAAATGTTAGCACCAAACAAATCAACTCAGCAGCAAACCAGAAAAAATCTTTTGATTTTATACTATGGCAGTGACAATCGACGAGGTAAAACATACATAATCCAAGAAGAGCGATGACAATCCAGCCGAGTCCGGCCGACAACCCATGCTGCCGCGACAGAGTTGCCAGGTCAAAGAAACCATTATTTTATTCCACCAAATTTTTTTAGGATTATCGATAACTTCTTAAGTCTTGATCCATTGACAACCTTTTTGTAATGAGGAGTTAATTGACAGAATGAAACAAAAGATACTTGACTACCATCTAGTGACAAAACAAAAATAAAAATGTTTTGGGGATCAAATGGATGTCAATAACACGTGTGAATATTTTTAGCCAATCTCAACTATTTCGTTTTCATTTTTGAGAACATTTTCAAACTTCCAGACACAAATATTTCATGATTTATAACAATTTGTTGTTTGACATTGGGAATTATGAAAAAGACAACTCATCTTATTGGAATTTGTTATCCACGACATACTCATTATTGACGGTATTCTGAAATTTTAGTTTGAACTCCATTAGCCTATTTCTTCTTCACATTCCGTCAAGAAATCATTAAGTTTCTTCTGTCTTCTATCATTGAAAGTTATCTTGAATTTTTTATTCCTAAGGAATATTTTTCAGCATTTGCAACGCTGTCCGCTACCACGGCTTTCGGCAACTGGTGTGTTCAACAAGCGTCTACGTCCCGACCGTAGCAACTCAGCGATTGGTCACTGTAATAGCGGGAAGTTTAAATGAAAAGGCAGCTCATGCAAATTACTAAGTTGAAAATGCGTTATTACTAGCCAACCTAACCTGACCAACCTTACGTAAACAGAATAACCATACAAAAATTGTTACAATATAAAAACTACTTACCCAAATTTCAGTCGGGACGCAGACGGAATGTAACAGAATGCTTCATTCAACTGGCCCTAAATCACTTTTTCCGAATTTCTAACAGAAGGGAAACAGATTTCTGTAATCACGAATTCTGGAACAATTCTCAGTAACGTACTTTTTAGGTCGACAATTTTCGAATAACAGACAGTTGACTTCGCAGGGACGTCATTATGACCTCCACAAAATACGTCAATTTGACGTCATGAAATAAGACGTCATTTTGAGGTCTCATCGTAGTCGAGGACATGACGGACCAAAAGGGACTTTAATAAGACGTCATTAGGACGTCATTTCACTAACCTGTGCTACCTGGGAAGTGCTTAAAAAATCACCTATGCGTGAAATCATAAACTAAGCGTACATTAATATTTTACACACTATTCTAACATTTACGCATTTTTGAAAAATACAGTATTTTGGGTCAAAATAACTCGGAAGTCTTCATTTGATAATACGACGACAATTCATATCATTAAACATTCAAATTAATGATATAATTGCTACAATTTGGCAATATAATAATTGTCGAATAAAAAACTTTGTATGAAACACTTTCGTAAAAGGCTTTTATCTACAACTGTCAAGTAATGATTATGATTTGAAACTTTTTTTAATGTCATAATGACGTTTATTACCGCAATAGTGCTTTTTTGAATCTATTACCGCACTAGTGCGGTAATGAGATAAGAAATAAATTTCAACCAAAATAAATCGTTTATTGAATGAATACTAAGAAAATTCAAATAGAAAATGATTAAAATTCAACAAAACGTTATTTTTCTCTCAAGAATTACATGAAAACTTACTTGATTCATAAACAATAACAATAGATTGTTTGAATTTTTTAGACGATGTAGTAACTTGATTACTTATATTTCGGACGCCCATCATCTTAATGGTTGAAAGATTTCTATCTCTTTCAAATTTTTTCACTACGTTTCAATTGCTTGAATCCGCAATCGTCTTCTGGTGAATAATGACAAAATCAGATGCTACGCGACGTTTTATAGGTCTATAATTAAAGTGTAATTACGCGCGGTCTTGTGGCGCGCGTGGTTTCGCGCTTTTTCTCCCTCCAAAACGGTCCATGAGCGGTTTCCATACGTTTTTAATTTCCACGCTTGGTTGACTGAAGGCACTATTGGCTTCTATATAGGTGGTTTCCATAAATTTCCGTTTGAACCAATGTTCCTCTCTATGAAGAACACTAGCTTCGTCCCAAAGAATTCGGTGGTGTTTTGTCCAGGCGTAGTCAGCAATTCCCGATTTTGATGTTTTCCCTCGTTGAGTCCACTTTTTGTGTTCGGCTATTCTTACTGATAATGGCCTCTTGGTTTCTCCGATATAGGAACCTCCACATTCACATGGAACTTTGTAAATACAGTTTTTACTGGATTCTGATGTGTTCTCTGGTTTCGTCTTGGTGAGGAAGCTTCGTAAGGTACTGCCGGATTAAAAGCAACTCTTGATGTTGTATTTATTTCCGATCCTTCTGATATTCTCGGAGATACCCCTGATATAGGAAAGAATGAGAACGGGATTTTGTGGTCTTTCTTCGGTCTTTCTTTGATTGTCTTGGGATCTTCTCTCTCTCCAGTAATCGCCAACATATACATGGAGTGGTTCGAGGAATTGGCTATCAGAGAGGCAAAATACAAACCAAAACTATGGCTAAGATACGTAGACGACACCTTTATCATTTGGAACCATGGAGATGAACACCTTGGGGAATTCTTCGCCAGAATGAATAACATGATGGATTCAATCAAATTCACAATGGAAAAGGAAACTAATAGTACCCTATCGTTTCTTGATGTGGAAGCTGAAAGAACAGACACTGGAATCCTCACCTCTGTTTACAGGAAGAAGACACAGGACAATACCTCAACTACGGCTCTAATCACCCAAACTCCACAAAGAGGGGAATCGTAGGAACGTTGGTGGAGTGAGCAATGTCTATTTGCAACAACCAGGAGTCACTAGAGGCGGAAATTAACCACATCAAAAAGGACCTACGCCGAAACGGATACTCCGAGAAACTCATAGGAGAAGTTCGGAAACAACTCGAAAAGACCAAGACAACCGAAGAAAGACCACAAAACCCCGTTCCCATTCTTCCCTATATCAGGGGTATCTCCGAGAAGATCAGAAGAATCGGAAATAAATACAACATCAAGAGTAGTTGCTTTCAATCCGGCAGTACCTTACGAAGCTTCCTCACCAAGACGAAACCAGAGAACACAACAGAATCCAGTAAAAACTGTATTTACAAAAGTCCCATGTGAATGTGGAGATTCCTATATCGGAGAGACCAAGAGGCCATTATCAGTAAGAATAGCCGAACACAAAAAGTGGACTCAACGAGGGGAAACATCAAAATCACAAAACACAAAACACCACCGAATTCTCTGAGACGAAGCTAGTGTTCTTCATAGAGAAGAACATTGGTTCAAACGGAAATTTATGGAAACCTGAAAACCTCCCACATAGAAGCCAATGGTGCCTTCAGTCAACCAAGCGTGGAAATTAAAAACGTATGGAAACCGCTCATGAACCGTTTTGGAGGGAGACAAAGCGCGAAACCACGCGCGCCACAAGACCGCGCGTAATTACATTTCAATTATAGACTTATAAAAGGTCGCGTAGAATCTGATTTTGTCTATTCACCAGAAGACGATTGCGGATTCAAGCAATTGAAACGTTGTGAAAAAATTTGAAAGAGATAGAAATCTTTCGACCATTAAGATGATGGACGTCCGAAATATAAGTAATCAAATAACAATAGACATTGAGCAAAATAGTAATTATCACTCATAATTTACGTGAAATAGCTATTTGTGTATTAAGAGCGCAAAGTGATATATTGTCGCTTGACAAAGAGAGTTACCGCGCGACGCGAAGCGGAGCGCGGTAATCTTTGGAGAGCGACAATGACGCTTTGTGCTCGAAATGCACACAAGATTTTTTCTACAAACGCAGTTTTCAGAAAAAGAAACACCAGTATTCAACAAAAGTACATCACATTATAACAAACTTTCATAATGTATATGCTAACCAAATTGCACTAAATTCAAAAAATATTAATTGCTTCTCAAACTACTAAAAGCATGAAATATTAAATTTACCTTTTTTAGTAGATATTCTCCATCGGGCGCTTGTAAAAATTTGTGAATATCTTCAGTGGTGAATGTTTTGACTGGCACCACGTCATGAATTTACCGTATTGTAATTCATTTTTCTTCCTTGATTTCTCTGGTAGGAGATTCAAAGTAACAATTTTTGCACTTTCTGCTACATCAGGAGGAGTGTTTGATAACTCGCTGTCACTATCATCAATCATCATGCCGAAATACTTTGGAGAAGCGAGCGCTTTCGAAATATTTCCGCTCTAGAGCGCAAATGCTGTCACAAAATGACATTTCACGGAAAACGTCAACTTTGCGTCGAAATCTGAAAGCGTCAAAGGCTACTTTGTTCTATCAATTGAATCACTTATAATTTTCTGATATCATTGATACTTTTCGAGTTATATCGGAAAAACCGTGAAGAATCGGATTTTCTATAACTCGTTAACTGTAAGGTATTCAAACTTGTTACTTACCGTTATGTGTAGCCTATGACAAGCCAAAGATTTTTTTGAGAAATTAATAAATATTGATTATTTTTCAAAATATATGAAGTTTTCTCAAAAAAGATGCTCTCTCAATATGGCCACTCTTGGTCGGGGAATGATGCTACAGTAACGATTCATTGCTTATTTTTTTCTGTAAGAGTTGTACTTTCATATTATCGAATAAGTATATTGACTTTATTTATTTTAAGTGTCAAAAAATTACTTTAAAAAATTGCACAATTTTTTACATGTTTTTTTTTTTAAATACCTCACCCAATTTTGTTTTTATACAGTGTGACACACTTAAGATGAAGACACTCCTGAATTTTAGTCATTTTTGAAAGCAGAGATTTGATTTTTCATGGGCCGCACTTTTCGCAATACTCAGCCCGAGTGACAGCCTTAAACCCAGCCTACTGCGATCCCGCGAAAAGAGCAAATTCTCTATATTTTGCGTCGCGTTGGAGATACCGAAAAAAGTTATCCGAAAAAGTTGCTTAGAAATCGATTTTGACCCTACATACCGAATTTCAACGCAAAATTCGAATTTTGAATTTTTTTGTAATTTTCATATTAAAGTCCGATTTTCAATTAATGATTGTGAATAAGAAGCTACAGAAATGATAAAATAGTCAAAATTAATGAAATTAACGAATTGAAATAAATAAAATTGAAAATTATTATTTCATCAAATGTAAGTTAATCGAATTTAGTCTACTAGACTTTAATATGAAAATTACAAAAAAAATCAAAATTCGAATTTTGCGTTGAAATTTGGTATGTAGGGTCAAAATCGATTTCTAAGCAACTTTTTCGAGTAACCTTTTTCGGTATCTCCAACGCGACGCAAAATATCGAGAATTTACCCTTTTCGCGGGATCGCAGTAGGCTGGGTTTGAGGCTGTCACTCGGGCTGAGTATTGCGAAAAGTGCGGCCCATGAAGGTCTACGTCTGTACCGAAAATCAAATCTCTGCTTTCTAAAATGACCAACATACAGGGGTGTCTTCATCTTAAGTGTGTCACACTGTATAAACGACTTTTATGAAAATAGATTTCTAGCATGATTTCAGGTATTCAAAAAAATATATAATTCCTACGATCACTAGGAGCCGAGATAATTTTTTTATTTCAAAAGAATCTGGATGTCGCAATAATCATCGTACAGCAGTTACCTTCATGGATATTAAGGTTGAATACCTATATTTTCAATAAAAAAATACTAGGATATGTCTAGTTCATTTGCAGTATTATTAATTGATGAATAAAGTGAGGCGTGCAGGCGCGGATCGCGATAGCTGTAGCGGGTGGCGGAGTGGGGATAGTACTGAAAACTTATTTCGTGCGTTCAAAGTGGCTTGTGCTTGAAAAAGATTGAGTATCTTGGCTTGTCGTTCACGTACGTGTTCTTTTACAATGTACACTAGTACTTAAAATTGAACCAATAACTTTTCTTTTCTTTTGCAATAACACTGTCAGGACGAAAGTGTCTTCAATGTCAACAGTATTTGTATCCCCACTGCGCCACCCGCTATAATTGCATCGCTCCGCGCCTGCACGCCTCTCTTTGTTCATCAATTAATAATACCGCAAATGAAACATATCCTAGTATTTTTTTATCGAAAATATAGGTATTCAACCTCAATATCCATGAAGGTGACTGCTGTACGATGATTATTGCGCCTTCCAGATTTTTTTGAAATAAAAAAATCATCTCGGCTCTTAGTGATCGTAGGAATTAAATTTTTTTTAATGCGCCAAGTCATGCTAGAAATCTATTTTCATGAAAGTAATTTCTATAAAAACAAAATTAAGAAATTTAATTAGAAAAAACATTTAAAAAAAATTGTGCAATTTTTTTAAGTAATTTTTTTATACTTAAAATAAATAAAATCAACAGATTTATTGTCTTCGCGACATGTTTCGATACACTGTATCTTTTTCAAGCGAATGTAATACATTAAATTATTCTACCTTGAACATTACTTAAATACCCTTCTTAACAATTGAGGTAATTAGGAGCTACCTATGATAAAAATAAAATTGACAATACAATGTAGGTAGATACCTGGAAATCTCAAAACATATCTACTACTTAATTAGTTGAAAAGGTTCAACAAAGGGGAACTATTAAGGTCCAATTGATCATTTAGTAAACAATTCGAATTTTTCAATTTATTAATTTCCAAGAATTCTAAATAATTAAGTCTAATACCTTTATTTTCAACATGAAGGATTTCAAAGTTTTCATCGAAGTCATGGTCTTCTTCCAAAATATGATTGGCATATGTTGAATGTGTTTTATTATTTACATAATTCATACGGTGCTCACGTACACGGCTTTTGAATGGTCTACCAGTCTGGCCTACATATACTTTGGAACAAGAACCACAATTCAATTTATAAACTCCTGATTTTTTAGATTTTTGTGTTTTATCTTTATTATTTTTAATAAACCTTCCCAACGTGTTATCTGTTCTGAATGCTACTCTTAAATTTTGTTTTTTCAAAAATGACGCTATTTTTTCTGAAACGGGCCCTGAATAAGTTAATGTTCTGTAATTATTGTCAAGGTTCCTCATAGTGGGGTACACTTCTTGGATAGCCTTTCTATGTAATTTTTTTAGCAAGAATATTCTCTATTAATTTGACTTGATATCCATTGTTAACTGCTATCTGTTTTATAATATTTAATTCTTTGCAGCAGTTTTCTTCAGAAAGAGGAATATTAACTAATCTATGTATCATACTACAGTGTATCGAAACATGTCGCGAAGACAATAAATCTGTGGAAATTTAATCGTGTTTACCTTAGTGTCATATACTATGAATTTCCATCAAGTAAAGGCCACGTCAATCCAAAATAAAATCAATATACATATTCGATAATATGAAAATACAACTCTTACAGAAAAAAATAAGCCCTGAATCGTTACTGTAGCATCATTCCGCGAGCAAGAGTAGCCATATTGAGAGAGAATCTTTTTTGAGGAAAATTCATATTTTTTTTGAAAAAGACTTTTTTGACTTGCCATAGGCTACACAAAATTGTAAGCAACAATTTTCAATACCTTACAATAAACGAGTTATAGAAAACCCGATTTTTTACTGTTATTCCGATATAACTCGATGAGTATCAATGATATAAAAAAATTAATGGTTATTCTATCGATAGATCTTTTTAATACCTACAATTTCCTAACCCTCTCGCTCACGAATTATGAATTTTGAAGATAAAAATCTGAATATTTTTCTACAGTATCTGATTTTTTTGCAATTTTTTGATGTATATATTTTTTTTTCAAAATTTTCTTTTGGGTCCTAGGGCATGAACCCAAATGAGGACAGCGTGAGCCAACGGTGTAAAAATTGTATGAACTTCTTCTATGAAATTATATGAAATAGGATATCACATTATTACAATGATATTTTATTAACAATTCCCATGATAATTAACGAAAAAATTTGATTTTTTCGTCAAACCTAAACAATGCACTTGCTACGAAATATTCTTGTTTTCACGTACACTGAGGGGATTTGCACCTCGACGAATTTTCTTTATCATCAGTGGAAGAGAGATGATTCATTCTATCAAGTCTAACTTCATTCAGTGAAAGTTACCGTTGACCCACAATGTCCACAAAACAGTACACCACACTATAAAAATCTTAGAGTTCAAAATAAACGAAAAACGGATGATACACTGATTATTAACCGAAATTCAACAAGTTTTCTCCACAATAGACTTTATTTGACAGTTGCCATGATTCGAATGTCACCAAGAAGAATTACAGAACAAAGCTCTACACGGTCATATGCGCAAAGTTCTAGAAACGTTTATTTTATTTGAATTCCACTTTCTAACTATATTTTTCAGATGGCCGCACATATGTTCTTTTGAAATAATACACCATCCTAATCAGAGTGCGATAGAAGATTGCAGTGAAAACAAACAGAGCTCAACATAAATAATATTTGAATAGGTTGTCCTCATTTGGGGACACGGTGAGCGAAAGGGCTAATTTAACTTTTTTTGATCGGAGCTGTAGTTATTTAATTATCAACAAAAAACCGCTTTTCGCAACTTTGCCAATTTTTTAGGTTATGTTTGGTAATCAGGAACGAGTCGCATGAAATAGACACTCATTTTGAATTTTCATTTCAAATACGCTCATTTTTTTTTCGGATATTAATTTTGGCACATTTAACATTGGGCCACTTCCTCGTTTCTTGCACTATTACTGAATTCAGCGCAAGTACAATTTTAAGGACATGGGTACAAGTAACGGCCTCACCTGGCCCAGTGGATAAACCTCGCGGCAAACTGGATAGTACCCTGCTAAGCGACAAAATTAGTAGAGCAGGTACCCAAACGAACCTTGTCGGAAGCACCCACAGATGTCGTTCGATCGGTAAGAATAATTCTGAACCATCAGTTAAAATTAACATAAAGGTGAGAATTTCTAATACTTATTTTATAATATCAGTACTCCAGGATTATAATGTACAGAAGGTTGACGTTTATTTTTACAAAAACATTCGCTTTTTGCGAATTATTCAATATTATGTGAGAGTAAAATAGTGAAATTAGATGAATTACTCACTTTGTGTAGTTAGAATGATGCTGAGAGAAAGAGGAAAGCTTTAGTCCTCTAAAGTTTTTTAGACTATTCCACAACTAGGTACACATTTTTTAGAATTAAAAAAAAAGTCAAAGTTATAGTTTTTGCATGAAAGTTTTGTTTTTATCATATTTTGATTCATTTGTGGAAGTATCATGAAAATAGACAAGGTTACCGTTTTGCGAAGTGGTCGTGGTGTAAGGGCGTTTAGCTTCCACCCAGACGGACCGGGTTCGATCCCCGGTCGCGTGTCACTGAGCTGAAGTGGTTCGGATTCCACTTTTATTTAAACTGTAGGTCCCGGATCTCCCTTGCTCGCACAAGCTCTGCTTTTGAGGGGTTTTCTCCGAAAACCTGAGTTTTGTTAAAAAAAAACCTTCAACAATAGTCGTATGTTATATCACAAGACCTATAATTTTAATCGATTAAACTATCAAAATATTTTGAGCATGATTTTGCTTGGAAAATAGTTGAATGCACAATAATTTGATAAAATCCCGAGACCGCGAAGCGGTCGAAGAATTTTATTTTGAAATTATTGTGTATGAAATTATTTATCAAAAAGCACAATCAGACAGAAGATATTTTGATAGTTTAATCCTTTAAAATTTATAGGTCGTGTGATATACGACAAGATTATTTCGTGAATGAGGTAGATTAAAACCAACAACAAAGAATTTTATTGAAAATGAACACCGGCATTGTCTTACAATTTCTTTATTAAAGAATATTGTCTTGAAAAATAGGGGTTATTAAACGCCTGTTGTGCCCCACGTTCCGCGCCATGTTTTGAAAAATATGGGTCACGTCTGGGCAAACATGCATTAGACAGAAGAGAAGGGGAGGATGGAAGCTCTACTTGAGTTTGACGGTTTTCACGAGCTTTTCTCATCTGTTTGAATTCAACAAACCACTTCCATTCCTCTTTCTCCTCCTCAGACATCACTTGCCGAAAAGCAGGGATTTCGCTATTCGTGCGGGCCGTTTGATGAACGTTTCCGCGTGCAAGTGGACCCCCTTCAAGGCTATTCCCTGTGCTAGCTCGAGAGACATTGAGACCCGAAATTACTGAAATATTGTCAGGAGTTCGTGGGCGGTTTTGGTCAAACATTCTCACTTCATTCATTCTCGACTCTATTTGCGAGTCTGCAGAAATATTAAGTGGACTGGAGGTCCCTGAACGTAACGTATCACGTTCTAAATTCTGGAATGCTTTCAAAATTCGGTATTTTTCGGGGTTTGAAATTCCCCAGCGGGTTGGCCGCCGAAAGTAAAAAAACTAGGTGAGGCCCTCAAAGGCCTATTATCAAAATTTTGAGCTGAAATTTCCCTCAGACTCAGATCACGCCCTGTATTCTGATCAGCAGAAAAATTGAATCGAGATTCATCATCATTGTCTTCATCAGGACAGCCCACAACGTGACTTTTATCCACATTCACATCATCCATACTACAATGCACAGAGTTTAACCTAGGAGATGCAAATTAATTTAAATGAACCGGTTTTTGAGAATCCAGGTGGTAACTAGATTCTGTAGCGTTATTTTCGACGCGACGCGATTCAACAACTAATTGTGAGCGCTTCGGGAGAAATGCGTGGGGCTCGCCTTCCTTGACGGCCACGCCTGGTGAAACCCTTGGGTTTCTATTTATTGTGGGGCTCTCCAAACTAGAGCCAAAAGAAAAATTATTTTCAACAGAAAATGTACCACTTATAGGAGCAGTTAGGATGGGCGGTAAGGCCGGATGTTTCTCAAACAGAGAACAATCAAGAGCTTGGTTGGATATAAAACTCGTGAAATTTTCAGCGGGGTGAAGTACACAAGAAGTTGGTTGAACTTTTGTTTGTCTGCGAGTCCTCGGACGTAAATTGTAGGACATTAGGGGAATGTCAAAAGTGAAGTTACTTCCTAAGAAAAAAATAATCGCGTGCCGTGATTTATACTTAGTAAATTCCCCTAAGACAGAACTAAACAACGCGTACAATGCTAAACCCTATATTCAAATAATCTCTGAAAAAAAAATGGGTGAATATCACCTGTGCGGAATTCGCACACAGGCACTTATGCAGGAACGCTATATAAACATAGTACCCTCAAATAAATGCTGAAAATAAAGGTATGGTTATATTATCCGCTCTGCACTCGGGAACGCTAGTGCCAGGAACGCTTTATATACATAAAAAATACCCTCAAATAATTGCTGAAAATAAAAGGTAAAGTTATGTTATACGACCTGTACTCAGAAACGCTAGTGGCACAATCAATAGTGCCATAAAAAAGGAGAAACGCAACACTGCACTGCAATAATAGCAAATCGCAAGCCGCAATAACACTGCACAATAATTAAGCCGTGGCAAGAACTCTGTCTCGTTGACTTATTATCACTTTAAAAAAAAAAATACCGACTTATGCCCGCGTCTCGTCCGTACCGACGTCCGACGCTAAATGTACTATATCCGCGTCTTGTTCGAACCGACGTTCGACGCTAAGTCTCTATACCCGCGTCTTGTTCGAACCAACGTTCGACGCTAAGTCTCTATACCCGCGTCTTGTTCGAACCAACGTTCGAAGCTAAGTGTTATACCCGCGTCTTGTTCGAACCAACGTTCGAAGCTAAGTGTTATACCCGCGTCTTGTTCGAACCAACGTTCGAAGCTAAGTCTTATACCCGCGTCTTGTTCGAACCAACGTTCGAAGCTAAGTGTTATACCCGCGTCTTGTTCGAACCAACGTTCGAAGCTAAGTCTTCTTTTTCACTACTTCAAAACTCTCCTCTGCCCTATTCGAAAGCTAATTTCCCAGAACTTTCTGCAAGGCATAAAAAAACCCGTTTTTGTCTGCATACCATATGTCTCCTTTTCCACAGAACTGCATTCCAAAACATGACTTTTTCTTAAAATCTTCAACATTCGTTGAAGAGGCAAACAGTAAAAATAATATTCTTTAGAATATTTCAAAACCCCTGTGCTGAGAACATCTTTTAGTCCGAAAACAACTCAAGTATTGTTTGCCCGCCTAGAATAGTTAACAGATGTCTTAATCTCTTTTTTTCTAAGCAACCCATTTCGTGTTCTCGGTATCTACTTTCTCTAGCTAGGGTGGCCATAAATCAGCGTCAAGAAACGGACGGAATCGTTGAAGTTTTTAAAATTGCGTGTGAAAGGTTTATCGAGCGATTACATATTTCAATAAAGTTGACATATCATTCGCGGGGAGATAATTAATATAGATTTCCACACGACAATATTTTTGCTTAAGCTTTAAATACGAGACGCTTCGTTGATGATGTTTGTTTATATATTACTTTGGTTACGCATCCCAACAATCCAAGATGTATAGAAACCATGGTGTTATCACTGATTCGCTTTTGTTTCAACAAAGTTGTTGAGACTGTAATTGCACTGATACCGTTGGCTCCATTCGTCGATGGATGGCGTATAAGTCGAAAATAGCGGAGTTTCCAACATTCCGAAGTACTGAGTCATAATTATTTGATTGAAATTTGAATGTTTACAAATTATGGTTAATGAATATTACAACAAATAAAATTCAATGTTGTCCAAGCGTCATCATGAATCTGTAATTTTGCCGCCATCTGTGTGCTAAAGAGGTGAAACGGTATCAACGCAGTAAAATTATCACGAATCAAGTAGGCCGTACCTTAACACTTTTGTATGTCGGTTTCACAGCTATAAGAGCACCAGGGTTTCTATGTATCTTGATTGAAGAAGCTTTGCTGAGAAATTTGATGAAAATCAATATTAGGTCATTCAAACGATTAAGAAATTATTTTTTGTTTATAAACTGTTGCCAAGAATTGTAAGAATCCCTGAAAACGACTCAACGAAAACCAATTTGAAGGACGAAAATTTAATCGCCATTAAACGGCTCTTGTGAAATAACCACTTATTTAAACGAAATATATTCGAGAAATGGTGGTGTCTGATTGGTATATTTCATCATGAATGAAATAACCACAATAATCTATTTGCATGAAAATGATAAAACAGTTTACCTTTCAATTAGTTCATAAAATGAAACTGAAGAAGTGAGTTCATAGAAGATATTGTACCCAACATTTTTAATAAATAATTGCGTGAACTTTGTTGTGTAAAACTGTTTTCAAAATAAACGCTTGAAAATGATTTTTGTTTAATGATATATCAGAAATTTTGTATACCGGATGTCAGAGGAAAGTGGATAGCCCCTATAACTTTTTCATTTTTGAAAATAATTAAATATAATTTGGCTTAGCTTCATTTAATTTTCGATTTCACCGGAAATAACTTTAACACTTTTTAAAATTATTCTTCATTCTAGAGGGCTATGCATACGTTCAAATCACATATTTCCATCCTTAAATTTTGAGAAAAATGTAACTTTACTGTTTTCAGTAAAAAAAAATTCCATAAATAATCCTCATTTAGTATGCAAAATCCTTACAGGGAGAATAGTACAAATTTGGATGTAGAAAGTTTATAAAAACAGCAAACAACTGTCTGCTAAGTATATGAAATTCAATTTTAAAATTTGCATAACCAGTGTTCAAATAGTAAAATGGTGGTTCGTCGGGTTGGAAAAAAGCAGCATTTTATTACAATTACAACAAATTTCCGTTGAAAATATTGAAAAGATTACGTTATATATTTCTTGTAAGTAGTGAATCATCTCTTGAGATTGAAATAAAATTCAAATGTTTTTGTTTTATCAAGTGTTGGTGACAAATTACTTGATGCATTTAAAACTCATTCTATTAACAAGCTAGATCTTACTGATCTTTTTAAGTTTTACAGAAATTTGTTTGAAATCTAATAGTGTGCGGTATCAAATCAATCGTAATAAAATTACTTGGAAAAAATTAGCAATTTCAATTTGAAAATTAAATTTCACATAGCACTCATATTTTGACAGAAAATAATAAAGTTGCATTTTCTCAATATATTAGTGCTGAAATAAGTGATTTGTACGTATCCATAGCCCTCTAGACTGAAAAATATGTTTCAAAATTGAAAGAAAAATTTGTTACAAAAAGTGACAAGTGATACATGGCTGTATTGAAAAAAGGATAAGGAGTCAAAGAAGTGGAAATATAGTTTTATGTCTTATACACATCCTCCAAATTTTATATCATTATCTTCAAAAACCATAAAGTTAAAGGTGCGAGCCATTTCTCGCGGATACCCGGTATACTAAAAAATGGCAGATAGAAAAATTTGCAATGGAACTTTCAAACTTGAGATATATGTGTAAAAGCAGGATAGAGATAACTTTTCTCCTCCAAAGGTTTTGAAATTCAAACCAACAAGCCTAGTAATTTTGAAAAGAAGATGATTTTTGATAGGTAGCGAAAGTAACATGTATCCATCCAATCAGACCACTATTCATCTTTCGAAGCAAAACTCAACGCTCAAGGTGAATTTTGAAATTATTATTATTAAGTATTAATATTTTTCCATATGATGCCTACTTTTTGAAGCTCACTTCGAAAGTCGATGAAGAGGTATTTGATGAAAGAAAATCTATCACACTTTTCTAATTCGCAGTTTATTTGCATATTTCATATGGAAAGATTCACAGAGAAATGCTATTGCTGATTCCAAAGATGTTACATATTTAGATAATTTAACTTAAAATTACATCGGATCTTGCTGAGAATTTTCTCACCGTATCGGTAGAATTATTCTTCACCACCACCATGGGTAACCATACCCATAACCATAACTGTATGCACTTTGTTTGCCAAAATAAGGCCAACTGTAAAACGGGTACCCATAATTATAAATGCCACCATTTAAAAATCCTGGATCAGGATTGGCTTCTGGATTTGGAACTGGAACTAGAACCGGTGATGGAATTGGAACTGGATATGGAGCCGGATCTGGATTCGGCGCACTTAGGGCTGTATACGTTAATATGGTCAATATACCAAAAATCTGAACTTTGTGCATTATCTGTCAGAGCAAAAACAACAACTTGGATGAATTCTTCGGCACTGAATTGAAACGTTTTAGTTTGTACGCTGTTATATATAAATATCAATAACTTTTTTAATGAGGCGATTTCCTACATACGGGTAAGAAACATGCAATAGCGATTTGAGCCAGACTGATGTACATACAACGGATTTGGTAATAGTGAATTTCTAATACCCATGACATAATTAACAAGTTGAAGAAGAGTACTTTGATGCTGATATCAGTATAAGTTGACTGACACTTGCCCGATTGAAAGAACAATACTCCTGGAATTTGCATCATTTTGAAATAGATAGATAATTTATTTTTCTCTGAATGTTACAATACCGGTACAGCACATTATAGACCAGGATCCGACGCCTATTTTCAAAAAAGATTATTAACAGGCTGAATCTTCTTGAGTAGCTTCATTTTGCTGAGACGCCCAACTTTTTCCTTTACGAAAATTTTCGATAGTGGTAGCTAATGAACTGCGCAGGCGTCAATCATTGATAGCAGTTAGTTTTTTAGTTGAACCTCGAGATAATTCTATAAAGTACTCGAAAAAACTTTTGTCCTACAAAATGGATGGTAGGACTGAAGAGTCTCCCACTCCCAACATGTTCCAATGACGTGGCCATAAGAAATCATTAGTAACCAGCAGATTTTTTACCGTTGCTTGGTTAATATTTGTATAATTGAATGGTCATATTGTCCTACAAATTGAATGGTAGGTGTTTCCAGTCCTACGCTCCGAAATTGTCAATTCCAAGGTAAAAAAAAACTTATTAGTAACAGGCTGAATATTGTGAATAGCTTTTTTTGATGAGACGCCCAACTTTTTCCTCTACGAAAATTCTTGAAAGTGGTAGCTAATAAAATGCACTGGCGTCAATCATGTCGATTTGGTGAGTGCAAAAAAATCATTAATAACAGTTAGTTTTTCAGTTGAACCTCGAGATAATTCGATAAAGTACGCGAAAAAACTTTTGTCCTACAAAATGGATGGTAGGACTGAAGAGTCTCCCACAACATGTACCAATGACTGGGTCATAAGAAATCATCAGTACCCAGCGGATTTTTCTACCGTTGCTTGCTTTAAATTTGTATAATAAAATGCTAACATTTTTCCCAGTCCTACGTGCAAACGCCGTAGTTTACAGGTGCTCCATTATGATCTCGTACAAACTTCAAATGGTGAATCTTTGACTAATTACAGGATGAAAAGTTCATTTGAATATGTGTCAGCAAATGTTTCGTTAAATTCCATTACGAGGATGTATTGATATCTAGTTAGCCTATAGACCAGTTCCCTGCATAAACAAAATATTGCGTTACCATAGCAACGAACAATAACTTATTAGAAGTGTCAGTGTAAAGTTCGACGTTAAAAAAGTTAACCAGAGTTACGCAATAAATTAACCCTACAGGCCGGGCGCCGGGTCTGTGAGACTTGACGTGCAGAAAACCGTTAGGCAAATTGGCGCGGACATTTTGTGAGAGTGGGGGTTATCAGTAGCTTCATTATTTCTCATCCAGAACCCGTATAGCAAGTGGTGAAACTACACCTCATCAATTATAAAAATTATTGAGCGATAATTCTGTTAGACCCAGCGCCCCGACTGACGTTATTATTTTGTCATTTCCACTGATTAGCATTTTTTTTGGGTGAGTTGATAAGTTATCGATTTCTTCGTGACAATAAAAATAATAAAAAATACAATATTCAGAGGGGATTGTTTCTGACAGATCTTTATTCCCTGTCGTTGACCAAAGACCTCTTGGAATGACGTTCTTTGGAAATGAATATTTCACCATCGGTAAAGGAGAGGAGGCAAGAGGTTGCTGAAACTCTGGTTGTACCTTAGGAAATTCAACTCGGAACACGAAAAAGATGTTTTTTCTGCATGAAGGATTCGAAAACAAAATATTAGGTATTGTAAAAAATGTAAAAAATTTGTGTGTCTCACTCACATCCAAGCTTGGTGTCCCACATGTTCAGACAGTGCGGAAAACTTATAGAAGTCTTGACTCAATAGTATTACTGGTCATCTATCATCAAAAACAAATATGTTTTAACTTCTTTCTATTTAGGTATTTTCTATTTTTCGGTGTGTACTGAACGTTCCTATTGTCATTTTGATGTTATGTATTTTACTTAAGTTTGTTTTCCCATTATGAATTAAATTTTACTTTTTCATGTGAATAAAGCCTGTTTATTTGATATCAAATCATTATTTCGAGTCTAAAATACTCAGAAGTATTTTTTTTCACAATGGGTCTGTGAGACTAGGCGCCCTAGCTGGTGTCAAGATTCTGGGCGCCCGGCCTGTAGGGTTAAAAGAAAAAATATTTCCACCGAAATTGTGAAAATCGAAAAATTGGAGTATCGAGCCATCATCAGTACCTGTATTTAGGATTGTGAGGTAAGCAGATTTACGAAGATATACTCAATACCCTTGGTGATCAATGTCCTTCGTATGTGACCATGAAAAATTGGACTGCAAGCTTCAAAAGAGGTAAATTTTCCATTGAAGATGATGACCGATCGGGAAGGCCAGTTTCTGTGTCAGTCCCCGAAAATATCGATGCAGTTCATGGCATGATTTTAACAGACCGTCGAATTGGGCTAAAACAGATATCTGAAGCACTGAATATTTCATACGAACGCGTTCATCATATAGTTCACGTCAATTTGGACATGAGCAAAATTGCTGCAAAATGGATCCCCAAATGTTTGAATGTTGACCAAAAGCGTGCAAGGGTAGTGGCATCGCGTTCGATCTGTGCTCGATTTGAAAACTGAAAACGATGAAGACTTCTTAAACCGAATTGTTACTATGGATGAGACTTGGGTACATTTCTACGATCCAGATACAAAGCAACATTCGATGGAATGGCGACACTCCGGTTCTCCAAGACCTAAGAAGTTTCGTGTCCAAAAATCTGCTGGAAAAATTCTTGCTTCAGTTTTTTGGGATTGCTATGGAGTAATTATGATTGATTTTTATGATAAGGATAGAACAATAACTGGAGATTACTATTCGACATTACTGACCACTCTACGGGAAAAAAATTAAAGAGAAAAGACGCGGAAAGCCATCCAAAGGTGTTTTGTTTTTGCAGGACAACGCCCCTGCACACAAATCTCATGTTGCCATGCAAAAAATTCGTGATTTAGGGTTTGGATTACTAGAACATCCCCCTTATCCACCAGATTTGGCTCCGTCCGACTTTCACCTCTTTCGTTAACTGAAAAAAAGTTTAAAAGGTTTTACATTTTTTTCCAACGAGGAGGTACTAAAAGCTGTGGAGGTCTGGTTTGCAGAGCAAGAAGAAACATTTTTTTGAAAGGTCTAGAGACGTTGCAGGTTCGCTGTAATAAATGTATCCAATTAAGAGGAGAATATGTTGAGTAATAAAATATTTTGACATTGAAATTTTGTTTGGTTCTATAGTAGGCTAAACATTTTTCAATATATCCTCGTATTTTGAATAACTTTTTGAATAAAATTTGATGAAAATCAAAATTTGCTATCAATTTTTATGTAGAACCCATGACCGGTGACCAGCGTGGATAATGCCTTATTCTCTTTTATGTTCAGGACATATGAGAAAATAAATTATTTTAAGTAGAAAAGTTATTGGGTATAACCCTCAAAATGTTGTGCAACCGTAGACACGTGTTTCGAGCTTAAGCTCTCATCAGTGCGGTAAAATCAAGTGCAAAGATGTACAACACTTGGATGTAAAAATGGAAACAAAGGAAGTCAACAACAGGAAGCCAACCACACATTTGTGGCTTCGGTTAGAAGACCTTGTGCTTACTAGGCAACGATTGCACAACATTTTGAGGGTTATACCCAATAACTTTTCTACTTATATTTTCATATATTGCCCCTTGCTAAATCCATCCTTATTTGTAGTTTCCTGGGTAGGATTGTCACGCTCGAAACACGTGTCTACGGTTGCACAACATTTTGAGGGTTATACCCATTAACTTTTTTATTTATATATTCATATATTGCCCCTCTCTAAATCCATCCTTATTTGTATTTTCCTGGGTAGGATTGTCACGCTGGTAGCTATAGCTGCCTCCGTGGCGACGTTAGTCGTTGCCTTGTAAGCACAAGGTCTTCTAACCGAAGCCACAAATGTGTGGTTGGCTTCCTGTTGTTCACTTCCTTTGTTTCCATTTTCACATCCAAGTGTTGTACATCTTCGCACTTGATTTTACCGTATTGATGAGAGCTTAAGCTCGAAACACGTGTCTACGGTTGCACAACATTTTGAGGGTTATACCCATTAACTTTTTTATTTATATATTAATATATTGCCCCTCTCTAAATCCATCCTTATTTGTATTTTCCTGGGTAGGATTGTCACGCTGGTAGCTATAGCTGCCTCCGTGGCGACGTTAGTTGTTGCCTTGTAAGCACAAGGTCTTCTAACCGAAGCCACAAATGTGTGGTTGGCTTCCTGTTGTTCACTTCCTTTGTTTCCATTTTTACATCCAAGTGTTGTACATCTTCGCACTTGATTTTACCGTATTGATGAGAGCTTAAGCTCGAAACTCGTGTCTACGGATGCACAACAATTTGAGGGTTATACCCAATAACTTTTCTACTTATATTTTCATATATTGCCCCTCGCTAAATCCATCCTTATTCGAATTCTTTTATATATGGAATTTCATATTTAAGATGTTTGTACTGCAAGTTATATATTTTTTATCTTTTATTATTTATATACTTATACACTTTTACCCTTGTATCAACTAAGCTTTGTCTATGAGAATGATATTCTTCGACAATAAATACATCTTGATTGATTGATTAAAAAGATCGGTACTTCAACTACTTGGCCACTTGACCCCCGTAAAATATAATATCTTCTTTCGAACTGGACTTTTTGAGGCCTCTGGAAACACTTTACATCCTATTCTACCTTAGAGCAGATTTTCACAATTCGTCTGACCTCTTAGACAGTTTTCAATTATAAATTTCAGCTTTTCAGACGACGTGGTGTTGCAGGTTTTTCCGGGTTTCCCTGCATCTGTGAAAGCGAATGCGCCATCATTTAAGTCGCCCCGGAGGGCAGATTGATTATTTTAATGTTTTTACTTTGTAATTGATGTTTTCAATATGTTTATAAAAATTATCAAAGCTGAACAAAATTTCCCACTTTTTTCATAAACATTTCACGTAAATTATGATATTTTTGAATTGAATAAACAATTATACATTGAAAGTAACATTACTTTACGAATAAAAGTATATTAAATTAGCTAAATCACAATTTCAAAATAATTCGTTATTTTGAAGGACTAGCGATACATACCCGTTTTTTTGTAGGACACTGTATTATTTAGATGGAGAATACACTAACGTTTCATGTGTTATCATTGTCCTACAGTTATTAATGATTTTTTTTACCATGGAATTGACAATTTCGGAGCGTAGGACTGGGAACACCTACCATTCAATTTGTAGGACAATATGACCATTCAATTATACAAATATTAACCAAGCAACTAATGATTTCTAATGACCACGTCATTGGTACATGTTGGAAGTGGGGGATTCTTCAGTCCTACCATCCATTCTGTAGTACAAAAGTTTTTTCGAGTACTTTATAGAATTATCTCGATGTTCAACTGAAAAACTAACTGTTATTAATGACTTTTTTGAACTCATCCAATCGACATGATTGACACCTGCGCAGTTTATTAGCTACCATTATCGAGAATTTTCGTAGAGGAAACAGTTGGGCGTCTCGGCAAAATGAAGGAAGATTCAGCTTGTTATTAATCATTTTTGAAAATGACCAGGGGTCTATATGGTGAAAAATTTGAAGTGGATGACCTGCCCTCATTGAATCTATGTTGTTCTGAACAAAGCATATTTTTCAGTAGAAAAAATAACTCGTCTGAGATCACGGATGCCAGGAATTTACCAGGCAACTGAAACAGAGAAATTGGCTAGTAATAGGAAACTTAATTTCGATGTGTATTGGCGAAAGAAAATAATATCGCAGCGCCACCTATAGCAAGACTTTGAACTACGAATCACGGACAAAGGTTTTTTACTTTACACATGTTTATATGGCGTTTTGACGATCTGTACTCCTATTTTCAAACAATTTGTGAAAATTTGCGATTTCTCTAAATAAGAAGTGATTGTGTTTCTATTGAAAGACTCTAAAGAACGTTTCAGTAAGGTGATTCAAAGGTATTTCATCCCCGATTAGTTTTGAATGCTTCTGCAATTCAAGGTTGTATGGCGTTTTGATGATCTGTTCTACTATTTTCAAACAGTTTGTGATTTCTTTAACTGAAAATTTATTGTGTTTCTATTAAAAGACTTGAACGATAGTTTACAAATATTTTACTTGTTTTTGGAGGTCATGAATTGCGATCAATTATTGATCTGATTCATTCATCAGTCTGTTTGTCAAACAAGCATATACTTCGATATTATTTAGCTTGCCAATTTTCAGTTTCAAAATCCATGCTTTCCTTTGGTCAATTTCTTCAATCTGGTCGAACCAATTGGTGATTTTTTAACCTTGCTTTTATTTTTGGGGAAAATTTGTGATATCCCACATTTTCCTTCTTGCCATATGTCCTGCATCCTGGGACTGAACAACTAGGATTGTATTTTCCCATATTTTGCAGTCTATCAACAGTATAAACCAAAAAAATACGAACAGAAACAGAAATCGAGTATGGAAATATCCTTAATCAACAGAATGAATCAGATCAATAACTCACAAATCACGACTTCAAAAACACGTAAAATATTTGTAATTGCAGAAGCATTCAAAACTAATCGGAGATGAAATTCCTTTAAATCACCTGACTGAAACGTTCTTTAGAGTCTTTCAATAGAAACACAATCACTTTTCAGTTAGAGAAATCACAAATTTTCACAAATTGTTTGAAAATAGGAGTACAGATCGTTAAAACGCCATATAAACAAGTGTAAAGTCAAAAACCTTTGTCCGTGATTCGTAGTTCAAAATCTTGCTATAGGTGGCGCTGCGATCTTATTTTCTTTCGCCAATAGGAATTACCTGAGCCACTTTCCAGACTTGGAGGAAGATACCTGTTGAAATTGACTTATCATATAGAACATATGTAGAGGAAGTATAGATATCTCAACAATGAACATGGAAATGGAAAATTCATGAACGTATCAACAAACATGATATCTTCAAATTTCTCTATTCGTACATCCACTAACAGTAAATGAATAAATTATCTCAGTGTGTCATTCTGTAACTTGCCCGGCGTTAATTAACGAGGATCCGGTATTGCATCGCGGATGTACCGATTACGGCTAGTGTTTCCCCCTGTCTATCACGCCGAGGCCCCTCGGCCAGGGGTCAGATGGCCTCAGGCCTCTTCCGCACTCCATTTAATGAATCCCGTTGGATCATTTCTTTATGTCGTGGAAATGGTGTTTGCGGATTATTCCTTGTGTCATGCAAAAATTCAATATCAGTAATAACGTTTTTTATCATTCACACTGATTACAAGGGAGGTGGGAGGTTTGTAATGATATGCATCCTTTATTGAATAGAAAATTATTTTGTAACATATCTCGACAATTATAGAGGTTTCCCAAGTCAGGCTCAGAGTTATCAAGGGAAACTACTATTTGAGGGAAAAAATAAACGATAATTATCGTATGTTATATCACAAAACCTATAAATTTAATCCATTAAGATATCGAAATAAACTGCTTTCCAGATGAAGTAGGACAGCTAAAAAATTGCCTAATTTTGACTTGCTATAACTTGGACATTTCTTGGCCGATGTTGGATTCTCAACCAAAGGCGGAAAGCGCCATCCTTGAACTATGCGTCATATGTGTCGAGTTTATTTTTTTGTAATTCGTTCTCTTTGTACAGGGTGAGAATTTAAAGCCGCAAACATTTTTTACCACTAATTTGGGAAATGTGAGGGACCCTAAAAATTTTTTTTTTTGATGTTGGGTTGATTGTTGAGCCCATACCTCGAGATATATTTGGAATATTTGTGAATTGCTTTTGAGTTGCTTTGGAAATATCATCATTTTATGAAATTCCTGTTTTATTTTGAAATGTGGCCTTTTTTAGTTAAAAAATAGCAGCCACCATCTAAAATTCAACAAGGGATATTTCAACTGAAGATAATCAACACCATTGGCGCGCAAAAAGGGGTCAATGATATTTATAAACGAAAATTAATTTTTATTGAAAAAATTCAACACTTTTATTGATCGTTACAGTAAAAATGTGCCATACCTTTAATTAGCATGATACTGACAAATTCAGAGGCGAGCACGTCTGGAGTTGGATGAAGGTGGAGTTTTCTCGAAGAGAACGTCAGCCAGAAACTCTTGACGATCTCGAAGGGATGATTCTAGACCTCTGGCAGGCAGTTCCTATAGAACTAATCACCGATATAATTTCGAGCATGCCAAGTCGTTGCCAGGCAGTTATTCAGGCTAGAAGGGAGCCAACGCCTTAATAAATCGAATTAATATTCTTGTTTTATAAATATTTGGGGTTTCTTTTTAGTTTTTTAAATAACGTTTCTTATGTACGTAAACATATGGATCGTTTTTGGTACGACGATCAATTCATTGAAAAAAAATTAATTTCATGTATACACCTTGTAATAAATGAAAAAAAATAATGAAACTTGAATTTTAATTTGTCTACATAACAGAATCTTCTTTTGCATGCCTCTTAATTTGTCAGTATCATGCTAATTGAAGGTATAGCATCTTTTTAACTGTAACGATCAATAAAACTGTTAAATTCTTTCAATAAAGACAAATTTTCGTTTCTAAATAGCATAAACCCCTTTTTGCGTGCCACTGGTGTTAAGTATCTCCAGTAGAAATAACCCTTGTTGCAGTTTAGATGATGGCTGTTATTGTTTAACTGAAAAATGCCACATTTTAAAATAAAACAGGAATTTCATAAAATGGCGATATTTCCATAGAAATGCAATTTATCAAAAATATTTCAGACATCTCGAAAGATCGACCAACAATTCACCCAACATCTAAAAAAAATTCTAGGTTCCCTCACATTTCCCAAATTATTGGTCAAAAATTCGAAATGTTTCCGACTCCAGATTCTCACCCTGTACAAAGAAAATAAATTGCAAAAAAAGAAACCCGACACCAAAGACGCATAGACCAAGGATGACGCTTTCCACCATTGGTTGGAAATCCAACATCGTCCAAGAAATGTCCAAGTTATAGCTGGTCAAAATTATGCAATTTTTGGCTGTCCCACTTCATCTGGCAAGTAGTTTATTTTGAGCACAATAATTAAGGGGTTTTATTTTGAAATTATTGTGCATGAAATTATTTATCAAAACACAATCATGCAAAAAATATTTTGATAGTTTAATCCAATAAAATTTTTAGGTCGTGTGACATACGACAAGATTATGAGGTAGATAAAACCTACAACAACTAATTGTATTGATAATGAACACCGAAATTTTCAAACAATTTCTTTATTAAAAATAGATATTTATGATATTTCGACATTTCGGAAATCCGCCCGAGCGGATTTGCGAAATGTCGGCCGAGAGCATGCGCATTTCCTGCGCGGATTTGCGAAATGTCGGCCGAGCGTGTGCGCATTTCCTTCTTCATGTACATTTTCGAGATTGTCATGTAGGAAGACTAAGTCTGTTGCGATTACATATAAAAATTGTAAAGGCTTTGATCCGACATTTCGCAAATTCACGCGCGCGGATTGGTGAAATGTCGGCCGAGCGTATGCGCATTTCCTTTTTCATATACATTTTCAAGATCTTCATGAAGGTAGACTAAGTCTGTTGCGTTTACTTATAGAAATTGGATAGGCTTTGATCTTGGCAGAAAATTGCGCGCGTAGCGCGTGATCGGTCGACATTACGCAAATCCGCGCGCGCGGATATGCGAAATGTCAGCTGAGCGCATGCGCATTTTGTTTTTCATGTACATTTTCGAGATCTTCATGTAGGAAGACTAAGTCTGTTGAGATTGGTACACTTATGTGAACCGGTACTCTTCAGTCAAATTATTTTAATATCCTAAATTTTACGGTCACTTTATCAACAACCACCCTTGTATCGTATTACTTTATTCAATGTTAATTTTAGTCATTATACATTAGACTTCCATATTTTTATAATTATAAGTGTTTTTATTGGTACACTTATGTGAACCAACTCACTAACAAGCGAAAGCTTCAGTGAGTTAACTCCAGTGTAATATTGCTAGAATTCATTAAGATATATTTATTGTAAATACCTTTGCAAATAAACACTATTATTATTACATATAAAAATTACAAAGGGTTTGATCTTGGCAGAAAAGCGCGCGCATAGCGCGCTCGACCGACATTTCGCAAATCCATTCGCGCGGATTTGCGAAATGTCGGCCGAGCGCATGCGCATTTCCTTTTACATGGACATTTTCGAGATCGTCATGTAGGAAGACTAAGTCTGTTGCGATTACATATAAAAATTGCAAAGGCGGAAAAGCGCGCGCGTAGCTCGCGCTCAGCCGTCATTTCGCAAATCCACGCTCGCAGATTGGCGAAATTTCGGCTGAGCGCATGCGCATTTCGTTTTTCATGTACATTTTCGAGATCTTCATGTAGGAAGACGAAGTCTGTTGCGATCACATATAAAAATTGCAAAGGCTTTGATCTTGGCAGGAAAGTGCGCGCAGAGCGCGTGCTCGGCCGACAATTCGCAAATCCGCGCTCGTGGATATGCGAAATTTCGGCTGAGCGCATGCGCATTTCCTTTTTCATGTACATTTGCGTGATATTCATATTTCTCAAATCCGCTTGCACGGATTTAAGAGATTTTGGCCAAGTGCAAATGCATTTCCTTTTCCACTTCATCCATTCTCTTGATCTTCATGAAGGAAGCCCAAGTCTGTCTAGCGCATACACATTACCTTTTTCACATTGCCCTTTTTTCTTTTTCTTCATATAGGAAGCGTAAGTCTGTTACGATTTCATATTAAAATTACAAGAGCGCATTTTCATTGTGTCCATTCTCTTGATCTTGCACTCGGTCGACAGTTGGCAAATTAGCGCATGCGTGCGTATTTCCTTTTTTGTTCATGATCTGTTACGATACCGCACAAAAATTTCCTTGGCTGTGATGTTTTTATCATATCAAAAATCATGTGTGAGTTATTCACACTCACTTATATTTTCATTTGGCATTTGGCATTTGGCAACGCTGTATAAGTACTCAAGCACAGATATCTCAACCCCCTAAGATGTTTCATGATTGAGGTTTGGCGAATATGTGTATAGAAAAATCCATAATAAAAATATTTGTTCCTTTTTTGAATTTTGCAATGTTATTTTAGAGAAAAATAGTGACAATAGCTGAATAAATGTGTAGTTAGTGTGTTGCTGAGAGAAAGAGGAAAATTGTAGTCATTTAACTTTCCTAGAGTGTAATTCCATTTCTACTCCTTTTTTGGTATTTGAAAAGGTCATATCTGCCAAAGTTATTATTTTCGCATCAAAATTTCAGTTGTTGATAAGTAGTAGGTAGAGTAGGTAGAGTAGGTCAGTTAGGAAATAGTAGTATGAATAGAAGTAAGGTAGGATAAGTGGTTTAGTAAGCTTTTAGCTCCGGAAGATGATAACTTTGCGAAACGCGCGACGAGTGTGATTGCGACGTAGATTTGGTGTTTGGGTAGTTTTTTCTTGAATTGTATGCACACCAAAGGTTCCAAAATATTAGTTTATTTAATCATCAAAATAGTATAATAATAATAATAATAATAATAATAATAATAATAATAATAATAATAATAATAATAAAGGTCTTTATTATTTTCAATTATCATACATGAATTTTTTTTTGTATGTAAATAAAAATATATATTTCTGAAAATAAAGGGCGAAGTTCATTTTCTGCAGAGAAACAATGAACACCTCTCTACGAAAATGTATTCGATTGATAAAGTCCATATAGGATGAAACTGCAGGAACGTTTAGTTACAAATAGAAGCGATATAAAACCAAAAAGTTTCATTTCTAATTTTTCGTAAAATTTAAATATGTGAGTATGTTTTATTCTATTCGTGTATCTCATGAAAGATTCTCTTTGCGAAATCCATTCCTGTTATGACATTATATTCACCAGCTATCATTGTCCTTAAAAATTATCAAGTGAGATAAGAAATCCCAACTCCATTAATCATAGTAAACAAAAGAAAACTCCCTCTTTGTGTCCACCAGCTAGTTTTTCCATTATTGTGTGACCTGACGGTAAAATCAGTTTCAGAGTTTTTCTGCAGTACACTGTTCGATGTTTATATACAGGGCTTTTCACGATGAGCATTAATTAGACTTTTCCGGTAATAATGGTAATGGTAAGTGTGGATGGTAACTGATGGGATGCGACCTGATTAGATCTATTGTGCCCCATCTTCTTCTGCTATCTCAAGATGTTCTCGTTTACAGCAGCCCCTCATACCTCAATTCCTTGAGGAATTTAACGATTTTGAGGGGGTCTATTTGAGGTATTTCTCCCACCGTCAGCTGGTGTGATCCCAGTATTTTCAACCGCTTGTGATGTACAGCATAACACTCCATCAATATATGGTGGAGTGTGTCTGGATGTTTCCCACAGAATCTGCAGGTGCTGTCCTCCTCTAAGCCTAGCTTCCTTAGGTGTTCTTTGAGCCTGCAATGCCCCGTCAGAAATCCCGTGATTGTCTTTAGACTAGTTTTGCTGAGGTTAATCAGTGACTTCGATCTTGCTCGGTTGGAATTGCCGAGGAGATCTTTGGCCTGCCTTAGCTCTGGAAGTCTTTGCCAGTATGTTGCTCTCATTGCTTCTTCAGTTTTATTGAGTTCTTCTTGTAAGTGAGATTTTTCAAGTCCTCAGAATGGTTCTAGCCTGATCAGTGGCGTTGACGCCCCTTTTCGTGCCAGGGTGTCTGCTTGTTCATTATCCTCACTCCAACGTGCCCCGACACCCAGGAAAGGATCACCTCGTTGTTCCTGCCTAGATCATTGAGTTTGTCTTGGTATTCCCAGACCATCTTCGAGTTGATGTTGAGTTGACTTTTCTGGTAAACCAGACCACGGATCAACCTGAAAGTTTGACAGTATGCATAAATCATAAAATATTTTAGATTTTGCGACATTGCCGCTTCTACTATAAAGCAGTGGCTATTTTGATTTTTCAAATAGAACATCCTGTACGTATTATCATTTTATGATTTCTTTCACTTTGTCAACAACTTCATGTACTATTTTCCTGAATGAATTTTTTAAAATATTTTTTTTTACTACATGTTCTTTTATTAACGCTGATGATCTAAAACGATCAAATTCGAAGTAGAGTGGATTGATATCATGAGGATCCTCACTTCGGAGCCATATTTTTATTTGCCTCATACAGGGTCGTTAGAAAATGCGGATATATTGTTCAGATGAAAAACTGAGAGGAAGTCTATTTTTTCGATCGGAACACCCTGCATATTTCCACATTTTTGAGCTCTACAACCAATTTTAGACTGACTTTGTTCAGATGATCCTATTGCGAATTCGAACTGTTTTCGAGAAAAACTGTTTCAAATAGAAACGAACTAAAAATCGAGATCTACAACTTTGAACTCCGCAGGCTCCACCCAAACCATTCTGTTGAAATGGTAGTCCTGTTCATACGAGTCCTTGGTGGAATGATGGACACTCTGCTGTCTAGTTTGAAAATAATACCGGCTTGCCGTAATATGGCAGAAATCTTAGCCGCACGAATGCAGAAGGCCATCATCCTTGGTTCACTTCGTCTGCTCAGGTCACATGTCCCTCGGACCGAATAGTCACTTGCCCTACAGACCTGGGGAGTGGTTTTTGGGGTTGGTTGTGTCGGAGCTCCGAAGACAGGGCCTGACTGGGATATTCCTAACGGAAAAATAAATTAAAATTTATTGAATTCTTCACGATCATATTATGATAATAGGATTCATTAGACAACAAATACATACATATACGAACAGTCTAGATTTATACTTAAAAATAAAACATATTTACAAAAACATAAATATAACAGTTCCGCAGAACAAATATAAATATACAGGTTGTTAGTGAATAAGTGCGACAAACTTCAGGAGGTGATTCTGCATGAACACAGTTTGATTACTTCGAACGTCCATCATCTTAATGGTTGAAAGATTTCTATCTCTTTCAAATTTTTCACAATGTTTCAATTGCTTGAATCCGCAATCGTCTTCTGCTGAATAATGACAAAATCAGATGTTACGCGACCTTTTATAGGTCCATAATTAAAGTGTAATTACGGTGTAATTACGCGCGGCCTTGTGGCGCGTGTGGTTTCGCGCTTTTTCTCCCTCCAAAACGGTCCATGAGCAGTTTCCAAACGTTTTTAATTTCCACGCTTGGTTGAATGAAGGCACTATTGGCTTCTATATAGGTGGTTTCCAAAAATTTCCTTTTGAACCAATGTTTCTCTCTATGAAGAACACTAGCTTCGTCCCAAAGAATTCGGTGGTGTTTTGTCCAAGCGTGGTCAGCAATTCCCGATTTTGATGTTTCCCTTCGTTGAGTCCACAAGTTAGAAGCAGTACTCGAAACAGGAAACTACAAACTCTTACAGAAGGATCCAACATCTTCGATAGAAAGGAAAATCTACAGTACTCTGACGAAGTACAAAACCTTTATTCCAGACAAAGAACGGACACATTTGACGCCACATTACAGTAAACCTCCTCATCTCTACGGTCTTCCGAAAATTCACAAACCCGACATGCCATTAAGACCAATCACCAGCTCCCGTAACTCACCGACCTATAACCTGGCGAAATACCTCCTACCGATACTACAACCCTTACAGGGTACTAGCAGGTCGTTCGTCAAGAATTCTAAACACTTCGTGGACATTATCAAAGATGTTGAACTAGGGCCTGAAGATCGTTTCATCAGTTTGACGTGGAGAGCCTTTACACCAGTGTCCCCATAGAAGAATCCCTTAACATCATCAAGAGCAAACTGGAAGAAGACATCCAGCTTCATGAAAGGACTGACCTCCCCGTACAAGCGATATTGGAACTACTGCAGTGCTGCCTATACAACTCATACTTTCAAAAAAAGAACCGTTTCTTCTACCAAGTTGATGGACTGCCGATGGGATCTTCTCTCTCTCCAGTAATCGCCAACATATACATGGAGAGGTTCGAGGAAGTGGCTATCAGATAGGCAAAATACAAACCAAAACTATGGCTAAGACACCTTTATCATTTGGAACCATGGAGATGAACACCTTAACGCTTAACGCTGAACGCTTAACGCCTGGGCCAACAATTTACATTGTCGTCCGGGAATGTATTGCTTTTACTACTAGATACACAATATACTATTCCCGAACCGTTTAGGTCCGAAAACGGTCCGGGAAAGTTCGTTTCTTAGCAAAGGACTAAAATACTAGATTAGCGTATAATGAGGCCTGAAGTTGCTCCGAGAAAGTGGGCATTCTTGAACGATTTCAGAAAAAATAAAATTAATACGTTTACTCAAACCTTTGTATGTGGAGATTATGAAATATTCATCCCCGAAACATTTACTACTTCATTAGGTCTTCGGATGATGCATTTTAAAAAAAGGTTGCCAAAAATGTCTATCAAAACTTGGATTTATCTTTGGGTTTCCAGCTGATGGCACAGAAAAAGCGGCTTGGTTAAAAAAGTTGGGGATGAAATGTTCTACTGAATGTGTTCCAAAGTCTGCCAGGATTTGTTGCGAATATTTATTTTTCACAGTATTCATTCATTATAATATCTATATAAGAACATGTATTTATTGAATATATTAACTGCCATTTTGGTAAAAATTTGATTTACTGGAAATCTGTTGTGAATAAAAAAGTTGAATGTCGCGTTTGTGGCCCTCAAAAATGCCCTGTTGCCAAGTAGTCCTCTTCGGATTACTGAAAATCAGAAATGAAAAAATTAATTGAACGTCTCGACTAGACCGTCAAATCAACCTATTTTAATGGTACTACTTTTAGTTTGCGAAAATGCGCCGTTGCCAAGTTTTGGTCACTTGGGATTACTGAAAGTCTGATATGGAAAAAATAATTGAACGTCGCCATTTTGTGCCATCAGGCGATTCTAATAGTACCATTTTTGTTTTGCGGAAATGCTCTGTTGCCAATTTGGTCACTTCGGATTATTGGAAATCTGATATGGAGATGGATCGAAGTGGACATTATTCTTTTCAATCAGGTGGTTCCTGCTATGACATTCTAACTTTGCGGAAATGCGCTGTTGCCAAGTTATGAATGCGGAAAATCATTGAGAGAAGCTTTATAGAAATTGTCAATGGAGAGTATTGATATAAATTTTCAGCCAATTTTAATGGTGCCATTTTTGTTTTGAGAAAATACGGTGTTGCCAAGGTAGTCTCTTCAGATTACCGGATACCTGGAAATGGAGGTTGATATGAGGACAATATCCTATCTAATCAAATGATTTGACATTTCGACTTTGTGGAAATGCGTTGATGCCAAGTTATGGACACGGGAAATCATTCAGTAAAGTTTCATAGACGTTTTGGACACAACCTCACCTAACTAACCTAGCTATCTAACTAACCTAGCTATCCAAATTACTGGTAATTCGATCACTGATTGATATGAGAAAGTGAAATCGCAGCAGATGCTCGCTGCGCTCGCATTTTGCAAACTACCAGAAGAAAGAGACACGCTGTAACTTTTGTTTCCATGGAAATGAAGTTGATGTCAAACTCTTGATCATTCATAGTCCATGAGCTGTAGTATGATAATTTGTGACTGAGAATCCAGAACATTTCAACACTGTTTCGCATCATTAAGTGTTTCATAATTTTTTTAACGTATATCATTCGAACTTAAAGTGGAGATAAATTAAGTGATATAATATGGTTATTTGGACTATGCGTCATCAGATTTCCAAAAGTATTTTCAAATAATTGATCATACAAATTAATAAGCATGAATATTTATAATGATATTCTTTGTACAAAATTTCCTTAAATCAATTTTTAATGATTTACAGCGCCCTCGATTTGGTCAAATTTCATATCGAAATTCATCTAATTGAATAGTAAATGGTATTCACTTAGAACCATCCTCATATCAGATTTCCAGTCATCCAAAGAGACCAAAACATGGCAACGGCGCATTTCCGCAGAACGAAAATAGTATCATTAGAATAGGTTGGGGTTCTATAATCGAGACGTTCAACTGTTTTTTATGTCAGATTTCCAGTAATCCGAAGTGATTTCCGTAAAACAAAAATAGTACCTTTAGAATAGGTTGAGGGTCTATAATCGATACTTTTAACTGTTTTTTTCATATCAGATTTCCAGTAATTCGGAGAGGTCAACTTGGCAACAGGGCATTTCCGCAAAACAAAAATGGTACCATTACAATTGGCCGAGGGTCCACAATCGCAATGTTGAATTTTTTTAATTTGAAAACTATGTGAATCTAATTTTCTAAGGATTGATACTATCTCAGTCAATGAAGTATGTCATACGAGTTTTACTATCTCACGAAGTCCCATCGGATGTATATTCTATCTTTTTATCGTTACTTCAAATTTAGTATTTTTTTCTTGTGATTGATCCCTATTTTATCAAATGCGTGCGCTCCTGTCGGTTGTGGGAAGGTCACAGTCTATCGCTACCTTATCTCTTCCCCACAGCCCGCGCGCATACAAAATGAGCGACTTCAAAACAATTCGCGTTGTAGGGATGGCAATGCTGAGTCCATCTGTATTTATACGATATTATACGAGGATGTATTGATATCTAGTTAGCCCAGACCAGTTCCCTGCATAAACAAAATATTGCGTTACCATAGCAACGAACAATAACTTATTAGAGAAGTGTCAGTGTAAAGTTTGACGTCAAAAAAGTAAACCAGAGTTACGCAATGAATTAAAAGAAAAAATATGTCCACCGAAATTGTGAAAATCGAAAAATTGGAGTATCGAGCCATCATCAAGTACCTGTATTTAAAAGGGTTAAGAGGTAAGCGAAGATAAGCGAAGATAAGCTTAATACCCTTGGTGATCAATGTCCTTCGTATGCGGCCGTGAAAAATTGGACTGCAAGCTTCAAAAGAGGTAAATTTTCCATTGAAGATGATCAGTCCCCGAAAATATCGAAGCAGTTCATGACATGATTTTAACAGACCGTCGAATTGGGCTAAAATGGATATCTGAAGCACTGAATATATCATACGAACGCGTTCATCATATAGTTTACTTCAATTTGGAAATGAGAAAAATTTCTGCAAAATGGGATCCCCAAATGTTTGAATGTTGACCAAAAGCGTGCAAGGGTAGTAGCATCGCGTTCGATCTGTGCTCGATTTGAAAACGATGTAGACTTCTCAAACGGAATTGTTACTATAGATGAGACTTGGGTACATTTCAACGATCCAGAAACAAAGCAACACTCCGGTTCTCCAAGACCTAAGTAGTTTCGAGTCCAAAAATCTGCTGGAAAAGTTCTTGCTTCATTTTTTTGGGATTGTCATGGAGTAATCATGATTGATTTTTTGGATAAGGGTAGAACAATAACTGGAGATTACTATTCGACGTTACTGACCACTCTACTGAAAAAAATTAAAGAGAAAAGATGCAAAAAGCTATCCAAAGGTGTTTTGTTTTTGCAGGACAACGCCCCTGTACACAAATCCCACGTTGCCATGCAAAAAATTCGTGATTTAGGGTTTGAATTACTAGAACACCCCCTTATTCACCAGATTTGGCCTCGTCCGACTATCTTCTCTTTCCTCAACTGAAAAAAAGTTTAAAAGGTCGTAAATTTTCTTCCAACGAGGAGGTAATAAAAGCTGTGGAGGTCTGGTTTGCAGAGCAAGAAGAAACATTTTTTTTGAAAGGTCTAGAGACGTTGCAGGTTCGCTGTAATAAATGTATCCAATTAAGAGGAGAATATGTTGAGTAATAAAATATTTTGACATTGAAATTTTGTTTGGTTCTATAATAGGCTAAGAATGTTTCAATATATCCTCGTACGTCCATGGTTGACATACATATTGAAAAAGATAGGTTTCAAGACTGTTCCCTGTGGAACCCCATATTCTACTCCTTTGAATTCACTATATCTATTCATTTTCTATTGCATTTGCTAAGTCGACAAAGATGCAGAGTTGGATTTTTTTTGTAAAGTGAATTGTATAGCTATACTTTTTATAACATCAAATTATTTTTTCGTGACACGATTGCGTTGACTCTCTGTTATCCAGTGAGCGGTGCCAGGAACGAGGAACGAAAGCTCGGATTGTCTCTGATGACCGCGGACACGGTAACTCGGGGATCACGCGAGTGGCCAAGGGTCACGACAACTTCCGAGGGGAGGTGGAGAAATCTCCAAGTGGCACCGCAGTCGGTCGCGATCCCCTCGGTGCCGGTACGGTAATGGACAAAGGTCACGTCGCTATCGACCAAACGGTTGGTAATAGCCCGATTCATAATAAAATATTAGGTAAAACGTTCTCGTTCGAAAAGTCATTAGGAGAATGTTTCTTTAAATCGAATCAAATCAAAATATGCTAAATTACCGAAGAACATAATTCTTATCAACATGAATAAAATCGACAAAGTCGAAGTACATTTTCAATTCAAATATTTTGACATAGAGGAAAGTATGAGGCAACACTCTGACAGAGAACATCTGCTTTCCTGGCTAATGCCACGATGGATATTGAACTACATATGACAAGATATTCGTGCAACTTTCTTCCAAGAAGACTCAATTGCAAGTGCTTATTGCAAACAAACAAAAGATGATCCTTCATTCGGCTTGGGATGACCACCTGCAGACATGTTTCGAGATTCTTGCCTCTCATCAGTGCTGATAATTGACAAGAACCATGAAACCGGAAATTATTTCAGCTATGGTGTTTACAGTAGTTCTTGTAGAAGAATTTAACAGATATAATTGAACGGTTGTAGGGAGCAATAGCTGTTTTCTGTTGGAGACTTGCCGGCGAACATACCTCAATAGTTATAGTTGAAGCGCAATTCAGATGGAGAAAGATTTTATGATTTCTGTGAAATGTACGGTTTCTACAAAATTGGGATATTTGGTACACAATGAACAAATGAATGATGAAGGTATTCTACAAGTCCGCGAAAAGAAATATGTACGTTTTGTGGTCATTTCTTCTTTGAACCAATTTTGAAATGTATTTGAATAATTTTTCAGACAAAAAAAGATGAATATAAATGAAGAAACTTTTTAAAGATAAGCTTTCATTGAATTGCACTGAAAAGGAAAAAATAATTACTTTAGGGGTGTCAACTTATTCTATAACAGATTCAAAGACTTGAAAACCGCGATATAAGAGGGTGGTTGGAACTAAGGCAACAGAAATTAATACTAAGGTATAATACTTTCACCACTAATTTGTTCATTGTGTACCAATTATTCCAATTTTAGTAGAAACCGCACATTTCACAGAAACCATAAAATATTTCTCCATCTGAATTGAAATAGCTTTCAAATACTGTAGAATTAGTCCCAACCTTGAGAGGGATATTGCTTCTGGTACATTTCAATTTTCTCTAGTTTCTTCGGAAACAGGGCTTTCAAATGAAAAACATTTCATTCACCATGTATATAAGGTATTGCATTTTTGGAGTAGGTACCGCACTAATCTAGCCCGAATACTTCTCAACAAGAATTGTTGGAAAATAGCTCATTTCGGTCTCCAATGGAGTATATCGGGTATAAATAAAATCCGTACATTCAAAAGTATATAGCCGACAAACGAGTCCGTAGACCCAAGCTGAGATTGATGACAATATCTCGGACTCCTCGAATCAAATATAATATCAAAAATTCAAGAAAATTAACTGATTCTTTTTTGAAATACAGGGTATTCATTGAAAAAAAAAACGCATTTTTGCAAGAAACTTGGACTGTATCTTTTTACTCATATATATATATATATATATAAGTGGAGAGGTAGTCTTGACTGACTAGTTAAAGAAAAACTGGTAAAATTCTTAAGGATGCAGTCAAATCACTGGGCTTAGTCAAAGAAAACTCTTTGTTATATTGTCAAGCTTTCGGAAAAATTTTATTCCTTCATCGGGACAGATCTATAAAAAGAAATTATGGATGTTGTACAAAATAGTGGGTAAAAACAAATAAATTCATTACTTACCACTTGAGGTTAGAAGTAAAAGTCAACGTGCACAACAAAAAACATTAATATCTTCATATATAGACATGGGCACATCGATAAAAATTCTTATTTGTTATTTGCAACATTACAATATTTTAAAAGATTTTATATTTTCTCCGGCACACATGGTGCGTCTGCAGACAGAGATTTCAACCTGAGAGAGAGGGCGAGTTCAATTTTGAAGGATGACAATATTTCAAAAGAGCAAACTGTATTACCAACCAAGTACTAACAGCAGTATATATATATATATATATATATATATAAAACTGAGTTTTGGAAAGTATCATAAAAAGAAACTTTTCCTTGAGGTTGCAGTCAATTGGGAACGGCCAGTGGATAGAGAAACTCTTTGTTAAATTGTCTAGCTTTCGAAAATTTTCTTTATCAAGACATCTGTAAAACACAAAAAAGTCCAATTTGTAAAAAATGTGACTTTAAGTTATAAAAAACAACTTACTAACTCGAGGTTGCTATTAAGAAGATCACAGTGCACTTCATTATTAAAATATCTTACACAACAGTTTGTACAAACAAATTAAAATATACTATGAGCTATATTCGAAATCAATCATGATTCAAATATATTTTAGTCGGCACCATTTTGACCAAGAGCATGCAGCTCCACTCACATCATGTCACACAAAACACGTGGTACATGGAACACGCGGACGAACTGACAAGCAGCTGTCAAATGTCCACGTCAATTGGTTGACAAATGGGAGAGAAATCGCAAGCCTGGTGTAAATGCTGCCAACTTAATTTATGGCGGTGTAGCTTGAAAAAGAGAATTATCACTAATTTTATTTTTGTCAAAATTCAATAAATAATTGTAAATCACGCTAAGATTTGCAACATCGGCACGTTTATTCATACAGTTAGGTTCATTATTGATATGCACCATTTCAAGAAAATTTCTTTTTGAATAATTACTTTCTTTTGGGTTGTTGAAATTACCAAAATGGTTTAATTGAATAGTGTGTTCTGCAAGGGCACAACTATTCTTTTTTATTTTACAATCACTTTTATGAGACGTAATGCGACCTGATAGATTTCTACCAGTTTGTCCTATATAGACTTTGTCACAATTAAGGCAAGGGATGCTATAAATGACATTTGAACTTTCTGAAGTAGCTATAGGAGCTTTAGTTTTTGTGAAAAGGCTAGACACTGTTTTTACGTTATTCTTGGCAATCCTTAAATTGTCTGATTTGAAAATATTTGAAAGTTTACAAGTGAGTTCTTCAATATGAGGAAGGGTTCTATAAATAAAAAGTATTTGTTGAGGAGGCAATTCCTCGACATTACTTGTGGTACTGACATTGACACTTGGGATGTTAATGATAGGGGCTGGATTTACTGAGTTGCGAATACTGTCCCAATTGACTGCAACCTCAAGTTTCTTTTTATGATACTTTCCAAAACTCAGTTTTTTTCAACTAGTCCAATCAAGAGACTACCCGTCTTCTATATATATATATATATATATATATATATATATATATGACATGCTCTCCCCTATCCGATTAAAAGAACTAGGGGTTCAATGAAATCAGAATGAGAATCACTATTTTTCTGTATAAGAAAACAATATGGCGCACCTAACAGAAAAAAAAGTTGATGATGAATGCCACAAGACGAAACGTCGGATAGAAATCTGAACATGAAAACGTGTAGCTGAAAAAAAGTATCAATGAAAATGTATTTTTGTTTTTAAGCTATGGTGTCAAATAACGATAGAAAATTCCGATTTTCAGTTTTTTCCCGATATTTCCGGAAATACTCGGAATTTTCCAAGTTTCAAAACAGTATTTTGTTAAACACCAGAATACGCAACTTTGCCCCAATTTAAGCTTCGACGTATCTCCTGTAGTTTAGGAGATCCCAATGGTGGTGGTCGAATTTGAATTGCCCTGTATAGTTCTTATTCCTAGAATCGATATGGGAGAAATATTGAAATTGCAACATTTATTCTAGATGTTGAAATCAATATATGGACAATATTGTATTATCGATATTGGTAGAAATTATTCAACCAATATTGACCCAATATTACATGTGACAATCTACATTCGAAACAGGTTCAACCAATATTCCACCAATATTATTAATATAATATTGTTTTTTGAAAATTCACCCATATTGGACCAATATTATTTTTTCATTTACAATATATCTATATTGGACCAATATGGAACCAAGATTCATCCGATATGATGTGCTACCGGGGCTGTATAGGAGGGTATTTTCCTCAATTTTTTTATCAAATCCAAATAAATATTGTAATTTTGTTTCTTACGAAAATTTCACATTATTTTGAGTCATTAATAATAATAATAACTTACTTGGCCTAATAGACCCACATGATTTTTCCTGCATTCAATAAACATTCTAACTAAATAGGAAAATCAGCACCTGTTGGCAACGTTGCATAATATGAAGTCATTATAACGGCATCTCATAATATTGAGATGAATTAATTCATTAAAATAAGTTAGGTATCTCATTGTAGTATACGCTCGTACATCAGCTGTGAAGAATTATTGATGAATTTATGACTATTAAATACCAACTACAAATTTTCTACTCTATTTATCAGTTAAGATGAATCCATACGTATTTTATGCCAAAACTATTTCAAAGAGCTAATGTACTAGCTAGTTAGAACTATTTTTACGCTAAAATACTCCATGTGGACGAGGACAGCGAGAGAGTGCTATAAAGACCGCTTCAACCGAATAAGTTAGTTCGACTACCGTCCACTTGATGGAGTCATCTCTCGGGTTGCTTTTTCCTGGTGCTCTGGTGGATAGGCAGCAGGAAATATTTCAATACAGCAGAACGCTGAATGATGGATACATCATATTTCCATTATTCCTTGGAAGAATGTTTAGGAATTTAGATTCACAGGTAAAGAAGATTGACCACCCTATGCTCTGTACTTACGTATAACAGGGTGAATTTTATAACGATAGCCAAAAAGTTATTTCGCTTATTTTTCATTTTACCAATCAGCTGAATTCAAAAATTATGTGAATGTTGAAGAAAGTTGAAGAGTTACAAAAACTTGCAGTACTTCTTTCACAATCAAATTACGAAAAATGTAAATATTCTTCAATTTGCGCTCTGCAACTATCACAAGGACAAAGACGAACTAAAGATGTTGCCATGCTTGAACTCGTTCACTAGGAAAAATACTTCAGATGGTGATATGAACAGGACGTTAGATACGCAATGCAAAATTTCATTGATCAGTTTGAGACGAGATTTTTATAGAGAAAAGTTCACTCGAAAACAAGATATTAGATACAAATAATTTCTTCCATTAGACCAGGATCCCACGCCTATTTTCAAAAATGATTAATAACAGGCTGGATCTTCCTGAGTAGCTTCATTTTGACGAGACGCCCAACTTTTTCTTCTACGAGAATTCTTGTTAGTGGAAGCTAATAAAACGCGCAGGCGTCAATCATGTCGATTTGGTAAGTGCAAGAAAGTCATTAATAACAGTTAGTTTTTCAGTTGAACTTCGAGATAATTCGATGAAGTACTCGAAAAAACTTTTGTCCTACAAAGTGGATGGTAGGACTGAAGAGTTCCCCACTCGCAACATGTACCATTGAAGTGGTCATAAAAAATCATTAGTCCCCAGCAGATTTTTTTTACCGTTGCTTGGTTATTATTTGTATAATTGAATGGTTATATTGTCCTACAAATTGAATGGTAGGTGTTCCCAGTCCTATGCATGAAAGGTAAGTGTATTCTTCACCTGAATAATACAGTGTCCTACAAAAAAAACGGGTATGTATCGCTAGTCCTAAAAAAATTATTCAAAATGACGAATTATTTTGAAATTGTGGTTTATCTAATTCAATAAACTTTTATTCGTAAAGTAGTGTTACTTTCAATTTATAATTATTCGTTCAATAAAAAAATATCATAATTTACGTGAAAAGCTTATGAAAAAAGTGGGGAATTTATTTAGAGTTCATGATTTTTTAAAACATATTGAAAACAACAATAACAAAGTGATGGCGCATTTGCTTTCACAGATGCAGGGAAACCCGGAAAAACCTGCAACACCACATCTTCTGAAGAGCTGAAATTAATAATTGAAAAGTTTCAAAGAGGTCAGACAAATTGTGAGAATCTGCTCTACGGTAAAATAGGATGTATGGTGTCTCCAGAGGCCTCAAAAAGTCCAGTTCGAAAGAAGACATTATATTTGATAGCAAATTTCGATTTCCACCCCAAATAACCAAATTTTATTCAAAAAGTTATTCAAAATAATATAATTTAACATTTCAACTTCAATAAACGAAACATTGCGGACACATGTTCATATGAACTTTTCATTCTGTAATTAGCCAAAGATTCACCATTTGAAGTTTGTACAAGAACATAATGGAGCACCCTGTATACCTCGGCTTTTGCACGTAGGACCGAGAAAACCTATCTTGGACAATGTGTTTTATCGAGTACTTTATCGAAGTTCAACTGAAAAACTAATTGTTTTTAATGACTTTTTTGCACTCACCAAATTTTATTAGCTACCACTTAGCTACCACTTAGAGGACCACGTAGAGGGAAAAGTTGGGTATCTCATCAAAACGAAGCTAATCACAAAGATTCAGCCTGTTACTAATTTTTTTTTTTTCAACCTTTGATGTAGTAATGGATGCGCTGAAACGTAGCTATTTGTAGAACAATCTTACTTTTTTAGTACATTCAATTCACATTTAGTACGTCAGCACAATTCATTCGAATAAAGAACAAAAATGAAATAATGTCCGCTTTCCATTTGTCCCAGGAAGTAGCAACGAGAAACTCCTTGTTGATCCTGAATTAATCTCAAATACCACAAATATTCATGTTCCAATTCAACCCAGTTATTGTTCAGATTCAATTCAGAGCCTTTCAATTGGAAATCGGGTGACATCATGTTTAGAAGTCTATGCAAGCGCAGGCAATAGGAAAATAAATGGATATGGACCACTAGCCACATTTGGGTAACTGAGTAGTGGGGTCATCCCAAGGATTACATATGTTGTACATAATCCTTGGGATATACATAAAAAAAGAGAAATCATATATAACCTAAAAAGTCTGTGGTTTCCTTCACTTTATTATCATTTAGTACAATTCTGAAAGACTATTTACTACAAAAGAAAATCTAGAATGGCAACAATACCATCTCCTGTACATTTTCTTCAACCTCGAAAGGTGCTCTTCTTTGAAGCCAACCCTATAGCGTCATCCCCTTACAAGGTCTTCGCGGAGAACTAGATTTTCATGAATAATTCCACATTTTGGCGAAGGAGTCGGTTCGACAAGTTAAAATTCAAATCGATTCGAAAATTTGGTGGAGGTAGTGGTTCCTAAAGTAACTGGAGCTTATATTAGGTGACTTGGCTGCAGAAACCCTATGAAAGAACGGGAGCCAAGAATAGGTACTGACTGTATCTTCTTATCAACGTTTTACACCTAGTTTCTCCCCAATTTTGTCTCCGCTTATAAGAAAAAATGTGTCGCAGCATTAAGGAATGTCTTGTAACAACAGCTCCTGCTTCAACATTCCCTGATTTTAATCTAACCTTCTTACTCCATCCCATATTTGGAATTGCTGACGTAATATCTTAAGAATTGCCTGAGGGCGACAAAATCATTTGCATGAATAACTTGAAAAATATTAGTTTATTGAAAGAATCACCTGAACAAAATTATAGCTGATGAAAAAACAAAGAAATTGCTGTCTAAAAGACCTATAATTACGACGGAGTTATTTCTCTTTGAAGGATGGTTATTTTCGAAGAACCTCGAAATTGAGAACCTTCAATCTCGAATAACTCGAAACTGGTGGAATTTTTGGGGGAAAATCATGATACATTTTGTGAAGTAAATCAAAAAGCCTTTCAAATAAGTTTTGACAAAAGCCTTTTGCATAAGAAGTGACTGACTTATGACCAAAAGAATGTCACTCCCTGTAAATATTTTTTTTTTGTGTAACAATTAAACCCTTGTCTATTTCATTGAAAATATGAACAGGATGTTCATAAAGTCAGTTGTGGAATCATCTGCGACTGAAAGTTGGAATTTAGTCGCTGTTTTCCATCGTACAAGATAACCTCTCTTGGAAGGGATTCATGTTTTAAAGAAATACAGTCTCAATTGAAAATTGAATCAATACATGACTCCTCTGGAAATGAAAAAAATATACGATAAAATCGAAGTACCTTTTTTGTAATATCTAACAGAAAACAACTACTTCCCTGGCAAAAGCCACGCTGGACATTGAACTACATCTGATAGATATTGAGAAAGACCCTATATAACTTGAGAGAAAAAATCTGAAAGTGAAAATTTGCATTTTCATTCAGATAGTTGATTATTTATTATATGTCCAGTTTCCATTGGAGATTCTTATCTATGAATGTGATAAGAATAACGTTCTCCCTTATCACATTCATAGACAAGAATCTCCAATGGAAACTGGACATTTAATAAATAGTCAACTATCTGAATGAAAATGCAAATTTTCACTTTCAGAATTTTTCTCTCAAGTTATACAGGCTGATTCACGGTGGATGGCACATTAGACGTTTCTGGTGAACCAGACAACGGATCACTTTGAAAATTTAATGGAGGGCATACTCGGATATTTTCTAGCCAACTAAAATATTTTTGACAATGCGGTGTTGCCGCTTCTATTAGAAAGCAGTAGCAACTTTGATTTTTCAAATGGAACACTCTGTATATAATATTATTTTTGAGATCTCCAACAATTGCCCGACAACTTTTCTTGATATTTCCCTATACCTATCTCTTACCGTTTTCGAAATAAAAATTATTTTCAATTTTTTTCTTCGAAAATCATGACTTCTAAAAATGCCGATATCTTTTAGTTAAGAAGTACTATGATATCGAAATTTGGTTTGGAGTTAGGTGATACTTGGACACTTCCCACACGTCAGCCGAATCTCCGTTACTTCAATACAGGGTGGTAAAAAAATACAGTTTTTTCGTTTGCTTGAAAAAGTTGCTGAAATTTGATTATTATAAATGGAACACCCTGTATATTATTGAAAATTCGGAAAGCTGCTGAAATTTGCTTTCTTTCTATGTATATCATACCAATACCTAACTAGTCAAGTTTCGGACTTATGAGCATTTATTTGTGAAAATGTCCCTTCAGAATGGTATTTCCATTCGGTATTTGGTAAGCAGGCCATGATTACTATTTGACAGTAGCGTTGTGACATTCTCCTAATAATATCGACATTTTTGTCACTTCAGAAGTTGCAAATACCTTCAAAACGATGGAACAAAACTATTCAAACGAAGTTCTTATGAATTTGTATATTATTTTTGGACAGTGTGACAAAATTATCAGCAGAACATGTAGAAAGTTCAATGAAATGTATCCGAATCTACCGCCAATGTACCTCAAGAAATTTACACGAATTCAGAACAATTTCAATGCATTTGGATCAACTTTAAAAGCACCAAGAAACTTGCCTCGACCCGTAACTTCTGAAGACAACCAGATTAATGTCTTAGCATATTTTCACGCATTTCCCGAGTCATCGATAAGAAGTGCTGAAGAAGATTTGGGTATAAAATATTCATCGGTTCAAAGAATCTTGCGAAGACATAAAATGCATGATTATAAATTCACCAAAATTCAAGCAATGAAGCCTCAAGACCCTCAACAGAGAGTAGAATTTTGTGAAATGTTGTTGACACGCATTCAAGAAGATCCACTTTTTTTAAATAAAATTATTTGGACTGATGAATCGAAATTTTCGAGAGAAGGGATTTTCAATAGAAAAAATCGTCATTATTGGTCCAGTGAAAATCCTCACGTCACAAAAGAAGCCGGATTTCAAGAAAAATTTAGTTTTAATGTCTTCTGCATGTTGATGGACAACAAATTGAGGTACGTGATATACGAGGAGTCATTAACATCCAGAAGCTACCTGAATATTTTGGAGAATACTGTAGAGAGTTTCGTGGATAATCTGCCACTCGAAGAGTATCGAAACTGTTGGTACCAACTAGACGGAGCTCCTGCACATTGCACAAGAGAAGTGAACGCAGAACGGGAAAGACTTTTTGACGATCGGTGGATAAGGCGCTTGGGACCATGGAATTGGCCAGCAAGATCACCCGATCTTAATCCATTAGATTTTTATTTGTGGGGAATGTTTAAAGAAAAAGTTTACAAAATACCCGTGCGTTCGAGAGATGAATTGTTAGAAAGGATTGCCCAAACATTTGAAGATTTGGATCCCAATGAAATCAGATCTGCCACCACGAAAGCAGTCAACACCCGCATTTTAAAGTGCTTGGAAGAGAACGGCCAGCGATTCGAACATATTTGGAAATATTCCACATGATTGTTTTACTTTTTTATAATTATTCATATCAATATTTCCAATTTCAAGTTTCTTGGTGCTTTTTTTAAGTTTATCCAAACATATTGAAATTGTTCTGAATTCGTATAAATTTCTTGAGGTTCATTGGCGGTAGATTCGGATAAATTTCATTGAACTTTCTACATGTTCTGCTGATAATTTTGTCATACTGTCCAAAAATAATAAACAAATTCATAAGAATTTCGTTTGAATAGTTTTGTTCCATCGTTTTGAAGGTATTTGCAACTTCTGAAGTGACGAAAATGTCGATATTTTTAGGAGAACGTCACAACGCTACTGTCAAATAGTAATCATGGCCTGCTTACCAAATACCGAATGGAAATACCATTCTGAAGGGACATTTTCACAAATAAATGCTCATAAGTCCGAAACTTGACTAGTTAGGTATAAGTATGATATACATAGAAAGAAAGCAAATTTCAGCAGCTTTCCGAATTTTCAATAATATACAGGGTGTTCCATCTAAAATAATCAAATTTCAGCAACTTTTTCAAGCAAACGAAAAAACTGTATTTTTTTACCACCCTGTATTGAAGTAACGGAGATTCGGCTGACGTGTGGGAAGTGTCCAAGTATCACCTAACTCCAAACCAAATTTCGATATCATAGTACTTCTTAACTAAAAGATATCGGCATTTTTAGAAGTCATGATTTTCGAAGAAAAAAATTGAAATTAATTTTTATTTCGAAAACGGTAACAGATAGGTATAGGGAAATATCAAGAAAAGTTGTCGGGCAATTGTTGGAGATTCCAAAAATAATATTATATACAGAGTGTTCCATTTGAAAAATCAAAGTTGCTACTGCTTTCTAATAGAAGCGGCAACACCGCATTGTCGAAAATATTTTAGTTGGCTAGAGAATATCCGATTCAATTTTATCGTAGGTTTTCCATTTCCAGAGAGTCATGTATTGATGCAATTTTTTTAAACCCTTGTCATTACAACCCTAATAAAAGTGTATGGCTCCCCACTTGCAATTACCTTCATTCAGGTATAATTGATTTGATCCTTGTATTTTGATCGGTTTGGAATGCTTGGTTTAGAAAAAATAATTGATTGAACATAAAACAACATTTTTATAATAAAAAAAGTGCATTTTTTTAAACAAACCCAAAAGTGTCCATAATATGGAAAAATGTTTCGAATATTAATTGTGGAATTTATTTACTGAAAATTTTGTTTTTTTCATTTTTGGATAATAAAAATTAAAGGAAATATGGCGATTCAAAGTTTGCATTCATGCACAGAATGTGGCTCACCCAGCCACTTTGAACTCACTCTCTTTCAAAAATAAGGGTTGCAAACATTTTTAATTAATATGACGTTGAAGCCCTTGACATTCTCAAAAAAAAACTTTTTTGAAAAGTTGTTTGCCCTAAAAATTAAGGAGTTATCGTCCAAAAACAACTTATTTAAAAAAAAATCTAATGACAGTAAATGTGTAAATAAATTTTTCACCATTACTTATGCATTGCGCTTTTTTTAGATGTAATTCTTGCATCTGATTATAGCGTGTAAAGGACCCCGCACTTTCCTTATGGAAAATGGCTTTCGGTTAAATTCCCTGAATTTTTGGTATGTTGTAGATTTCGACTTCCTCGGCAAAAGTGTCCACAGGCACAAAAAATCGGCCGAGAACTTTTCGAGATACAGGGTGTCAAAAATGAAAAGTGAATCTTTCTGCTCAGAATTTTTAACAACTCCGGGAATTGGAAAAACTACCATTTATTCATGGAATAACATACCTGAACGATCGTACAATATCATCTGGATCTCGTATCCATTATATTTTTACGTTTCGTGCTCTACAACAGGGTGAACAAAGAAAAATCCAATTCGATTAATTTTAAACCAACCAGTGTAAGTTCGTTCGTGAGAATTAAAGATCCAATTGAGCCTGGATGAACTTCCTCAACCTCGATCGAAGTTTACTGACTTTTTTTTATACAGGGTGGGTCGATGGTACCTTAGACATTTACGGAGAACGGGACATAGGATCATTTGAAAATTTGGTTTCTCAAGTAGTTGCTCTTGGTCTAACGATCTAAAATATCTTCAGCAATGCAGCGTTGCCGCTTATGCCAGAAAGTAGCAGCATCCTTGTTATTTCAAATGGGTCACCCTTTATATTACCGCATTTTTGAACTTGTCATTCCTTTCTGATTATTTCTTCCACATACTCCCCTATACCTATCTCTAACGGATTTTGAGATATTGGTTATTTTCCATATTTTTTATCCAAAACATAGCTCGAATTGAATGTTTATTTCTGCGGTATTTGGATTCTTAGGAAGTTTCAATTTTGTGTTTAGTTCATCAAGATCATGTACATTGATTCTGTATAGAGAAGTTTGTTCTGCGTCATACAGGGTCGTTCAAAATTCATGATCTTACTGCTAGATACGAAAAGGGTTGAAAGTGCGTTTTTTTCACTGGAACATCCTGTATATTATGAAATATCCTGAAAGATGACTAAATTCCCTTCGAATTGATTTATCATGTTCCTATACCTAAATAGCCAGAATTCCGAGATAATAGCAATTTTCACTTGTAATCTCCCAAGTGCAGGAAATTTTTTGAGTACATGAATTTTCTTTGAAGAAATAATCAGAAAGGAATGACAAGTTCAAAAATGCGGTAATATAAAGGGTGACCCATTTGAAATAACAAAGATGCTGCTACTTTCTGGTATAATCGGCAACGCTGCATTGCTGAAAATATTTTAGATCGATAGACCAAGAGCAACTAGAGAAACCAAATTTTCAGAATGATACTATTTCCCGTTCTTCGTAAACGTCTAAAGTACCATCGACCGTGACCCACCCTGTATACTGGCTGGTTCGAAAAAAGGGATACGTCAACCCCTAGTTTTTTTAATCGGATAGAGGAGAGAATGTCATATTTATATATATATATATATATATATATATATATATATATATATATATATATATATATATATATACATATATATATATATAACAGGAAGTTATTCATGACATCTACAGTCACTAGTTGAAACTCAATTTGACACGAACCAAGGAATCCAAAAGTAGAGGTTTGTCCACAAATTGACAGGCAGCCAACAATTCGTTGTTCTGACCAACCCAAGGTTCAATCAAGTTTCTAATACGTTATGAGGAACGCAAGCAGAATCTAAGTGAAAATAGAGTTGGTCAGAACAACGAATTGTTGGCTGCCTGTCAATTTGTGGACAAACCTCTACTTTTGGATTCCTTGGTTCGTGTCAAATTGAGTTTCAACTAGTGACTGTAGATGTCATGAATAACTTCCTGTTATATTCTGTCTTGCCTCACGGTATTAATTCTTGAGTGGATTCGTTTTGATTTCGAGAGCTCCATAAATCCTTTCTGATGAGTGCGTTAGCACGAAACAGCTGTCAAAGGTTAGAACTCTCGGAATTAAAACGAATATACTCTATTTTCACTTATATATATATATATATATATATATATATATATATATATATATATATATATATATATATAACCGGGTGGCTACGGAAGTATTGCCTACGGAATATCTCAGTTATTGTATGAAGTAGGTTTGTGAAATTTGGAGCGTCGATACAATGACATAAGAGCTAGAATTTGAGCATATTGACATGTCGAAGTTAACTTCCGGTCTGACCGGAAGTAACATCAACTTTCTTATTTTAAATGGAAACCCTATTTTTTTTTCTTTTCGCTTTATTCAACATTCAATTCCCTTTCTAATGACATATCACAAGTTGGTATCTAACCAGAAACTAGATCAGAAAAAAATTATTATTGAAATTCACCGAGTAGGCCGTGGAAGCAAAATGAAAGCCAAAAATTGAAAAGTTGGCTATGGAAACCATACGTCACTTGATAGCAGTTGCTACTACTGTGATATTTTATTTTCATTCGTCGGCGTTATAAAAAGCCGCCAAAAAAATATTTGAAAAATTGTGAAAAAAACAATACTCTGTAGGTCCATAACTTAAATAGGAACATACAGCTTTTTCTTGCCTATACTATTCAGCATAACCATTCCTTTCTAATGATATAATAGAAAGTAATTTTTTGAAATGAAATACCAAAAAATCCAATTACTATTCTTCAAATAACGAAAAAACAGATTTATCGAAAAAAATAAATTCAAATTGATAGGATTAAAGATAAAATAAATTCAAAACAAATGTTCGAAATGCATTCCCTCAGCGTCAATACATTTATTGACTCTGGTGATATTTTCATGTAAAAATAGGGTGTATTCCACACAGCCTACAACTCTACATGAGCTAGAAGTAAAAATTCGTAGAGCTTTCCAAGATATCACGCCCCAAATGTTGAGAAACGTTTTACATGAAAATATCACCAGAGTCAATAAATGTATTGAAGCTGAGGGAATGCATTTCGAACATTTGTTTTGAATTTATTTTATCTTTAATCCTATCAATTTGAATTTTTTTTTCGATAAATCTGTTTTTTCGTTATTTGTTGAAGAATAATAATTGGATTTTTTGGTATTTCATTTCAAAAAATTACTTTCTATCATATCATTAGAAAGGAATGGTTATGCTGAATAGTACAGGCAAGAAAACGTTGTATGTTCCTATTTAAGTTATGGACCTACAGAGTATTGTTTTTTTCACAATTTTTCCAATATTTTTTTTGGCGGCTTTTTATAACGCCGACGAATGAAAATAAAATATCACAGTAGTAGCAACTGTTATCAAGTGACGTATGGTTTCCATAGCCAACTTTTCAAATTTTTGCTTTCATTTTGCTTCCACGGCCTACTCGGTGAATTTCAATAATAATTTTTTTCTGATCTAGTTTCTGGTTAGATACCAACTTGTGATATGTCATTAGAAAGGGAATTGAATGCCGAATAAAGCGAAAAGAAAAAAAATAGGGTTTCCATTTAAAATAAGAAAGTTGATGTTACTTCCGGTCAGACCGGAAGTTAACTTCGACATGTCAATATGCTCAAATTCTAGCTCTTATGTCATTATATCGACGCTCCAAATTTCACAAACCTACTTCATACAATAACTGAGATATTCCGTAGGCAATACTTCCGTAGCCACCCGGTATATATCCTGAAGAAGACAATAAACATTGTCGAAAGCTCGAAAAATTTCAAAGAGTATTTCTAATTAGCACACCAATTGACTGCAACCTCACGAATTTAATACTTCATATTATAATCAGTCACGAAAACTTCCTACTATATATATATATATATATATACAGGGTGTCAATTTGAAAACTTCCCACCCTTAATATCTTCCTTCCAGTAAACAATATGAGTAATCGAAAAAACAGGTCAATTTTATTGTCAAGGGGGACACTTTCACGGACTATTTGTAGCCCTCGTGGTTCAACCCCCTAGGAGGGGTAGATGTTACCCTTAGAATTTTAAATGGGAAGGGGGGTCAAGTGGCACATCATTTTGATGGGTTTTCAATTCTTGTTCCAATGGTACCCTGACTTATTATTTTGTGATGAGCATTTTCCGAAAAATTGCGTTCTAAACTAACAGAAGTAATTATTAGAACGCCTATACTGAGATGCATTATTGTATTGACTCCCTTTAATAAAAATGGTTAGAAGAGTAGGTGGCACCGCTCCAACCCTTGAATGACAGGAATAAATTTATTACGCATGGGATTTTTTATTTGGTGGTTATTTTCCTTCTACACAATAAAATTTAATTTGCGAGAAAGACATTTCCAACATAAAATCTACTTACGCTTATCTTATTAGCTGTTCGAAATGTTGTCCATTTTGCTCTAAACAGTAATACAGTCTGTTTTCTAACTCTCCTCTAACATTACGGAAAACTTCACTAGGAATTGACTGGCATGCTGCTGTAATTCGTCTTTTAAGTTCGTCAATATCAGAAGGTTGTGTTTTATAAACAACGGATTTAAGATGCCCCCAAAGAAAGAAATCTAAGGGTGTTAAATCCGGTGATCTCGGAGGCCATTCAACTGCTCCCCTTCTGCCAATCCATCTACCCGGAAATCTCTCGTTTAACCACTGTCGGACGGGAAGAAAATAATGAGGTGGAGCACCGTCCTGCTGGTAATGTAACAGATCGTCCTGCAAAAGCTCATTACCTTCTGCATCAATTTGAGTTTCTAGCTCGTGAGTTATAAGAGGATCGATAGTCTCTTCAAGCATATCAAGGTACAGATTGCCAGTTAAGTTTTCTTCCAGAAATAATGGACCAAGAATGGCATTTCCAAGAATACCAGCCCAAACATTAACTTTTTGTGGGTGTTGTGTATGCCCTTCCCGAAAAATATGTGGGTTTTCGTCACTCCAATAGCGACAATTTTGTCTATTAACATTGCCATTCAGAAAAAATGAACACTCATCGCTGAAACAGATGTTTCATAGAAGATTAGGGATGGTATTGACTCGATGAGACATGATTTCACAAAACTCTATTCTTCTATCATAATCATCCTCGTTGAGCTCTTGAAGAATCTGCATTTTATATGGATGAAATTTATGCATTTTCAATGCTTTTCTTATAGTCTCGCGTGACATTCCCGTCTGTTCTGATACTGATCGTAAGGAGCTCGTGGGCTCTGCAGCAAATGTTCCCAAAACTTCAATTTGAGCTGCTACATTTAGTACTCTGGGGTTATTTTTTTTTTATTTGTCACTGAACCAGTTTCGTAAAACTTATTCACCAAATCAAGCACATACCGGTGACTAACATTACAATTTGGATGTCTTTCGTTAAAAAGCCCTTCGTGCGCACTTTCCAACTTCGCCATAAATTACAATCATTTCAATTCTGTCTTGAAGAATGTAAACCATTTTTACACTTTATACACCTATTAAAGTAATTTCTAAACAGCCCAACAGGTACAACGGTATTCACAATACTACCACATAGTTCAAATTTGCTAACCAATTTTTTGCCGGAAAACAGAAACTTTTTACAGCAGAAGTAGCAAAAAAGGAAGGCTATCTGTACAATTTCTGCGATGACACTTAAAAATTCAGCATTTAATAAACACAACTTTACTGCCATCTACGTTTTACTATTAAACTACTTTTTTATGTAAAGTGTTTGGAGCTAATGGCTAATGTTACCCCTAATACAGGGTTGGAACGGTACCACCTAATATTCTAACCAGTTTCCGATTACTCATATTGTTTACTGGAAGGAAGATATTAAGGGTGGGAAGTTTTCAAATTGACACCCTGTATATATATATATCCACTCCACTCAAGAATTAATACCGTGAGGCAACACATACTATAACAGTAAGTTATTCATGGATTCGTTTTGATTTCGAGAGCTCCATAAATCCTTTCTGATGAGTGCGTTAGCACGAAACAGCTGTCAAAGGTTAGAACTCTCTATTTTCACTTAGATTCTGCTTGCGTTCCTCATAACGTATTAGAAACTTGATTGAACCTTGGGTTGGTCAGAACAACGAATTGTTGGCTGCCTGTCAATTTGTGGACAAACCTCTACTTTTGGATTCCTTGGTTCGTGTCAAATTAAGTTTCAACTAGTGACTGTAGATGTCATGAATAACTTACTGTTATAGTATGTGTTGCCTCACGGTATTAATTCTTGAGTGGATTCGTTTTGATTTCGAGAGCTCCATAAATCCTTTCTGATGAGTGCGTTAGCACGAAACAGCTGTCAAAGGTTAGAACTCTCGGAATTAAAACGAAATATACTCTATTTTCACTTAGATTCTGCTTGCGTTCCTCATAACGTATTAGAAACTTGATTGAACCTTGGGTTGGTCAGAACAACGAATTGTTGGCTGCCTGTCAATTTGTGGACAAACCTCTACTTTTGGATTCCTTGGTTCGTGTCAAATTAAGTTTCAACTAGTGACTGTAGATGTCATGAATAACTTATATATATATATATATATATATAGAAAAGTTATTGGGTATAACCCTCAAAATGTTCTGCAACCGTAGACACGTGTTTCGAGCTCAAGCTCTCATCAGTACGGTAAAATCAAGTGCGAAGATGTTCCACACTTGGATGTAAAAATAGAAACAAAGGAAGTCAACAACAGGAAGCCAACCACACATTTGTGGCTTCGGTTAGAAGACCTTGTGCTTACAAGGCAACAACAAACGTCGCCAAGGAGGCAGCTATAGCTACCAGTGTGACAATCCTACCCAGGAAAATACAAATAAGGATGGATATAGCGAGGGGCAATATATGAAAATATAAGTAGAAAAGTTATTGGGTATAACCCTCAAAATGTTCTGCAACCGTAGACACGTGTTTCGAGCTTAAGCTCTCATCAGTACGGTAAAATCAAGTGCGAAGATGTTCCACACTTGGATGTAAAAATAGAAACAAAGGAAGTCAACAACAGGAAGCCAACCACACATGGACCTCCAGCAGTATCTTTCAAACCATTACCTCCACCAATTTTTTATCGATCTAAATACATGAATTTTAACTTTTCGAACCGAATCCTTCGCCAAAATATGGGATTGACAATCGAGTCCACTGATTTATTTGCAAATTATTCGTGAGAGGATGTTGTTATAGGGTTGGCTTCGAAGAAGAGCACCTTTTGAGAAGCAGAAAATATGCGGAGGATGGTCAGAGCGCAGGGGTAGATGTAGCTCCCCCGATGTTTGCACGTACATTTTGAAGACCAAATCCTCGTCGACGAGGTTGAATTTACACGAGTTAGCGGTAACGCTGGGGGTTGGGGTAGAAGAAGAAGGAGCACCATGTTCAGAAGGCGGAAACAGAGCGTTGTGTTGTTGTTCAATTCTGTGTTCTGAGGCTCTTCCTTATTGTAAATTTTCTAACTTTGTGGTTATGTTGAATTTAGCTGATATCTGAATGCAGAATTGCGAGGGGGTGTTGTTGTTCAATTCTGTGTTCTGACTGTTCTGTATCTGTCAACAGTGTCAATTACTTGTAGAATCTGTCATTGTGTTCCATGGACTGATGATCTGTTCATGACTATTCCATGTTGTACTCGTAAGATGTTCGTCAGAGTTGAGAGTCCATTTTTAATAAATAAAATATATATTTCCAAAAGTGCTTTACTGTGAGAGTTATTTTTATTACATAACTGTTCACGTTGTGCTAGTGATGTTCGTAATTTCATGTAAATTAGGCAAATGTGGTACTGGGGACGCCATCTGTTGGGCAATAGCTGAACAATTTTCACAATTTCTTGTTCAAATAATTCCACCAATCGATTTTGCTGGGGCGAAAACCGGGGTTTTCATTTACGAATTATTTTTAAAAAGTGGTATAGGCCGTTTGTGTCTTTTATTTTGTGTGAAAAGAGCCTTTCATTTCCATCTATAGCCTGGCCTATAAATGAAATGTCTCCATCAAGAACCCAGCTAATGAACTAAATCGAAAACCTATAGTTGTATTGGTGAAACGAAAACTACTCAATTCATAGTACTAGTTCATTCAACCTCATTTTGAATCATCTGAGACAGTCATGAATGTAACGTTTTCAAATTCTCGAATGCTTTGGGAACATTCACTATCGTTGATGAAGTATCCGAAGTGAGGTTGAACACGGTTTTAAGGGTACGGTTGCCTTGGAAACTGTGGATATTATCCCCAAAGGTAAAGGGATTAATTGTGATCGTTTCTCTTTACGATTGGCGCGTACATTTTCGAAATAGATACATTAACAATCTCCGACGGTATCTGCAGCGTGGCAAGAGTGTTTCTTGAAATAAGTTCAGCTTTCGGAATCAGTAATGGAACTGATTTTTACAATAACAGGTTTTGGAAATGAGATATAATAATATTTATTTACTCAAAGTTACATGAAAAGTAATACACTATAACCATGTAAAGTGGTAAATAAATAAATACTACCAAACAAGGCAAGCCTTGTTAGTGGAAGTGAGAACTGATCTAATCTGATTTCATTGAAAATATGAACAGGATGTTCATAAAGTCAGTTGTGGAATCATCTGTCACTGAAAGTTGGAATTTAGTCGCTGTTTTCCATCGTACAAGATAACCTCTCTTGGAAGGGATTCATGTTTTAAAGAGAAACATTCTCAATTGAAAATTGAATCAATTCATGACTCCTCTGGAAATGGAAAACCCTACGATAAAATTGAAGTTACTTTTTTGTAATATCTAACAGAAAACAACTACTTCCCCGGCTAAAGCCACGCTGGACATTGACCTAGATCTGATAGATTTTGAGAAAGACCCTATATAACTTGAGAGAAAAAATCTGAAAGTGAAAATTTGCATTTTCTTTCAAATAGTGGATTATTTTTATTAAATGTCATTTCGAACACTTGTTGTAATACTTTTTGTGCATTTTTTACAAGCTCATGATTTCATTCTTGTTTTTTAAAACGCACCGTACTCAGCCAAGTGTTTGCCCAAAATTCCGAATAATGTTCTATCCGGCTGTTGTCTTTCCGGATATAATTAAAAATAAATTTGTGTTGTTTTCGAACTATTCCTATCAAATTTCTAATAAAGTTTCAACATTTCTCGTTTTTCTTAATTTGAGAATGTGGACATTTCGACTGAAGTATTTGTGCAAACTTATTATGTTTAATGAGTTCTGACAACTAGAGTTCATTAACAAGATTTTTCGATGGAGTCATGACCATCTCAGATGAAGTGGTTTTTTTTAATATCTGTGGTTTCAGAAATGCAAATCATAACAAATTATACATCAATGAAATCAGAATGAGAATCACTATTTTTCTGTATAAAAAACAATATGGCGCCCATAACAGAAAAAAAAAGTTGATGATGAATGCCAGAAGACGTAACGTCGGAGAGTAAATCTGAACATGAAAACGTGTAGCTGAAAAAAAGTATCAATGAAAATGTACTTTTGGTTTTGAGCTATGTTGTCAAATAACGATAGAAAAAAATAAAAACGAAAATTCCGATATTCAGTTTTTTCCCGATACTTCCGGAAATACTCGGAATTTTCCAAGTTTCAAAACAGTATTTTATTATGCACCAGAATACGCAACTTTGCCTCAATTTAAGCTTCGATGTATCTCCTGTAGTTTAGGAGATCCCAATGGTGGGGGTCGAATTTGAATTGGCCCGTATATTTTTTTTTTTTGGAGAAGCTGTAGTTACATGGACTTCAAAGAAGTAGCAAAGTGTCTCTGTGTCAACTACCGAATCAGAATATATGGCTTTGTCCTTAGCTTGCAGACAAAGTATGTGGATGAAACCATTGATTTTTGATTTTACAAATCAAATATCCCAACCACTGTTATTATGCGATAATCAAGCTGCAAATCACATTGCTACAAATTTCATTTCACTTCCACGCAGCAAACATATTGATATACACTATCGTTATGTCAGGGAGAGAATTATCCAAAATAATGTTAAAATTCAGTATGTATCTACCAAAGAAAATGCTGCTGATGTTTTAACAAAACACTTGCAAATAAAGCTTTCGGGCCACGAGAAACTATTTTTAAAAAGACAAAATTTAACTTTACAACAAATAACTTTATTTGTACGGAGAGAGATGTGTCTCTTACAACGTCGCTAACAGAACTAAACTAATTATAAAGCATGGTCAATCATATTCGCATAAACCTAAGTCAGCATTACATATAAGTACAAGCTAAGGGTTTCCTGAGGGTTTGTACATATAACTCCTCCATCCCTAAGACGAAAATAATACGGTAGTATTATTTTCGGAATTAAAATCTTTAGGTTTTGTATTATTACTTTTGAAGTGTTTTAAAATATTATTTTTGTATTTTATAGAAAAGTTATAAATGATTACAGTAGCAATAATTATGATCAGAATAATACAGATATAAAGGGTTGTATAGGGAGTGTTGTTTTCTTCCAGGGCCTGGAGTCGGTGGAGTTGGGTTTTCTCGGCTAGTTTTTGGAGCTTCGTCAGCTCGTCCAGGTTGATCCTATCCAAAATCTTCAGGGGGTGGTCTTCATGGTTGGATTTGATGATTTCTACCCTGGGTAATTGCAGAGGGGTTTCCCGTATCGGAGAAACATTGTTGCTGTATTCTTCCCCATTAATGGTAACGCTGCATTTCTGGGGAATGTGGATCAGCTGTGGTTTGCTGATTTCTTCGTATCCGCTTTCTTTGCACTTTTTTTTCAATAGTGGTTCGTCTGGCAGGAATGACAATGAAATCATATGCACAACCATTTGTTACAACTTCTCAAACAAATTTCTGTGAAATTAACAAATATCAAACCTCAAAAATCCTACCGACTGCGCCAATAAAGCTTTCGGGCCACGAGAAACTATTTTAAAAAAGACAAAATTCAACTTTACAACAAATAACTTTATTTGTACGGAGAGAGATGTGTCTCTTACAACGTCGCTAACAGAACTAAACTAATTATAAAGCATGGTCAATCATATTCGCATAAACCAAAGTCAGCATTACATATAAGTACAAGCTAAGGGTTTCCTGAGGGTTTGTACATATAACTTGCACGAGATGTTTTCAATTCCTGTTCGTCTAAGTTTTTGAAGTGATATCACACTGAGGGAGAGTATTGAAATTGTTGAAAAGGAACTTGCTCACAGTACTGATATGTCTTATTCTATGTTTTAGTCTACAAAATTGTGTTTATATTTGACTTTGTCAATTTGTTGATAACAAAAATAATAATGTTTGATTCAACTTGTCATAAGTTTTAGTCCTATATTTCGCAGTTTTATAAAATTTTGTAGTGGGGATTCACTTTCCTAGAGATATATAGGCTGGGATATTTTTTCGGGGATTTTGCTTCTGGGGATGTTAATTCCTATAATCCTACTAAATAGAGTTGTTGTTCTTTGACCAACGCAATCACTGAATGTTTCTCAATGAAGAATAAGTTTCCATCTAATGTTATCATTGTTTCAGACAAGGTACTGGTGGTCACATGGTAGAGGCGGGGTTGAGATTTCCTTAAGAAGTACACCACTGGAGCAGGGATGCGGATAGCAACTCCAGTTGTAATTAATTTAGGTCCAGGGCAGCATGAGCGGGAATCGGTTGACGGCAAAGGGGTTGGGGAACGGCGAGGGGGTGGTACGAGCAGCCATGTTGAGATCGTGTGGTAGAAACGTGTGTGCCTCTGTATTTAATTAGCACACTGCTAGTCGCTTAATTACGGGGGCAGGGCTGGGTGGGACCATTATTACAGCACGAACTAACTTGAGGAAACTGTTACGTGTGGTCTTGATAGTCAGACAAAGGGGTGGGCAAAACCGAATTTACCTCTCCAATATCTTTTGACATATTAAATTGCGAGGAGGCAATTTTCACGTTTGTTTACAGGTGCCATTAATGGTGTTTGCAGAGATTGTTTCAATTAAAAGATAGGGCACGAAACTGTAATGGCTTTCAGCAGAATCTGATAATTTTTTGATATTTTGTTTGGTCCAAGACCCCATTCAATTTTGACGAGTTATAGGAGGATCGGCAAAGTTGAATAATTCAAAATCAAAACTCAATGAATTGAGTAATTAGGAGTAGTAAAGGGGATGAAATAATAAAACAGTTCAAAGTTTAAATGCTCAAATCAGTAACAATAAGTTACACAGTTGTGAAGAGAAAAATTCTTAATTGAAAATTGAACCAAAAGATGACTCCTCTGGAAATGGAAAATACCTAAGATAAATTAAATTGTTTAAATTAAAATTGTTGTTTAAATTGTTTTTTTTTAATTGTTTAAATTGTTTTCACACGCCTATTTTCAAAAATGATTCATAACTGGCTGAATCTTCCTGAGCTTCATTTTGCCGAGACGTCCAACAACTTTTTCCTCTACGAAAATTCTCGAAAGTGGTAGCTAATAAAATGCGCAGGCGTCAATTATGTCATGCATGTGAGTGCAAAAAAGTCATTATTAACAGTTAGTTTTTCGATGAAGCACTGGAAAAAACTTTTGTCCTACAAAATGGATAAAAGGGCTGAAGAGTTCCCCACTCCCAATATTAACGTGGTCATAAGAAATCATCAGTACCCAGCGGTTTTTCTACCGTTGCTTGCTTTATATTTTTATAATCAAATGATCACATTGTCCTAGGTAGGTTTTCCCAGTCCAGCGTATTGAAGCCGTACTATACGGGGTGCCCCATTATGTTCTTGTACAAACTTCAAATGGTGAATCTTTGACTAATTACAGAATTAATGATTATAGTTGCATCAATTGTTGTTTAAAATGCATTTTTCCGTTAACCAGATGTCGTTTCCTTACGAACGACAGCCCTCAAAAGACGAAACTTGTGCGAGCCAAGGTTTAACGAGATTACTTATATTTCGGCATCCATCATCTTAATGGTTGAAAGATTTCTATCTCTTTCAAAATTTTCACAACGTTTCAATTGCTTGAATCCGCATTCGTCTTCTGGTGAATAATGACAAAATCAGATGCTACGCGACCTTTTATAGGTCTATAATTAAAGTGTAATTACGGTGTAATTACGCGCGGTCTTGGGGCGCGCGTGGTTTCGCGCCAACATATACATGGAGTGGTTCGAAGAATTGGCTATCAGAGAGGCAAAATACAAACCAAAACTATGGCTAAGATACGTAGACGACACCTTTATCATTTGGAACCATGGAGATGAACACCTTGGGGAATTCTTCGCCAGAATGAATAAGATGACGGATTCAATCAAATTCACAATGAAAAAGGAAACTAATAGTACCCTATCGTTTCTCGATGTGAAAGCTGAAAGAACAGACACTGAAATCCTCACCTCTGTTTACAGGAAGAAGACACATACAGGACAGTACCTCAACTACGGCTCTAATCACCCAAACTCCACAAAGAGGTGAATCGTAAGAACGTTGATGGAGAGAGCAATGTCTATTTGCAACAACCAGAAGTCATTGGAGGTGAAAATTAACCACATCAAAAAGGAGCTACGCCGAAACGGATACTCCGAGAAACTCATAGGAGAAGTTCGTAAACAACTCGAAAAGACCAAGACAGCCGAAGAAAGACCACAAAACCCCGTTCTCATTCTTCCTTATATCAGGGGCATCTCCGAGAAGGATCGAAAATAAATACAACATCAAGAGTTGCTTTCAATCCGGCAGTACCTTACGAAGCTTCCTCACCAAGACGAAACCAGAGAACACAACAGAATCCAGCAAAAACTGTATTTACAAAGTCCCATGTGAATGTGGAGATTCCTATATCGGAGAGACCAAGAGGCCATTATCAGTAAGAATAGCCGAACACAAAAAGTGGACTCAACGAGGGGGTTCAAATGGAAATTTATGGAAACCACCTATATAGAAGCCAATAGTGACTTCAGTCAGTTTAAAGCATTAAAATGTCTCACAGAATATGTAGGTACAGAAACCTCAATGTTTGTAGGATAGGGTACTTACTATATAAACTCTCGCTCATTAACAGCAAAGTTGTATTTATCTGGACCAATGGACTCAATGGTATTCTTGGAAATGAAATAGTAAAACGGGCTGCCAAAGAAGCACGAACTTGTGCTAACTTGGATGAAATTCCTTGTAACAATGATCTCTTGAGCATATATAGACAGAATGTAGACAAAGAATGGATGGAAAAGTGGTCAGAAATAATAGGAGAGTCCACCAACCCTTACTTCCTCGTACACAAGGAATTTTCCAAAAAAGTACCAAATTTCTTGGAGAACACCATAGCGATGCCCCTGGACATTCGAAGATCTTCTGCGACGCAGTGTGCTAGGGAGTTATCGACTGGCACTTTGAAAAGATCCCGTGGCTCCTCCCGAGTTACCCCGTGTGACACTTTCTGTCCATTTGAGTATAAGGACATGAATTTCTGGAACGTCATCGCATCCTCTGGTGGTCTGAGGGTGCGGACTTGGTCATGGTTTCCAGCGTAAGGGGCCAACCTGTTGAAATGAACGACCCTGGGTTTTCCTCTGGGTGGCTTGTGGATTCGGAATAGCAGGTCGTTTATCCTCTTGACGATCTTGTACGGACCTTCCCATGAATTCCGTAGTTTCGGTGACAGGCCCCGGCGACGCTTCGGGTTGTACAGCCAAACTAGGTCACCAACCTGAAATCCTCCAGCATCGGCATTGATGTCATAAGTCGCTTTCATTCGGTCGCTGGCACTCTGGATGTTCAAACGGACTCGTTCGTGGATGTCTTCCATTCGCTGACGGAGTTTGCTGAAGTAGTCCTCTCCCGCGGTATCCTGTCCTGGTGGCGTCCCAAAGTTTAGGTCACAGGGAAGTCGCAGCTCTCGGCCCATTATGATACTAGCAGGGGTTTGGACGGTCGACTCGTGTACTGCGGAACGGTAGGCCATCAGGAACAAATGGAGATACTGGTCCCAGTCTCTTTGATGGTTAGAGACTACCTTGGACAAGTGGCGATTGATAGTCCTGTTCATCCGCTCAACCATTCCATCGGACTGTGGATGTAGAGCTGTGGTTCTCGTCTTTCGGATGTTCAGCAGTTGGCACATTTCTTGGAACAGGTTGGATTCGAAATTCCTACCTTGGTCCGAGTGCAGCTCCAAGGGGACACCGAAACGACATATCCACTCTTTCACCAAGACATCCGCGACGGTGATGGCTTCCTGGTTGGGCAGGGCATAGGCTTCGGCCCACTTGCTGAAATAGTCCATTGCCACAAGGATGTATTTATTTCCGTGATCTGATACGGGGAACGGGCCGGCGATATCAATGGCGAATCTCTCGAATGGACTACCCACGATATACTGACGCATCGGGGCATCTCACAATTATTTCACTGGTCACCAGTCTATTATTATTATTATTGTCTATTTCACACAGTCTATTTCCCGGACACCAGTCTATTATTATTATTATTGTCTATTAAACACGCGAGAAGTGTATCAGTTTATACTCCGTTAATGCACACAAAACTGTCCACTTCATGAAAAATGTTTATCAGTCACTGTCTATTTTTCGCGAAAACAATTGTCCGAAATACACAAACTGTCTACTAATCACGAACACTCTGTATTTATATATTTAAATCCATTTCTGATCACCATTGTTGTATATTTAAACTCTAATTCACTCTAAAATAATTTATTTAACGAAATCCAATGATTCACAATACTCTAATTTATAAAACAATTACTCTACTATTTATATTCGACTTTCACTTCACTCTGACTGACTGTCCGTCTGTCTGCTGCATAGTTCTTTTTATATCCAACTCTCTCTTCTCCGAAGGCTCATGAAATTTCTCGAACAGCCATAGGAACGTTCTCCGATTAGACCAGATTCTTCGCGAAGCGCGTCGGAAGTAATTGACGGTCGGCGCTGGCTACGTAAGAGTTCAGGTCCGGCATCGCCAGCAGCTTCGCCACAATAATTTCATCAACAAACTCCTACGATTGAACCTGCAATTTCCCATCAGTATTAAAAACTTACTAGCAACGGAGGACAAAGTGACATATGACCTGATAGTAGAATTTGTTATAAAAAAACGGAATATATATCTAAGTTCTACAATTAAAAATGATTGTGTAATGACAATACTTAGAAAGAAAGTCAGCTGAAAAAATAATTGGCGATTATACGTCATCTGCTCATATAAACCTGTATGAATAATAATTGATGTTAAATAAATTAAGAAGGAGGGGGAGAGATCATAAGATAAGTCACAATCTAGGTGACGATTTTGCTACAAACATAAACCGAATTATGAAAAATTTTAAAGTCGCAGTTTCTATTAAGATTAACTCAAAAAAATGTAAACCAACGTCCGAGAACCTTGACAAAAATTTCCACGCAAAACTCCACACAGATCCGCTACTACTTTTCAAAATACTACTAGAAAATCATCCACAAATTATCAACATAGCAATGACCTCCGCCAAGGAAAATATCCAACCTTGAACCACTCATAAATGGAGCACGAAAATAAACGGCGAGAAAAGTTTCAGAAGCAGAAAACACTGAGCTCAGTGAACTCTATAAATGATGCATTATTCATTTGAAGTTCTCGAGCGCTAAAGAAGTTGCTTCTAAAAATAATAAAATGCTGATGAGCGGCAATCTGTTGAATGCGCTCTTATTTACCGGCGGGCGCAAAAGAGAAAGTAGACTGTACGAAAGAAAAGAGAATGAAAAGACTGCCAGACTCGAAAGTGCCGAGATCGATTTATAATTGCAGCCTTCGCCTTGACTTACTTCAGATTTTCATTAACACACTGCGGAAAAATAGGACGCGCCGTCGAGACGGATAATTCACTATTTATTTACATTCGGCGGGGAGGAAAAGAAGTTTCTCTCTCAGTCTTTCGTTAATTCCAAACGGGTGACTCTTTGGCGCTCATTAGGGTTTTTTGTTATTGTGAATACCTGCTACTGACCTTATTAGTTTCGAAATGCAATCTCTTGACAGATTGGATTGAAGGAACAGAAGGTTTTTGTTGTCGTGCGACAAGTTCCCAATCTATTTTGAAAGGGAAACATTGTCGACTGAAAATTTAAGAAAAACCAGGCCTCCACAATATCTATCAGATGCAGTTCAATGAGTAGGTGTTCTGTTAGATATTACAAAAAAACGTCTTCATTTTTATCGGTTTTCACCCATTTTCTGAGAAGACCTATTTCTTACCAATTTTCAGTTGAGGATTTTTCCCTTTTCAATATGAATACCTCCGAAGAGGTTATATAATATTTTGAAAAATGGAAAATAGCGACAAAAGTTTGTTTTTCAGTCGCAGATGATTCCACATCTGATGTTAACCTGTTCATATTTTCGATAAAATCAACATGCTATACCCAGGTTTATATCAAATAGCCTTTTTCCAAAGTGTTTCCTCACAAGAAATAGTCCATCCTTTACATCATTGCGGATTGAAATTACTTCTGAAGAGTATGTTTTCCAATTCTTCCGATCTTTCCAATGATCTCTTCAGAGTGAAATAGATTTGCGTCGACCAAAATTTATTTTAGTCCTATAGTGAAAGATATGCAATTCCCGCATCGTTGAAATAGGTAAGAGGTAAGATGATTAAAAAATCAACGATCTGAATGGAAACGTATATTTTTACTTTTAGACTTTTCTCTCATGTTTTTTTCACAATATCTATCAGATGTAGTTCAATCTCCAGTGTGGCATTAGCTGGTGAAGTAGTTGTTTCTTGTCAGATATTTAATAAAATAGTTTATTTTTTGTCTTAGGTTTTTTCTATTTCCAGAGGAGTCATGTTTTTTTCAATTTTCAGTTGAAATTGTTTTTCTTTCAACATGAACCTTCCAAAAGGTTGTCTTGAACGATGAAAAATAGCGACTGAAATTTGTCTTTCAGTCGCAGATGATCTGATTTTATGAGCATTCTGTTTATATTTTCAAAAAAATCAACTTCTCATACCCATTACAGGTTTATAACAAAAAAACTTTTCACCGCTCAAGAAATTGTCCTACAATTCCATCATTGCAGAGTGAGATTGCTTCTGAACAGTGTGTTTTCTTATTCCTTCGACCTCCCTGATGATCTCCGAAAATAACTTCCTCCCCTATATCTATATGAATCTCCAATAGAAAAGGATAGTTGAAAAATAATTATCTAATATTGCGTTCTTCTTGAAACCATATAGATTTTCGGAAAGAATCTTGATTTTTTGAAAAAACAATCAAGGCTAACTTTTATGATGTTTTCTAGTATTTTAACGATATCGGAGATCGAACTTATGGGAAAGTGGTTTATTTGTTTTTTTGTTGTGTTTTCGCTCTCATAAAGGGTTTATTTATTTATTTATTTATTTGACGGAAAAACCCCTTTAATTACAATGATATAATATAAAATAACAGCTGAATAAGTTATAAATATATATATATATATATATGAAAATATAAGTAAAAAAGTTATTGGGTATAACCCTCAAAATGTTGTGCAAACGTAGACACGTGTATCGAGCTTAAGCTCTCTTCAGTACGGTAAAATCAAGTGCGAAGATGTACAACACTTGGATGTAAAAATAGAAACAAAGGAAGTCAACAACAGGAAGCCAACCACACATTTGTGGCATCGGTTAGAAGACCTTGTACTCACAAGGCAACAACTAACGTCGCCACGGAGGTAGCTATAGCTACCAGCGTGACAATCCTACCCAGGAAGATACAAATAAGGATGGATTTAGCGAGGGGCAATATATGAAAATATAAGTAAAAAAGTTATTGGGTATAACCCCTCAAAATGTTGTGCAACCGTAGACACGTGTTTCGAGCTTAAGCTCTCTTCAGTACGGTAAAATCAAGTGCGAAGATGTACAACACTTGGATGTAAAAATAGAAACAAAGGAAGTCAACAACAGGAAGCCAACCACACATTTGTGACATCGGTTAGAAGACAAGGTATATATATATATATATATATATATATATATAAAAGTATAAAGAAATTGAGTTGTAAAGAAAATGGAACAAGAGTAAAACACATAAGATCTATCCAGTACATATTTCGTAAGTGATTTCTTTAAAATGTTAAAAGGTACACCAAAAAGATTTAGATCCGATTCATTTGCTAACCTTAAAAGACGTGTCATAGGACTGTTATAACCATAATTAGTAGAATGAGAACTCTCTAGAAAAACAGTTTTGACATTTCTAGTATCCCTTTCTTAACTCGGAAATCAACACAGCTAAGTAGCTCTGGACATGACATACTACCAGACAGTAATTTAAAAAGAAAAGACAAATCATTTTGAACACGCCTATTTTCTAGTGTTGGTAAGTTGAGAAAAGACAGTATATCAGAGTATGTATAGTTTCCTAACTGATAACCAAACACGTAAAAATTTGTTTTGTATGGATTCAATACAACGTTTATAAAAAATACATGACGGACTCCAAATCACAGAAGCATAATCTAGTTCTGATCGTACCAAACTACAGTAAAGTATTTTTAGAGTAAACGGTGAGAAATATTTTCCAATTCTTGTAATGTAACCCAAAATTCGAAGTGAATCCTGTGTTACTTTAGATATATGATCACTAAATGCCAGTTTAGAATCGAAATATATTCCTAAATCTTTCACCACTTCAACCTGGTTCAGTGGCAAACCATATATGCAGTAATCAAAAGCAACTTGGGAGTGGGAACGATTGAAACACATTACAGCACATTTATCAATGTTTAGTTCCATACCATTTCTTCTACACCAGTCAGCAACATGGTTCATATCATCTTGAAGATGTGGGCAATCAAGAGAGGACTGAATAATACGATAAATCGTTAGATCGTCTGCGAATAATAAGCAGCTGGAATTAGAAATTTCACTAACAATATCATTTAAGAAAAGATTAAATAACAGTGGTCCACAGTGACTGCCCTGTGGTACTCCGGAAAACACTTCAACCGAATCGGAAACAAAGTTATTAATTTTGACATTTTGGATTGTGTCGCTCAAAAAACTTCTCATCCATGATAGTATATTACCTGAACAGCCGATTGATTCCGGTTTCCTTATTAAAATTTGATGATTCACCCTATCAAAAGCCTTTGAGAAATCAGTGTAGATCGCGTGGATCTGACAACGACTCTCAAAGGCATTCAATATATCTCTCTGATATAACATCAGATTCGTCACTGTGGACTTCCCCTTGGAGAAGCCATGTTGTTGACAATTTATAATATTTTGGTTTAATAATACCTTTTTTCCAAATTCGTGGGAACCTTCCTATGTCAAAACATTCATTTATTATATGAGTGAGTGGCGAAGCAATTTGTACAGCTACTCCTTTTAGAGTTATTGCACGGTTACCATTCAATCTCGGAGATTTTTGTATTTTCATTTTTTTTTCTGTTGTTTCTCTACTTGTTCTGTAGTTGGATAGGTATATAGTTTTTTGCTGGTTGGATAATCTTCTTCAAATGATTTCGGAATGGTGATTTTTTTCTGCATATTTCACGTCGTGCTATAGTGTCAGTTGAATTCGTCAGAAATTTTTTTGTCGTCCGTTGAAATCAAGCCATCTTCCTGTTTGATTTTTTCAATTTTTGAGTTTGATTTTCTTTTTCCACACATTTTTTCGTTTCTGAGAGCGATTTTCCTGAATTTTGATTCTGTTTTATTTTTGATTGTCCTAGAGTTTAATAATTGGAGTTTTTCAATAACTTAAGAAATGTCTCATTTTGTATTTGTATTGATTTTAATATTCCGATTGTTATCCATTCTTTTCTCTTTTTCTCGCCACTGAAAAGTCTTTCGAATGTTGTGTTTTTTCTAAGTGATGATGAAATTTTCCATTGCGTCATTGCAATCAGAACTATGTTAAGGATAGGATTTATCATTTAGGACACATTTGAGATTTTCATAATTAATATACTATTTGTATTCTGTAGCTTCACCTTTTGTTCCGTTTTAACTTTTTTTCATGAATGGGAAATATCACAATTTTTAGAAAATGACCCGTGATTCCATGTCTATATACAGGGTCCTGCAATAAGGGCGCGGTCTCCATTGCGGTAATAGGTAGATGGGTGATTTTATCAGCATGGATATGCTATTTTCTGAGCTCTACAAAATGAAAATGATGCTACTTACACAGAGGGTGTTCAGTTTTTTCTGGGCAGGTTCCGGTATTGCCGGTTTTCGAAATTTTTAGCATGGCAGCTTTTTTTCCAAAATTCGTCACTCATATTATTTGAAATTATAAAGTTGTGCAAAGTCCCATTGAAATTATTTTTTGGTAAAATAATATACGTTGGTGACTCTATTGAACGATTTATCTAAAATCAACCTGTGATGTACTGGATGCGAAAAACAGCTTGCCAAAAATTGTAAATAAAAATTTGCAAAATCTTCTATATTTCAATTGGAACACCCTGTTTATTATCAGTCCATAAGAAGCACCAACATATGCTCAACAAATTTCAATGAATATTCCCTATAATTGATATCAATAGGTTTTCTTAAAAAAGTAGTTTTTTTCGAAAAATCAAAATTCTTCCCATTTCTTGACCAGAAACCGAAACATTGATCTAAATACAGGTTGCCATTAAAAAAAAACAAAGTTGGGAGCCGCCAAGAAAAAACTGAACACCTTGTGTAACTGACATCATTTTCATTTTGTAGAGCTCAGAAAATAGTATAATTTTGCTTTGAAAATCATCCACCTTTCTATTACCATAATGGAGATAAGGAAGACCGCACCCTTGTTGCAAGACCGAGTATAATGGGTATGTCATTTTTGTTTTTGTGGAATCTACTCCTTATGAAGAAGTGATCTAGACATGACTTTTTTTGTATTCTAGTGTAGTTGTTTATCCAGTATATCTTGATATTCTTGTACAAAAATTATTAGTGAACATAGGTATATGTATACAGGCTGATTCACGGTGGATGGCACATTAGACGTTTCTGGTGAACCAGACAACGGATCACTTTGAAAATGTAATGGAGGGCATATTCGGACATTCTCTAGCCAACTAAAATATTTTCGACAATGCGGTGTTGCCGCTTCTATTAGAAAGCAGTAGCAACTTTGATTTTTCAAATGGAACACTCTGTATATAATATTATTTTTGGAATCTCCAACAATTGCCCAACAACTTTTCTTGATATTTTCCTATACCTATCTGTTACCGTTTTCGAAATAAAAATTAATTTCAATTTTTTTCTTCGAAAATCATGACTTCTAAAAATGCCGATATCTTTTAGTTAAGGAGTACTATGATATCGAAATTTGGTTTGGAGTTAGGTGATACTTGGACACTTCCCACACATCAGCTTAATCTCCGTTACTTCAATACAGGGTGGTAAAAAAATACAGTTTTTTCGTTTGCTTGAAAAAGTTGCTGAAATTTGATTTTTTTAAATGGAACACCCTGTATATTATTAAAAAATTCTGAAAGCTGCTGAAATTTGCTTTCTTTCTATGTATATCATACCTATACCTAACTAGTCAAGTTTCGGACTTATGAGCATTTATTTGTGAAAATGTCCCTTCAGAATGGTATTTCCATTCGGTATTTGGTAAGCAGGCCATGATTACTATTTGACAGTAGCGTTGTGACATTCTCCTAATAATATCGACATTTTCGTCACTTCAGAAGTTGCAAATACCTTCAAATCGATGGAACAAAACTATTCAAACGAAGTTATTATGAATTTGTTTATTGTTTTTGGACAGTGTGACAAAATTATCAGCAGAACATGTAGAAACTTCAATGAAATGTATCCGAATCTACCGCCAATGAACATCAAGAAATTTATACGAATTCAGAACAATTTCAATATGTTTGGATAAACTTTAAAAAAGCACCAAGAAACTTGAAATTGGAAATATTGATATGAATAATTATAAAAAAGTAAAACAATCATGTGGAATATTTCAAAATATGTTCGAATCGCTGGCCGTTCACTTCCAAGCACTTTAAAATGCGGGTGTTGACTGCTTTCGTGGTGGCAGATCTGATTTCATTGGGATCCAAATCTTCAATTGTTTGGGCAATCCTTTCTAACAATTCATCTCTCGAACGCACGGGTATTTTGTAAACTTTTTCTTTAAACATTCCCCACAAATAAAAATCTAATGGATTAAGATCGGGTTATCTCGCTGGCCAATTCCATGGTCCCAAGCGCCTTATCCACCGATCGTCAAAAAATCTTTCTCACGTAAATAAATATCCTTCATAAAGGAAAGGGAGAAAGGAACTGAAAAAAGTCATGATTCACCCTGTTTACAGTCTATAGAAATTCTTGAAAAACGTTCCTTTGCACTGGCCAGGTATAATACTAAGGCGAAGATCTAGAATTCATCAATAATTTTGTGATTTTACCTGCAATAAAGTTTAGTTAATAATGGTCAGAAAATGACATTTTACAACTTCAACACCCCTAAACTATAGAAGAGAATATCGAATATATGTTTATTCACTAGGTAACAAGCGAAAAAAAATTTACAAAACAGAATATGTATAAATACCAAGTCTTGACATATATTTGTCTAATATCTAACATTTCAAGATCGTTAAAGCATTTATCGGATGGGTACCGGTATGATTGGGATGATATTATTTCAAGAGTCCTCTTCTGCAGTACCAGCAGGGGTTCCATCAGAGTTTATCGGGCCCCGTCCCATCCTATTAAACCATAACTCATTAACGACTCTCCGATCGCAAAATATATCTCCTTCAGTTTTTGAAGTGAAAGTATATATCTACATTGGTAGAACTTGTAGAATAGATAACGATTTTTTTTACTGGGGTTTTCTATGTGGACGTCCCATTTCAGCCAAAAGTCGATACATATTCCAAGGTAACGTACACTACGGGCCGTTGCAATATTTTGTGCATCAAAAACACTAGAGTATGTTGGTAAGTTGGTATCATATGAGGAAACCTTTGTTTTCGTGACATTTACTGTTAACAAATTTAATTTGAACCAATTGTTCACTTTTATCAAATCCTCTTCAGCCTTTTTCTCCACATCATCCCACGAATCAGCAACACAAATCGTCAGCGAATGAGACAATTTCCCCAACAATATCTGACGTGAGCAAATAGTTTAAATATACTATGAATAGTATAGGACCAAGAACTGTACCCTGTGGTACACCACACGAAACCGATCTTGGATTACATATTTTCCCATCTACTTTTACCATTTGTACCCGGTTTTTGAGGAAGTTTCTGAGAAGTTCCAATGGACTTCCTCTTATGCCTAAATTTTCAAGTTTTTCCAACAAAAGTCCATGACTGACCGTGTCAAAAGCCTTTGCTGAGTCTACTATTCATATACGAGGATATATTGATATCTAGTTAGCCTAGACCAGTTCCCTGCATAAACAAAATATTGCGTTACCATAGCAACGACCAATAACTTATTAGAAGTGTCAGTGTGAAGTTTGACGTCAAAAAAGTAAACCAGAGTTACGCAATAAATTAAAAGAAAAAATATGTCCACCGAAATTGTGAAAATCGAAAAATTGGAGTATCGAGCCTTCATCAAGTACCTGTATTTAAAAGGGTTAAGAGGTAAGCAGATTTAGGAAGATATGCTTAAAACCCTTGGTGATCAATGTCCTTCGTATGCGACCGTGAAAAATTGGACTGCAAGCTTCAAAAGAGGTAAATTTTCCATTGAAGATGATGACCGATCGGGAAGGCCAGTTTCTGTGTCAGTCCCCGAAAATATCGATGCAGTTCATGACATCCAGTAGGACTCATTTCTGAAATTGTCATGGTAAAACTGAATAATACTAGGGGAAAATGGACTAGAAGGTACAACACAAAAAATATCACAACATTCAATGACTACCTGAGAAATGAAAACTGGAACGAAATATATGTAAAAAACAAAGCTAAAGATAAGTTCAATATATTTGAAAGCACTTTCATGTATTATTATAATATAAGTTTTCCACTCTTAAAAGAAACTACCAAACCTAAAGAACAAAAACAAAGATGGATAACTCCTCAAGTTAAGGCAGCTAAAGAAACCTTGATGTTTCTGTTTGAGTCACAAAATCTGAACCCTACTGAGCAAAACAAACAGATGTATAAAGAATATAAAAAACAGTATCAGGATATATTACAGATGGCAAAAAAAGAGCACTATCAAAGTTTATTAACATCTACAGATAATTATAGTAAAACAGTTTGGCAGATCATCAATACTGAAACTGGTAGAAAAAATAAAATCTCAAACAATCCTGAGAACCTAACTGCAGATCAAATGAATGAATTCTTCATCAATAATATGAATTCCACTTTGGGAAATCTACCTGAAACTGATTCAATCAATACACTTGAAAAAGCATATAACATAAATAAATCCATGTTCTTCCGGCCATTAACATCAGATGATATTAGAATTATTTTGAACAAGTTGAAAAATAAGAAAACCGAGGATATAAAAGGTGTAAATATGTTTGTTATCAAAAGCTGTGCTCTATACATAATTGATCCTTTAGCAGACATAGTCAATGCATGCTTCACCGAGGGTTATTTTCCACTAGAGCTGAAAATCGGTAAAGTACTTCCCATTCACAAAAAAGGTGATTGCTCGGAAGCGAAAAACTTCCGACAAATTTCCATCTTACCATCTTTCTCGAAGATATTCGAATATGCCATTTACACACAACTTGTTGAATTCCTAGAAATGAATGATATTTTGAGTCCGCATCAATTTGGCTTCAGAAGGGGTAAATCAACCTCTGATGCAATCAACTCTCTCACAAATTACATAAAAGATGCATTCGAAAATAAAGAAAAATATATTGGTGTATTCACTGATCTCACTTCGGCGTTTGATTGTGTGAATCATCAAATCCTCATCGACAAACTAAATTTTTATGGTATGAGAGGGGTGTGCCTAAATATGATAGAATCATACTTGAACGAGAGATTTCAAGTGGTAGAATGTGGAGAATCTCGTAGTCAAAAAATGCAATTGATAAGAGGGGTTCCTCAGGGCTCCATATTGGGACCACTTCTCTTTATTATATATATTAATGATTTACCATATTTCATGAATTCATCTGATATTAAAACTACGATGTATGCCGATGATGCAACATTGAGCAGAGCATTGGACGAACTTGAAACTCCTCAACATATTTTAAATAATGTCCTAGACAAAGCACGACATTGGTTTGCATCAAATGAACTGATTTTAAATGAACAATAAACAGAAGTACTTACTTTTGAAACAAGAAACTCAAACCAAGATGAAAAAACAGCAGTTAAATTTTTAGGGGTTTATATTGACACAAATTTATCATGGGTAGAACATATAAATAACATATGTACTAGGCTGAGTAGGTCAACATACGCAATTAGAATAATTAAAAGGTCTGTCAACCAGAACGCAGCTCTTACTACATACCATTCTCTATTTCACTCAGTTCTAAGATATGGAATATTATCCTGGGGCAGTGCATCAAAATGTCATCTTGAAAAAGTGTTCATTCTGCAGAAATCTGCTGTAAGAAGTATAACTTCTGCCAGGATTGATGAAACTTGCCGTCCAATATTTAAAAATCTTAAAATAATGACACTGTATTCAGTTATTGTTTATGAAAACCTACTACATATTCTATTAAATATAAATAATCATACCTCTCGTACAGACATTCACCAATATGATACTAGAAATAAATCAGACCTTGTTACGAAAGCAAATAGACTGAAAAGGACAGACAATATCGGCCTTAAGCTATACAATACTCTGCCACTAAATTTTCGCAATCTGCCAACTGGAAGATTTAAGTACTTTCTGAAGCTTTACTTAACTGAAAATCCTCTGTATGACATTCATGAATTTTATGGAATCGTCCAAATGAATAGTGGCCACCTAAATAATATGTTTCCAGTTGATTTCAATATGTATGTGTTGGTGTGTGTGTGTGTATATGTGTGTATATATGTATATATATGTATATATATATATCAATCATAAGTTCAAAAAATACAATTAGTACGATATGAATGGCTCCATAACAGATGCTTTGATCTTGTATATATATATAATTATTATTAATTATTACTTTGTTATTATTTTACATATTACATTATTACCTTGTTATTGTTCTGTTTATTATATCTTCGTTGTGTATATACTATACGAAAATAATTCTGTCACTACTTACACTACTTCTTGTTATATATTAATTATTACCAACTATTATCTTTGTTAATATTACACTCTATACATACGAAACCACGTACAAGCAATAGTTCTTCGGAACTAAAGCTTCTGTGGTATCCCTATGTTTATTTGCTGTAACTTCCTCCATTGTATAAACATTTCTTGTATCGTAGCGAATAAACTTTTTTATTATTATTATTTTATTATTATTATTATTATATATATATATATATATATATGTGTGTGTGTGTATATATATTTCTATTTCAATGTAAATCTTGTGAATTTACCACATATGTTATTGTACTGAATATCTTGATGTGTATGTATTCGTATTTTATTATTTTAATATTATAATTACCATCCTATTCTTAAATTCCAACATATTGTAACCTAATTTCAGATGTGTTCATTTGTTTTAATGTGTATGTATTCGTATTTTTTTTTTTTTTTTAATTTATGACTACCATTCGATTGTGAAATTTTAAGATGTATGTCGCCTGATTTCAGTTCATGATTTCAATTGTGATATTTTGTTTTGACATGTCTATAAACCTTGTGTTTCTCAAGACTAATAAAGATATTATTATTATTATTATTATGATTTTAACAGACCGCCGAATTGGGCTGAAACGGATATCTGAAGCACTGAATATTTCATACGAACGCGTTCTCATATAGTTCACGTCAATTTGGACATAAGAAAAATTGCTGCAAAATGGATCCCCAAATGTTTGAATGTTGACCAAAAGCGTGCAAGGGTAGTAGCATCGCGTTCGATCAGTGCTCGATTTGAAAACGATGTAGACTTCTTAAACCGAATTGTTACTATGGATGAGACTTGGGTACATTTCTACGATTCAGAAACAAAGCAACAATCGATGGAATGGCGACACTCCGGTTCTTCAAGACCTAAGAAGTTTCGTGTCCAAAAACCTGCTGGAAAAGTTTTTGCTTTAGTATTTTTGGGATTGCCATGGAGTAATCATGATTGATTTTTTGGATAAGGGTAGAACAATAACTGGAGATTACTATTCGACATTATTGACCACTCTACGGGAAAAAAATTCAGATAAAAGACGCGGAAAGCTATCCAAAAGTGTTTTGTTTTTGCAGGACAACGCCCCTGCACACAAATCTCATGTTGCCATGCAAAAAATTCGTGAATTAGGGTTTGAATTACTAGAACACCCCCCTTATTCACCAGATTTGGCTCCGTCCGACTATCATCTCTTTCCTCAACTGAAAAAAAGTTTGAAAGGTCGTAAATTTTCTCCCAACGAGGAGGTAATAAAAGCTGTGTAGGTCTGGTTTGCAGAGCAAGAGAAACATTTTTTTGAAAGGTCTAGAGACGTTGCAGGTTCGCTGTAATAAATGTATCCAATTAAGAGGAGAATATGTTGAGTAATAAAATATTTTGACATTGAAATTTTGTTTGGTTCTACAGTAGGCTAAGAATTTTTCAATATATTCTCGTAGTTCTTGTGGTCCAATTGAAACTTTTGTTCAAAACATTTTGACGGAAAGATTTTTTGCATAAGAAGTGTGCGTGGTCCTTTGTTCGTCTCTTTGTGAAATTTCCCGAAAATGTGTACAGCACAGATACTCCCCTGCAGATAATAATCAGGCAACCATGTTGAAAGCAGCAACAAAATTAATGACGTTAAACCGCAGCCTATCAGATTTTGTTTTCCTCTCTCAAAGTGTTACCGAACGCACATATTGGCGCTTTAAATTACAATAGCGCGACAACGCTGGAAGGTTCTCCGCAACTAATTAAAGTTCCAAACTATAGAAGGCTTAGTGTGCCCATAGCTACAAGAACACACGAGGTGGCGCGCCCCCCGAACCCCCAAACCGCCGCCCTCTCCGCTCCCCTATCCTGCGGTCCCTCGGCCCCTTCGCGCTTATAGCTTTGGGATACTGTCAGCCGAAACGGCCGGGGCAGGGGGTGTGGGGGCGGTCGGCCCGAATGCTCAAACTATCAAGTCAGCTCCTCCGCACTAAATATCTCCCTAACTGTCTTTCACGTTTTGAGCATTTGCGTGTATGTAGAGTAAATGGCATCAACAGAGCCGGATTGATGAAGTTTTAATGGCGATATTCTGCGGGAAGTTGATGTATACAATTTAAATAATAGATATAAATATAAAGACTTTATAGCAGTGCAAACTATAATACAGTTCAATTATTTTATCTTTACCAGTGCGTCATCATTGTAATGCGATGAAGTCGAGAAATTTTAGTCAAAACAAAGTCTAAATGTAAAACGACATAGCTGATATCCCGATAAAAATTACAACGTGTAGATAATGAGCTATGATAATGAATTATTAAATTAACTTTATAAACATTTTCAAATTCATGGAAATGGCGAACCTCCAGACAATGAGATTTTTTTTTAAATTTATAGAATTAGGTAAGGTTTTTTCTCAATAGGGTTTCCACCTTCTGAATTACTGTTGTGTGAATATCCCGGTAATACGGAATTAGAGTCACATACATCAATTGTGGGGTTAGAAATTTCAAAGATTATTTGTGAAAAAAACACATTGTATTGTACTTACTTTGAAATTAATGATTGTAAGAGACGTTTAGTTTTGAAATAAACTATTTTTATAATGTGTCTGACTGCAAAACGAAGTAAAAGTGGTGACAAACAATCCCCAATGACAGAAAATAATGACGTGATTGAAGGTACTGCTCTAGTCAATACACTATTTGGCAAGTTTAGTTGCAATGTAAAAACACTGTCAGCTTTATGGCTATCTCTTTTCACTGTTTTGAGTATCAATGGATCATCACAATACCATAATTCTTTGCTTAGAAGACAAATGTCAACGAATTTTTATTCGCTCATAGCGGTTGATAGACAGAGATGTTACATAGAGGGTGTGTTATTTCTTAGATCTTAAATTGATGACGCATGGATAAAGATAAAATAATTCAACTGTAGGTTCTATGAGAACTGTCTTGAATTTGACTGGGAACGGGTATTACTTTTAAACGAACTTTTTGTTGCTTTATATAGCAAACTTTCAGAATATTTCAGTGTATCATTTCTCATCCAGAAAATTAAAAAAGAAACGTAAAAAACCCTGGATAACATCTGGAATTAAGACATCCTCAAGAAATCTACGGTCTCTTAGTTATATAAGAAAATTGACCTTGAATCCAGATTTCCCTGCATATTTTCATAACTACCGTAGAATTTATCGAATTGTTCTTAAGCTTGCGAAATCTAGCTATTTCCAAAGTAGAATTGATTCCTCGAATAATAAAATGAATGAGACATGGTGTTACGGGTTTATTTTGCACTAGAAAACCCTTTCTGTTTTAATACAATAACATCAGAAATTCTCTGTCATTGATATACGCTTTCCACTCTGGACGCCACTGTATCAAAATGACAACTTGATCGTTGTCATGTATAGATTGTTCCGAGTGTTAGTACTTACCTTTGCCGTACTAGTTCGAGCGGACATGAACCGGCCTTAAGCTATTGACAGTTATCATTTGTTCTATTTTGCGGTATGACAGCGTTGTTTTGTAAACATACTTTTGGTTAGTCTATTGTTTTGTGCTTAGAACACAAAACCGTAACATTCCTACTCTATCTCTGTCTTGTGTCATTGAGGTACCAACTTCACATTCGAATACTTGACAAGTTTGTGTTTGGTTCTGAGATTGAGAGGCTGGCGTTTTCGTCTTGGTTCAGTTGGCAACACTGAATCTTAAGGTGTTCTTTTCATAGCTCCAAGTAGCTCGAGGTAGTTCCTGGACTGTTCCCACCGAACACTAACGAACAAGAAAGCACCTTGTCAGATATTGACAGTTTTGACTTTGACGTAATATTAGTGCAGTGGGTTGTCCCATTCCATCAGGGTGGATTCGAATTTTTCACTAGCGATAAATCCGTGGCGCTCCGGAAAATTAACCCCACATTTCAATCTTTTCGAAATCATTTTTTTTTGTCGAATCCACGCCTACTGAGCTACTGGGTATGTTAAAGGCGTGAAACATCATTGCACATTCACTGCTCTCCTTTTCTAAATTTCGCCCCTAACAAAGGTCCATAGTCCATGACCTGAGAGCGAGTCCTAAAAAACGGAACAGTGCAAAAATTCCAATAAGTGCAGATGAGATCAATAAGTTCTGTGCTTAGTAATAACATAATTGTCCCTTACGACCCTCTTAACAATGTTCAAGATCATCATACAGGAGATACTTTTATATTATACTATACTAGTATTTTGGATTGACGTGGCCTTTACTTGATGGAAATTCATAGTATATGACACTAAGGTAAACACGATTAAATTTCCACAGATTTATTGTCTTCGCGACATGTTTCGATACACTGTATCTTTTTCAAGCGAATGTAATACATTAAATTATTCTACCTTGAACATTACTTAAATACCCTTCTTAACAATTGAGGTAATTAGGAGCTACCTATGATAAAAATAAAATTGACAATACAATGTAGGTAGATACCTGGAAATCTCAAAACATATCTACTACTTAATTAGTTGAAAAGGTTCAATAAAGGGGAACTATTAAGGTCCAATTGATCATTTAGTAAACAATTCGAATTTTTCAATTTATTAATTTCCAAGAATTCTAAATAATTAAGTCTAATACCTTTATTTTCAACGTGAAGGATTTCAAAGTTTTCATCGAAGTCATGGTCTTCTTCCAAAATATGATTGGCATATGTTGAATGTGTTTTATTATTTACATAATTCATACGGTGCTCACGTACACGGCTTTTGAATGGTCTACCAGTCTGGCCTACATATACTTTGGAACAAGAACCACAATTCAATTTATAAACTCCTGATTTTTTAGATTTTTGTGTTTTATCTTTATTATTTTTAATAAACCTTCCCAACGTGTTATCTGTTCTGAATGCTACTCTTAAATTTTGTTTTTTCAAAAATGTCGCTATTTTTTCTGAAACGGGCCCTGAATAAGTTAATGTTCTGTAATTATTGTCAAGGTTCCTCATAGTGGGGTACACTTTTTGGATAGCCTTTCTATGTAATTTTTTAGCAAGAATATTCTCTATTAATTTGACTTGATATCCATTGTTAACTGCTATCTGTTTTATAATATTTAATTCTTTGCAGAAGTTTTCTTCAGAAAGAGGAATATTAACTAATCTATGTATCATACTATGGTATGCTGATATTTTATGTACATAAAATATCAGCATACCATAGTATGATACATAGATTAGTTAATATTCCTCTTTCTGAAGAAAACTTCTGCAAAGAATTAAATATTATAAAACAGATAGCAGTTAACAATGGATATCAAGTCAAATTAATAGAGAATATTCTTGCTAAAAAATTACATAGAAAGGCTATCCAAGAAGTGTACCCCACTATGAGGAACCTTGACAATAATTACAGAACATTAACTTATTCAGGGCCCGTTTCAGAAAAAATAGCGACATTTTTGAAAAAACAAAATTTAAGAGTAGCATTCAGAACAGATAACACGTTGGGAAGGTTTATTAAAAATAATAAAGATAAAACACAAAAATCTAAAAAATCAGGAGTTTATAAATTGAATTGTGGTTCTTGTTCCAAAGTATATGTAGGCCAGACTGGTAGACCATTCAAAAGCCGTGTACGTGAGCACCGTATGAATTATGTAAATAATAAAACACATTCAACATATGCCAATCATATTTTGGAAGAAGACCATGACTTCGATGAAAACTTTGAAATCCTTCATGTTGAAAATAAAGGTATTAGACTTAATTATTTAGAATTCTTGGAAATTAATAAATTGAAAAATTCGAATTGTTTACTAAATGATCAATTGGACCTTAATAGTTCCCCTTTATTGAACCTTTTCAACTAATTAAGTAGTAGATATGTTTTGAGATTTCCAGGTATCTACCTACATTGTATTGTCAATTTTATTTTTATCATAGGTAGCTCCTAATTACCTCAATTGTTAAGAAGGGTATTTAAGTAATGTTCAAGGTAGAATAATTTAATGTATTACATTCGCTTGAAAAAGATACAGTGTATCGAAACATGTCGCGAAGACAATAAATCTGTGGAAATTTAATCGTGTTTACCTTAGTGTCATATATACTAGTATTGATGAAATCTTCGAAGTGTTTAGGGATATTAAGAATAAAAAATCAACTGGATACGATGACATCTCCATGAACATATTTCAGAATCTTCCAAGAGAAGCACTCGAAACTCTTATCTCATTTATTAATCTCTCTTTTCGCAACGGTAAATTTCCTTCATTTTTGAAAAAGTCTGTGGTAATTCCATTGCACAAAGGCGGTAGCTTGGACGATCCCTCAAATTATCGGCCAATATCTCTTATCCCGACTCTGGCAAAAATAATTGAAAAACTTGTGAAAAAAAGGCTCAATGAATTCCTCATTGCTCATAAAATCATCAACGAAAGTCATTTCGGATTCCAAGCTAAAAAGAACACCCAAGATGCAATTTTCTCCATCCTGTATGAGGTATATTCAGATATAAATGCCGGAGATGTAGCTGCATCAGTATTCTGTGATCTCAAAAAAGCTTTTGACTGTGTAGACCACAAAATACTTTTACGGAAACTGCATCGATACGGCTGCGAGGGAGTTACTTTAGAATGGTTCGAGTCAATTCGTAAAAAGTGATACTATTTCAAAATATATTAACATTGATTCTAGAGTGCCACAAGGATCGGTTTTAGGACCTACTCTTTTTCTTGTATATATAAATGATTTACTGAGTATACACACTTCTGGAAAAATTACCTTATTTGCAGATGACACCACAATTTTATGGCATAGTAAAACTGTTAACGATTTGAATAATAAGATACTAAGAGACATAAATACAATCAAATCATGGTGCGATGCGAATCTACTCTCGTTTAATATAAAAAAACAAATATAGTAGCTTTCAAATGTATTCTTGATGATATGCCTCTAGAAAATGAGATGATTGAAAATAAAGATTGCTCAAAATTTTTGGGTCTTTTCATTAACAGGAAATTGAAGTTTGAAGGACACGTCAAACAACTGAAGAGTAAAATCTCCTCAGGGTGCTATGCAATGAGAGTTATTTCAAGGAAGCTTGGTACTGTCACAGCCATGACCGCATATTATGCATTAATAGAATCTCAACTGAGATATGCTATACCTTTCTGGGGAGTGTGTAATTCCAGTCTTCTGGATTCAGTACTCAAATTACAGAAGAGAGTCATTAGATATATGTTCAAATTAGGACCACGCAATTCATGTAGGCAATTATTTGCAAAGAAGAAGATATTGACAGTAGTGGCTCTCTTCGTTATGGAAACTGTATGTCTTATACACAAACATATTTCAAGATTTGAAAATATTTCATCGTGTCATAATACTCGCCAAAAATCTAAAAATTATTTAAAATTACCCTTACCTTCGTCATCACTGGTAAAGGACTTCATTTTCTATAACGGCGTCAAGATGTATAATCACTTACCGTCTCATTCTAGAGAGAGCCACGATAGTATTGAAAGCTTTAGAAAATATATTAAAAAACTACTCGCGAGCAAACCCTATTATAGTTTGCAAGAATTTTACAATAACAACTTTTAATGAAAAGTGTGAACTATATTTCTCATTTGTGATTTTCATTGTTGAGGCATGTTTGTTTACTCATTTTTATTTTATTTTATTATATACTCGTTTAGAGCGATAGCTGATACGTCGAAAATTTGACAAAATGTTCAAATAACATTTTTTATATTGATATTTTGATTTTATTCATTTATTTATGTGTAACTATATATGTGTGTATATACAGTGCGACGCTAAATTACAAATTCATTATTTCTGAATATAAAGATATTTCGGAAAAATCCTCGGAAAGGTCGATTTTCTCTTCCGATGGGCCAATTTTTGAACCACACCCAAAATATATAGGGTTATCCGCAATTGAGTAAAAATGACTTTGGTGATATTTTTAAATTGGACTCCCAGTATATTTTTCCATACTTGGTTAGGGATCGTCATTACGAATCCAGTGATACCAAGTTTGATGGGATTATGTCAAACGGCTGCGGAGATATGGCCAAAAAACTTCCTCGTATGTCTAATGAGTATGACTGCGAGACTCCACACGATTCAGAAGGTTAAAAGTCTCTGTCGCACTCATTGGGTATATGGAGAAGTTTTTTGGCCATATCTCCGCAGCCGTTTGACATAATCCCATCAAACTTGGTATCACTGGATTTGTAATGACGATCCCTAACCAAATATGGACAAATATACTGGGTGTCCCATTTAAAAATATCACCAAAGTCGCTTTTCCTCCAATCCGGATAACCCTATATATTTGGGTGAGGTTCAAAAATTGGCCCATCGGAAAAGAAAATCGACCTGTCCGAGGATTTTTCCGCTATATCTTTATATTCAGAAATAATGAATTTGTTTCATAATTTAGCGTCGCACTGTATATATATATATATATATATATATATATATATATATATATATATATATATATATATATATGAAATAAGAAAAGGAAGAAAAAATATAACTTTTGTCCAGTTTCCACTAACACTTTACTACTTTATTACGACCGGTTTCGGCTTTTACACCATTTTCAAGTAACTACAGATTTCATTAAGTTCGTGAATATTTATACATAAGAAAGTAATTAAAGAGAGGTTGGGTTTAAATTACCTAACTGATGTTTCAAAACAAGTTGGGAAATACCTAGAATCTACCTGATGAGTCAATTTAATTTATCTAATAGGGGTTCATACAATCGGTGGGTCCAACTTTGTTATCAAAAGTCACAAATTCAGAAGTGGAGAGCTACATAATTCTAACTGGTCATTAAGGGTATCAAAATTGGGGTTTTTATTCAATTTGTTTATTTCCAAGGCTTCCAACAAGTTCATTTCTCTTCCTTTATTGCACGCATGAAGGATGTTCATGTTATTTTTATTTATTGTATGATTCGTTTCTTGTAAATGTCTATATATAGCTGATTTTTTATCTGATAACACATGTTCACGGTACCTTATTTCAAAATTTCTTCCCGTTTGTCCTGAATAAGCTGCTGTACAATCACCACATTCCAGTCTATATATACCTGATTTTTTCCATTTATCCTTTTTAGGTCAAACGGGAAGAAATTTTGAAATAAGGTACCGTGAACATGTGTTATCAGATAAAAAATCAGCTATATATAGACATTTACAAGAAACGAATCATACAATAAATAAAAATAACATGAACATCCTTCATGCGTGCAATAAAGGAAGAGAAATGAACTTGTTGGAAGCCTTGGAAATAAACAAATTGAATAAAAACCCCAATTTTGATACCCTTAATGACCAGTTAGAATTATGTAGCTCTCCACTTCTGAATTTGTGACTTTTGATAACAAAGTTGGACCCACCGATTGTATGAACCCCTATTAGATAAATTAAATTGACTCATCAGGTAGATTCTAGGTATTTCCCAACTTGTTTTGAAACATCAGTTAGGTAATTTAAACCCAACCTCTCTTTAATTACTTTCTTATGTATAAATATTCACGAACTTAATGAAATCTGTAGTTACTTGAAAATGGTGTAAAAGCCGAAACCGGTCGTAATAAAGTAGTAAAGTGTTAGTGGAAACTGGACAAAAGTTATATTTTTTCTTCCTTTTCTTATTTCATCATGAACTTCCACAAAATAAATAGATCATCAATCAAACAAGATATATATATATATATATATATATATATGTGTCTGTGTATATGTGTTTATATGTTACTGTGCGTTTGTATCTTTGTATTGTTTATCTTAAAGAGATACAGCTGAAAAAAATTGACTAAATGTTCAAATAACATTTTATAGGTACATTTATTTTATTTATATTTTATATTTCACATGTTTATGTGTATCTCATGTTTGGATTATCTTTGTAATGTTTATCTTTTACTTTGTCAACAAAAACTTGATTTTTTCGACAATAAAATATATTTTGATTTGATTTGAATTTGAAAACATTCCACCCTCAAACACAACTTTTATTCTCAAAAACTAGCAGAATCTGAAAGTATGAACAAACTTACCTACGTTGAATTTAATTTCAAAAATGAGGAAGCATGATAAAAATAGTGACAAAAATATCTTCATAAATCATGAAAACAATATCCCCTCTGATCCGTTGGAGTTATCTGCAATATTCAATGATTTATTTGTTCATGTTCCATACGAAACTATTGAAAAAATAAAAAAACCCTGATTCAATAAATGATACACGAATTTCGGCAAATAGAACAGTTTTAAATAGCATGTTTATCTGCCACATATCTGAAGAAGTCCTGTATGTTATAAAGCACAAACTGAAAAATAAACACACCCATGGTCCAGATAGTATTTCAGTCTTCCTTATAAAAAAATTGTCCATTGTATCATAAAACCACTTACATACCTGATCAACTTATCGCTACAGGTAGGAATATTTCCAACGAGAATGAAAACAGCTCTAGTATCTCCTATTTTCAAAAAAGGAAACTCTGAAAATCTAGAAAACCACCGTCCCATAACAATCCCATCCGTTACTCGAAAATTTTTGAGTATGCTATCTAGGATCAATTATTAAACTTTTTGGATAAAAATTCTATAATTCTGAACAATGATTTCCGCTCTGGTCGTTCCACAGTCACCGCCATTCATGATTTCTACGAAAAAGTATTGGATTCTATGGAAGCAGGTGAGAGCTCGGTTGGAATATTTTGTGATTTCAGCCGGGCTCTTGACTGTGTCCAGCATGAACTCTTGATGGATAAACTTTATCAATATGGGATTCGCGGAAAACTCTGAATGGTTTTTCTCCTACCTTCAGCAGGTTAAGATTATTCACAAAAAGGATAATGTGAAAACAGATCACATTTCTAGCCTACTTTCTAGTAGAATAGGGGTCCCCCAAGGGTCTGTGCAGGGCCCCATATTATTTATCATTCATATAAATGAATTACCTCTAGTACTTGTCTTTATGCAGACGATTCCACGCTCTTATTCACAGACAAATCTTCATCTCAAATACAAAATAAAATTACCTCCTGTTGCAAGTCACTCTGCAAGTGGTCTTACGAACACTCACTGTTCTCAAATGCTTCCAAAACCAGTCATGTAAACTTCCACACGAGGCACCTTCTTTCACAATTGTGAATGTAACTTCCAAATAGGTACTATAACTTTTGTTTACCAATTTAACAATTCATAATTAGTTGTATTATTCCTGTTATAAATGTTGCTGAATTATAGTTAATATTATCATATCGGTGTTGAAAATTTCTCATTTCTAATAATGGTGGAGGATCTGGTTTGTAAAACTACATTTTTATCAAAAATCATTAAATTCAGAAAATTGTCCAGGCATCCTTATTGTATTGAGATATATTGAGAAATATCTGTTATATCAGAGTTTCTTGATTTTCTCTGTGATATAACTAGGTTAAAAATAATGTTTTGTTGCAGGCAGGTATAGGAACACGGAAAGATGATAATGAGAAGAGAGACTGAATAATCATGGTGGTCACTGAGTTTGCTCTAAACTATAAAATACAAGAAAACTACATTACAAAGTCCTTGAATACTGATGTGGATTTTCCACAAAATGTCAACAAACCAGGAGATGTATTTTAATATACTCAACTCGGACATGTCGGACAAGCAACAGGTACCGCTTTTACATTCATTGTGGCGTCATCTACTCGGCAATGTACGAAGTTTTGTGTGATGCAGGGAGGTGCTGTGCACCAATGTTTTAAAATTTTCAATAGATGGCGACTGGTGTTACTCAAATCAGCTCCATGTCATAAAATACTGACTGACTTATTGAATACCAACTTTCCAGGCATTTTTTAACAAAGGATTTCGAGATGTGGATGCTTCCGCATGAAATGAATAATCGTATAAACATAGATGAGTAAACATAAAATAATACATATACAGTGTGACTCATTTTTAATGGAAACACCGCTTGTAAACCGATTTTAATTTTTTTTTTTGAAATGTCAAGTACTAAAGTTTTACTTTGGGACAAAATTTGAAATGTTTAGTCCAATTTTCAGGGCATACTACGATATATTTTTTTTCTTAGTCGAAAATCGGGATTTTTTATTAGCGATTTTTTTATTGAAAAAATCACTACGCCACTGGATTCAGAGTGCCTCTAAACAGGTGTGACCAAAATATTATGAAAAAATATTCATTAATAACAAAGACAACTCAAAAAAAATTCGTAAACTCACACAGCTAACAGTCACAAAAACACTCTATATCAACAGATATAACCATGAAAATACTTTTTTATGATTTCAACAATATGGGCCGTGGTGGCCGTGCTGGTAGAACGTTCGCCTTTGGAGAGAAGGGTCGAGGGTTTAAAGCCTCGCATGGTCATCGGTCTCGTGCATGGCATCACACGTTAAAAGGTAAGGGCTGCGTCTTCCCCAGCTCACACAAGTCTCTCAAAGACTTCCGAGAGTTGCGCGTAGGGGTGCAATCGGTTGACGGTAATAACAATTTTAACAATTTTTTTAACAAAAATAAAATGCCGCCAGATAAAAAAAAAACAAATGGCGTAAATATTTTTAATGAAAATAACGGAATTACATTCAAGTTTTCACGCAAATTAACTAAAACTAGGACCTAATAGATTTTTCAATTTAGATCGTAGTTGCCATGGAAATGATATTACAGATTGACACTTGTGAAAGATTTAAGTGTACTATTGTCAACAATATTCACCTCCACCAGTTCTTCGAATTATTTTGCGTCATGGCTACAAGATTGAGCGTAAGAGAGAAAATTGAAATTGTACGCCTTTCGGGAGATGACGTTAGAAGTGCTAGAGGTTTGTAGAGTATTTAATGAGAGACATCTCATATTAGCTGCGGTACGGTAAATAAAATAAATAAAATGTTCAATGAAACTGGTGCAGTATCAAAAATGATGTTAAAAAGTAATCCTGCACAAAGACGAAACATGAATGACAGGAATGATCAAATCATTTTAGATTATTTCGGAAATAATCGTAATGCCAGTATAAGGAATGCCACTTTAGATTTGAATATTCCACGAGAAACTATTCGGAGATGTCTCAAGGCAAAGAATATTAAACCATTCCAGCCAAAATTTTTACACACACTGCAAGAAGACGACGAAGCAAGACGTCTGGAATATTGTTTATGGGCCCAGAGAAAATATTTAAACAATAGAAATTTCCAACAAAATATTTTATATACCGACGAAGCCACTTTCACTACAAATGGAGTTGTGTCATCACAGAATTGTCGCTATTGGGCAGCGGATAATCCAAACTGGGTAATAAATACAGAGTTTTGGGATGGTATTCACGAGCTGCCAATCAATGAACGATCAAATTTAATTGTCCAGTTAGATGGGTGTTCAGTTCATTATGCCAGAGCTGTGAGGCAATGGCTTAACGAACATTTTCCAAACCGATGGATAGGCCGTGGTAGTCCGTTTATAGAGTGGCCACCTAGATCTCCAGACCTCACAGTTTTGGACTTTTTTCTCTGAGGACTTCTCACACAAAAGGTTTACAAAAACCGCTCAAGAGATAGAAATGAACTTTGTGCAATAATTCGACAGGTATGTGCAGATATTACCCCTCAAAAACTAAGGAACGTAGTCAGAAACATTCGTAAGCGCTACGACAAATGTATCGAAATACATGGTGGATTAGTAGAGGCTACTAGAATATTCGTTAGAATTAATTGTTGCACTGAATCGAAACATTTCAATAATTAGTTATCATAGTTACGTTTATTAAATTTTTTTGCTTCATTATTAGTTGAATTGTGTGAATGTAATTCCGTTATTTTCATTAAAAAAATTTATGCTATCAACATTTTTTTTCATCTGGGGGCACTTTATTGTTGAAATTATAAAAAAAAATATTCTCATGGCTATATCTGTTGATATAGGGTGTTTTTTGTGACTGTTAGCTGTGTGAGTTTTAGTGATTTTTTCAATAAAAAAAATCGCTAATAAAATAATCCGATTTTCGTCTAAGAAAAAATATCGTAGTGTGCCCTGAAAATTGGAAGGAACATTTCAAATTTTGTCCCAAGGTAGAACTTTTGGTACTTGACATTTCAAAAAAAAATTATTGAAATAGGTTTACAACTTCAAATTTTAGGGGGGTGTTTAACAAAACAAACTAAATATTGTATGGCGTTCTAAACACTTACATACATACATACAGTGTGTCCCACTTACCATGCTCACCATAGGTATCTTTTTACTGGTAAGAGATACGAGGTCGGTTAAATGACACCAAATGTGGAGTTTATCAAGGCCAACTAAAATGTGAAAAAATATTTTGATAAAATCTATTCGTTTTTGTTTTATACGCAAATAACAGATTTTGATCATTTTCATGTCTCTTGCAAGTGAATTTTGACCCACTTCTGGCGGTCCTAACAACTTGAAATTTGGCAGATGTTCATAATTCCGGTGACAATGCACTATGAAATTTTTATTGAAATAAAAAATGAAAAATGGCGGCTCCTCCAATATGGCGGACGAGATTTGTGATTATGGTCCGATTCCATTCAAAATTGGTATGTGGGGGTTTTTGAGGTCGGAGATCATGATTTTTTTTGTTAAAATTTATAAATTCAAGATGGTGACTTCAAAATAGTTTTTGTTTTTGTATAAATGACGATAACTCCGTTGTTATCAGCAAAAAACTATTACTGTGACATATCATCTGTAAGAGAAAAAAAAGTTATTCATAACTAAGTTATAGTGAGCTATGACCTACATTTGAAAAATTAAAGTTGGTACTGATATCTCAAATTCTAGAAGAGTTGGTATGAATTTCATATTTTTTTCGAAGTCACATTGAAAAACTACCATAAGAATGTGAAATTCCTATTCAAGTATTTTCATAAATAAAGAAGTTACGGAGGAGACATGAAAATTATCAAAATCTGTTTTTTGTATATAAAACAAAAACGAATAGATTTTATCAAATTATTATTTCACAGTATAGTTGGCCTTGGTAAACTCCACATTTGGTGTCATTTAACCGACCTCGTATCTCCCACCATTAAAAAGATACCCATGGCGAGCATGGTAAGTAGGACACACTGTATACAGTGTGTCTCACTTTTCATGGAAGCACCCCCGTAACTTCCGTAATTATCAAGGTAGAATGATGAATCTCTCAGTACTGAAGGAAATTATGGAAATGCACCTACCGGTTCAATGATGACTGCCTTACAGCTATTTGCACCGGTTCTCCTTAATAACAAACTAAGCTAAGTGGAGGATCAGCTGAAGGTACACCTTAAGGTAAAGATGGTTTGCACCGTTGACTCCTGGCCTGATCCTTAGCTGAGTATTAGAAATGTTTGGCAACAGCGAAAAAATGATCACATAACCAACGAGGAGACGGTAAACAAAGTTTTTAGTTCTGTCTAGTTTGACAGGATGGCGGGAGGAAGGATTTGGAAAATTTGTCTCTACCGGAAAACTAGCAACAATATCGCCTAGAGAGAGAGTTGCGTGCACATTATTTAAAATGAGTTAAAAAAGATTATTACCCACCCTAACCTGACTTACCTTAGGTAAAAAATAGTATCCATCCAAAATGTTTACGACATGAAGATGTTGTTACAATTTTTAATGAATAAGAAAAATTGAAAAGACTCGCCATTCTATTCGTCGAGTACAAAGCAACAGATTAATTTTGAGTTCGTAAGTAATATAAATTAACAATATACCAATAGACATTTTGAATTAGTGATATTCACTGCCCGCCAAAGCGAAATTCTGTCAGATTCGTAATCAGGACCCCTAACTTATTACAGATACTCTTTTTTTCCTGAAAAAAATTCAGTCCTGAAAAATCCGAATTTGTATCAGTTTTCATGGAAGCACCCGTAATTACCAAGGTAGAATGATGAAACTCTCAGGACTCAAGAAATTCATGGAAATGCACCTACCGGTTCAATGGTGATGACAATTGTTGTGTTAAAACAAGTTTGAGATTGCTGAACATGAAGTGAATTAATGAAAATTTAGAAATCAGGAACTTACAATGTTCTTTCCAATATAAATGTGAATCAACAAATATTCCTAAGAATTTACAACTGTTGTGTATTGACAAGGGTTTATTATTTGAAACTATATCTACATCTGCAAGTTCTCTTTGATGGGAGTGAAATTTCATTAGGTTGAATTTGTCTGCATTAAAATAAAGATATATTTGCTTGAACCAGGAAACCAATTGAGATATAGTGGTTTCACAGGTTTCTTTCAGTTCTACTTGGTTTTTGTGAGAAATAAGTAGGGAAGTTTCATCTGCATAAATTGTCAGTTTAATATCCCGAAATGAATTTGTGAGTTCATTGATGTACAGAATAAACAGAACTGGGCCCGAGACTGAGCCTTGGGGACACCTATATTGATACCAGTATTGATAGATGCAACCATACGCATTACATTATTTCCATTATGTATCAGACTAACATACTGAGAAACGATTCTAACCATCCCAAACAAACACCTCTAATTCCATAGTTATTTAGCTTACAAATCAAAATCTCGTGGTCTACACAATCGAAGACCCGACTAAGATCACAAAAAATGCCCATTGGAATATCTCCTTGATCTATACAGTTTATCAGATTGTTATAGAATTCATAGATTGCACTCGTTGTAGATTTACCACGTGGAAAACTATGTTGGCTGTTGGACAAAATATTATGTTCATTAAGAAAATTCATCAGCCTATCCAAATAACCATATTCAAACACTTTCGAGAGGCTACTAGAGATCATTATTGGTCTATAATTTTCCAAGTGGTCCAGACTATTTTTTTATAAATTGAGGGTGGTCGGAATTTCTTTTACACATTTGTGCTAGAAAGTATCACTTTACGATTTTGCGAAAAATATACAATTTTTACAGAAAAAAAAAGTTAAACCGGTTTTTTCGATTTTCCAGGAAAATTTCATGTTATTTGGAAAAATGTTGAGTATAAAAATTGTAGATCTTTTTATTGTTTTATTGTTATTGTTAATGTGTTTGTGAGTTTCTCGTGTTCCAACAAACGATGAGTAAGTAATAGTATATTTCATTACGAGTTCAGAAAATAGGCTTTTTCCGTGCGTGCGCGACATGTTTCCGTGGGAGCCGAAGCCGAACACGGGAAGTCGTGCAAGCACGGAAAAAGCATTTATTGACGAGTAATGAACGATATTTTTCATTAAATCTACCTGAAAACCACTGATTGTTAAGAAACATTTATTTTTAATGATGAAGGAACAAAAACATGTATTATCAATTGGAATATTTATGGTACAAAAATATCCAGAAATTTCCACAAAACAAGCGTTATTTACTCTGTTGGTAAGGAAATATTCAAACAATTTGCGATTTCTAGAGAACTGTCAACAACATATTATATAGTTTAAATAGGCAGCTATAATGACACCAGCGCACGGAAAATTTTTCCGTGTGGGCGCACGGAAATACCCTTTTTCAGTATGCTAAATAAGCATGTAAATACAGTATTATGATAAAGTAATGCACAAAATTCATAAAACGTACAACGATCACTTTTGAAAAAAATGCAAAAACACGTCAAACTGTTTTTTTTATTCCGCATCTTTTGACATAAGTTACACAAATAACACGTCAAAGTTGGTTTAATGGACTGTTTAGTTAATTGAAAAGTTATTATGAAACTTCACTGAAACAAATAATGCTGGTACAACGTGAAAATAACAGCCAAAAGTTGTAGATCTTACCGCATAGACGCTGTAAAAATATTTGACCATCGGTTTGCATGCAAAGTTACAATGCACTATTTGCTAATACAAAATATTATATGGTTTTTCCAAAAGATAACTGTGAATTAACATTTTTTTGTGATTGCCAAGAGTTTCATCAAACATACCAAGTGATATTCATTTTTGCTTGTATGAATAATGATGATGAATTCCAGTGTTAATTTTAATTTCACTTCAACAGCGAGGAATATCTCAGGATAAATTGTGATTCGAGTACAGTGTTTTCATTGTATTTTTAGTTTGTTTTCTCAAAAACACAGTCTAAGAGGAATCATTCCCGTATTTCTGAATTATCACAATGACCTTGGGATCACATGAAATTATTATTAGTACATCGTGAAAGTAATATAGAACTTGTTGATTCACAAATCATATTTGTTTTCACACTGAGATTTCACAGGGTTACTGTAATTGTGGCGGTAATTTCACAAGTAACTTGTAGAAAATAGTGGTATTCACTAATCGTCTTGTGATTTCACCGCGGAAAGAATTTCAGCCAATGACTCTTCGGCTGCTTATCACGTGGATGGTGAACGTGTACCGCGAGTACATGTTGAATTTCGATCAGTTCTCTACGTTTGTCGGCCGATACAAGTTAGAGCTAGTTTATGCAATTTATTTGCAGTTTGTGTGTTTTGAGAGAAGTTGATTTTTAGGTAAGTACAATGTTTCGTTGTGGAATTTGCGGTGTACTACTGAAATCATTGAGAAAATATGAACTCCTTCATTATTATCATAAAAATGTCCCCTCAGTGAATTTCGAATGTGTCCGAAACGTTAGCTACGTTAAAAATAAATTTCACCTAATTCGTCATCATTCGGAAAAACGTTTTACTTCGGAGATGACAGGAAATTTCAAACAATTCAAATGATTGGTTGAAAATTGCTTTGTGCAAGAAAATGATAAAAAAAAATGTTTTCCTAGCACTTGTACGATCATATTAAAAATGGTACTCAAATTAAATGCCCCTTCAATAATTGTACTTCAAAAGTTATTTTCGAAAAGGTTGCCAACCCCAGCAATCATATCTTCAGGTCTCACTCGCAGAGTCAGCCCAGTTATGTTCAACATATAGAAGAAAGTATAGACTCTGAGGAACAAAATTATGATGATCTTGAATTTTCATCACAAGAAAATATTCAAAATTTTGAAGAAGAGAGTTTAAAATTATTGAGTTCGCTATACCTCAGTTTGGAAGCCCAGTTCTTCGTAACAAACAGGGCTTTGCAATATTTCATTGGTGGCTTCTTGGATGTGAATATTCTCAACAAAAATTATTTTTATAAGGAATTGACCGATGAAAATATAAATTTTGATTAAGAAATATTTGATAATGACTTATTTATTAGAGCACATAATTCAAAAACGGGACCTTCAAGATCAAAACATTTACGCCACCAACTGTAAAAACAATTTTAGTCATGTCATTCCAGTTAAAATTTCATTGGGTCATTGTTTCTATCATTACATCCCAATATTTGATACACTGATTTCACTATTTAAAAATGAACAGTTTTTGAAACAATACTTACAAATTTCTGTTGTATTTGATGCAAAGTTGATGTATCGTTTGTATCTCAATTTATGCCAAACTTATTAATACAAAAATGTGAATAATGTAACAGCGCAGATGTGTAAAATTGAAATAGAAACAACTTTTTTTTCTACAAATTTTTGAAACTTGAAGAAATTAGCCTATTTGAAGCGATTATATTTTGAAAAAATTACTTTTGACACATATTGACAGTCAAGTGGTCCCAGTAGGCCATTTTTCACATTTTTTGAAGCACGACTTGACGCCCAAGTCGAGTTTTTAGATAATTTATTATCGAAAGTTTTTCCAATTTGATGCCAACTCTTTGAAAGACTCCTTATATACAGAGTGACCCATTTAAGACCGGAGCACTTTTATAAAATCTTCATTGTTCATCCGATTGGAATGTTTTTTTTAAAGACCAAATTCCATGAATAAATCTCCATTTCCAGGGCCAACCAATCTGATTTTTCAAGGACAAAAATCTAACTACACCACTGGATTCGCGACATTTTTAAATGGTTCATATGTGAATTACGTTGAAATGTGTCAATCAATAAAAAAGTTATAAGGGGATGAAATTTGAAAAAAATGCTGTTTAATCAACCCACCAATTCAATTTCAAAACTTTTATCAGAATTTTGGGTAAACCACTGGATTCAGTTAGTCTCGAAATATCACTAACTGTTATTTCATTGAAATCTGTTAAATAAAAAAATTGAGTAAAAAATATAAAATAAAATGACGTTTTCCTGAAATTCCATTGATATATTTTTCAAATTTTGTTATCTTATGAGTTTCTTATTTCTGAACAGATTTCGATGAAATTTTGGCCAGTTATATCGAGACCTGCTGAATACAGTGGGGTTTTCGAATTTTGATTAAAGTTTAGAAATAGAATTGTTCAGTTGATTAAGCCGCATATTTTTCAAATTTCGTTCCCTTCTAACTTTTTCATTGATTGATACATGTCAACGTAATTTACATATGAACCATTTGAAAATGTCGCGAATCTAAGAAAATCGCTAGTATATTTTTTTAAATTTTTGACCTTGAAAAATCAGATTAGTTGGCTCTGGAAATGGAGATTTATTCACAAAATTTGGTGTCCTAGAAGACTTTTTGAATGTCTCTCTAATGAAAAAAAAATCATATCAATCGGTTGGAAAATGTAGATTTTATAAGGGTGCTCCGGTTTTAAGTGGGTCACACTGTATAACTTTTTTTTGAAAATTATATTTATTAGGGTGCGTATTTTCTATTTTTAATGTGAAAATGATTACATTCTCTTAGTGTTTTGAACTTTTCTGGATTTTTTCTCCTTCTTCTTCACAGATTCCGGCGACAGATGGGATGTGATAATTAAAACAGAGATCATCACATCATGGGCATCATTTGCAGAGGCGCTGAAATACACCTTCGCATTATATTTCAATTTGAATTTGGAATATCCGAGACAAGTTGGCGCAACTTTGGAGATGATTTAAAGATTCCACCTGAAAATTCATCCAGCCACTGGAAACAAATTGTCAAGTACGAAGAATAAAGTATTAAACCGGACGAATAGACTCAAAAATATATAATGAAATATGTTTCGATTTGTTCAATATGCTTTTATTTGTTCAAAGAGAGGTTTTCTTTTCGTTATTTTTATCAACGTTTATGTAAAAGTGTTATTTTTTTGGTACCATTTAATGTGCATTATATTTTATAACGAAACCTGAGAATTTCATTTCACTTTCTCTATTTTTATCATAATAACCTGTCCGGATCGTTTTTGATAAGCTTTCATATATCATTCATACATCAGAATAGATTTTTTGCACTTCCTGGACCAAAGTGCCGACTTTAGTCCCATATAATAGGGACTAAAATGTACTTTTCAGTCCCTAGGGAGATAAAGTTGCATTTCAAATCCCTAGGGACATAAAGTAAAAAAATGGTGCTCAGGTTCTACGAGCCCTCAGATAATAAACATCACGTGCAGGATTGAAACATTCGCTTTAGTCCCTTTGCTATATAATATACTATTTTGTGTGTTCAATGTGTGATTTCGGGTACATTCCATATTATACCCACCCTACTTGTATTATCATTACTATTATAACTCATAAATGTACATTATATTCGAACTTAGTAAGGGGACATTAAAAAATAGCTTTAAGTTAAACATTTGTTTTAAGATTAGGTAATATACCTATACATTCATTACCTAAATTCAATTCAAATGACATAGAAAATAGATAATTTGAGATATAACAACATTGTGTCTTCACAGTGTAATAATACAAGATTGGTGGAGTGAATATACTGAAATCATCCCTACAATCACATGATGAAATTCCAATTTTGCTTTAAAAATACGTAGTAAATATACTACAGTATTGTGAAAATATTGGGTGAATTCACAATGATGTTTGTAAAAATCAATATATATTATGTATTGTACATTGACATTTAGTTTCCACAATAATACATCTTTTTAATATTGGTGATATTACAATGGAATTGTAGAAAAGATTGGCGAAATAACAATGTTGTATGTGAAATCCATTACGTCTTGAACAATCACATTTGATATTCACAGTAATTATATTTCAGTAGGTTTGTGAATTCCCAAATAAACGTTCAATGTTCACTGTAAAATAACATAATGAACTGTGATGTTACTGCAAGCATAGAAAATATACAAGTACCAATGGTGGAACTGATTTACAATACTAGCTGTGTTTATACCGCTCAAGCAGTGATTCAACAATTATGATGATGATAATTCAGTCAATATCGTTGGCTACATATAACCAACGATTTTGATTGTGAATTCACTATTTTATGTTTTCAGTGTTACGTTTATTTCGTTTTTTATTCATTTTCTCGTTTTTTTTCTTATGTGAGCCCTACTACAACTATTTTTCCCTTGTGTAAAAACACAAGCTCTATCACATAATGTAATAAAAATCTTAGCTTCCCATTAAAAAAATTTGTTGATGACGTCATAACTGTGACAACTTTGACGTGTTAGTTTTGTAACTTATGTCAAAAGATGCGGAATAAAAAAAACAGTTTGACGTGTTTTTGCATTTTTTTCAAAAGTGATCGTTGTACGTTTTATGAATTTTGTGCATTACTTTATCATAACCCTATATAGTGTTTTCAGATAGGTATAATGAAAAAATCTTTTTTGAAGTGTATGAAACTTGGTCATATTCCATTGAAAATGATGGGTGTAGTAATATTTGAAAATGTTGGTTCATTATTTATTCTTCCAATACGAATGGAATACTGATCAATCTCATGGTCGCAACTCTGGTACGGGACAGATGCGCACCACTTCTGAAGTACTCCTAATCAAGATTACTGAAGTTGCCGCATGAAGAGCACTTTAAAAACGTCACGTGGTGACACTATGAATACTCTAGTTCAACGGTAATTTGAATATAATACTATCTCGAACTTTGATTCACACCGTCCCCTTCATTTTTGTGATTCGAAATGGTGGCGAGAAATCAGTCGAGAGTTTTATTGGAGTCCCGTCAGTATCCGCAACAGTCATTTAATGGTCGGTAGAGTGCGTTTGAAAAGAGATTTATGATAAAACTTTAGAGATAGATGGATGGCGAGAAGATTAACAACACGAATAAATAATAAATCAATGGATGTAGCCAATGACATATTACCGTTATACTTCGTTATTTACATTTCTAGCTGCGGTCAACACAGATTCACATTCTAAGCACAATTTTTACTGCCGCTTATTTCGCAGCAATTACCTGCTTACATACATTGTATACGGGGCAATTCAAATTCGACCCCCACCATTGGGATCTCCTAAACTACAGGAGATACGTCGAAGCTTAAATTGGGGCAAAGTTGCGTATTCTGGTGCTTAACAAAATACTGTTTTGAAACTTGGAAAATTCCGAGTATTTCCGGAAATATCGGGAAAAAACTGAAAATTGGAATTTTCGTTTATATTTTTTTCTATCGTTATTTGACAAAACCAAAAGTACGTTTCCATTGATACTTTTTTTCAACTACACGTTTTCATGTTCAGATTTACTATCCGACGTTTCGTCTTCTGGCATTCATCATCAACTTTTTTTTTCTGTTATGGGCGCCAAATTGTTTTTATACACAAAAATACTGATTCTCATTCTGATTTCATTGATGTATAATTTGTTATGATTTGCACTTCTTAAACCACAGATATTGAAAAAAAAACAACTTCATCTGAGATGGTCATGACTCCATCGAAAAATTTTGTTTAATAAACACTTGTTGTCAGAACTCATTAAACATAGTAAGTTTGCACAAATATTTCAGTCGAAATGTCCTCATTCTCAAATGAAGAAAAACGAGATATGTTGAAACTTTATTATAAATTTGAATACATAACCGAGCTCGTCGTCTCAAATTAAGAACAGCCCTAACAATATCCCTTCTTCTGATAGACCTGAATTGCGTGATGATATTGTCTCTAAGTTCATCTACTGTGTCGTATTCTTGCTCTCCATAGATTCTGTTCTTTAAAGTGCCCCACAAGAAAGTATCCAAAACTGTAAGGTCAGGAGACCTTGCCGGCCACCTCACTGGTCCAGAATTTCCTAACCACCTATTAGGAAATCTTTGGTGTAAATATTCGCAAACTGCTCTTTTATTGTGTGGAGGAGCCCCGTCATGCTGAAACCAGCAGCTGTTATAATTAACAAGGGGAAACGTATCCATAAATTCTTCGAATTCGTTTCTTACGAACCGAAGATAGGTTTCCCCGTTCAAAGTATTAGAGAAGAAATGAGGTCCAAGTATTCGGTCGTCATAAATTCCAGCCCACACATTCAAACGAAACCGAACTTGTGATCTGACTTCTCTGAAGTGTCGTGGATTATTTTCACTCCAAATGTGCTCAGTATTTCTATTAAAAACACCACAGTTCGAAAAAGTATTTTCGTCGGTCCGAATAATGTTTTTCAAGAAGTTTGTAGGGTCTACCCTATACGAGAGCCAGCTACAAAATTCCATCCTTCTCTCAGGATCACCTGGATGTAATTTTTGTGAAATATGTATCTTATAACATTTCAAACCACTTTTTTTGAATTCCCTCCAAACGCTGGTCTGTGGCACATCCATTTCTGCCGAGACTTGATGTGTTGATTTGGAAGGATCTGCATTTATCTAAAAAAGTACCAAAAATTATTATACTTCTTCGAATATGGAATGAACAATTATTTTACCTCGGCTAATAAGTTACGTCTAATAGTTTGTTCCATTCTGCTTCCATATTCCATTCTTGGTTTTTGAAACGCACCGCACTCAGCCAAGTGTTTGTCCAAAATTCCGAATAATGTTCTATCCGGCTGTTGTCTTTACGGATATAATTCAAAATAAATTTGTGCTGTTTTCGTACTATTCCTATCAAATTTATAATAAAGTTTTAACATATCTCGTTTTTCTTCATTTGAGAATGAGGACATTACGACTGAAGTATTTGTGCAAACTTATGATGTTTAATAAGTTCTGAGCCATATTTTCTCGAAAGAGAATTTTGAAATTATTTCGAAACATGATTTTAATCACTACGTCATCGTTTTTGTTTGTCGCGAAAATGAATGTTTTCGAAAGAATTACGTCATAACTTCAAAGTTGTCACGTCGAGCAACAACATAACCACAAACCACATTGAATTCAGTTATGGACATGTTATTATTATTAACACAACAGAATGGTTCTCAAGTAACCCTTTTGATCGTCAAAAAATACATTCAGTAAACTCCTGACTGAAATAAATAATCATGAATTAGGGGGGCTCAATTTAGAAAAACCTATACTAGAGGAGGAGAACCCATTTTCCCAAAGTGGCAATTGCTTCTAACCCTTTCTTAGTTGGGAGAAGGCCATACTTTATTATCTGTCTCAGATATAGTTAAAGTCTCCCCATCCGCTGTGTTGAAATGTTTAGAAGTAATATTGGATAAAATAGTATTTTTGAAGAATAAATATGTGTTGCCAAATTTGGAGGAGATGGCATACATAGAAAACGAATTCATAGACACATGAGGATATCCAGGTAAAATTCCAGCTGGATTTGCACTATGCCCTCCATTTCACAAACTTTCAATTTCTCTGGACGATTCAGAATTTTTTTTTATTTTCTATGAACTCAACGTCGTCAAACTAAAAAATGACACCTGACGTGCGTCATACTGTTTTGAAACATCCTCTCGATGTGATTTTGAAATAATTTCATTATTTGACAGTTGTGACGTCATGGTTCGAAATAATTCCATCGAGAAAATAGAATGTTTTGAAATTATTTGAAATACTTTCACGAGAAAATATGGCTCTGATAACTAGTGCTTATTAAACAAAATGTCTCGATGGAGTCATGACCATCTCAGATGAAGTTGTTTTTTTAAATATCTGTGGTTCCAGAAGTGCAAATCATAACAAATTATACATCAATGAAATCAGAATGAGAATCGCTATTTTTCTGTATAAAAAAAACAATATGACGCCCATAACAGAAAAAAAAGTTGATGATGAATGCCAGAAGACGAAACGTCTATAGTAAATCTGAACATGAACACGTGTAGCTGAAAAAAAGTATCAATGAAAATGTAGTTTTGGTTTTGAGCTATGTTGTCAAATAACGATAGAAAAAAATAAAAACGAAAATTCCGATTTTCAGTTTTTTCCCGATATTTCCGGAAATACTTGGAATTTTCCAAGTTTCAAAACAGTATTTTGTTAAGCACCAGAATACTCAACTTTGTCCCAATTTAAGCTTCGACGTATCTCCTGTAGTTTAGGAGATCCCAATGGTGGGGGTCGAATTTGAATTGAATTATTGTTGTATAAATAACTATTTTAGAAGGCTTTTGATGAATGAACCAAACAAACAAAGTTGAACAAATGATGAACAACTCGGTGCAAGTTCGAAGCGAAATGTCAACGAAATAATATTTCCTCACATCCTGACCCGTAGATTTTATATAGGATGCAATACTTCTACTGTATCCAACAAAGGCAAAAAATCAGACACTAACATTCTCCATAGTATACCCATACAATTTTAGTCCTATTTTTTATCGACGACGTGAATAAATCTATTCATTCAACCCTTTTTCGGGCCGAAGAAGGGGCAGGTACGACACGCAGAGAGAGAAAGAAAAGGGGTAAACTATTATGAAAGTGAAAAAGGTATAGGAAGAGTTCCCCGACTGACGATTGAAAGGAAATGCATAAATTATGGATCGAGTACAAAACATATGCATATGTTTAAATAAACAGAGGTGGTTGAGATTTTCTAACAAATTATATTTTGGCCTTCCGTCATAGAAGTGCGGGAAGTTCACTGTGCAGTGTTGTGACTATGAGATCTCAGAAATCGTTTCTGAGAATGTTTTGATGTTACTGAGAAGAAAGTGACTGTTCATCGAAATGACAATGATTGGAATCTTATATTCTGAAGTGGGCGGACAATTTTTGAAAATTTTGAGGAGGTCTCAAACTAGTTCATCAACAGTGGCCATTGATGAAAATATATCAAGTGTTCAATGATTCCATCAGTATTCATAAAAACGTCAAGTGTTCGTTCTCCTTCCATCACATGTGAACTAGTGGATCAAAAATGGAGTGTATCGATGAAAACTATTCCAGTTATAAGAAAACAAATTCAAACTTATGAAACTCGGAGAAAGAAGGTGAATATATATTTTCCTATTTGATTTCAACGTAAACTAACTTATTCAAGATAATAATAATATAATAATAAATTGTTTAATGTTTGCAATAGTAAAAATAATTATAGATCTGTTTAACTTAACCTAAGAAAAAACAGCAAAACAAAAAGTGAAGTTCCAAAGAGAAACATTCTCAATTGAAAAATGAACTAAAACATGACTCCTTTGGAAATGGAAGAAACATACGTTAAATTGAAGTTACTTTTTTGTAATCAGATAGTTGAAATGAAAAGGAGCTATTTTTTGTAATATCTAACAGAAAACAACTACTTCCCCGGCAAAAGCCACGCTGGACATTGAACTACATCTGATAGATATTGTGAAAAGACTCTATATAAATTGAGACAAAAAATCTGAAAGTGAAAATTTGCATTTTCATTCAGATGGTTGAAATTTAAAAAAAAATATTTTTTGTAATATCTAACAGAAAAAGCCACCCTGGACATTGAACTACATCTGATAGAGTGGAAAGAAACTAACTTGAAAAAAAAATATGACAGGGAAAATTTGCATTGTCATTCAGATAATTGATAATTTCTTATATCCAGTTTCCCTTGGAGATTCACATATATATATATATATATATATATATATATATATACAGGGTGGGTCACGGTCGATGGTATCTTAGACGTTTACGTAGAACGGGAAATAGGATCATTCTGAAAATTTGGTTTCTCAAGTAGTTGCTCTTGGTCTATCGATCTAAAATATTTTCATCAATGCAGCGTTGCCGCTTTTACCAGAAAGTAGCCGCATCTTTATATTACCGCATTTTTGAACTTATCATTCCTTTCTGATTATTTCTGCCTCATACTCCCCTATAACTATCTCTAACGGTTTTTGAGATATTGGTTATTTGCCATAATTTTTATCCAAAACATAGCTCGAATTGAATGTTTATTTCTGCGGTATTTGGATTCTTAGAAAGTTGCATTTTTGTGTTTAGTTCATCATTAGTACATGAATTTTCAAAAAATTCATGTAACCGAAAAATTTCCGGCAATAATTCAAGCACTTGGGAGATTACAAATGAAAATTGCTATTATCTCGGAATTCTGGCTATTTAGGTATAGGAACATGATATATCAATTCGAAGGGAATTCAGTCATCTTTCAGGATATTTCATAATATATAGGATGTTCCATTTAAAAAAACGCACTTTCAACCCTTTTCGTATCTAGCAGTAAGATCATGAATTTTGAACGACCCTGTATAACGCAGAACAAACTTCTCTATACAGAATCAATGTACATGATCTTGATGAACTGAACACAAAATTGCAACTTTCTAAGAATCTAAATACCGCAGAAATAAACATTCAATTCAAGCTATGTTTTGGATAAAAAAATATGGAAAATAACCAATATCTCAAAAACCGTAAGAGATAGGTATAGGGGAGTATGAGGCAGAAATAATCTGAAAGGAATGCCAAGTTCAAAAATGCGGTAATATACAGGGTGACCCATTTGAAATAACAAAGATGCTGCCACTTTCTGGTATAAGCGGCAACGCTGCATTGCTGAAAATATTTTAGATCGATAGACCAAGAGCAACTACTTGAGAAACCAAATTTTCAGAATGATCCTATGTCCCGTTCTCCGTAAATGTCTAAGGTACCATCGACCGTGACCCACCCTGTATTGTTGTGAGAAGATGTGAATTAGAAAGATATAAATAACGTTATAAGTTTGCCTGTTTATTTCTCTTTCTTCTTTCTTTCTGGTTCAATTACTCTTCAATTCATGTTTGTATTATCTGGAGCATAAAGAACTTTTTTCTCAGTTTGAATCCTACATGTATTTAATTATTAACTAAATTGGAATTTCGTGATAAAGACAAAATTGTTTATTCTAAATTTAACTGACATCCAGTGTACAGTTTGAAGGGATGTTGGGAAGTGTCAAAACGAAAGTCAAGTAGACAGTATTTGGAAATGAACGAATAGAAATGATATAGAGAGACAAATGATTTCAAACTGATATTTGTCAATAATAAACAGTCAGAATATGTGGTAGAAATAGATATCATGCTTGAGAAAAGTGTTAATTTTAAATGATAGGGTAAACAAAGTGAACAGTATGCTAAAAATTTGTGACTGGCGGAAATGTGAAGAAAAATTCGAAGACCAGTTGCCAGGGAAAAGAGAAAATAAGTTGGATAGAAATTTTTGAAACGAGAAGATATGAAAATTTTTAAACTGAATGTATTGAAAAGTAAGCAGAAATAAATGGAGTAGAAAGCAGCAAACGTTTGTAGGAGATAAATCATATATCGAGAAGAATAAGCAGCATCTATATTGGATACAATCATTGATTGAAGAGAAAAAGTACGTACCAGAGAAAAATCCCATACCAAATACAGCCAGTATATAGAATAAAGTACAAGGTATTTACAAACTATTTGATTATGTAAGCAGAAATGGGCCGATTCCAGTAGCAGAGTTGCAGCCAACAGTTTTCAATAATAATAATAATAAATATACTTTATTGTCCAAAGAGTTAATCTTGTTGACAAAGTGAGATAAGTCTAAATCTAAATAAATGTATAAAGAACACGAATAACATGAAGTCATTATTAAACAGAGCACAAACACATATAAAAATTATAAAAATCAGATTTACATATTAAAATCCATCTCAGTCAATCAAAATTTATGACTAGAATTTATTTTTCATAAAACTCTTGCAAACTATAATAGGGTGTATCACTTAAAAAGTCTCTAGTAGCCTTCCTGAAATGAGTGGCATCATTTATATTCCTCACATGGTTTGGTAAGTGATTAAACATCTTAACACCGTTGTAAACAATATAATCTTTGGTAAAGGTAAAGAATATGGTTCCAGCTGGGATTTTGATAAAATTTCTACAGACGTTTTAAAACATCGTAAAAACACTAGAGCAATCGAAATTTTTGCGCGGAAAGATCATTTTCTATTTTTTTTCTTGATAAAACATGTGTGGGAACTTACTTTTGAGAGACATAATTACAAACCGTTGGACGGAGTTGAAACGTATTTTTCATTTCAAACCCATTGTCTTGAACTTCAAACACTTCTATCCAACCATATGGAGTAATTCATAGTACCTAATAAACTTCAAAAATTAAAAAAAAAAAACACGCAAAAAGATTTTTATTCAATATACATAAACAACCAGTTTATTTGACAAATGTTAAATGACAGGACACTTTTAACACGAAGTTAATAATGGCACGTTGCCAATTCTATTACACGGAATAGTGACGGTTAAGTCTCGTTCATACCCCCGCGAATTTCTCAATTTTTCTGCAAATAAAATGGTTGCCGACATGGTTCAGCATCAACGAATGGTCCGGCATGACTGGCAGCCACTTCATTTGCCGAAAAATTGCGAAATTTGCGAGGATACGAACAAGTATACATGGAAATTTAAGTTAAACTACAAGAAAGTGAAAAATTTATCCAATTCTCAATCGAGTTTATTAAAGGTTTCTGTCATTAACATTCAAAATAACTTTTGACATACAGTTCTCTGTTGAATGTCAAATCCGCACGATCTAATTTGCGAAATGTTCGCCAATCGCACCCGCTTCACTCGCATGGTTTATTTTGAGTTATAGTTTTCATTTCAAATTGTAACATAGGTTTGTGGAATTGACAGAATCATTGACTATTTAGGAAAAGCCGCGCGTTCGGCCGACATTTCGCAAATCCGCGCGCGCGGATTTGCGAAATGTCGGCCGAACGCGCTCGCTTCGCTCGCATATGGTCTATTTTGTTTTATAGTTCTCATTTCAAATTGTAACATTGGTTTGTGGAATTTACAAAATTGTTTACCAGTTAAGAAAACCAGCGCGTTCGGCCGATATTCGGCAAATCCGCGCGCGCGGATTTGCCGAATGTTGGCCGAACGCGCTCGCTTCGTTCGCATGGTCTATTTTATGTCATAGTTCTCATTTAAAATTATATCATAGGTTCATGTAAGATTTCGCAAATCCGCGCGCGCGGATTTGCGAAATGTCGACCGAACGCGCTCGCTTCGCTCGCATATGGTATATTTTATATAATAGCTCCTATTTCAAATCATATTATAGATTGGGGAAGATACGAATATATGAAGTGAACCTGTAATGAAAATGTGCGCATTCTTCACCTATTCCAAACCTTTTTTTTTTTCATCTCAACACATTAACTTCCTATATATTTATTCGCCCGTTATATGCAATTTCCTGTGAGACATTTGAAAATTCGCCACAAATAATTTGATCTAAAGAAATTTCACACCCTAAAATATTTTTCACAACAATTCAGATACCTAGCTACCAACAAAAACGCATATTCCTGCGAACAAACAAAAACTAATCATTATCAATGTCTTTCTTTAAATCGACAATGAATGTTGTGCGTTTATTGGAAATAGAGAAAAGTTATAAATTTTTCCATCTCTAAGAGCAAGAGTTCCAATAGACCAGACTTCATATGGGCAATTTGCATGGGCTATTCAGAACGATAGTACACTGGATTTGTCTGATTTGGAATATTAATCCAAATTCGAATTGTTATTCTGTGTACATGAGGTTAGGTTAGGTTGGGTTAAAGTTGGATAATAATTTAAGCATGTTCTAATTGGTCCATGCGGATCAGTCTGGTCGATTAGAACTTTTGCGGCACTGAGTCTCGTTCATACCCTCGCGAATTTCGCAATTTCTTTACGAATGAAATGGCTGACAACAATGAATGGTCCGGCATGACCGACAGCCATTTTATTCCCAGAAAAATTGAGAAATTCGCGAGGGTATGAACAAGTCTTTAAAATGTCAGAAATCTCTATTGGCAACGTCGCAGTTCCAATTTATTCACTTGTCAACAAATTATAAATTAATTATATCTGCATAATAAAAGTAGCTTTTTTAACCTTTTCCATACTATTCGAAGCTTATTCTGCTAATGAATTGATACTTCTGTATATGTAGAAAGTGTTATCAATACAACACAGTTCATTAACATTGAAAAAATAGGTAGAATAATCCATCCAACAAATTGAATTTGTTTGTCTTGAAAGTGAGTATCCATCCTCATTTATTTTTTCAAAAATAAAATAAAAAATGTGTTTCCGCGCCAAAATTTATTTTTTTTATTCATTTTATCGCGTTTTAGAGCATCTGTAAAAAAAAATTCAAAATCCCAGCTGGACCCATATTCTTTACTTTGAATCTTTAATAAGAGATGAAGTAGGTATAGGGAGTTTGAGATCAGCGGTCTGTCGGGTGGCATAGTTAGATGATACCGAAGAATAATTTGATTTATGTTTATTTATCAAGCAAACCGTTTCCATGATAAAAATGGCATGTACTGTTAGAATTTTATTTTCCAGAAATAGGGGCCTGCAAGACTCCTGTCGTTTAACCTTGTAAACATATCTTATTGTTCTTTTTTTAATAACAAAACTCGACTGTAAATTTGTTTTTGCACAGACTCTCCAAAATGGGATTCCATATCGTAAGTGCGATTCTATCAACGAGAAATAGACAGTTTTTGCTGCAGAGGATCCAAGTTCAGCTGAGGTTACTCTTACTGCGTAACACCCTCACGAAAGCTTTTTAGTGAGCGAAGTAATGTGGTCATCAAACCTAAGCTTGTTATCTATAGATAACCCTAGTTTAGTGTTAGTTTTGTTTTTACCACGCAACTGTTTGGGGCTAATAGTATGTCGTCGACACTGCATCGGAAGGATATTATGTTGGTTTTTGAGATGTTGAACGATAACATATTTGAGTCACACCAATTTTTGAGTTTTACTGATGATTTTATGAAGATCTTCCGTACTTTTTTCATGCCATAAGTTGTTTCACACGTTGTGTTCATTACAGGTTGGTCGATGCATTTAAATCTTATTTTAATCTCTTAAGATCCTTCATTTTGAGAAATATCTAATTTAGTCTTTTAAAGTTTTTTAATAGAAGTCTGTTTGAAACCTAATTATATGCAGTATCAAATTAATCGTAATCGAATGATCTTTTTCTTAACTCTATGAGCGACTATGTAGCCATTAGAAAAAAACTAGTAAAATAAATTTTAAAATGAAATGTTGCTTGCATATCAGAATTATCAGATACTGTTGGATTAAACACAGTAAAGTTGTTTAATTCTTAAAATTTCAGGAAATTGAGGAATAAAATTGAAAGTATAATAAGTTATTAGATATTATAATAATACCAATTGATATATACTTTTATTATTGTATTCGCTATTTTGGACATTGCCATCAATAAATTGAATTAAAATTGAATCAGATTAGTAAGTCATTGAGGAAAACTCAAATTGAGGAATAAAATTGAAATGATAATAAGTTATGTATTCAAATATTTCATCATAAATAATTTAATATAAACTATTTTCACTTCAACCGCTACACAAAATAGATATAGTACAAATCATTTCTGGAAAAAAATGAGTAAGAAAAATTCTAGTAATAACAGTGCATAACAACATGTACATAATATACACAATACATTATAAAAACAATAAAAATACAAATGAAACATAAAATATAACTAAGCATGATTTAAGTTATTAGACTCAATAATACTTATTGATACTTTTGTTATTTTATTCACTATGTTGTACATTGCCATCAATATCAACTCGAAATTGAATCAGATTATTCAATCATTGAAGAAAACTTAAATTGAGGAATAAAATTGAAAGTATTACATTTAATAATGCCTATTGATAATTTTATTATTTTATGTTATACTAGTTCATTATTGTGTTTTTATTGCTTAGTTACCAACTATCTAATGTCGTACTTTACGCCCGTGCGGGCATAAAGTTCACTTTATGCCCGCGAGGGCATAAAGAGAAATAATTTCGTCAGGAATTCCAAAATCTTCGTTCATTTTGACTTCTAACTTTGACACATATGAAAATTATTGTGATTTTATGACATTTACGTTTGTCAACATTCACCTAGCAACGATAGTGTCTACTATGATAAAATGGCAATGTTATTAATTCAAACCGGATTTTTCAAAATACTGACTTGTATTGAGATTGGACTGCAATAACGACCAAGTATGACATAAAGTTATGTATGTACCGCGGGCATAAACAGATGTGTATACCCTCGGGCGACTTACAAACCATCAGGCCAGAGGCCCTCGGGTTCGTAAAACGTCGCCCTCAGGGCATAAACATCTATTTATACCCTTGGTACATAAATAACTATTATTCACTATGTTGTACATTGCCATCAATAAATTGAATTGAAATTGAATCAGATTAGTCAATTATTATAAGGAAAACGTAGCCATAGGGCTGTTTATACAAGTTTCAAAAAAACAAATCACGTCTTCGTTAACCAAACAAATCGAAGGGGCCTCTGTAGATACAGCTTCAAAACCCTCAACACGAAATACGAATAAAAATCATGTTCCGGTTTAATATTTTATTTTCAACTTCCAAGAGATGAGCTCAAGAATTTCGGCACTCCCATCCAACCTTTCTCTGCTCTATGCAAAGGAGTTCTATGGTGGAAAAACAGAGACAGAACTCGATGGTCTTTTACTGAAATTGATGCGTGAATGTATTTTCAGATTCTCGGCACGTTCCATCAGGATTGCGAGCTACTTTGTCGTTTTAAAATTCATTTTGAATTTTTTCAATTGTAAAAATTGAGAAATTCATGCACTGTATGGAATTGGCGGAGAGTTTTCAACTTTTTTGCAGTGTAAGGCTTAAATTTCCATTACATAAAACATTTCCTAGAGCTTCAATTATTACACTGGAAATTTTTTCGAGGACATGAATTTTCTAAAAATATTCGTGTAAAAACTTCCAGTTTTCAATTGAAACTCGAGTGGTAGGTTTTGGTAAGAAAATTTTACAACAAAGTTTAAAAAAATACTATGATAATGACGTCTTTAGATGGTTTAGAAATAATTTAAACAGTAGAGGCTTTATATATTGTTTATGTGAAAAAGTGTTTTTCTTCGAGAAAAAATGTGTCGTTTTCTATTGGTGCTAGGTATATGTATTTAGCTAAGAGCTTTACATTATGATTACCTTCCTACCAAGAAACTATAAAAAATCTCAAAAGAAGTATTGTCTCATATATGGTACAACATGCAACGATAGATTCTTAACTATACTTTTGTAGAAACGGATATAAAAATATTATGTAGATAAATGGATGCTGACTGAATTCCAGATCTGGACAGTGAGGAATCCAATCAGTCTAATGGGAAAGGCATAGGCCCAGAAGTGTTATCCTGATGAATTTGAAACTTAGGCTGAGAAAATTTGTTTTTTGCAACAGGTTCTTCAGGGAGAAGAGTATGGAGTAGAATTCATTGGTTCTGAAGATGTGCGATTCAATTTCGAAATTAGAAACTGACACCGTGAACTGGAAACTTCCAGAAATTCTCGAAAAACCGTGAAATATCGCTTTCAACCTCTAATAGTTCACCCCGTTCCACTCTTCTCCATTTTTTCGACTCCAATTTATTTTTTCCGTCATTCGAACAATATCTTTCTCCTCTTCCAGTAGGTCTCATGGTGTTGATAATTTTTTTTATCTCAAAAATGCATCAGCACTTGTCTTTATCATCCTAATTCAAAATCTGAGTTTTTGAGTAGGTAAGCTTGACGGAAATTCTAGACTCAAATTAAATTGAACTGCCAAAATTTAGTTTGTTAAACAAAATTGTTGTCGTTCATTCCAAAATGATTTGTTCCTACTTAATTTTGATCAGCATAAAGATTCGATCATATCGTGCGATACATATCGTTGTTATCAGGAAAAACATGCTTTTCAAAATTGCAAAAATTCAAATTGGCGCCAATAAGACAAACCAAAATTGAGTCTTGTAACTCTGGCATCAAGAACGTCTTGTGGTGGCAGATTTAGATTCTTCATAAAAAAGTGCCTTAAATAATAATAATAATAACGTTTATTGTGCGTAAAAGTGATAACAGTGATACACAGCGAAACATAATGATACACACAAAAGGTAAGGGTTAGCCTGAGGCAATCTTCCACCCTTCCTGCAGTTTTAATTTTACAACAGATTCGAGTAAATTCGTAAATAACTTTGAGTGAATTTAAAATTTTGTGCAAAATTTCAAAAACATTTTTTTTTATTGTGACATAAAGAATACAAGAAGATAAAAATGAATAATTATGAAAATATGCAAATAATAAAAACAAATAGTTATAACTAGTCTGATATACTTGATAACAGAAATCTTTTCAGTTGAGATTTCATTTGAAAAATTGATAAATTGTAATATGATATATATTTATTCAGATGAGATGGTGCCAAATAAGAAAAGCATCCTTCATATTTGGATGTAACATGATGTGGAATGCTGAAACTATCAGATCTTATGTTCACATTATGGATTTCGGAGCGACGTGATAAAAGATCAAATAAATATTTCGGTGTCTTAGTTTTAAGAAGTTTGAATAAAAACATTGTTATCAGATACTGAACTCTACAATTTATATTCAATTCATTCAGCCCTATAAGATAGGGGGTTATATGCTCCCTGTATGGTATACTGCAAACGAAGCGCACACAAGCATTCTGAATGCGTTGAAGTTTCTGTCGTTTATATTGTGGTAGAAAATTGTAGTATACTGAAGAGCAATATTCTATGTGGGGATAAATAAGTGATTTGACTAATTTTAACTTGATTTCTGTTGAAAGTTGATATTTGAATTTGTAAAGTGATTTCAATTTAAAGAATGCTATTTTGAAGACGTGTTGTACATGATTATGAAAGCTCAGATTCTGATCGATGATCAAGCCAAGGTTTTTTGATGAGTCGAGCCAAGGTTTTTTGATGAGTCGAGCCAAGGTTTTTTGATGAGTCGAGCCATTCGATAAAGCTATTATTAATTTCAAGAATATATTCCTTTATATATGGCGTTTGCCTTTGAGAACCTATGCAAAGTGCCACGGTTTTGTTCGGATTAATACGCAAACCACGTTTTTCAGAATATAGTGTAGTGTTTTCAAGATCTCCATTAATATTTTCAATGCAACCCGACAAATCTGACATATCACATGGTGTATATAATTGAAAATCATCTGCATAAAGATGAACTTGACAGAAAGTCAAAGCTAATGGAAAATCAAAAATGAATATAGCAAATAACAGAGGTCCCAGAATACTGCCTTGGGGAACTCCATAAGTAGTTTCCTTTATGTCAGAACTCAACAGGTTACCATCGATAGTGACTCTCTGTGATCTTCCTCGAATGTAACTACTCATTAACTTCAAAGCGGTTTCCTGGAAACCGATGATTTTCAGTTTTGCAATAAGAAGCTGAAAGTTAACTAGGTCAAATGCCTGAGAACTATTATTGATGGTATTGATTTATCGAGATTTGTACATATATCATTTAAAACTTTTAGCAGAGCAGTATGTGTGCCATGTTTTTGACGGAATCCAGACTGTACTTCTTGCAAGATTTCGTTGGTTTCTATATACTTCTTAATTTGTAATGACACAATTTTTTCAAAAAGCTTGGACAATGTGGGCAGTATGCATATAGTACGTAAGTCGTTGAAACTTGTGGATGTATTAATTTTTGGAATTGGAATGATGGTCCTATTAAAAAATATCTAGTTCTTTTGGTTTTAGCATGAAAAAGGACCCCGCAATTTTTATAGGTACAATGGTTCTCGCTGAAAATGTCTGAATTTTTAGTATATTGTAGTATCGCAAAGTTCGTTGATGGATAGATTTTGAAATACAGTTAAAAATCAGTAATATTTATTTAATTATTTTGACATGCAATATACTATTCTTATTCCATCATTATTCACAATTTATACATTTCGTACAGGGTGATTTACAAAACTGGTGAAATATATGGCCGGTTATTTGGTAAATATCCTGTATATTCAAGTGAATTATCATTCTCCGAAGATAGCTAATACAGTATAAACATGATTTCGTTGGGATATATATATATATATATATATATATATATATATATATATATATATATATATATATATATATATATATATATATATATAGAAGAATCCTTTAAATTCGGGTATGCAGTCAACAAGGGTATGGAAAAAAAGTGTACTCTTTTTTCTATTCAAGCTTTCGAGTCATTTATTGGCTCTTCATCAGGAACTCTACAATGAATTGAAATTGAAACATTATTTGATTTGAAAGAAATTAGGCACGTGTGTACTTACGAAAGTGAGGTTATGAATCCCTTTCACTCGCCGTACTATATGAAATATCATGTCACAACGGACAACACTCTTGATACAATATTAAAATGACAAAACTTTTTTAAAATATGATTAAAAATGATCATGGTAGATTAAAATAATTGCGAAACAACATTTAAAATTACACAAGGGCTCTTATGGAGGCCATGATGAATTAAAGAGGAAATGATGTATATGAATGACAATGACAAATGAATAATGAAGTTGACACTTGGCAAGCAATGACATATTACTAGTGACCTTGTTGCCAACATACAGTGAAATGGAAAATAGTAACACCAAATTGCTAAGGGGTACCAACATGAAAATTATTAAAGTGAATTTTGGTCTCTCTCATAAGGAGGGCGACTGAGTAAATATGAATAAATTATGCTCAGATTATCAATATCAGTTCTGGAATTCATTGAGTTAGGTTCTTTGAAAATTTGTGTCATTTCGAGAAAGGTTCTCTTTTTTAAATTGGATTCATGTTTTTAAATTTGACTCAGTCGCCCTCCTTATGAGAGAGACCAAAATTCACTTTAATAATTTTCATGTTGGTACCCCTTAGCAATTTGGTGTTACTATTTTCCATTTCACTGTATGTTGGCAACAAGGTCACTAGTAATATGTCATTGCTTGCCAAGTGTCAACTTCATTATTCATTTGTCATTGTCATTCATATACATCATTTCCTCTTTAATTCATCATGGCCTCCATAAGAGCCCTTGTGTAATTTTAAATGTTGCTTCGCAATTATTTTAATCTACCATGATCATTTTTAATCATATTTTAAAAAAGTTTTGTCATTTTAATATTGTATCAAGAGTGTTGTCCGTTGTGACATGATATTTCATATAGTACGGCGAGTGAAAGGGATTCATAACCTCACTTTCGTAAGTACACACGTGCCTAATTTCTTTCAAATCAAATAATGTTTCAATTTCAATTCATTGTAGAGTTCCTGATGAAGAGCCAATAAATGACTCGAAAGCTTGGATAGAAAAAAGAGTACACTTTTTTTCCATACCCTTGTTGACTGCATACCCGAATTTAAAGGATTCTTCTTTAACTTAGACAGTCGTCTAACCTTCACAACTATATATATATATATATATATATATATATCTATTTCTGTGAATAAACATATATTATTATTATTATCATGAAAATTTTCGATGATAAAAATGACAATATATCAACGTTTCAGAAATCACCCTGTAATTCACGATTACCTCGGTGAAATTCCATTATTATTATTTAATATATTCATCATTCTCTCCTCAACACGGTCTCAAAATTTAAGTATCCTACTATAACTAGTTTCATAGTTATTAATTGAAAAACTTATTACCAATTGCATTACGAGTTGAGGGAACTTGTTCACGCGTACATTCTAGGTACTAGTGGCCAAGATTTTTCACAAATAGTGAAACGTGGAAATAAGGAGATCAAAATAAATATAATATTATATGCAGGGTGATGACCAATGACGGTCCATCCAATTCCATCCACCATTTTGGAACTGACTGAATAGACAACACATAGTTACGACTTACAACTCAGGCATGAGCCAGGTAAAATTCCTAATGCTTGGATAGTTTCACTTGCCCAATCGTGTATAAGGACCCGGTACGGGAAATCACTTATCTCTGAAGGTGACAAGGAACAGCCTTAACCCAATCCACCTCCCCCGTAGCAGCGCTACGGTCCCCATACAACAAGAAAACCCTATCGGCTTTCGGGTACATTTTGATTATGTCGTTGACGGAAGGTGAATGAAAAAGAAAAATCAATTAGTTCCACCAGTGATAATTATTATTACCTTTACATATTGAATTACCTACACTGTAAATATTGTTTCCATCAGATTACATGATCCCATATGGGTAATGCGTTGCCATGCATAAACATGTAATGTTACATACCTCATGCAATATAATGTGAAGTCATAACTTGACTTCAAATGTGAATTTCCAATATATTCTATGGTTTATCTCGTAATAACGTTATATGTAATAATAATGTAATAATGTAATATTCTCGATTATTCCAGATTCAAAGGTGATTTCTACATGTTTGTTTATGTGTTTTTACCATTTTATTCAAGTTGTGCCAATTGAAATACATGCTTCAGTATGTATTATTGGATATATATTCAAGTATTTGGGTCAACTAACTTTACATATAGGCTTATAATTACTCAATAATAGAGGGGGGAAGGGATCTGCAAAAAAGACATCAAATCGGAATTAAAAATACTTCATTCATCATAACATTGTAATGTATTGTTGTCTATTGAAGGAAAATGACTCAAACTCGCAAATCATTCCGATATGGTACCGCAAACAATTATTTAACAAAAATATCTTGCACTATACTTCAACTTTGAAATTAACGAAATTAGCTGACCTCATGAGATTGCCCACTCTCCGATATTGAATTGAGATGATATCTATCCACTTGAGATTTGAAAGTCGAATAAATACTCAAAATTATCTCACAGTTGGGTCTGCGACAATGGAAGTTTCGATTCGATTTCCTATGAAAATTCTGATGTTATTCACAATATTTTGGAACAAACAATGACAAAATGATTTTTACTCACTTGAGATATAATCCGACAATTTGGCACCCACCTACTCAAACTCACACAAACCTACCTACCTTCGATAGAGGCCCAACGATGTCCATTCTACCAACATGAACTGTGAATGAGGTTTGGGCCGAATGCCGGTAGCTGAGCATCGCGATAGCGTTACGGAAAATTACATTGAGCCAAAAGATAATTTACATATTACGTGGAAAATTCTGTAAATTGGCGACATTCCACTGTAACAATACGTCGTTTTACTGATTATTACATTTATTTACAGTCATCATGTAAAACAGAGGAAATTACATGTAATAAAGCATTGAATTACATGCTCACTGAAAAACACGGGAGAAATGCAGAACATTTACCAAATTTTACACTAAATTTTTAAATTACTTGCACAATCAAGTCATAATATTAGGAGGAGTATGTATATTTTACATTCTGGCATGTATTTTTTCATCCACTTTTTACTGTGTATATTGATGAAATATAATAGATGTCTATATGTTTCTATTGATAGCCAGCAAATATAAAAATCATGGAAACCTCTATCCGAGTTGAACTCGCATTGGAAAAAACCGTCGCTGCCCAGGTTCAAATTTTCATATTAGAAATAAAAGCGTTCTATCAATCATTTTCACTTTTCCCATATAGTTTGATTTTTATTCCGACAAAGCTCAAATTATTAAATTCATTTATCTGATCTAATCTTCACCCTCTTTTACATTTATTTTGATCTCCACATTCTCACCTTCCACTATTTTTGAAAAATCTTGGCCACTAGTAGAATGTACGCCTGAACAAGTTCCTTCAACTCGTAATGCAATTGGTAATAAGTTTCTCAATTATTAACTATGAAACAAGTCATAGTAGGATACTTAATTTTTGGGACAGTGTTGAGGAGAGAAAGATGAATATATCAAATAATAATAAAGGAATTTCACCGAGGTAATCGTGAATTACAGGGTGATTTCTGAAACTTTGATATTTTGTCATTTTTATCATCGAACATTTTCATGATAATAATAATAATAATATATGTTTATTCACAGAAATAGATACATATATATTTATACATTGAAATTGTTGTTGAATTTGTCTGTAAATAAACTGTTCATTTCCACAGAAGCTGATTTGAGGGATCAGCTTGTACGTGGTACTCACAATAGAGTTTGAACATGTTGAATCTAAAAACTAATTAAAGTAAGTCTCAAAAATAGTAAAAAATTCAATTATGCAATAATTGGTAGTATATATAAAATTTTAAAATTAGAGGTAAAAATATAAATTTCAATATTATAAATAAAATACTTCTTTTAAATCTATAGATTTGTTGTACCTATATATTACAATCTAGCGGAAAAAAATTTCAATTCGGGTAGCTAAATATCACATATCGGTAAGGAAGTATCATATATTGGGTGGTTCGTCAACATCAGTTTGGATTCAAAATGTTAAATATGTATTTATCATATTATGGTATTGTAGTTTGTAGATTGTAGGGGGGTCGTACAGGCTGTGCAGCCTCACAAGCACTTCGATCTATGAGTTCTTTTGTGCGTGACCCTTGGTCAATTCGAGGCCCGGGATTCCGAGACTTCTTGTGAAGTTTATCAGTTTCCTGGGAGCTAAGTTCCTGATGTCGGAGGGCGTTAAAAAGGCCCCTTCCGGGAACTTAAGCCTCTTGCAGAAAAGCGCTGGGCATTCGCAAAGCAAATGTTCTGCAGTTTCCGTGAAGTTCTCGCAGTAGCGGCAACTATCACTCTCTGATTTACCCATCTTTTTGAGGTGTTACCCCAGAGGGCAGTGTCCAGTGAGGAGACCCGTTCCCATCTTCAAGTCTTTCTTGTCTAGCTCGAGAAGCTGTTTAGCTTTCTTTGGCGATAGGCACACTAGTCTTTTCGCTTGTCTTTGTCCTGGCACTTTATTCCAGTGAGATTTCATTTCATCGGTTTCCCAGCGTCGGAACTTCTCTTTCAAGTGGGCTTTGGAGAGTCCACAGAAAGGTTCTGGGCCGGGAAGTTGTTTGTTTGCCCCTTCTTTGGCAAGGCAATCTGCTTCTTCGTTACCTTTAATTCCTTTGTGACCTGGCACCCACATCAGGGTGACCTGATTGTTTGCCAGTTGTCTCAGGGATTTTTTACAGTCCCAAGTCAGCTTAGACTCACAGGTGTATGACCTCAGAGTTTTTAGTGCTACTTGGCTATCTGATAGTATACAGATTTCTGCCCTTCGAGTGCCTCTTTCAAGGCATTCCTGGGCACATAATTCTATAGCATGTACTTCTGCTTGGAAGATGGTTGGGGTGTTACCAAGGGGTTTTGAGAGCCTAAAATTTGGTCCTGTAACACCCGCTCCAACCCTTTCATCCATCTTAGATCCATCTGTGTACCACACTGATGCATTCCTTCCCAGGTGAGGTCCGTTCTCTGTGCATATTTGGTGGCTGTTTATGACCACTTCAAACTGCATTTCGAAGTCGTACCTAACTGGCATATTATGGTATACTTTACGGTCTTCTGATAACAACCATTCTTTAACTGCTTTCTTATATTGGGTAAGATTTCTTAAATTTTTCAAGTCTTTGGGAAGGTAATTATATAGTTTTGTACTTATGTAGTGACAGCTGTGCTGGCCAATAGCTTTATCACATTTGTCCAGGTCGTTTTGAAATATTTATTTCTAGTATCATATCCGTGGTTAATTGACTGTATTGGGATCTTTCGTTTATGTATATTGATCAAAATTGTATATGCGAATAATTGCCTTGTATCATATATTCGACTGTCTTCATATAGTGCGTCACTGGGATACCTGATATCTTTGTTAAAAATAATTCTCAAAAACCATTTTTGAACAACGTGTATTTTTTCTAAGTGGTTGTCTGTAACTCCGCCCCAGCCTAAAATACCGTATGATAACAAGCTTTGTACCAATGCATAGTAAATAATTTTCAAATGGCAAATATCCAAATACTCTCTCAATATTTTAAATTTAGTCAATAGCCCTCTGATCCTGCTCACTAAACAATTGATATGAATGTCCCATCGTAAATGCCTATCGATAATTATTCCCAAATATTTGATGGATTCACAGTCTGGTATAGTTACTGTGTCACTTAAAATTAATGGTCCTAGGTTAGGTAAACCAGTAGCATATGAGGAGAAGGGAAGATATTTTGTTTTCTCAACGTTCAAAGTGAGTAGATTATGTTCGAACCATTTTTTTATTTCCCTCATATCTTGTTCTGCTTCCTCTTTCAATAAATCCCACGATTTGTTTGTATAAAATATTGCCGTATCATCAGCGAAACTCGAATAGTACCTCTAGTATTCAAATGAAGTAAACTGTTTATATACAGCGTGAATAAAATTGGGCTCAGTACGGTTCCCTGTGGGACTCCATACTCAATTGTTCTAGTTTCACTGATGATATTTTCTATGCAAACTTTTTGCATTCTATGAGAAAGGTAATTCTTAAAAAGTTTATCGTGACAGACAGTGTCGAACGCTTTAGAGAGGTCTACAAAAATACAGATTGCCGGAGTTTTTTGTCTAATGCATTATATATTTCGGAAGTTAATTTTACAATTGCATCCTCGGTCGACTTTCGTTCTCTGAAGCCGTACTGTCTGTCACTCAGAACTCCGTTTTTGTTCAAGAAGCCCATTAGTCGGTTCCTCATAATTTTTCTATAATTTTAGCTATATTGGATATTAGAGATACGGGTCTAATGATCACCCTATAGATCCCAACGAAATCATGCTTATACGGTATCAGCTATCTCCGGAGGATGATAATTCATTGGATACTATATTACACTAAAAATTCAGACAATTTCACCAAGAACCATTTCACCTATGAAAAGTGCGGGGTCCTTTGAAACCAAAATTACAATTTTCTGTTTTTTTCCAATAATTCAAAAACAAAAAATGGCACATAAAAAATTCTTTCTGGTAATTGTTCAGCATGAAAACGCGCAACTTTTTCCTAATTTAACCGACCTCGCATATCTAATAGTAATAATAGAGATCCCCATGGTGGAGTTCGAAAGACGGGCACCCGGTATACGTCCTCATTTTAAACGGAGACGCAACGCTGACCACTGGCCTGCTGAGAGCCGTTTTCCAGCATCTGTTATTGGACAACAGCGTAAATTCTGCGCCGGCGATGCTATTGGCTCTCCAGTGATGCTATTGGCTCCCCCATTGAAATGGCGGATTATCGTCGATGTGTCCGTTTTGTTCCATATTGATTTCGTCCTGGCCTTTCACTTTCGAAATGTTTGCAACTGCACGAAACGAGCAGAAAATCATATCTGCAAAAATTATACCACAACTTGTGTTCTAATGAATATTTGATTATTTCAAGTAAAAACAGATCTTCATGACAAATGCACAAAAGAAGGAAACGATAAAGTATACAGAGCGTTTCATTCAAAATCAGCCACCCTGAATAGCTTCTGGTACAATGATTTTCAGGAAAAATTAAAAAACACATCAACAATAGTATACAGGGGGGCACATTTTGACATATTCAAAGGCTACCTTATTAATAAGGTTGAGAAATTTCGGTGTGCATGGTTACCTGTTGGGACTTCTCACCTCAAATGTTCAGGACAGATTTCAGTACATAGCACTGAATAATACAAAGTCTGACATGTTGCCAGTTACCTCAGGAGCACCTCAGGGCTCCCATCTAGGGCCACTACTATTTAGTATTTATGTAAGTGATGTCGGGAGTTGTTTCCGTCACTGCAATATCTCATTATATGCCGATGATATGAAAATTTTCTGTCCTATAAATTCTCTCTCGGATTATACTGAAATACAGGAGGACCTCGATCGCTTCTCGGATTACTGTAAAATATATAAATTTTCACTAAATACTAAGAAATGTAGTCAAATCATATTTACACGTAGCCCGAATCCACACATCTCTTCGCTCAGTATTGACAATGATAAACTGTCCTTTTCAGATGAGATAGTTGACTTATGTGTTACTTTGGATACCAAACTGACCTTTGACAGTCATATCGAAAAAATTGTCAGAAAGTCCCTAAGAACTCTCAGATTCATATCGAGAAGTACTAGGGATTTCAAGAATTCTTCCTCGTTACTGATTATGTTTAACACTTTGATAAAGCCTATCCTTGAATCCTGTAGTGTAGTTTGGAACCCGTCATATCAAAAATACATAAAGAGGCTAGAGTTTGTGCAAAAGAAGATAATCAATATTATAAATTATAGATTCTTCAGGTATAGGCACTACTTCCATATGAAAATAACCTAATTTTCTTATAACTTAGTGAGCCTATCTCTTAGGCGTGATTTCAATGATATATATTTCGTCTACAAAATATTTAATAATCTCATAGATTCCAATGAATGCTCAACACTTTTTACCTTAAACTGTTCTTCATATAACATTCGTCATAGACAACTATTTTTTTAATCCTTATTTTTCCACAAATTATTTTGGTAATTCTCCAATGATTAGATGTATGGTAACAATCAACACCATGATCTCTGAAGATCTGGACATTTTTAAGCTTGGTGTTAACTGTTTAAAAAAGAAACTGAATACGTTCTTAACTACTTACATTATGCTCACCTAGTCCAATTTATAATTTTTACTTTAGATCTGTAAACTAGATTAAGTTTTTTTTCTTGCTATTTCATGGTTACACAATTGTTATTTTTTATTGTTATCGTGTGTTATCCTCTTATTGGGCTCGTCCTGTTGGGTAACCTAAGTAATTAGGTAAATAAATAAATAAATATTCACAATTGATGTTACTTCCCCTATCGCACCCCCAGAGCATGTCACCATTTTTTTAAATGGATCACCCTATATTATTTCGCATTATCAGATGCTCCATGATGAGCAGATTTTAACAAAGTATAATACATATGGTCTGGCGCTTATAGTTCGAGAGCTACAAATTATTTGAGTAGAAAACGAGCCAATCTGAATAACTTTTGGAACAACGATTTTCAGGAAAAATAAAAAAAACACCTTGACAATAGTATACAGGGGGCACATTTTGACATAATCAGAGCTGATGTTACTGTCCCTATTGCACCCCCAGAGCAAGAAATTAAAATACATTGTGGTCTGAAGCTCATGGTTTGGAAGCAAAAAATTATTTGAGTTGAAAACGAGGCAAACGAGCCACCCTGAATGAACTTCTCTACAATCTGTTACCTAGGTGTTTTTTAAGTATACTTCAAAAAAGTCTTAGTTTGCCTAGTTATGTTTGAATTCGATATCTTCATTTTGTATTTGTCTCATTCTACAATAACGATTACCTGCCAGGTGAAGTTACAATTGATGTTTCTGTTTTTGTGAATTCTTAAGAAGCAATGGTTTATACGCTTCGAGAACGGATTGAAATAGTGGGTTTGTACTACCAGAATGGAAATAGTGCTAGAGCTGCTGCCCGTATGTTCAATGATAATCATTCAAGATCTTCTCTGTCACCTCCTTTATGAAGAGAAATTAAAACAGAGGTGTTCAGGAATGTCGGAATAATTCCAGTTTCAAATGTGTCATTTATGACTTGTGCAAGAGCGCCGAGCGCACCATTAGGAAGGTTTGCAAATATCCTTATAGAGATAGTATCTAAACCAGCCGCGTTCTTATTTTTTATAGAAGAAATTACTTCTTTCAATTCAGATGCATGGAGTATTAGATTTTCATAAACGTGGATGTCCCTCAGGTAGTCTAATGGATCATATCTTGGAAATATATTTTCTGCAAGCTTTTCAGCAACTGTACTGTATCCATAGGTTTCGAGGTTCGTGGTTTACTCTTGAGCTCATTCACTATGGTCCAGCTTTCTTTCACTTTGTTTTTTGCCTTTGCAATTCTGTTATTGTAATACATATCCTTCGCGGCTCTGATTGTAAAAGAAATGTTTGTTGTAAAGAACCCCGCACACACCTTATGGGAATCTGGACCTCTGTCGAATTGGCTGGAACTTTGGGAAAACGAAGTTCTCGGCATCCCGAACAAAAGTCCCCACGGGCACAATAAGATTAGAAAGACATTAGAAAGACATTCACAGACATCTGTTTCTATGACGAAGACTTCCGAGCAGTTATCCGCCATTTCTGGAGCAGTAGAAAACAGCCCTTTATCACCGTCATGTCAGTCAGACTCCAACAATTTTTCAAAAGCTACTGCCAACGTTAGAAGCAACCTTAACAGAAAATTGACAGAAGTTGGCTAACCCTCTAGTAGTTCTCAGGTCTTATTTGATAAAAAAAGTAAGTTAGCCATTAATTACTTTTCACTGAAAAAAATAATTTCTTATGGAGAGAATATGGATTTGAGGTAATTTCTGGCTTTTTACTTTACTTTATACACTCTTTCAGATGTGTAAAGTTCAGACACAAATTCCTTTGGAATACAATAGTATATTACGTATCAAGTGTTGTAAAAAGCATATTACGCACGAATGGAAAAATTGCGCACGAGCCGCGTAGCGGTGAGTGCGGTAATTACATGAGTGCGTAATTGCTTTACAACACGCAATACGTACTATACTTTTTCTACGACTCTTATATACTGGATGGTGCGTTTGATTAAGCTTTAAGTAATAAAAAAATGAAGGTAACTAACGCAGTTTATGGTTTAATTTCCAACAACAACAAATTAAATCTAAGAAAATACAATTTTGTACTATATAGCATAGAAATGATGAATTTAAGAATTCAAATTTGAATGTTATTAAATAATTATGAATTACTAATTATTACTATCAGTTGTATTAAAGTTAATAGTAAAATTTTTACAGTTTTTTATTACAATGGGAGCATTTGATTTTTCCAATAAATTATTCATTGTTAAAATATTTGACGAAATCTCAATATCATTATTTATAGCCGAAATCTTCTAAATCACTTGTTTTCATATTTTTGAGTTCTTGTTTTCTACAAGCCCCAGATATTCCAATAATCAGGGCTACTTTCATAAAGAGGAATTCCCGATCCGGAGCTTCTTGCAAAAATTTTTTTATTTCTTCCGCCGTAAGAATTTTAGATTTTTTCCCCTTGTAGCCGTCGGACTGCCTCTTCAAATAAGCTTTTAATTTTTTATAATTTTCGATATTAACATCGTGCTTTATATTTAACGTAGTTCGTAACATCGAGTATATTGACCAGAGCGAGGAGGGTTTAAATGTTTTGGTCAATATATTAAAATAGGCGAGCAATACATTTTCGGAGTACGTACTCACGTGGTTATCCATACTCCATTCCATAAATTTTTGATAGGCTTTTTCATATCTATCCTTTGATTTTTGCGGCAGAATATTCTCCATAGCAGAAGCAGCCTGAAGAACAATTTCCGGTGGCGTTGCGCTCATTTCATTATCGGAGTTGCTCATATTTGTAGATATAAAATTAAAGATCGGATTATAATTTATGAAGTATCGATTTGAACTTCAAATCTCAAAAAGTGACAATGTCACTGTCAAATATTTAAAACGCAAGACAGATAAATGTCACGATTTGAGTGGTTCAAGAGGCAACTTGATTGTTACCTATTATACTAGCCATCATATCATGACGCACAGTTGTGCGTTTTTATTCTTTACGCACAGTTGTGCGTAAGAATGGATTAACTTATAGAGTGAACTGTTTGTAAAACAATGTTTACTAACATAGGAGTAGAAAAAAAGGATTACATTTTCAATTTATCATGTGAAATGAAGAGTATAAAGTCAAAAATTCCCTAAAATTAATTACCTTTGTCCAAGCTTTGTCACAGGTGAATATTTTTGGTGGTTTTGACTTTAACTCTTGAGTTAGGTAGGTATGGTAATAATTCCTAATTTTTTTAGGTTTTACTGAAATAATTAAACTTCTTCACATTATAAATGGCAGAGTACCACAGAATAGCGAGTTGATAATGACAATTGCTAGAGTGCAGAATTACAAATCAGGAATAATAGAAGAACAACCCAGCAAAAGAATAGATATTTTGGAGAACCTTCCCTCCAAGTCTGCCAAGGAACTTTTAGATCTTGATTCTGCATTAGATGACATAAATATTAAATCAGTTTTGGTAGGGACTACTATTTTTCAACAGCCTTAGCTCAAGTTCACGGTTATTTTGACTCCCAGCTAAGTCTACTTACAGGTGCAACATCATTAAAAGTCTTGGACTTGTAGGTCCCATACCTCCGAAACTACTCATAGTATCTTTTTGTGCCCGTGGAGACTTTTGTTCGGGATGCCGAGAACTTCGTTTTCTCAAAGTTACAGCCAATTCGACAGAGGGCCAGTTTCCATAAGGTTTGTGCGGGGTTCTTTATGGAAACTGGATCTGTTAACAGTAAAAAGCATAATCGTTCAGGAGTTGTCAACGATGAAGCTATTTCTATAGTAGTTTTAGGGCACGTTGGAAAATACGCATTCTCTTACTAAGTTATTTCGAGAATCAGGAATCAGTCGTACAAATGTTTTCAGGATCCTTCATAAGTACAAATTTCATCCATATAAGATTAGACTAGTTCATGAATTGAACGAAGATAATTTCGATAGACGTATCAAGTTTTGTAAAAGTCTCACTGAACCGAACAACCTGCATCAGAATTTCTTGTATAAAATTTGTTTTTCGGATGAAAGTACGTTTAGTTTGAATGGAGAGGTGAATCGGCAAAATTGTCGATATTGGAGTGATACGAATCCTCATGTATACCGTCAAGTTCATACCCAACGACCCCAAAAACTGAAAATTTGGGAAGGAATTTTAGATGACCACATCATGGACCTTTTTTTATTGATGATAATCTGACTGGTGAGAAATATTTGGATATGTTGGAGAATCGAATAATACCGTGCATCAATAGGGCAATTGAGGAGGATATGAATTTATTCGAAATCGGAAATAGTTTTTCAGCCGGATGGTGCACCTCCTCATTATGCAGCTCCAGCGCGACAATTTTTGGATGATCATTTTCCTGGTCGCTGGATTGGCAGAAGAGGTCCTACAGAATGGCCACCAAGGTCTCCGGATCTCACTCCTTTAGATTTCTTTCTATGGGGTCATGTGAAGTCTGAAGTGTATGAGATAGAATGAACAACATTAGAAGATTTGAGAGAGAATATCATGAGGCATTGCAGAGAAATAACTCCCGAGATTCTCAACCATGTGAGGGCGGCTTTGGAAGCTCGTTTATACCATTGCCTCCTGTATAATTATATAAAAAAAGAGATTGTAATGTGATGACAGCAAAAATAAACAAGATTGACATATAGTTCAATCCTGAAATTTAATATAGATTTTCGCACTGATCCTTCAGCCGGATTGGAGGGAATATACAGGGCTATTCAAATTCGTTTCTGTACATGGAGATCTCCTAAACGATAAGAGATACAGTGTTGGTTAAATTGTGGTAAAGTTGTGTATTTCAGAGACCTATTCAATGATGCAAAAAAATCTAATTTAGCTCTCTTGGTTCTGGAGATATACAGGAAAAACAAAAAAATCCCAAATAATGTTTTTGCCTGTATCTTCTTTATTCGCAGACATATTGAAAATCTGTCTACATTTTACTAGTGGCACTTGATGTGGGCTATCAGAATATGTCCATGAATCTTTTATACAGGGTGTCAGCTGAGTTGGGCCACCCACATCTTTGAATTTTTAAATACGGACCTGTATTTTTTGTTGCTGTTTTTGGATCGTCGACGTTCACTTCATACTGAGAAATTAAATTTAATTTTATATTTCTGGGTGTTTCGGAAATATTTTATTATAATTGGGTGAATTATTTCCTTTTAAACTACGGCCCTGGAAATTGGTTGACTGAGTTAAATAAAAACACAATAGCAACTTTCACGTTTCCCCATGTACCATGGTGTTTTTCGAGAGTATTTTTTTCATTTTTAGGTACCTATTCATATTTATTCACATTTTCAATGCTCTTTGAGCGTTTTCTACAATGAACTTCAAATAGCAAAACATTTTATGATTATCTGATACATATCTACAACAAAAATAGATTATATGAATTTTGATAAGCTGAAAAAGAAATGATAGCAATAATTACATCCGAAACGAACACTATAATTGCAAAAAAATTAATGGCGCAATAAATGTGAAAAAATATGAATTAGTCCTAAAAATGAAAAAAAAATACTCTCGAAAAACAATATGGTGCATGGGGAAACGTGAAAGTTGCTATTGTGTTTTTATTTAAGTCAGTCAACCAATTTCCAGGGCCGTAATTTAAAGGGAATGATTCACATGATCTAAAAACTACAACAAAAAGTACAGGCCCGTATTCAAAGATGGGGGTGGCCCAAGTCAGATGACACTCTGTATAAAAGATTCGTAGACATTTTCTGATAGCCCACATCAAGTGCCAGTAGTAAAATGTGGACAGATTTTCAATATGTCTGCGAATAAATAAGATACAGGCTAAAAAATAATTTGGGACTTTTGTTTTTTCCTGTATATCTCCAGAACCAAAATAGCTAAATTCGTTTTTTTCACATCATTGAATAGGTCTCTAGAATACGCAACTTTGCCACAATTTAACCGACACTCTTATCGTTTACGAGATCCCCATGTACAGAAACGAATTTGAATAGCCCTGTATATTGAATAGACAAAGTATGTTGATATTCACTTCAATAACGATCATTCAGTAAAAATAAACATTACCTAACAATACTTGTAAATAATGAAAGATGCAGGGAAATGCAGGATTGACCTACTTATATGAATATTAAATCAAAGGCAGTTTGAAAAAGCATCCACAGGTCAAGTGTAGTGTTGACTCTATCATGTGGTTTATTTTGGATATGATATACGTAGTTAAGACTGGTTGAATGATAACTTATTTTTCTCTGACCATATTGAAATTCTGTCTGAGTCATTTCAGATTGGGTAGTCATTTATGCTGCTGATCTTTCGAAAAAGTCAAACTTCCTTGGACTAATCGTTAATAAACACGAGGGACATTAGTGGTCCTAAGTTGGATCCTTGGGGAACTCCTGAGCCTACTAAGAATACTGGCGAAGGCTCTTCCTTGGAGGTAACAAATATTATCGTAATTTTAAGTAAGACAGAAATAATTCTAGAAGACCATCACTTTTTTCTTTTCTGACATCCTCACCTCTTAGATGTTCACCCGCACTACTTAATCCCCATCATATTTCCCTTTCTTCTCACTGTGTTCTCCCTAACACCCCCAGTCAACACAGAATGGTCTCAGAGATGGTAGTGGGATTCACATTCATGTTTCAGATCACACCAGTGAATCGCAAAGTGACTTCCATTATTATCGCATAAACGTCTATTCGGTGCCCCGTTGGTCATGTCGAGACATCAAAATGTGACTCGAAATTAGCCCAATGTGACATTCCATTTATACTTCGAAATCGGATGCACATTGAGACCCTTTCGATGTAACAATGTGAAATTGAATAGACTGGTATTTATATTAAAATGCGCTTCACTTTCTGATTCACCTGTATGTCAAGAATAAAACAAAGCTCACCATGTTTCAACATAAATAGAAATTATACCTCAATTACTATTCTTACTAATGAATTACTTACTGTTCGTATGGATTGGAATGCTAGAAAACAAATGCGTGAGTTTATTCCGTAGTATATACTTCTCACAAACAAACAAAATTATCAAACTATGTCTGAATCATGAAAAAAAATATTTACAAAATTGTAGAAAAATCTATAATTCAACTCCAATCCTCTGGACAGCATTTTCTTCGCGGCGAAATCAGTAGGTACCTATCCTGAAAATGCCAAATTCTGTAAATCACTGAATTTACCTTTCTGTTTCTACTCACCGTTCCGGTCCTTGAAGAGATACAGTTCTTGGTAGAAATAATAATTGGGCATTGTTAATAAACACATTTGATTCAACTATTGAAATAAGAAGAAGCAAACAGACTACACACTATCAGAAGTACCTATAGAATATTTAAGGAATGGCGTCAACCAAATACAAATTCTACTTGACTCTCGACTCGAGAAACACCTCTGGCCGCTGGCCATTTTGTGCCGTGATCAATTTTGTCACCAACCTAATTCCTTTTATACCGACAAAATCGCAATTAAACCAAAATTCATTTTAATGTGCTTCGCAATTTTCTTCACATTTTATGCTCATAGTGACACTAATGAGAAGATAATTGTGAACAATTCATAACATTTGGCATCACTAAGTGGTAACAATGACGTCTAAATGCAACTAATTTTGTTACCATAATAATCATGAAAGCAACATCTCCTAGATGTTTGTGTTAACTGGGCCAGTATCCTTTTCGCGTAAACTCAAAGAAAAAATTATTCAACCACTCTACTCCGTTCCTCCGAATAGATTTGAATGGACAAAGAAACCCAGTATATCAAAATTTCTTTGTTTGCCTTATTTAAGCCCCGGGTATTTTATTGTTCATTTGTTTTACCCGGATTGCATCCAAATTTCTACTGCTGCTTTGTTATCGATATGACTTCCTACCTCTAATACACGGCGAGCTAAAACAAAGGACCTAATAATATACGTGTACACGAGGAGTAATCAATATGATTACTGAACTCAAGTTGACGAAAAGTACCGGGATTATTTGTCTGATCCACATCTAGCAGTCGAGTCTCATTATCACATACACGACTGCTTCTTATCACAGTTGACAGTTATTATGTAATGTGGACTTTGGAATGTGATTTCGAATGGTAATAACCGCGGGTGACTGTCACAGTCTATCTCGTTAATTTCGAATTCGAATGCCTGGTGTTGCTTGTCAACAGCAAGGGAATACACCTATATGGATTAATTGCACCATGCTGATATTTCTCCTTCAAAATTAATCTGCAATCAGTGTAGGCCTGGCTTAGTTCATGTACTCTAAAGCTATTTCATATTACTACTAGTTAACATCAATTCCTATCGAATAACTGAATATTTGAAACCTTTGGTTTGAATAGAATTCAAGAAAAATAATCTAGCCAAACACCAAATCTACGTCAAAATGACACTCGACGCGAGTTTCGCCAACAAATTTTGCATCTCATATAACTGATTTGCTTTATCTTCAATTCGATTTTTTCGCCTAGAAAGATCCTTCCTTTAAAGAGTCCATCACAACCCATATCTATAAATCTAGGAATAAACGAAAAACAAACGACTATATACCCATAACAGTGACTAAGAAAGAATTAGTAAATTTTTTTGACAACAATATTATCATTTCCAATTCCCAATATTGATTTAGAAAAAACCTTTCAGCTGAACAAGCTGTTTTTAAACTAGCAAATGAAGTGTTCAACTGCTTTTGGGTTCAGAAAAAGTGTTTGCCGCCTACCATATACCGGGTGTTTCACAGAGGATGGAACATTAGAAGTATCTGGCGAACAGAAAGACAGATCATTTCGAAAATTTGTGAGCGTTGATAATCAAACTTGCTCTATCCGCCTAAAATATTTTCATCAATACAGTGTTGCCGCTTGTATCAGAAAGTAGTAGCTACTTTGTTATTTCAAAAGGAATACCTCGTATATTATATCATTTTTGGAATCCTTATAAGATTTCTCACAACTTTCCCACATAATTCCCTATACCTATCTATGACGATTTCCGAGATAAAAATTATTTTGTCCAATTTTTTTGCAAAACCTGACCATTGAAAAATATCAATTTTATCCCAATACAAATTTACAAAATATTGCAATTTGGGTTATAACTGTATAAGACCATTAAGTATTCTGTCGATGAACTGGATTTCAGTTTTAGCATAAAGGAAGGCTCAAAGTGAGTTTCTTCCGGGGACTCACGAAAATGACTGAAACTCCGTTTTTTTAAATGAAACACCTTGTATATTATTACTTATTTGAAAAGCTGTAACATTTTTCAATTTAATTGAGTATACTTTCCCTATACCTATCTCGTACAGTTTGTTAGTATGATAACTTATGTTACTAATTCGTCTTCAATAAAATAAATATTGGATTGTGATTTAGATAGTAGGCCATAGTCATTCTGACAGAGAACTAACATGTTATTCCTTCATTGTCATCATGTATTCAACTATGGCAGAAAATAATTACTCGAATGTGGTTTTGATGGATTTATTGTTCATTTATGGTCAATGTAACAAGAATATCAGTAGAAGATGCAGAGAGTTTAATGAAAAGTATGCTGATTTACGTCTTTCTGTTCTCCAGATACTTCTAATGTTCCATCCACTGTGAAACACCCGGTATGAAAATGAATCATATCAACTATAAAAATATGACCGAAAATAATGTAGATTGGCCCTAGGGCTGCTATAGTTATTAACGTATCAAAGCCGATATGTAGCAAATTACGTATTAGGTTGAATATTGTAATCCGAGTCGCAGCCGAGGATTATAACAGAATCAGTTATTTGCGTATCGGCCGTGTGTCGTTCAAGAATTTTCAGAAAGATTACATTTTGATTCCGAGGAAAAAACAAACCACGTACCTCGTAATACTACAGAAAAATTCAAACATCGTGTTGTCATGGTACAGCTTAACAATATCACAACAATATTATAAACAACGTCAGTTTTTCGTGTTCGCGAGTTCGCTTTAACATCGACCATGGATGAAATTGAAGAAATTAATAATAATAATAATAATAATAATAATAATGTTTATTTACTTAGCAAAGTCAACAACATTGCATAGTAGAAAAAAAGAGTAAATAAACGGAAGAGATATCACGAAGCTCTAGTGACAACACTATTGCTTGTATGTGATTAGGAAAAACATACTTAAACCTAATTAAGACAGACTTAAAATATAAATTGATGAAATTGTAAAATTGATAATAAATATTATGTAATGAAGTGGGTTTGTCGTGTTCGAGGGTATCGTCATAGTTGGGATAATTTGTAGTATTCGGGTAGGTGTCACGTTTGGGAAAGGGACATTTTCTGGTAATAAGCACATTATTATACATAAATCTTCAAATATAAATACACACTAACATATAAAGACTAATAAACATGTATAAATAAAAATAAAACAGATAATTTTTTATTTAATTTTTGCATTTTTGAAGTAAATAATTATGTTATAATTTTAATCTTAGAATTTGATTAACAAAATCATGAAACGACTTCCTCTCAGATAGTAAGATCCAATTCTTTATTTTTTTTGTACACGGTTGAACTATTTATTTCTCTGATGACTTCAGGCAACATATTATATAGACGTGGTCCAAGGTGATTTGAACACCGTTGCCCTATTGTTTTTTCCGATCTTGGAAGCCTAACCTTTTTATTCCTAGTGTCATATTTGTGTCCCACCATTTCAGTGGGGATTTTGTTCTTTTTTACATTAAGCAACAAATTGAGGCAGTACAGCTGTCTCACATCGCACACTTGGGCATCTTTGAACAGACTGTCACTTGGATATGTTGAGACTCTTCCGTAAATTATTGTAAGTATCCATCTCTGTATAACATTCAACTTTTCCAAATAACAGTCATTCACTCCCCCCCATCCTATGATTCCGTAAGACAATTGTGATTGCACTAATGCATAATATAAAACTTTAAGATGGTTAATGTCTTAAAAATCTTTCAAATATTTGAATTTGTATAAGAGGCCCCTCAACTTTCTGACTATATTTCGGATTTGTATATCCCATCTGAGATGTCGGTCAATTTCAATGCCCAGATATTTGATGGATTGTTTTTCAGGAATTTCAGAGTTCATTCCGAATCATAGCGGTCCCATATCAGGTAATTTGTTAGAGTACGAAGTGAAAGGTAGGTATTTCGTCTTATCTAAGTTAAGGGTGAGTTTATTATACCTGAACCATCGATCTATTTTTTTTTTTTTTTGAGGGATAAAATCAAATTTCTTTGGAAATATTGGGAGAATCAAGTGCAACGAGTGTTGATTTACTGCCGAACATGACTCAAGAGCGATATAAAAAAGAATATGAAAATTTTGAAGAGTGGCGTATAGAAGCAAGAATGTAAAGTTAATGAAAATGTATTATTAGTCTATACAAAAAGAAAAATCAGAGGTTTATTGAAAATTCAGTTACAAAGAGAATGAAGATAACGAGACAACTATTTCATTGTAATGAGGCCACACCGACAACAAGTTCAAATACTGGTGCTATAGATGATAACTCTCTTGATTGAATAGAAAGGACTCCGCACTTTTTAAAGTTAAAATGGTTCTCGGTGAAATTGTCTGAATTTTTAGTAAATTGTGATATTCGATGTACTGATTGAACGTGCAGAATCGCAAAGTTCGTTGATGGATAGATTTTTAAATACAGGGCGCTCAAGTTAAAAATCAGTAATTTTTATTTAATTATTTTCTCGGGATTTGAAAGTGCCAACTGCATTTTTTTTTTCGTTCTTATCATCAACGTACCTTCATATTACTGAATATCATTCAGGTAGTGCAGATTACATCAAAAAATGAAAACATTTTACTAATGTCTGAAAATTCGATGTAATAATGAAATACTGATAAAATTATTTTGGCATGCAATATGTTTTGGCCGTTTCCATAAACGGGATTGCATTCATTTCCTGCGAAATAAGTGTTGTCTACTCGAAAGGCAAATCCTTTGTTTTTAACTGTTCGCGCACCTATTTTATGCGCGAGGAGTCAGTATCGCTTAGACAGCCGGGCCGAAAGTAAAAAATTCGAACTCGATCGATTACCGGAAAACCCGGCAAACAAAATTATTCGTGTGGTCAAAAAATCACCAAATTTTCCCGACCGATCCTAATTATCCAACACCCTCATCCTCCATTCTCGGTGATATTCAAACTTCGGGTGTTTTGCCGTCTCCAACAAGAGGTAAGTCACCAAAAAACAGTCCACCTCATTTAGTTCATTTGCCAAACCCACCACAATATACTATTCTTATTCCATCATTATTATTATACATTTCGTACAGGGTGATTTGTAAAATTGGTGAAATATATGGCCGGTCCTTTCGTACATATCCTATATATTCAAGTGAATTATTATCCTCCAAAGATAGTTGATAACGTATAAATATGATTTCGTTGGGATATATCCCAGGTAGCACATCATATCGGCTGAATCTTGGTTCCATATTGGGCCAATATAGATATATTGTAAATGTAAAATCAATATTGGTCCAATATGGATGAATATTCAAAAATATTATATTAATAATATTGGTGGGATATTGGTTGAACTAGTTTTGAATGTAGATTATCACACGAAATATTGGGTTAATATTGGTTGAATAATTTCTACCAATATCGATAATACAATATTAGTTATATATTGTTTTCCACATCTAGAATAAATATTGCAATCCAAATATTACAGTCATATCGATTATAGAAGAAAAAAACTATATTGTATTTCCAAGTTTGTTAGAATATTGGTTGAATATCATTTCCACTTTATTTGACAAAATGTAATAACTCATATTGAGTCAATATTGGTTGACTGATATTTACCAATATCGATAAAACAATATTGTCTTTACATCGTTTTTAACATCTAGAATAAATATCGCAATCGAAGTATGATTACACATTGGTTGAATATCATTTCGCCAATATTCAACAGATCTTATTAATCAATATTGGGTCAATACTGGTTCAATAATATTTATCGATATCGTTAAAACAATATTGTCTTCATATTGTTTCCTACATCTAGATTGAGATGAAATTTGAATATTGGCCGAATATTCAATAAAACATATTGAAATTATATCATGATCAAACCTAGATAAAAATCCGCTAGGTGGCTCTACATATGGAACGTCTTCTAAAACCTACGAAAGTATATTAAATACTTCTCACAACTTGTTTCAAGACAGCTCACTCAGTAGTTATGGCGATGAAAAGGCAGACTCTGGTGTCACCTTCATCAACTAAAAGACATTTAATAATTTACCAAGGTATATTGACATCCACCAATATATCCAAATGATATTGTACCAATATCGATAAATATTGTACCAATATCGATAAATATTTTGGGGCCATTAAGCTTCAAGAATATTTCACCAAAACTATTTCAAAAATATTCAAACAATATTCGACCAATATCGCAATATGTTCACATTTTACTTCTCGACAATATAACTTTTGACTATTGTACCAATATTGTCAGAATATTGTATCAGCGATATTGTACCAATATCGCCGAACATTTTGAGGCCAATATTAGTTCAAGGATATTACGCCAATATTATTCAAGTAATATTGGACCAATATCGCCGAATGTTCACATTTTTTTTCTCGCCAATATTGCATTTCAAATATTTCGCCAATATGTTCACAATATTGTATCAATATTTTACCAATATAGGTGTGCTACTTGGGATAGGGTGATCATGAAAATTTCCGATGACAAAAATCACAAAATATCAACGTTTCAGAAATTACCCTGTAATTCACGATTAACTCGGTGAAATTCCTTTATTATTGATTTCATTGAAAATATGAACAGGATGTTCATAAAGTCAGTTGTGGAATCATCTGCGACTGAAAGTTTCTCAATTGAAAATTTAATCAATACATGACTCCTCTGGAAATGGAAAAACCCTACGATAAAATTGTAGTTACTTTTTTGTAATATCTAACAGAAAACAACTACTTCCCCGGCAAAAGCCACGCTGAATTGAACTACATCTGATAGATATTGAGAAAGACCCTATATAACTTGAGAGAAAAAATCTGAAAGTGAAAATTTGCATTTTCATTCAGATAGTAGATTATTTATTAAATGTCCAATTTCCATTGGAGATTCTTATCTATGAATGAGATAAGGGAGAATGTTATCCAGAAGTATAACTCACAGAAAATCGCTCATTCCATTGATGCGTGAATTGCATCTCTTTCGCTAGGCCTCCGATACATTTTGGTCGACCGTACCACTTGGTCATAGCCACAATAGGCCATTGGCCGCAGTGGAGGGCCTGATACGGACCCACTCACGTTCAAACCTAACCTAACCTAACCATATCCACTTGGTATGATCATTGAATGTGCTCAGAGCATATAGATATTCCAGGATTATTCCATGATAATTCCGAATATATACATCCATTCTAGGATATCTGAGGAATATTCTGGGAATATACCATGCTGCATCACTCCAAGTACACCTGATGTAAAAATGATACATCGCTATGTAAGAGCATTTTCATACTCATTAAACAAACGATCGTAAAAGTTTGGAAACTTAAAGAGTCAACAAGCGCCTTCACCCCAGAGTAATTAATTCTTTCAGAACTTTTACTCGCAAATATTCTTTCATACATCAGTTTGGAAGTTCACGATTCTTTCGTAACACTTCCAATAGGTATTATTCGAATAATATTGGCGAAATATTTTCGAAGTAATATTGGCCTCAAATTATTCAGCGATATTGGTACAACAATAAGAGGAATATTGCGACTGCAATATTTATTCTAGATGTTGGAAACAATATGAATACAAAATAATCTTTATGGATATAATAAATAAATAAATAAATAATATTTTATTCCATTCAGATCATTTACACGATATTGGAAAAGTCAATAGAGAAAATATAATAAGTACATGAAATATGTTGTTGTACATAGGTAAATATACAGGCCGTTTCTTTTATCATGTGGTAACATTGCTATATTCTAAACCGTAACAGATACGAAGACGATTAAATGGGAGAAAAGGTAACTATTGTGGAGAACAGTACAATGGTCAAAGAAAATTTACAGGGAGTCTCGCCCTTCCCGAGTTATACAGGGAAAACAAAAAATGCTGTTATTTGTTTTTTACGAATAGAACTGTTATTTCTGAAAATATAAAAAAATTTATAAAGAAAGTTTTAATGTATTTGAAATGTACTATAAAAATGTAACAATGAATCTTTGATTAAACGTTTCGTGTCAACACGGCCACCATCAACATTTTTTTTTCAAATATGGGCCTGTCTATTTTAGTACAAATATTGATAAAGCGATAAAATCACAATTCAGTGGTATATCACACTTGATATTTTCATAACGTTTCATTTAAAATAACTAGCATCCTCAGTGACAACAATTTTTAATTACGGTCCTGTCGTTAGTTCTTTTGTAAATTATTTTGATTTCTTCAAAACCTATTCAACTATTGGCATACTTCAGACTTCACCCAATAATTTCGTTAAGAAGATACCCCAACACAACGAACATTCGTATTTTTCCTTCTTGGGCATTTTTGTATTACAGAAATCCTTGTTTCAAGGCTGATTTCTTCTTAATCAATTATCATACTGAATATTTCTATAATTCTCAATCCTGGAAGTAACGAAAATATTAGTTTTTGGTCAAAATACGACTATTGTGTGATATGGTACAATTAAATAGCATCTCACTTCATTTACCATTTTTAAACAAGTAGGCTTTGCTTGGTTTCTATGGCAGGACAAATAAATGAGTTGTTGATACGTGTTAAGAACTGTCAGTCGTTTATACACTCAGTCATATCAAAGATGTATTCAAATGACGAAAGGACTGATATGCTATTTGCTTATGCAAAATCAAATAGAAATCCTCTTTTGGCAAAAAAATATGTATGGTGAGCTATACCCAAATCGTCGTATTCCAAACATTCAAATGTTTAGACGATTAGAGAGACTGTGGTGCATTTGATAGAAATAAAACTAGAAAATGTGTTGTTACTGGAAGTATGCGGAACCAAATAAATGTTTTGGGTAAGCAAATATTACTTCATAAAGATTAACAAAGTGACGAAAATATTTTTTTTCAATTTAGGATTGGTCAGTTACAAAAATATTTCTAATCAAGATTGTTCTTTACGAGAAATTGCCCACGAACTAGGGATTTCTGTAAAATCTACCAGAAATATTTTGAAAAAGAACAAATACAAATGCTACAGGATACGCAAAGTTCATCACCTCAATGAAAGGGATTACGGAAGGAGAGTACGATTTGCGATGTGGTTGAGACGTAGAAATAGGGAAGTTGGAAATATTTGTAATAAAATAATATGGACGGACGAATCAAAATTCACCAACAATGGTTGGTTTAACAAAAACATCCATTATAGGTGGAATAATACAAATGAACATTCACATAGAGAAACCAATTTCCAGGAAAGGGTCGGAATAAATGTTTGGTTGGGAATTTTGGGAACAAACATACTAGGTCCTTTCTTTTACGACGAGCATTTGAATGGTGGAATGTATTTACATTTTTTATCCAATGAGTTTGATGGCTACTTAGATGAATTGCCACTGAACATCCGCCGTGAAATACAATATTTTCAACAAGACGGTGCCCCTCCCCATAATGCAGCAATAGTAAGGGAACATTTAGATGCAATATTCCCAAGAAAATGGATTGGAAACAATGGACCAATTGCCAGGCCAGCTCGATCCCCGGACCTGACTCCTTTAGATTTTTTTGTCTGGGGATACATAAAGGATAAAGTTTTTTCGACAACTAGTACAGATATCGACCATCTCAAACAAAAAATAAGAGATGCATGTAATAGCATTACACCCATCATGCTAGAAAATTGCCGAGGTAAATTGCTATCGTTTGTCTCTGAAACAACAGATATCTTTTATTATAGTGTATACATAATTTTAATAGATACATTTATTCAAAGCGTCACTGATAATTTTTATATCGGAGAGTTAGGTTAGGTTAGGTTAGGTTAGGTTAGGTTAGGTTAGGTCCTTAATTAAAAATTGTTGTCACTGATGATGTTAGTTATTTTAAATGAAACGTTATAAAAATATCAAGTGTGATGTACCACTGAATTGTGATTTTATCGCTTTATCAATATTTGTACTAAAACAGACAGGTCCGTATTTGAAAAGAAATGTTGATGGTGGCCGTGTTGACACGAAACGTTTAATCAAAGATTCATTGTTACATTTTTATAGTACATTTTAAATACATTAAATCTTTCCTTATACATTTTTTTATATTTTCAGAAATAACAGTTCTATTCGTAAAAAACAAATAACAGCATTTTTGGTTTTCCCTGTATAACTCGGGAAGGGCGAGACTCCCTGTAAATTTTCTTTGACCATTGTACTGTTCTCCACAATAGTTACCTTTTCTCCCATTTAATCGTCTTCGTATCTGTTACGGTTTAGAATATAGCAATGTTACCACATGATAAAAGAAACGGCCTGTATAAATTCAACCATGTGGAATCAAACTTGGATAAATATAGATTTTATTCCTAAAATCGATATGAGAAGAATATTGGGATTGCAATATTCATTCTGGATGTTGGAAACAAACCGCAGATAAAGTGTTTGAATATCATTGATAGTGTAAATCAAGGAAGGCTAGTGAGTATGTTTCACATTAATATACAAGGCATATCCAACAAAGTTGAAAAAATCAATGCTTTTTTTATTGATAGTAACTATGACATTTTATGTTTCTCTGAACATTGGCAGAGTGAAGAGTGTCTCAAGCAAATTAATATTCATGGCTATAAATTGATCAGCTGTTTCTGTAGGACCAAACAAATACATGGTGGCTTAGCCATTTACCAGAATAACAAGAATGATTCGAACCTAAAATATTCTCTCATTGACTTGAAATAATTCAGTATTGAACAAGACTGTGAATTTACTGCAATATACTAGCTCTTTTGAAAACGGCTGTCGTGTTTGTTTATCATCGATCCGGTTTGGGCGATATCGACCTATTTTTAGCGAATTTTGATATTGTTCGGCATCAACTTACACACAAATTTTATAAGATAATTATTTTAGGAGAGTTTAGTATAAACTTTAAAGTTGAATCCAAAGTACTTTTGAATTTTTTCTGCCTGTTAACTTCATTTGGTATGTTTGCCATACTCGCCTGTGTAAGAGAAAATCTCAACAGAAGCTACCGCGGCCAGCAAATCACGATATGCACCGACAGCCAAGCGGCGATCAAGGCTCTTACATCATATAGAGTCACTTCGTTGCTGGTGTCTGAATGCATCGATGATCTGCAAAGGCTATCTTCCGCCAATAAAGTAAAGCTACTTTGGGTCCCTGGTCATACCGGAGTGCCTGGAAACGAACGGGCTGATTATTTGGCCAGACAAGGTGCGAAAAGCCCAGCGATGGGACCAGAACCTATCATAGGAGTCTCAAGATCATGGTGCGTCACAACCATGAAGGAAATTCTGGAAGTAAAATTCCAGGATACATGGAAAGATACACCAGGCATAAGGCAATCGAAACTCCACATCGGAGGCCCTTCTACCAGGAGGACCAAGACTCTGCTCACACTGAGCAGAAAGGAAATCAGATTAGTGACAGGGCTCCTGACGGGACACTGCCACCTCAACAGGCACCTCAACATTTTAGGTTCCACGGATGATACCGAATGCAGGTGGTTCTTGGAGGATGATGAATCAGCCACTCACATCCTCACGGAATGCCCGGCAGTGGCAGCAATACGGGAAGCACACCTCGGGAGCATCGTACTGAACCCGGAGAGTGTGAGGGTGGTATCGGTCAGAAGGCTGGCCTCTCGCTCGCGAGATAGGCTACCTTCAAAACTGAACCATCTCCCAGCAGTAGTGGGTGCATAACGGGCCCGATTGAGATGCCTACATGCTTATGGCTTCGTCCGCCCACATACCTTGTTCTATCTATCTTGGTTTATTTGTTACTATTACATAAGATACCAGGGTAACGGCGACTTCTTCTAAATGCATTGACAATATAATCACAAATATTTCTGACGAATTACTCACCACTGGTGTCTATGAACCTTGTTTATCTAACCATAGGGGACAATTTGCAGGTGATTTGAAAGAAAATAACGGTATGACTAACTTCAGACAATGTCTATGTGAAATAAATTGGCAAATATTTTATAACGATCAAGCTAACCCAAATTATTTGGCTGATTTTTTAGTAAACCATTATAACACTCTCGCATTGAAACATTTTCCTCTCAAAAGATGTAAAAAATAGTAAACAAATCACCAGTTCAATGGTTCTCAGATGATCTGAGGTTGTTGAGGAATTATATGCACACAGTTAAGCAAATAGCAGATATTACTTAAAATCCTAATGATTTCATTGCTTATAAACATATAAAGAAAGAGTATGGTAGCAAACTGATATCTGCAAAAAAGCGAAGTATGATGAATACATTTCTTCGTCCAGGAATAGACCTAAAGCTTGCTGGAAAATAATAAATTTCGAGAGAAATAAAATTAATTTGAACCAAACAATTGCAGCATCACCTGATGAGATGAATAACTTTTTCAGCAACATAACTGATGATATCATAAATTCACTTCCGTATGTGGCAAACAAAGACCTTTTAACTTTTAAAAAATTCCCTGTTCCGTGTAGTTTTTTTTCTTTCGACCCGTTCTTGAGGTAGATTTTTTCGAAGCGATTAATTCACTGAAGGACTCCAAATGTTTGGATACCCATGAACTTAATAGCAAAATAATGAAATCTCTCATATAATAATAAAACGTTTCACTGTACTGATCAATCTAATTTCATGTACTGGTATCTTTCCAGATGTTTTCAAGTTCTCCAAAGTTTTACCACTTTTTAAAAAAGGTGATGTAGCAGTCATTGATAATTATCGTCCAATAAGTATCATTTCAATTTTCAGCAAAGTGATTGAGATGCTAATCAAGATACAGCTTTATGCCTACTTTGAGAATAATAACTTTTTCAGTAACTCCCAATATGGATTTAGAAACTCGCGTTCAACAATACAAGCAGTGTTTGATGTAGTTTCAGGTGTAATTGAGGAACTTGAGCAGGGAAATCATACTGCGTTGATGCTTTGTGACCTGTCGAAAGCGTTCGACTGCGTCTCACATGAAATTCTGCTGGAAAAATTATACTATTACGAGGATAGAGGTATTCCGCTTCAATTGATAAGAACCTATCTAAAAAATCGTCAACAAGCAGTAATGATCAACAGTACCTTGTCAAATTTTCAAACTATCAAACATGGAGTTCCACAAGGATCTGTTTTGGGCCCTCTTTTATTTGTCATCTACGTGAATGACTTGTGTACTTTTATTCTATCAGATAATAATAATGACAAGTTACAGTTTCATCTCGGCAAGATAACTAATAGTGCGAATGGGTGGTTTTTATCTAATAAGCTAAAACTTAATGGCGAAAAGACAGAAAACATCCAGATTTCTGCTAATAATCAAGTAATCTCCAATTGTGAAACGAATCAGGTTAAATTACTAGGCATTACATTAGACAATAGACTTAACTGGTCTGCACATATTCCCCAACTGAAGAGAAAATTCGTGGGTTCTCTATTTGCTATTCGCTAATTGAAAGACATCACTAATGCAAATATATGAAGAACCACATATTTTTCACTGTTTCAATCCCATATTTGGAGAAATTCATGTTACGCCATTCAGATATTTAGGATGCAAAAGAAAGCTGTGCGAGTTCTGGCTAATATTGGGTACAGGGATAGCGGTCAAGAGGAGTTCAAGAAACTTGGAATTATGCCACTACCAACTCGATTTCTATATTATGTTTTGATTGAAATACATGAAAAGCAATCAACCTTGACAAAACAATCTCATATTCACGAACATAATACACGTAACTCTCACCACATACGTCTCGAACGATTTCGTCTTCACTTTCAAGAAAAAATTGAAAAATTATTTGCTTGGGCAATGCTTCTATTCTGTCAATGAATTCAGAATTCATTTTTGTACTATCACTGGTTCTCTTTGATTTAAAAGGTTTATATATTTATGTAATTAAGTATACAATTTTTTGTGTCTGTGATTGATGTTGTTTATTTGTTTGGTTATTCGTTCATTTGTTAGTCTTCCACAGTCTTTGTATTGTTGTTTTTATAGTTTTTACACCATTTACGTTACTTTCAGAAGTAAATCAAACATGACTTGCTACGAACATTATATTGTGTAACGTAGTTAAATCAAATATTCTATTCTATTGTTTTATTGATGTTGGCAAATATTAGTAAACCAATATTGACCAAATATAAGTTAATACAATTTGTTGAATTCAGTTCTAATAATATTTAACCTATGCGATATCAAACTTGGATTGCAATATTTATTATAGATGTTTTCAATATTGGTGAAATTTATTCAATCAATAATGACCCAATATTATACAGGGTGTCAATTTGAAAATTTCCCACCCTTAATATCTTCCTTCCAGTAAACAATATGAGTAATCGAAAAAACAGGTCAATTTTATTGTCAAGGGGGACACTTTCACGGACTATTTGTAGCCCTCGTGGTTCAACCCCCTAGGAGGGGTAGATGTTACCCTTAGAATTTTAAATGGGAAGGGGGGTCAAGTGGCACATCATTTTGATGGGCGTTCAATTCTTGTTCCAATGGTACCCTGACTTATTATTTTGTGATGAGCATTTTCCGAAAAATTGCGTTCTAAACTAACAGAAGTAATTATTAGAACGCCTATACTGAGATGCATTATTGTATTGACTCCCTTTAATAAAAATGGTTAGAAGAGTAGGTGGCACCGCTCCAACCCTTGAATGACAGGAATAAATTTATTACGCATGGGATTTTTTATTTGGTGGTTATTTTCCTTCTACACAATAAAATTTAATTTGCGAGAAAGACATTTCCAACATAAAATCTACTTACGCTTATCTTATTAGCTGTTCGAGATGTTGTCCATTTTGCTCTAAACAGTAATACAGTCCGTTTTCGAACTCCCCTCTAACATTACGGAAAACTTCACTAGGAATTGACCGGCATGCTGCTGTAATTCGTCTTTTAAGTTCGTCAATATCAGAAGGTTGTGTTTTATAAACAACGGATTTAAGATGCCCCCAAAGAAAGAAATCTAAGGGTGTTAAATCCGGTGATCTCGGAGGCCATTCAACTGCTCCCCTTCTGCCAATCCATCTACCCGGAAATCTCTCGTTTAACCACTGTCGGACGGGAAGAAAATAATGAGGTGGAGCACCGTCCTGCTGGAAATGTAACAGATCCTGCTGCAAAAGTTCATTACCTTCTGCATCAATTTGAGTTTCTAGCTCGTGAGTTATAAGAGGATCGATAGTCTCTTCAAGCATATCAAGGTACAGATTGCCAGTCAAGTTTTCTTCCAGAAATAATGGACCAAGAATGGCATTACCAAGAATACCAGCCCAAACATTAACTTTTTGTGGGTGTTGTGTATGCCCTTCCCGAAAAATATGTGGGTTTTCGTCACTACAATAGCGACAATTTTGTCTATTAACATTGCCATTCAGAAAAAATGAACACTCATCGCTGAAACAGATGTTTAACAGAAGATTAGGGATGGTATTGACTCGATGAGACATGATTTCACAAAACTCTATTCTTCTATCATAATCATCCTCGTGGAGCTCTTGAAGAATCTGCATTTTATATGGACGAAATTTATGCATTTTCAATGCTTTTCTTATAGTCTCGCGTGACATTCCCGTCTGTTCTGATACTGATCGTAAGGAGCTCGTGGGCTCTGCAGCAAATGTTCTCAAAACTTCAATTTGAGCTACTTCATTTAGTACTCTGGGGTTATTTCTTTTTTTATTTGTCACTGAACCAGTTTCGTAAAACTTATTCACCAAATCAAGCACATACCGGTGACTTACATTACAATTTGGATGTCTTTCGTTAAAAAGACATGCCGCCCTTCGTGCGCACTTTCCAACTTCGCCATAAATTACAATCATTTCAATTCTGTCTTGAAGAATGTAAACCATTTTTACACTTTATCCACTTATTAAAGTAATTCCTAAACAGCCCAACAGGTACAACGGTATTCACAATACTACCACATAGTTCAAATTTGCTAACCAATTTTTTGCCGGAAAACAGAAACATTTTACAGCAGAAGTAGCAAAAAAGGAAGGCTATCTGTACAATTTCTGCGATGACACTTAAAAATTCAGCATTTAATAAACACAACTTTAGTACCATCTACGTTTTACTATTAGACTACTTTTTTATGTAAAGTGTTTGGAGCTAATGGCTAATGTTACCCCTAATAAAGGGTTGGAACGGTACCACCTAATATTCTAACCAGTTCTGGCCAAACCATGCATCTCAGTATAGGCGTTCTAATAATTACTTCTGTTAGTTTAGAACGCAATTTTTCGGAAAATGCTCATCAAAAAATAATATGTCAGGGTACCATTGGAACAAGAATTGAACGCCCATCAAAATGATGTGCCACTTGACCCCCCTTCCCATTTAAAATTCTAAGGGTAACATCTACCCCTCCTAGGGGGTTGAACCACGAGGGCTACAAATAGTCCTTGAAAGTGTCCCCCTTGACAATAAAATTGACCTGTTTTTTCGATTACTCATATTGTTTACTGGAAGGAAGATATTAAGGGTGGGAAGTTTTCAAATTGACACCCTGTATATGTAGGTAACAATCTATATTCAGAATGAGTTGAATCAACATTATTATTACATTTACAATATTGGCCCAATAGGAAATCAAGATTCAGCCAATATGAAGTGCACCTGGGCACCTGATGTAAAAATGACACATCGCTGTGAAAGAGAATTTCATCCTCATTAAACAAACGATCGTAAAAGTTTGGAAAGTTTAAGAGTCAACAAACGCTTCACCCCGGTAATTAATTCTTTCGGAACTTTTCCTCGCAAATATTCCCTCATACATCAAGGTTCGGAAGTTCACGATTCTTTCTTTACGCGCGATGCCCCTCTTCTCCCATATCCGTCTTTTATTGTGGGGAGCGAGGGGAAGCCTTCATCCCTTACACTCGGATATGCATGTATCAAGTGTCCGCGGGGCGCGGGGGCCGAGGGACACGCTCGGCCCGCTTGATCAATAAGTATCCGCGGCTAGTGGCTAGCGGTTGCTAGGGCGAGGGCGGGTTGCTAGGCAGTGTGGTCGCTAACAACCCTCGGGGGTAGCACTGTGATGGCGTCATGGCTACCGACGCCATGTTTACCCACCTGCTTCATGTGTTAAAGTTGTTTGTTTTCAATTTCCACTTTATACATGCTCTTATGCTGATCTCGAGCTGGGAGCCGGGAACGCTCGGAGAAGGAGGAGGAAACTGGAAAACCGACGGTGGCTGAGCAAACTTTGCTACGCCAACATCGAAAGTTACTTCATTGGGGTTTCTTGCCGTGATCCATCAATAACTTGATTGGCAAAGACGTCCAGCGTCGCGAGAGGAAATGATGAATTGCAATTCTATAAATCCAAAATGAAAACATTTGCTGTCTTTCAATTTCACCAAAACAATGTTCTCTTGATGACCTTTCATTCAGTAATAGCCTTTTGATCGAGAACAAGACTCAAAACAAAATTTCTAGGTATTCATATTGATAATAAACTCAGGCATTAGCTGTGAAACAATCACTGAAATAGAAATCTTGGAAGCTTGGAAAACATTAAAGAATAAGTTCACTTCAGGTTCGGATAAAATACCATTATTTCTCTTGAAAGTCTGCTTAAGAGTATTAGTTCACCCTCTACAAATCCTTTTCAATTTAGTTTTGAAAACATCAGTTTTTCCAGAAATTTGGAAAATTGCAAAAGTTTGTCCAATCCATGAAAGTCAAGATCGTAATGTCATTAATAATTATAGACCGATATCTATCCTGAATCACTTTGCGAATATCCTGGAGACCATCTTGTACAGTCGCATCTGTCTACCAAACATATTATATCTGAATACCAACATGGTTTTATGAATTCTAGATCCACCGTTAGTAACCTGGCTATTTTTAATAATATTTGTGTGAAACTTTAGACCTTAGGGTGCAGGTCGATGCGGTGTACATATATTTCTCTAAGGCTTTCGATAAGATCTGTCATAATATACTCCTTCATAAACTTTCTATAATGGGCTTTAATGAAACGTACTCACAACTGTTATAATCATATCTGCATCAACGTGAACAGTATGTTCATTACATTGGTTTTTATTCAAATATCTATTTCTCAACTAGTGGAGTACCTCAAGGGTCCAATCTTGGTCCTGTGGCTAAGCTGTGGGCGATGCCGGGCCTGATCACTCACGCAGGCCGCATATGACCTTCGATACGCTATGCACTGAGAAGAATCTGGACGATTCGATGAATCTGGACGATTCGATGAATCTGGACGATTCGATGAATCTGGACGATTCGATGAATCTGGGCGATTCGATGAATCTGGACGATTCGATGGAAAATTCTAGAGCATTCGGAGAAGTCAACAGTGAATATAAAAAGAACGACGCAGCAGACAGACGGGCAGTTAGTGAAGTGAAAGTCGAATATAAATAGTAGAGTGATTATATAAATAAGAGTATTGTGAACCATTGTATTTCGTTAAATAAATTATTTTAGAGTGAATTAGAATTTAAATATACTACAGTTGGTGTTAGAAGTGCGATTTCTAAAGATAAATAGTGTTCGTGTTAGTAGACAGTTTGTGTATTTCGGACAAATGTTTTCGCGATAAATAGACAGTGACTGATAAACATTTTTCGTGAAGTGGACAGTGGTGTGCATTAACGGAGTATAAACTGATACACTTCTCGCGTGTGAAATAAACAATAATAATAATAATAGACTGGTGGCCGTGGAATAGACTGCGTGAAATAGACAATAATAATAATAGACTGGTGTCCGGGAAATAGACTGTGTGAAATAGACAATAATAATAATAGACTGGTGACCCGTGAAATAGACTGTGAGACACAGACTAATACAAAATGTGTTCGAGGGAAGTTCGTCTGGTCGAATTGAAGGTTGCGGAATTGAAGCAAGAACTGGAGGAGAGGGAACTTGATACTAGTGGTAAAAAGGCCGTGCTTCAGGCAATACTTTCTGAGGGATTAATCCAGGAGGGCGAGGATCCAGAAACATTTTTATTCGAAGTTTCTGGAATTGATTTGGGTTCCATAATGAGTAAACTCGATGTAATGGAAGACAAAATGCAACAGAATTCAGAGAGTTTGAACGAAGAAATTCAAGAAAAACTTCTAGAAAATTCGAATAGTCTGAAAGAAGAATTTCAAGAAAGTTCGAGGAATTTGGAAGAAAAGCTTCTATAAAACTTGAAGAAAATGAAAGAAGAACTTTGTGGCGTAGCGAATCGATTAGAAGAAAGAATGGATCGATTAGAAGAAATAATGGGAACTGTCGAGACAGAGATGGAGACAATCAAAGATGGAATTGAGCAAGAGATAGGGAAATTGAAAGAAACAATCAGTGATGAACTCAGAGGCGGCATCAAAGATGAAATTGAGGAAGAGATGGGGAAATTGAAGTTAGTGATGAAATCAAAGGCGGACTCGAGACGGAAATCATCAAAATAAAGGAGAAAATATCAGTAAGCTGGGAAACCAGAATGACACTACCCACACCACAGAAACTGTCAATGAAAATTCAATGCTGGAACTGAGTTTGAACTTGGATGATGTTCAAAAGGGTCTGCAAGATGTAAACCCAGGGTCGTTTATTTCAACAGGTTGGCCCCTTACGCTGGAAATCATGACCAAGTTCGCACCCTCAGACCTCCAGAGGATGCGATGACGTTCCAGAAATTCATGTCCTTATACTCAAATGGACAGAAAGTGTCACACGGGGTAACTCGAGAGGAGCCACGGGACCTTTTCAAAGTGCCAGTCGATTACGCCCTAGCACACTGCGTCGCAGAAGATCTTCGAATGTCCAGGGGCATCACTGTGGTGTTCTCCAAGAAATTTGGCCAACTCCAAACACTACGAAAACAGAATCCAGAAATTGGAGGTGTGCTACAACTGAAGAAGGGCCAGAGGAGCCTCACCCTCACCCAACTGAGAGACACAATGGTGGACCAGAATCTGGTGGACTTGGCAATACAAAAATTATCCTGTGGTATTGATGGACTGGATTAGAGAGTTATAAGAAGTATGTTGGAGACGATATTCCGATCCAGCGGCGTCCAGATTTTGGTTTGCTGTAATCCTATTCCACGACCTTACATGAAGACTGTGGAGTGTTATTTCCATCGAACTTCACGATGCAGATATGGGGAGTCTTGCAAATATCGACACAATCCAAGGACAACATTTCGGGACGAAATATCTCTAAGGGGGCGATGTGGCGAAGCTGTGGGCGATGCCGGGCCTGATCACTCACGCAGGCCGCATATGACCTTCGATATGCTATGCACTGAGAAGAATCTGGACGATTCGATGGAAAATTCTAGATCATTCGGAGAATTCATCAGTGAATATAAAAAGAACGACGCAGCAGATAGACAGGCAGTTAGTGAAGTGAAAATCGAATATAAATAGTAGATTGATTATATAAATTAGAGTATTGTGAACCATTGTATTTCGTTAAATAAATTATTTTAGAGTGAATTAGAGTTTAAATATTCTACAGTCCTTTATAATTTTTGATATTTATTAATGACTTGTGCAACCTATTGGAGTGCAATAGCTTGATGTTTGCAGATGATTTGAAATTATACTCTACTATAACAAGTTTAGATGACTGTATGATAGTGCAAAATCGAATTAATATTTTATACACATGGTGTCTTGAAAATTGCTTGCATTTGAACATATCTACATGTAAAATTTCATCCTTCAGCCGTAAACTCAATACGATACAATTTCCCTTCAACATAGATGATTTCAGATTAGAAAAAATTGAAACCATTAGGGATTTAGGTATCTATTTTGATCAGCAACTTACATTCAATCAACACATACATTTTATTGTCAGTTCAGCATATCGATCATATGGCTTTATTATAAGGAACTGTAAAGGCCAATTCTCACTTTCGTGCAAGCCACGTGCTCGGCACAGGCAAGGCACCGGATCGGCAAAATATCTTTTTCATTGATCATATGGTTTTTGTGTGGTTAAATTCACATTATGCCGGCAACGTCTCGGCAAGCGACGGCCTTTGCCCGCGGGGTTCTTCTCAAACAATATTTGCCGAGCATGTTCCGTGTAGGTTCAGACAAGTGTGAATACGTTACCGGCTTGGTAGTATTTGCGTTCCTAGGATTTTAGGAGTGTAGTGGTGACAAGAGTGAATATAATAAATAATAAATTGTCAAACTCATCCCTAGACATTCGATAATATTGAAAAAATTTTGTCTGGTCATCTAACAGTTCTGGGTGCAACGTTGCAAATTCTCCTTCTTCATTTCAATTTTTTAGCATATTATGTACCCAATAACGTCTTTTTCTCTTTCTAGAATTGTTCATTTCAAGCTCTTCTTCATCTAACAACAGAGCAATTTTTATTAACGTAGAAGTCGGAAACATTTCACTTTTCACAAAGCTGAAAACTACTTAACCCACGGCAAGCCTATTGCAGTGTGAATTGCCTCAAGAAATCTTGCTCGCGCCGAGCATGTGCCTTGCCGTTGCCGATTCGGTTCCTGGCACGTCTAATGAGAATCAACCTTAAGACTTTCAATAATAATTTAGCATTGACCTCCCTATATTTCAGTTTAGTCAGATCAAAACTAGAAAATGGGTCCATAATATGGAATCCTATATATCGTCAATACTCATCTACTACCGATAAAGTACAAAATAATTTCTTAAAATTCCTAAGTTTTGAAATCAATGGAATTTATCATCCAAGAGGTTGTAATTATCTTGATTTGTTGAATAGATTTGACTTTGTATCATTGGAAAAACGTAAAAATCAAGCCTCCGTTTTATGCTTGTAAAAATTATTCACTTGTAAAATTGACTGTCCGGCATTCCTGTCGCAAATTGATATTTTTGTTCCAAGAATAACTTCTAAACACAACACTACTTTCCTATGCAAAAGAGCTCAAACATATTTAATGTTGAAGGCACCAATAAATTGTATGTGCACTAATGCAAACAAACTTTCTAGTGCACAGAGAGAAATAAGTGTATGTTTTCTACACAATTGTAAATAATTTCAGCACAATTTGTTTCTAAAAAGTTGACAGCACCAATTTGATCATTTTTCTTCTATAATATTGTATTAGAGATATTGTGTATAAACGATACACTTCAGTGTTGTATTATTCTGAATAGTTTTGTTTTAATTTAATACCCAAAATATAAAAAAAGTAATCGGTATGTTGTATGACGAATGCCAACAACTAGTGTACTGTTTATGCATAAATTGTAATGAATGGCAACAATTTGTGCACCTAATTTGTACAAATTGTGTAGGTATTTTAAATATAGGATGCAAAAAATGTTACAACTTTGTGTACTCCGCACACATGAATTGTGTAGGTACATTGTACATACTTGTGTACAAAGCAAGGACAATTTTTATAGGTACCATTTATAATTTTAAGAAAAGATCCACTTGAGGCACATAACATTTAAACGGAATTTAAACGAAATAAGATAAGAATAAGCATCAGTTACAACTTGCTCGCTTCTTCATATCTTACTCTATTCAGAAAATATAAGCTTCATTTTCCAGTAGGTTGAAATAAAATTAAATTCAAATAAAGTTTATTTCATCACAAAGAACTAATAACAAATATAACTGAACTGTAAACTCTAATTACAAATAAAATAACAGAAACACAAAATAACATAACACAAATGAACCATACATTTTGTTATTTTGGAACACGTTGATTATTAATAAAATTTGAAGTGTCAAACTATATTTATTCAAGTAGGAAGTAGGTACGAGGGTGCACCTTTCAAACCGTTAAGAATTATGAAAATGAGTCAGTTTGTAAGTTTCATGTTATAACAAAAAATAATAGCAATACTAACCTTCAAATATTGGTATCAGTTTACAAATAGTCCATTTGACACAAAACCACATACACATGAGCAAATAATAAATAATAGCTAAGTACACTTAACCAGCTTCGCTCTTCGATCAGCATAAAACAATCAAACAATGTTGGACTGGACATTTGGAGTGCTGCGCATGCGTATTTAGTTGGGTGAGACGACGCCTTGGTCAAGTTGTGGCAAATTACACAATTGTGTTGAAATAGTATACAGTTTGTGCATATCAAATAGAAAGTGCACAACGGGTGTAAGATGAGTTCAATGCGTTGTAGATGTTTTCCAAATAAATTGTGTTATAGTAGATGTGCATATTTTTGTGTATTTTTAGACAATGTGGAAGTACATGAATACTATACAAATTGACTTGCACAAATATTTATTGAATTTAACAAAACGCGTGTGATGAAAAAATGGACAATTGTGTAAAATATCTACACAACTGTGTCTTACACAACGTTGTGCATGAACCTGCTGCAGTCTTTTCTCTCTGTGTGTCTGTGATTTATTTTCTTGCAGTGTTTGTGAACTCAAGAATAAATCTCATGCGCATCTTGAATTTTTGTGATTCAAGTATTCAAATAGGACTTGTGATTATCATTCATTCATATTTAAAAATTAGTACTACTACTTAAGCTTCTATTGTCACTTTACTTTATAAATTGCTCTGTAAATGGGAAACTGTTGGGCAATAAACGCTATTATTATTATTATTATCTCAAAAGTAAGATTTCTTCCGGATGTCATACAGTGTGAGTAACTTTGAATAATTTGGAATGTAAAAGTGCCAAAACTGTGAACTACACCCTTATAGAATCCCTTTTACGCTATGGAATACCTTTTTGGGGGGTGTGCAATACAACAGCACTTCAATCTGTGTTAGTATTGAACGGTTAGGTTTAGGTTTTGAACGTGAGTGGGCCCGTATCAGGCCCTCCACTGCGGCCAATGGCCTATTGTGGCTCACCCTATGGTTATATTTCTCCCAGTATATCCAATCTCTTGACGAAATTGAGGAATGCATTGGGAGAACAATTTACCAGGTTTTCTGGCCTTACTGTCGTATCGCCAAATAATGAGAATCTGGTTCTGGCCGCTGCAGGGCATGTACACAGAATGTGTTCAGCCGTTTCATCATCCTCCATGCATAGCCGGCACTCTGCATCTTGTGCAAGTCCGATTTTATGCATGTGGTATTTGAGTTTGCAGTGGCCAGTAAGCAAACCTACTATAACTCTGAGATGCGCTCTGCTGAGTTCTAGCAGTTTGTCAGAGTCCTGTTTTTTCCTTGTACAAGCAATAAATGCTTTGGAATGGGCTAGGCCCGGTAGACTACGCCAGTACTCGAGTCTTTTATTGTCTGCCCAAGCTGTTATGACATTCTTGGCAGTGCTATATGCTAAACCGATTACCGGTTCTGGTCCAGTGAACGTTGTTTCGGCCCCCCCTTTTGCTAGGGCGTCCGCTATTTCGTTTCCTTCTAGGCCTGTGTGACCTGGTATCCAGACTAGGGAACGTTGTTGCGTTGCGCCAGTCGGTTTAAGGTGTCTCTGCAGTTCCATACTGCCCTAGATTTAAAGCAGTTGGATTCAAGCGCTTTAAGTGCTGCTTGACTATCTGAAAATATTTTTATTGTTTTTCGTGTGTGGAGCCGATTTTCCAGCTCCCTGGCACACATTTCAATGGCATATACCTCTGCCTGAAATATCGTAGCTAGTTTGCCCATACTGAACGAGCGTTTCACTACTGGGTTCATCCCATATATTCCGGCTCCGACGCCTTCCTGAGTTCTGGAACCATCGGTGAACCAACGTTCATTTGCCCTACATAGGTTGGTTTCATTCCGGACCCAGTCTTCTCTTTCGGGAAGTATTGAACGGGCTATGAGGTATTTGTATAAGCTTAAACCTCGTGATTCGTGCAGATACCTATTTGTTGATGAAAAAATATTGACAGTAATGGCATTATTCCTTTTAGAATCAGTTTGCCTCATATACAAGAATGTTTCCTTGTTCGAAGATTCATTCAATTATTATAACGCCCGCTCTAACATGTTGAAATTGCCAATTTCCTCAAAAATATGGTTAGGGATTCTATATAATATAAAATTATGTCTAGTGCGCAATTTGGTTCACAGCAAATAAATCTACTGAGTGTGCAATAGTTCAACTGATCGCAGTAATAACAAAAAATATTGATACAAAAAAGCAACACTTTGTATATTTGTCGACCTGATGGAAGCACAATTATTGAATATTTTGCAGAGTATTATTGCCTTCAGAGGAACTTCGTACCAACAATTCGAAAGTGTCCTAAACGCGTCTTAAGATAACTGACATGAAAATATGACACTTTGATCCTAGAGAATATAACGACTTAATAGTAATTTACGTATACTGTTTTTTTTTTGGACGAGTAGACCAAAATGTAGGACGAGTCCTGGAAGTCTGCGAGTCCAAAAAAACTGTTTTCTGGCGTGTTGCGTACACTATTTTTTCGGCAACCATGTAGAATAACAAAACAATGAGACGCATTTAGTCTGAGAGACGAAGAGAGGTCGACCTTCACCCATCTGTTAACTGGATTAAACATACTTTTTATGAAGTTACATAAATAGACGAATACGCCTGAAATGGGTTGCCTATCAAAAAGTGAGTTTCAAAAATTTGCACCATACGGAAACTTTTTTATTATCGATTTGTCAGGAAATTTTATTCATCATAAAAATTGGTGCATTACGGAATACTTGTATTCGAGTTATCAAAATTCTAAATTTCCAAACGATATACAGGGGGGAACAAAAAATTAAATTTTGATGAAGAGTAATCTACCCTGGCTGTGATTCCAAATTTGAATATTTCGAACATTTTAGTTCTTGTAGGAATGCAGACTTTCACGGCTGGCGTCCATGCTTTGGTTGGTTTCCGGGTTTTGCCGTGGTCTTCTTTGGTTTAAATCTCCAAACGTGAACACTTCCCGGATGGTTGCCGAAAAAGTTCCTTTCATTTCTCCATATTTTAATACTTCAGAGATGCATCTGCCGTTTTTTCCTATTACTCTGTATATTGTATGCTATTTCGAACATTTTCCTGCATAAGTTGCCGTCAAAGTACACAAGTATGTTTAGTGAGTTGTTTCACTCTAAGAAAAGTAAATTCCTGCAGAGAACGAGTAACCCAGAAATGGGAGAGGAACGCAAAAATAAAATTAAAACTGATTCCCGTTGATGAAAGAGCAACCTGTTGAACATCCATAATTATAAAAATGAGCGAGGAAGACAAAAAGGGAATCTAACAAAAACAAATTGAGTTACCGACGAACACTTTATAGACCTAAATTTTGATAATGAGAGTTATACCATTATTATAGCTGTATTCCTTTCAAATGTTCTTTCTAAATTTGTGGCCGATTCCTTCGGTTTTATTACTAGATGGAATTATTTAAGGTACGAGGGTTGCTAGTTAAGTTTTGAGTTGGACAAATAGAAACGAAGATTTATAATCGGAAATGGCTTTATTGCTTTTCCAAATTTGTGTAATTGATGACTTGTTCATTATGTGAAAATTCATGATCAATTCAATGGAATGAGTGAAAAACACTTTTGTCTAATTTCCACTAGTTATTTTTTTACGTTTCAGTAATTTTTATTTACTTATTTTCTCGAAAATTGAAAGTGCCATCTGCATTTTTTTTCGTTCTTATCATCAACGTACCTTCATATTACTAAATATCATTCAGATGGTGCAGATTATATCATTATGTACAGAGTGAAAATAAAAACATTTTAGTAATGTCTGAAAATTCGATGTAATAATGAAATATTAATAAAATTATTTCAGCATACAATATACCATTCTTATTCCATCATTAATCACAATTCATACATTTCGTACAGGGTGATTTGAAAAATTGGTGAAATATATGGCCGGTTCTTTCGTTCATATCCTGTATATTCAATTGAATTACCATCCTCCGAAGATAGCTGATACCGTATAAACATGATTTCGTTGGGATATATAGGGGGTGATCATGAAAATTTTCGATGATAAATATGACAAATATCAACGTTTCAGAAATCACCCTGTAATTCATGATCAACTCGGTGAAATTCCTTTATTATTATTTAATATATTCATCATTCTCTCCTCAATACTGGCCCAATAATACAGTTTCCTACTATGTCTAGTTTCATAGTTATTAATTGAGAAACTTATTACCATTTGCATGACGAGTTGAAGGAGCTTGTTCACGTGTACATTCTACTAGTGGCCAAGATTTTTCACAAATAGTGAAACGTGAGAAAGTAGAGATCAAAATAAATGTAACATTATATGCAGGGTGATGACCAATGACGGTCCATCCAATTCCATCTACCGTTTAGGAAGTGACTGAATAAACGACACATAGAATAGAATAGAATATCTGTTTATTGACCAGTTAACAGTTAACAGAGTATAAATGAAATAAAACATTTCCAATAAACATAGATTGACTCCAGAAGTCGGAACTTGTGCGGAGTGTATACAATGCTGTCCTTAAAAATATATAAAATTGTAAAAATGAATACTTAGACTAAAAGGAAATTTAAATTAAAACAAGGTGTCTGGGGTATGGAACAATAAAACATTAGAATAATAGGTAATAGTCGAAATAGTTATTATATAGATAAAAATTATTGGTATTTATATATACACAGAGGAGTTATATGAAGTATAAATATTCAATATTTTCACCGTAGTTCTATTATATTGTGAATTGATTCACGGGTTTGGGATATGATGATTTTTTTTTTTTTTGAATTTTGAGGGGGATTTAATATTTTTTATTATTTCGGGTAAATAGTTGTAGAGCTTCGTACTGAGATAAGTGAAACTTTTTTGTCCTATGAGACATGAGCGGGGTTAGGTAATTTTGTTGTCGGTATCTGGTATTGTATTCATGTTCATTTTTTTGTAGGTTTGATTGGAATTTATGTTGTTTAATATTACAATGCATGAAGAACAATTGTCTTGGATCCAAAAGTTCAGTTTCGAAAAAAAGTTTGTCTGACGGGTAGTCGTTGTTCTTCCTGAAAATTATTTTTAAATTTTTTTTCTGGTTGGTCTCCAGTTTTTTAAGTATGATTTTTCCAACTGCGCCCCAAGACATAATTCCATGTGTAATGTGTGATTCTACTAGAGAATAATATAGTATCTTCAGTTGGGTCACATTCAGTATGTCTCTGAGTATTTTGAACTTAAACATGAAGTGTTGGATTTTTTTAATGATGAAGTGTATGTGTTTTTCCCATTTAAGATTGGAGTCTATAATTATTCCTAGATATTTCATTTCTGTACATGGTTTTATGTTCATATTTTTGTCTATTTGCAAATTATGGAAGTTTGGAGAGGATGCTTCATTCGTGTAAATAAAAGGTCTTATCGGAGTATATTGTAAGAAGCTTATTTTCAAGCCATTGTTTGATATTCTTGAAGTCAGTTGCAATTATTTCTTTGAGAGATACCCAATTTTCGGAGCTTTAAAAGACTGCTGTGTCATCAGCATATGTTGTTATTTTCCCACAGCTCTGGACAGAGAATATACCATTCAGGTATATATTGAATAGTATTGGTCCAAGGATAGTTCCTTGTGGTACGCCATACTCTACCACTCGGCTTTCACTCAATGTACTGTTTATTTTCACTCTTTGCGTTCGGTTCGATAAATATGATTTGAATAAATTGAGTTGATTTCTTTTTATTCCCATATCTTCCATTGATTCTAGTAGTAGAGTATGGCTCACGGTATCGAACGCTTTCGATAGACCGATGAAAATACATAGCGATGGTCCACTTCTGTCTAGACTGGAGTAAATTTCAGAGGTGAGGTTAAGGATTGCATTTTGGGCGGAAATGCCTTCACGGAATCCAAATTGTTTTTCAGAGAGCAACTCATACTTTGAAAGGTATTCGGAAAGACGTAACGCCCTGTATTTCAAAATCTATCCATCAACGAACTTCGCGATTCCGCACGTTCAATCAGTACATCGAATTCTACAATATACTAAAAATGCAGACAATTTTACCGAGAACCATTTTACCTAGAAAAAGTGCGGGGTCCTTCATTTGAAAGTAGCCGTTCCCTATTTCGGCTCGACCAAAAATGATTTATGAAGGGCAGCGTCCAGCTAGACCATAGAGGCCAGCCGTTCCGGCTGGTTACCTGAAAAAGGGTTTTCGAATTTGTTTCTAATTCCGGTAGGTAGCTGGCATGATGGATGGCGTGTTTATATGGCGAGTGGCGAAGGGACAAAGGTCAGGGGAGGTGTGTTGGTCGCCGTAATGCCCGGCGGGGCGCGACCCCGGGTCAATTGCCCGGCACGGACGCGGCCCCGGAAAGGTCGACCGGTTTTCGGACAAGGTTTTGATTGAGTCAGTTGACCGGCCCTGTCGCGCTTTTGCGGTTAATGTTGTAGCGATGAAGTGGGCTGTGAGTAATGTTGATGCGCCGCGAATGTTCGAAAGGATGCAACAATATTTACATACCCCATGTTCCGATATTCCCGAACAGTACTGCCCAGTAATTTTGGTCGTTCAGATTTTACTAAAATTGACTGGTACACATTTCGCGACACTTTTCATAGAACCTTGTTAGAGGCTAGAATTTTACTGGTTGCTACTGTTACAGAAATAATAATAATAATAATTTATTTCCAGAAATAAATAGTACAATGTATAAATACTTGGGGTATATAGTTACTAAACACGAAAATAAACAGGATACATAATATACATGAAGGGACATACATTTATCCAGGAAAATAAAAGCTTTAGAAACAAACGGTATACAATGTATAAACCTTGTGAAAGGCTGTGACTTGGAAACAATGACTCACTTAAGTTCAATAAAGAACTTGTCCGTGAGTATACCTCCATCTTTCATTTCTTTTCAAGGTTTGTAGCTATTTCAAAGGATACAGGTATATTAATACAGGTTTGAAAATACAAAATGACGAAAGTTTAAATACACATCAATACGTTAAGAATTCAAAAATATAAAACAGCTCTGGATAAAAGAATTTAAAAACAGATATAACTAGATATAACGAACGCCCCTTATAAAATTACAGAATCATGTTCAGCTAAAAATACAATAATGTCATAAAGTTACATTTAAAAAATAACAGATAAAAATAATAGTTAAAAGTAGGTTCTTAAGAACACAATTTTATCATTTAAAAAAAAATATAGCAGATGAAAATAACAGTAAAAAATAGGTACAGTAGATGACATATTCGGAAAGGTTTCATTGGAGTGGTATGTGAATGATAGCGATTATAAAGGATCAACATATCGGTCTCTAGAATCCAAATTTTCAATCTTTTCCTCAATATGGTCCTAAGCAAAGCAAAGCCTGTAGTCCCAGTATCCCCTCCCCGAATTGATAATGAGTTAGGTTAGGATGTTATTTATCATTAATTCAATTTATTCATCTGAAAAGACAGCATAACAAATGTATCAAGTGGTATTAGAAGACTTGCTGGTAGAGATTGATGCCGAAACCGCCGTTAATTTACGAGATTTGTTCTCTGTCGCCTCTCTTGTCCACGTAGATGTATGAAAATGAATATTTCAGATCAGAATCATGCCAGGCGATATATTCGGGCCCTCAAAAGACAACTCGACAATGACTTCAAAACATGAGACCAAGGAAATAAATCCACAGGTCACTATCCCAGGTAGACATCATATCGGCTGAATCTTGGTTCCATATTGGACCAATATACGTTGTGTCCAAGATAAGAATGAACAGCGTGGTGATATCGGAAACGGTGAGAGATACGGGGTCGATTAAAATAGACAAAAGTATCGCATTTATATGCCCAACAATATGCCGTTTAGAAAGTTTCAATATTCCGAGTAGTTCCGGAGATATCCGAGAAAAACTGAAATTTGAGAATTTCGTTTTTATTTTCTCCTAGCTTTATTTTCAAAGGAAATGTAAAACAAATAGCACTTTGCCATGGCTACTTTTTAAGGACTACACGATAACGTAAGCGGAATTTATCTGCGACGTTTCGTCTTTTAGAAAATATCATCAACTCTTTATTTTTATATGGACCGGAACTAAAGTATACCCTATATACGACTCCATTTTTCATTGTGAATACAGCAACGTATGATTTCAGAACCATTTCTCGCGCAAAATGAAATTTAGTGATTACTTAACCTGTTTTTCTTCAATTTAAGATAGTAGGCGCTGGAAAAAATGACACATAATGTTCTGTTGTCATAATGATACTGTAGTTTGTTGGAATTTTTGTCATATTACCGTTCCTACTTTTACATCTCGTTACCTACCTAATTTGTGTTAAAAATGGAAAACGGCAGCTTTTCGAATACTGAAAAATTTTATATGTTGTCATGTTACATTTTGTGCCAAATAAATTGTGTTGATGATGAACGTGCGTACTCTAATAAGTATCCAGAGAGGCGACAACCTGGTAAATCAATATTTAGACGGTTAGTTTTTAATTTAAAAGAACAGGGACCATTTAAAAAACCTGAGGTATGCCGACAAAAGCTATCTAATGAAGAAAGTCAGCGTAATGTGTTACAGGCCCTTGTCGAAAATCCTGAGATATCCACTTGCACCATTGAAGATAATACCGGAGGCCAAATCCACCGCTCACTTTTAAGAAAAAATAAATATCATCCATATAAATTTAGGATTTGTCATGGACTCAGACCAGGTGACGATGCAAGGCGAAGAACCTTTTGTGAATGGTACACTAGAAAATGCCAAGATGATGAAAATTTCCCTTTTAAAATAATTTGGTCTGATGAAACTATGATCACCATCAATGGTATTTTTAATAGGCGCAATGTTCATTATTGGTTACAACAAAGTGTCCAGACATCAACATCGTTTCGGTTTTAACATGTGGGTTGGAATTCTCGGTACGAATGTAATTGGGCCTTTTATCTACCAAAACAATTTAACAGCAGAGCGGTACATGAATTTGTTAGTAAATGAATAAGACTATGAATAAGACTAATTAATTTACTTCATGTATCAAAATATGACATTTTTTCCAGCGCCTACTATCTAAAATTGAAGTAATCACTAAATTCCATTTTGCGCGAGAAATGGTTCTGAAATCATACGTTGCTGTATTCACAATGAAAAATGGAGTCCTATACGGGGTATACTTTAGTTTCAGTCCATATAAAAATAAAAAGTTGATGATGTTTTCTAAAAGACGAAACGTCACAGAAAAATTCTGCTTATGTTATCAGGTAGTCTTTAAAAAGTGGCCATGACAAAGTGCTATTTGTTTTACATTTCCTTTGTAAATAAACCTAGGAGAAAATAAAAACAAAATTCTCAAATTTCGGTTTTTCTCGGATATCTCCGTAACTACTCGGAATATTAAAACTTTCTAAATGGCATATTGTTGGGCACATGAATGCGCTACTTTTCTCTAATTCAATCGACCGCGTATCTCTTACCGTTTCCGATATCCCCATGCTGTTCATTCTTATCTTGGACGCACTGTAGAATTGTAAATGAAAAATCAGTATTGGTCCAATATGGGTGAATATTCAAAAAACAATATTATATTAATAATATTGGTGGAATATTGGTTGAACTAGTTTTGAATGTAGATTATCACATGAAATATTGCGTCAATATTGGTTGAATAATTTCTACCAATATCGATAATACAATATTAGTTGTACATTGTTTTCCACATCTAGAGTAAATATTGCAATCCAAATATTCCAGTCATATCGATTATAAGAGAAAAAAAACTATATTGTATTTCCAAGAATATTGGTTGAATATCATTTCCACTTTATTTGACAAATTGTAATAACTCATATTGAATCAATATTGGTTGAATGATATTTACAAATATCGATAAACCAATATTGTCTTGACATCGTTTTCAACATCTAGAATAAATATCGCAATCCCAATATTCCCCTGATATCGATTCTAATAATTCAAGCACTTGACAGATTACAAGTGAAAATTGCTATTATCTCGGAATTCTGGTTATTTAGGTATAGGAACATGATATATCAATTCGAAGGGAATTTAGTCATCTTTCAGGATATTTCATAACATACAGGAAGTTCCATTTAAAAAAACGCATTTTCTATCCTTTTCGTATCTAGCAGTAAGATTATGAATTTTGAACTACCTTGTATAACGCAGAACAAACTTCTCTATACAGAATCAATGTACATGATCTTGATGAACTAAACACAAAATTGCAACTTCCTAAGAATCCAAATACCGCAGAAATAAACATTCAATTCGAGCTATGTTTTGGATAAAAAATATGGAAAATAACCAATATCTCAAAAACCGTTAGAGATAGGTATAGGGGAGTATGAGGCAGAAATAATCAGAAAAGAATGACAAGTTCAAAAATGCGGTAATATACAGGGTGACCCATTTGAAATAACAAAGATACTGCTACTTTCTGGTATAAGCGGCAACGCTGTATTGCTCAAAATATTTTAGCCAAGAGCAACTACTTGAGAAACCAAATTTTCAGAATGATCCTATTTCCCGTTCTTCGTAAACATCTAAGGTACCATCGACCGTGACCCACCCTGTATATTATATAACGAACAGTCGTTGCCGACCGATGATGAACCCTTCACTCCCATATACACCTACTGAGTAGGTTTATTAAGGCAAGTACCTGACAGAAAACAACTACTCCCCTGGCTAGAACCACGACGGGTATTGAATTAAATCTAACAGCTACTTGTGCAACGTTCCTCAAAATATCAGAGGACGCAATTGCAAGTGCCCTGCGTGACCAAACAGCAGAATTATGTTTTGATTTGGACAGGGTGACCACCTGCAAACTAGTTTCGAGGTTGTTGCCTCTCATCTGTGCAAAGGGTAGATCAGCACAGACAGCACTGAAGCCATCTGTTCCCCGTCCAAACCATTACACTTCGTTGCTTGGTCAACTGTGGTTCACGCGATAAAGCGATGAAGTCATCTGTTGTATATGGGAGTAAACGGTTCATCATCGGTCGGCAACGACTGTTCGTTATTAAACGATCTCCCAAAGAATTCTGTTTTCTTCACACAAATCTCTCAACCCGGAGATTCGGAGTGTTCTTCCTCTGCTCGCTAGGTTGAGCGGCCTAGAAACCGCTTTATCGCGTGAACCAGAGTTGACCAAGTAACGAAGTGTTATCTTCGGCCAGAAATACTATAAAATGAAGTTTAAAGAAAATACTCACTGGAGTATATCTGGAGGCGAGAGCTCTAACAAGCTCCGCCTACCAGCACTTTTGCGATACATTGGCCGACTTAAATGTTCGGCGATGGTATAAATAAAGGCTCAAATGGCTGTTTTAGGCAGTCATCCAGGAGCCGCCCGAGGGCTCGGACAATTCCCAGGAGAGAAGCCCTCACTTCTGGATGGCTCAGTAGTGTTAATAGTGTAAAGTCCAGTGTAAATAGTATTTCTGGTTTTTAGTGATCTTCGGCCTGGCATGCGAATTAATGGAACCTCGTTGGTTGGCAACACCAACAAATCCAAAAAGAATTCGTATGTCAGACACGTTCCTGCTGGTTTTCCAAATAAATAAAATAGCTCCGGAGTTGCTGAGACTTTTGCGACGATGCTGTACTTCGGATAGGTGGTCTGAGCTAGCCAGAAGAGGCAATGCGTCCTTACTTCCAACTATCCGAGTGCACGCATTTGTTGACATGGCGCCCAAGGTGGGGCTAGTAAACAGGAGTTTACGACTGTATCCGGATGGAGCAGGGCCCCCGAATAACAACTTTTCCAGTAACCCGGACTTGAAGATACTTATCGGAAAGTTTTCTTGGATGCACTTTCGGAATGATACTGAAGCGAGTTATGCCAGTGGAATCGAGGATACCTGTATTCTTCGTGGGTTCTAAGACAATGGTCTGACAAATCCCGCAGCCAGTCTGTTGTTCCTGAGCCGGATGGCCAGGGCGAAACGACAAAGACGATGTCGCGTCAATCAACATAGCTGGTTGTCCTTCGCCAGTGGGCAAGGGCGGAGTAATGCAAGGTATTTCCTCTTTGGAAGCTGGATAATGAGCGAATGTGGATATATGGCACATCCCATAAAAGTTTCGTAAAGGAGTAACCTGGAATCCCTACGATAAGCTAGAACCTGCAACAACATCTGCAAGATTTGGACAGCCAGTAGCTGTAACACAGTTCTTTTTTAGGTTTTATTTTTACGTAGATGTTCGATAGAAGTGGCCCTTTTCAGGGCAAATCCAACGACGATCCATCCGCATGCCAAGCGATCCCTTAAAGGGGGGCCGTGTTATCTTTGGCCAGAAATACTATGAAATGAAGTTTAAAGAAAATACTCACTGGAGTATATCTGGAGGCGAGAGCTCTAACAGGCTCCGCCTACCAGCACTTTTGCGATACCATTGGCCGACTTAAATGTTCGGCAATGGTATAAATAAAGGCTCAAATGGCTGTTTTAAGCAGTCATCCAGGAGCCGCCCGAGGGCTCGGACAATTCGCAGGAGAGAAGCCCTCACTTCTGGATGGCTCAGTAGTGTTAATAGTGTAAAGTCCAGTGTAAATAGTATTTCTGGTTTTTAGTGATCTTCGGCCTGGCATGCGAATTAATGAAACCTCGTTGAATGGCAACACCAACAAATCCAAAAAGAATTCGTATGTCAGACACGTTCCTGCTGGTTTTCCAAATAAATAAATGAAGAGCTCCGGAGTTGCTGAGACTTTTGCGACGATGCTGTACTTCGGATAGGTGGTCTGAGCTAGCCAGAAGAGGCAATGCGTCCTTACTTCCTACTATCCGAGTGCATGCATTTGTTGACAGAAGTGTGTGATGGTTTGGACGGGGAACAGATGGCTTGAGTGCTGTCTGTGTTGACCTACCCTTTGCACTGATGAGAGGCAACAACCTCGAAACTAATCTGCATGTGGTCACCCTGTCCAAATCAAAACATAATTCTGCTGTTTGGTCACAGAGGGCACTTGCAATTGCGTCCTCTGATATTTTGAGGAACGTTGCACAAGGATCTGTTAGATTTAATTCAATACCCGTCGTGGTCTTAGCCAGGGGAGTAGTTGTTTTCTGTCAGAGGCTTGCCTTAATAAAATCTGTAAGTATTGATGAAGTAAATACTTCTCTGATCAAAGAATGTAACGATCTTCTTAGTCCTTATCTAACTTCAATTATGAATACTTCAGTTGAACTTGGAAAGTTTCCTTCCCTCCTTAAAATATCGAAAACCACTCCAATTTTTAAAAAGGGAGACCCTCAGCAAATAGAAAACTTTAGAGGGGTATCAGTAATAAGTCCATTCTCAAAAATCTTGGAAAAAGCGATGTATGTTCGTTTAATGTCTTTTCTAAATCATTTCAATCTTATTTCATCATGTCAGCATGGTTTTCGTGGAGGATTTTCAATAGAAAGTGCCACCTCAGAGGTAGTGCAACACATACATGAAAAACTAGACAAAAACTACTTTGTTTCCGGAATTTTCTTTGACCTTTCAAGAGCATTCGATACCCTAGATCCAAATTTCTTAAAAACTAAACTCTATGCCTTAGGCATCAGAGGTTCTATATGCGATTGGCTGATCTCATTCACTGAAAATAGAGAGACTCTGGTGAAAATAGAGAACACTTTTTCTGAAAAACTGTCCATAGATTTGGGAACACCACAGGGTAGTGTGCTTGGTCCACTGCTGTTTCTTCTTTTCGTGAATGACTTGCCAGATTTCATTCAAGACGGCAAGTTATTCATGTATGCAGATGACACAACGGTAATAGTGACCGGCACAACCCCCCAAGAGATTCGATTTAAAATTACCTCTGTTGTTCAACAATTTACACTCTGGTGTGAGATAAACCGTCTAATAGTCAACCTAGAAAAAACTCAATTAGTTCATTTCAATAATAGATTTCCTGTGGAAGACAATAAATTCGAAATAGACAATACTTATATTACAACAAGCAATAACATACGTTTTTTAGGAACTCTAGTAGACTCAAAATTAACTTGGTCAAACCAAATTGAACATGTTAGTAAAACACTGAATAAGACGTACTTTGCGATTCTTTCTCTGAAATCTTATCTTGAACAACAACAGTATGTATACTATGCATTGGCATTTTCAGCAATTAGTTGTAACATAATATGTTTGGGAGCAGCAACCGATTGGACAAGAATCTTCATTCTTCAAAAAAGGTTAGTACGACTCATCTTTGGTCTCAAATATCAAGAATCCTGTAGGGAAACCTTCAAGAAATATAGGATTCTAACTTTACCAGAAATTTACATACATAAGATCCTTATACATATTCATAAAAACATCGGTTAAGCATTCAGATGTACATACTCATAATACCCGAAGCCACTCAAATATATACAAAAAAAAGTTCAACCATATGTCATACAAAAAATCACCAAACTCTGCTGGTACACATCTATATAACTTGCTGCCGAAAGACTTGAAAACTCTGTCTCTCAAAAAATTCAAATCAGAATTGAAAAATATACTTGTCAAAAATGTTTTCTATACGATTGCCGAATTTGAGGAGTTTTTGCGTAACTCAACCTGAATGTATCTTATCTTCTGTAATGACTTCTTCATAACTGTGGTGTTTGACAGTTTTAATTGTATCTATATTCTTTTTAAATATTTTTTTTGTAATGACAACCTCACATTTGTAAAAATGGCAAGAAAGGTAATAAAGATATCTATCTATCTAATAAGCCTACTCAGTAGGGAGTAAAGGGTTCATCATCGGTCGGCAACGACTGTTCGTTGTCAAACGATCTCCCAAAGAATTCTGTTTTCTTCTATATATTATAGATAATATAGGGCCCAATATAGATCCTTGAGGGTCATTATGATGACTTCTGAGATTGGGATTTGATTGAAACATATTTCTTAATAAAAATGACCTATTGCAGTAACTGAGAGTCAACTTCCCACATTCTTTTCAGAGTGCCTGTCATATACACCGTACTCGAAGGACCAAAAAGTTCGCATTTCCCAATTTCGTCTGGATTACTGTGCTTGTTCTCGTCGCAGGGGATAAATGACCATAACAGCGTGCGTGGGCATTTGTGCCACACCCAGATGACTTCGATCGACTCTGCCCGGTCGTTCCCTACGTTAAGGGTCGCCACCACTTCATCCCCTGCAGACCCCAATTCCATAGGGGGTAAGTTTCCCCCATAGTGAAGGTATCGGAGCCAGGAGCGGGATTTACGAGAGAATGTATTTAGTGTGTGCATTAAAAATTAATTATGTACTTCATAAATTGAAAAGAGACTTATTGGGTCGGTCCACACTGTATTTTCATTGAAGCGTGGATTCTAGCAAAGGTTTTCCATTTTATAGAACTTTTAAATGAGTTAATGAACAGATTTTAAGGACCGTTGAAGATTTTTAAATGGGATTCACTTTGGAACCGTTGATAGAATATGATGCTTAAAAAGGCTTTTAATATAACATGTGTTGTATATATTTATGTACAGGGTGTCCGAAATTAAGTCGGTACCATCTCCAACTCCGTTATTGTTAATGCTACGAATTGGGTTGAATTGGCAAGCTAGTGGAATTTTTAATAGCCTTTGATAGCCTTTAATAGCTGAAGACTATCAAAATTCTCAGTAGCGTATTCAAAATATTTCATTAAGGTTCAGGTAAAGTCAAATATTTCGCATTTCTGAACTGTAAGATGGCACTGACAAGATATGTTTTTCATCCCATAGTGACAGCGATCTTTTATAATATTTCAAAATAAATTACAGTTTTCTGCTGGAATATCCAACCGTCAACCCTACTGCTAATGCATTGTTGCCAAATCTCAACATTATTCGGAGTGCTGCGAAATAGCTCACATGATTATTAATTATTATCTGGTATTAATTGTGGTAATGTGGTTCAATGCATTATGTAGCTATATAGGCGAGTGCCCTGCTGCAATATTTTGCGATTTGAGTAGGGCGTTCGACTGTGTTAATCATAAAGAACTACTATTGTTATTGGGAACATATGGTTTGCGAAGTATGGCTCATGAATGGATCTCATCTTTCTTAGAGATTAGAAAACAAATAGTAAGTTTACATTTCCAATATGAGGAACATTCAAAAATCATTCAGTCAGATACTGGCAACTTGATTAGAGGTGTCCCACAAGGATCTGTATTAGGGCCCATTCTATTTATTTTATATGTAAGTCATATGGATCCTGTCATCGGTACAGATCATTACACTGCATACGCAGATGACTTCTCATTGGTCATATCCGATCCAGATACAAAAGAATTGGAATCAAAATGTAAAGACACCATAGAGAAGGTAGCAAAATTCTTCAATGGACGTGATCTCTTTTTCAATGCAGATACAACGAAAATAATCAGGATTTGGAATCGACAGAGAGTTGTGGAGAATTTATAATTTCCAATAGAGAACACATTTCTCTTAAATTCACACGAACCAGTGAAAATTTTAGGAATTTATCTGGATGAATTTTTGAATTGGAAACCTCAGTGCCAGCAATTGATTTCAAGATTGCGTTCACTGAAATATATGTTCTTCAATCTACGTACTTTATTGGAGAACCATGAGCTTCTGAATGTATACTATGCTCAAATTGAATCTAGACTAAAATATGGTATTTGCTTCTGGGGCAATTCCACACCTGCTCATGATGTTTTCATAGTTCAAAAACAAATTTTGAGGTGTATTTTCCGAATACCACGTATGGGTACTTGTAAAAATGTTTTCAAGTCATTTCATATTTTGACAGTCCCGAATATACAGTGCGACGCTAAATTATGGAACAAATTCATTATTTCTGAATATAGAGATATTTCGGAAAAATCCTCGGACAGGTCGATTTTCTTTTCCGATAGGCCAATTTTTGAACCCCACCCAAAATATATAGGGTTATCCGCAATTGAGTAAAAGTGACTTTGGTGATATTTTTAAATTGGACATCCAGTATATTTTTCCATATTTGGTTAGGGATCGTCATTACGAATTCAGTGATACCAAGTTTGATGGGATTATATCAAACGGCTGCGGAGATATGGCCAAAAAACTTCCTCGTATGTCTAATGAGTATGACTGCGACACTCCACACGATTCAGAAGGTAAAAGTCTCTGTCGCACTCATTGGGTATATGGAGAAGTTTTTTGGCCATATCTCCGCAGCCGTTTGACATAATCCCATCAAACTTGGTATCACTGGATTTGTAATGACGATCCCTAACCAATATGGACAAATATACTGGGTGTCTCATTTAAAAATATCACTAAAGTCGCTTTTCCTCAAAAGCGGATAACCCTATATATTTTGGGTGAGGTTCAAAAATTGGCGCATCGGAAAAGAAAATCGACCTATCCGAGGGTTTTTTCGAAATATCTTTATATTCAGAAATAATGAATTTGTTCCATAATTTAGCGTCGCACTGTATATTCACGAACATAATACGAGACAAAAAAAAAGACATCCATGTAGACAAAACAAAATTGAACATTTCTTCATTAGCACCTAATTTTATTGGACCAAATTTTTTTAACACTCTTCCAAAGGAAATAAAATCTTGTGATTCACTCTTCCTTTTAAAAAAAAAAAACTCAAATTGTTTTTAGTTAACAAATCTTTTTATAATATCATTGAGTTTTATGATATAAAATCGCATTTTTAATTGTATTTTATGCATATTTTATTGTATTTTATTAGACTAAATTTTTTTAACAATCTTCCAAAGGAAATGACTTCTTTTTATAATCTCTTTGAGTTTTGTAATATAATATCGCATTTTTAAATTGTATTGCATGAATATTTTATTGTATTTTACCTACCTGTTTTGTAAATTATTTTGACAATTCCTATACATTTATATGTCGAAAGGATAATAAAGTGATTGATTGATTGATTGATTGATATTAGGAATAGCCGGATTATTAATATTAATTATTATTATTACATTTGTTGTTCGTTGTGGATCTACTGTATTATCTACATTAAAGATACAGGATATATATATATATATATATATATATATATATATATATATATATATATATATATATATATATATATATATATATATATATATATATAATATGTATAAAGCGAAGGTTACTCTTGGCTGACTAGTTAAGGAAAAATGCGGATGGATCTTGAAGATGCAGTCAAAATACTGGGCTGTTTAAAAGTATACTCTTTATTATTTGATCGAGCTTTCGGAAATGTTTATTTTCTCTATCAACACTTAAACATGAGGTTTATAGTAAAAAGTCAACATTGATGAGACACATACAAAGTTATGAATCATGATAGTAAAAAGCATCCAATTCCATTTTTAATAATTATTATAAATATTTCGGTTCAAACTTTCCGATTATATTTTTTGAAACTTGCACACATAACTAAATACGGGGTGTTAAGTTTGAACAATGAGGTCTCATCCAAGACAAAACTGAGGGCGCGCGCAACAAATTGCCTGAAATTTGTTAACAGAACACAGCAAAGGACATTGACACCGAGTAATGAGGCCCCCGAGGTCTCCATCCAACCAAGACCGGTAGCACTGCACCTTTCACCAAATTCACGGACAATACTCTTCAGAGGCCATTGGATTCGTTTTCAAGGTTCTTTCTTTTTTTTCTTTTCTTCTCTTTTCCAGCTCTTCGTATAGGCTTATTGTTCAGTGGTCAACAAAATATTTCAGGTTTGCAGTATCTCCTTTTTTTTGTGAATGTAGACTTCGCGGGGCTCATTACTGTTGATTAGCGACCTCTACAGAGCCTTGTCAGTGAATTTAGTGAAACTAACAAGGCCTCTACTTTTTTGTTGAGTGTAAACCTTGGGGAAATAATTTTTCGAGATCAGTTGAGTCCTGTCTGTGAATTTGGTGGAATTCACAGTGCCTCCATAATTTTGTTGGGTGGAGACCTCGGGGACCTCGTTTTTCGAATACTGTGGGCCTCTGCTGAGTCCTGTCTACGAATTTGGTTGAATTTGTAGTGTCTTCGCTCTTTTGTTGGCTAGAGACCTCGGTGACCTCGTTATTCGAATTCAGTGGCCTCTGCTGAGTCCTGTCTGTGAATTTGATGGAATTTACAGTGCCTCCAAAATTTCGTTGGGTGGAGACCTCGGTGACCTCGTTATTCGAATTCAGTGGCCTCTACTGAGTCCGTGAATTTAGTGAGAGTTGCAGTGGCTCTGGTTTTTATTGGGTGGAGACCTCGGAGACTTTATTATTCGAATTCAGTGTTCCTTGCTGTGTCCTTTCAGGAAATTTGCAGCGCCCTCAGATTTGTATTGGGTGGAGGCCTTGATTTTCGAACTTAACCCCCGTGCCGAATCATGTCTGCAAGTTTCGGAAAATTTGCGAAGTCTTCAGTTTTGTAATGGGTGCACACATTTTTCAGAAACAGTGATGTATTTTCTTTGTCTGCAAATTTCGGCTGATTTGCAGAACATCCATGCTTACCATGGATAGAGACCTCCTTTTGTTCTAAACGGGGTTATCTTTTCATTCATTTTTAGTGTTTCCAATGGTGGGGACCATTTTCTTTAAAGCTGGTTAATTCTTTTTCTTGGATTTTGTTTATTGATTATGCCTGTGAGATCTTGGGAATCTTCGGTATTGCCCATTTTTTCCGTTTCACCTATATATATTTATTGTATTCATTTCGTTTGTTTTTCTAATATTTGGGGTTGCAGTGTCCATGGGTTTGTTATAGATATACTCAGTCCGTCCTTGATCTTGCTTAGATTAGATTTGCTTTTAGCACAAACAACAATATTGTTGGTAAAATTCAAAAAGAGCAGCTAATATGAACAACTCACTATTATTTATTTTTATCAATATTTTTCAACTTTGTAAGCTGAACTCCGCCTATTATACCGTTATTTTTTATGTATATAATACATTGTTATTTAAAACCTACTGGAATGTACAATAAAGACGCTATTATGATTATTATTATTATTTAATTCTGTTTTGCGTCCTGTTTTATTTCCAAAACTAATATTTTAAATCGCAAAACATAAAACTTATTACTTACATACTTCCTCAATTGTGTCCAAGGACTCCAAGGCTTTAGGCTGACCAATCCAACATCCAACTGATGAACTGACAAACTCCTATCGACGTAACTGTCATTTTCGAAAAATTAAACAAGTTACATCGGTTACAGCTGTCTAGAACTATTGGCAACGAGGTACAGTAAATATGACAGTGACAATAATTCAGTGCAATACCTTGTGGACAGTAGAAGAACTATTTTTGTCTTTTCGTTCTTGTACTACAGAGGAATCACTTACTGGAGCGACTAACCATTTTTTGTCCGAGGTTTTGAAAATCATTATCAAAAATATAAATTGTTTGATTTTATGTCTGCAAAATAGTATGAATAGTTCCTCAATGTTCAGTCTTCTAAATTTCATATAAATATCACTTGCAAAGCGATTCTTCTCAACTGTTTTTGATTTTATAACAAGATTTTCAGATTTTTTTTTAATTTTGAGGCAACGTTGGGGTAGAAAATTCTTAAAAAAATCGTGATTATCTTTCACTTTGACATTGATATTTTAAAGGAAATCTGATGAATGGTTTATGAGAAAACTTAAAAAACCTCTGAAAATTAGGTTTTTATTTTTTTCCTCGAAAACTGTTCATCAGATTTACTTCTACACCTCTCTAATTATTCAATTTGAATGCAAAAATAACTCGAATTTTTTACCTTGCCGTTAATTTTTCCATGGGTCTTATCTCTCTGATAGAACGCAGTGTGTAAAATTATCCAGTACTTCTGATACAATTGGAATAAGGTGTGGAGTGCCCAGGGCTCTGTACTGGGTCCCATACTTTTTCTATTGTATATAAATGACCTTACAATTCCACCAATTTCGGGAAATTTAACGTTGTTCGCAGATGACACAACCATATTATGGCACCATAAAAAAAGAGAAAGACTCCATGAAATAATGTGTGATGACATGGTCTTAATCAAAGACTGGTGTGATTCTAATTTACTTTCATAAATACCAAAAAACAAGTGCCATTTCTTTAGAAATAGAATAGAAATAGAAATACTCTTTATTTCCTTAAGACAATGATTACATTGTGTCGGAAACGTCAAAACCTAAAACTACATACATGTACATACTAAAACTTAACACATAATACAAGAGTATATTATTATTGTACAGGAGAATTCAAGAAATCTTGCACTGTATAAAAACTATTTTGCACTAAAAATGTTTTAAAAACTGTGATACCGGATGTGAATATAGGTAGTCAAATATTAGTGAATAAGAACACAGCATAATTTTTGGGAATTTACTTGGACACGAATCTGAAATTTGAAGAGCACATAAGAAACTTGAATAAAAAAATTGGCATCTGGTTGTTATGTTTTGAGGGTGGTTTTTAATGAGTTGGAATTTGCTGCTGCAAAATCAGTTTATTACGCACTTGTGGAATCCCATTTGCGTTATGGTATATCATTTTGGGGAGTTTGTAACAACCAATTACTTCGGTCAGTGTTTATACTACAGAAGAGAGCAATTAGATACCTGTGCAAAATAAAATTTAGGGACTCATGTAAACCACTCTTTATTGAACATGGGATCCTGACCCTTGTTTCAATTTTTATATTGGAAACGGTTTCATTAATCCACAAAAATAGATTAGATTACGAAGTAAATGATGTCCCCTATTATAATACTCGTCAAAACGAAAATAGTTTAAAGCTCCCCATTCCCATGACAAATCTAATAAATGACTCTCTGATCTATAATGGGGTGAAGATGTATAACAAATTACCTTGAAATTAAGGAAAATATAGGTACAATATTTTCAGAAACCTGACAAAAAAACTACTTAGTGCTAAGGCATATTATAGTTTAGCAGAATTTTATGACGATTCATTTTGATGTTTTCTTTTGTAATTTCAAAATAATGAACTTTATACTTAACACATTTCTTATTTCAATCGTAATATATCTTTATCATGCCTACATTGTTATTATTTGAATATACAGGGTGTTATTTAAGTACGTGGCCAATCTTAAAGGGGTGATTCTTTGAGTGATTGTAAGACGAAAAGTTCATTTAAACATAGGTCCGGTAATGCTTCGTTTTCAACAGGGTGTCAACATTTTTAAAAGAAATCGTTTTTGTCGTAAATATCTTAATAACCCTTCAACCGATTTTATTGAAATTTGGCAGTGTTATTGAAGGTCGTAAAGGGCGAATTTAACCCTAACTATATCAAAATTATCATGTCCAGTGGCGTCCCGGAAGGCACTGTAACCAATATTTTTGACAGAAAACATGTGCGCCACTGATTTTTTTGCAATTTTTGTATTTGTTTCACATTGAGCAACTGAAATTACAACCTTTTTATATCTAGAATTTTTTTCGTATCTTGCTTTGTTTTTGAGAAAAAACATAAAAATCACTTCATTGCACGTCCCTGGCACAACACAATAAAAAATTGTTTTTATAGGGTTTTTAATGATTACAGGTGAATCTGTTATGCTTAAAAATTGTTTGTTTCATTTGGCCAGTGCGTGCATAGTGGTAACGCCGGAAATGCCAAAGCAACATCAAACAAGAAAGACCCTTTATCAAAACCACACTGAAACAAAAATGGTACCTAGGCAATTTGTTTCTGTAAGAATACATTCAATAATAACTAACACAAAACTTACAATAGTTGCTCAAAATGTCCTCCTTCAACTTCAATGCAAGCATTAACTCGTCTTGACATCGATTCCCGAACACGTTGAAATATTTCCGGCGTATGTCTTATCTGATCACATGAATCCCGTATTCGTTGGATTAATTCTTCTTCAGTGTTGACTGGAGTTTTATAAACGAGGGACTTTAAATGTCCCCAAAGGAAAAAATCCAAGGGATTTAAATCCGGTGACCTGGGCGGCCATGACTGTGGACCTGCGCGACCGATCCAGTTTTCTCCATAAGTTTCAACCAGAAATTGACGTGCTACTATGCTGAAGTGAGGTGGAGCCCCATCGTGCATGAACCACATTGCTCCTCTTACTGCCAGTGGGACATTTTCTAGTAGTACAGGTAATACAAATTCCAAAAAATGACGATACTCTTGACCATTTAATCTCGGGGGTAAAAAATGAGGTCCAATGAGACAATCGCCAACAATACCAACCGCATGGGGATTTTCTTCTGCCCAGATATGGTTGTTATGAAAGTTCATAATTGAATTGTGGGAAAAACACGCTTCATCGGTAAATAATATACTGGATAAAAATGTCGGAGATGCAACCTGTCGTTGCAAAAGCCACGTAGTATAAACAACTCGCTTGGGAAAATCCGCAGGAAATAACGCTTGAACACGCTGTATGTGGTAAGGATACAGTTGGTACTCTTTCAAAATCTTCCATATAGTAAAGTGAGAAATGTTTAATTGTTGTGCAATTTTGCGTGTGCTTGTATCGGGGCAACGCTCAACTTCATGTATTCTCACAAATATTTGCGTATTTGGAACATTTCGATGAAGATATCTTTCTTGATAAATGCGTCTAGCCGCTCTGGAATTGCCTTGGGCCATTCCATAAACAAAATGCATATCGGCCATTTCCGAGTTTGTAAACCGAACCATTTTCAGATATCAGTAACAAATTTTCTATCTCAAAACTCTTGAAAGCACTTCAAATAATTACTATCAAATAATTACGTATGTACCGTTTCAATTTGTGACAGTCAAGAAGTTAAATTTGTTTGAACATTTGTTGTTCCTTCCATGGCCCTCTTACTTTAGTTTCAAAACACTGCAGTAATACATAACAACATTATTTGTTTCATCGAAAACAGGTAATATGAGCGAAAAAAATTAAAAGATGACTTCCATGTAATATTAATTGTTTAATCATAAATAAAAATGTCTTTATTGCATGTCCATGGACAACAATGAGCATTTTGCAGCACGAGCCGAAGCCAAGAGCCGAAGGCAAGTGCAGCAATTCATACATACATATATATATATATATATATATATATATATATATATATATATATATATATATATATATATATATATATATATATATATGTACATTACTAAGTTCATGGGTTGAACCGCGTTGAGAGTTTATAACTCGACGTTTCGGCTCCTGCTTTGGAGCCATTTTCAAGAGTGTGACTGCGAGGCCTCTATCTGCCTACTCCTCGAGTCGTGGTCTTGAGAGATATCAAGGTCTCAACCTGCCTACTCCTTGATCTCAAAAGACGATCCGATGTTGGTTGCACTGTAGTATTTATAGGTGGTTGGCTACCTGGAGGTGGGCGGGTCTTACGGGTTTTCTCGTTTGTCTTGTCTGCTGGTGCCTGCTGTGTAGTTATAAACTCTCAACGCGGTTCAACCCATGAACTTAGTAATGTACATATTTCTGACCGTGGAAACCTTTCCGAACATATATATATATATATATATATATATATATATATATATATATATATATTTATATATATATATATATATATATATATATATATATATATATATATATATATATATATATATATATATTTTCATTGCATTAATTTTGATAGAAAATTCTAAGACTAGAATAGAGTATTGATATGAAAAAATATTAGTAAGACCCCAGTTTTTGATGGTTTAGTAGTAGCAAGATACGAAAAAAATTCTAGATACACAAAGTTGTAATTTCAGTTGCTCAATGTGAAACAAATACAAAAATTGCAAAAAAATCAGTGGCGCACATGTTTTCTGTCAAAAATATTGGTTACAGTGCCTTCCGGGACGCCACTGGACATGATAATTTTGATATAGTTAGGGTTAAATTCGCCCTTTACGACCTTCAATAACACTGCCAAATTTCAATAAAATCGGTTGAAGGGTTATTAAGATATTTACGACAAAAACGATTTCTTTTAAAAATTTTGACACCCTGTATCTTGAAAACGAAGCATTACCGGACCTATATTTATATGAACTTTTCGTCTTAGAATCACTCAAAGAAACACCCCTTTAAGTTTGGCCACGTACTTAAATAACACCCTGTATTTTACATTTTAAGAGTTTGTATATTACATGTTATTTATAATTTTACCTGTGTTTGTCAACATCATGAACCTTAAAAAAATCAATGTTCTCTCATCCCAAACATATCGTTTTTACCCAATTTGTTAACTCCATTTCAAAGATTCCCTCCTAGTATCCAAAATCCTACATCCCCAACAAAAGCTCGTGAATAATCCTTTTACGCGAGCAAATATATCCACGATTCCCCTCCTCTAACAAGGCATAGCTGACCCTCTGCCGAAGACGTCGCACCAGCAATTCCTTTGTTATCTCTAAAGTAAAAGTGCCATCAGAATGTTACCGTTTTCCTGTTTCGTTCAATATTACCGCACATTCTAAGTTTTCCACGTAACAGTAACCACCCTCTACATGCTTTCTGTTTGATCCGAGACATTTTCTAAGAAACAGCGGACCAGATGGAGTGTGAGCTCGGGAAAGATGGAAGAAACTGAATAGATGACGTCGGTTTGTCTGGGTGGATGGAGTTGATACCTTAAGGCATACTGCTTGGCTCAAAGACTTGCATATTATTTATTGCCTTCCTACACCAAACAATGTATATCGTTTGATATCGCGGGGACTCACACTTGGGGCTGTTTCGATTGAATTATTAATTTTAGTGGAAGTTTACCTACAGCAGAATTGTGGAAGGTGTCCACTTGGAAAAACAACACAGGCGTGATTTTTAATTATTTTTATATAATATTTCTAAATCTAATATACCGTGTGACAGACTCATGGTACACGCCATTTTCTCCGTTGTTTCTGTAGCTAAATTTCAAAAATTTGGAAAATTGAATATGCTCACTATTTATAGGGCACTTTTTGCCATATTTGGAAAAAAATCCGACTTCTGGTTTTTCCGGAAATGACATCAACTTTCGATTTTCAAAAAGGACACACTGTATAATATCACATTTTTGAAACGTGCCTAATCTAGCCTAGTTACTTTAGCAATAAAGTTCAGCAATATTTGCATTTTTTTTTTCATACGAATAGTTGAAATCAGTTTTACATATATAAATCAGGATTGATTTATCGAGGGGCAATATATAAAAATATAAATAGAAAAGTTATTGGATATAGCTCTCAAATTGTTGTGCAACCGTAGACACGTGTTTCGAGCTTAAGCTCTCATCAGTACGGTAAAATCAAGTGCGAAGATGTACAACACTTGGATGTAAAAATAGAAACAATGGAAGTCAACAACAGGAAGCCAACCACACATTTGTGGCTTCGGTTAGAAGACCTTGAGCTTTCAAAGCAACAACTAACATCGCCACGGAGGCAGATATAGCTACCAGCGTGACAATCCTACCCAGGAGAATATAAATCAGGATTGATTTATCGAGGGGCAATATATAAAAATATAAATAGAAAAGTTGTGCAACCGTAGACACGTGTTTCGAGCTTAAGCTCTCATCAGTACGGTAAAATCAAGTGCGAAGATGTACAACACTTGGATGTAAAAATAAAAACAAAGGAAGTCAACAACAGGAAGCCAACCACACATTTGTGGCTTCAGTTAGAAGACCTTGAGCTTTCAAAGCAACAACTAACGTCGCCACGGAGGCAGATATAGCTACCAGCGTGACAATCCTACCCAGGAGAATATAAATCAGGATTGATTTATCGAGGGGCAATATATAAAAATATAAATAGAAAAGTTGTTGTGCAACCGTAGACACGTGTTTCGAGCTTAAGCTCTCATCAGTACGGTAAAATCAAGTGCGAAGATGTACAACACTTGGATGTAAAAATAAAAACAAAGGAAGTCAACACCAGGAAGCCAACCACACATTTGTGGCTTCGGTTAGAAGACCTTGAGCTTTCAAAGCAACAACTAACGTCGCCACGGAGGCAGATATAGCTACCAGCGTGACAATCTTCGCACTTGATTTTACCGTACTGATGAGAGCTTAAGCTCGAAACACGTGTTTACGGTTGCACAACAATTTGAGGGCTATACCCAATAACTTTTCTATTTATATTTTTATATATTGCCCCTCGATAAATCAATCCTGATTTATATTCTCCTGGGTAGGATTATCACGCTGGTAGCTATATCTGCCTCCGTGGCGACGTTAGTTGTTGCTTTGAAAGCTCAAGGTCTTCTAACCGAAGCCACAAATGTGTGGTTGGCTTCCTGTTGTTGACTTCCTTTGTTTTTATTTTTACATCCAAGTGTTGTACATCTTCGCACTTGATTTTACCGTACTGATGAGAGATTAAGCTCGAAACACGTGTCTACGGTTGCACAACAATTTGAGGGGCTATACCCAATAACTTTTCTATTTATATTTATATATATATACATATATCTATATCTAGTTTGGAGAGCCCCACAATAAATAGAAACCCAAGGGTTTCACCAGGCGTGGCCGTCAAGGAAGGCGAGCCCCACGCATTTCTCCCGAAGCGCTCACAATTAGTTGTTGAATCGCGTCGCGTCGAAAATAACGCTACAGAATCTAGTTACCACCTGGATTCTCAAAAACCGGTTCATTTAAATTTATTTGCATCTCCTAGGTTAAACTCTGTGCATTGTAGTATGGATGATGTGAATGTGGATAAAAGTCACGTTGTGGGCTGTCCTGATGAAGACAATGATGATGAATCTCGATTCAATTTTTCTGTTGATCAGAATACAGGGCGTGATCTGAGGCTGAGGGAAATTTCAGCTCAAAATTTTGATAATAGGCCTTTGAGGGCCTCACCTAGTTTTTTGACTTTCGGCGGCCAACCCGCTGGGGATTTTCAAACCCCGAAAAATACCGGCACTCCACGCCGAATTTTGGAAGCATTCCAGAATTTAGAACGTAATACGTTACGTTCAGGGACCTCCAGTCCACTTAATATTTCTGCAGACTCGCAAATAGAGTCGAGAATGTATATATATATATATATATATATATATATATATATATATATATATATATATATATATATATATATATATATATATATATATATCAATAAATATATGTCAATGATTTTCCCGGGCATTCAGTGCTGGTTTCACTCCAGCAACTTCCTTATTATGGACTCTGCCATCATCATAATCTAGGAAAGTTTTCAGGATAGAGTGCGGAAAAAAACCAAATGGTCAAAATAATTTTTTCGGGCGTCCAGGGCCGGTTTCACTCCAGCAATATTCCTCAACTTCCCTATTATGGACTCTGCCATCATCATATTCTAGGAAAGTTTTCAGGATAGAGTGCGGAAAAAACCACTCGTTCAAAATAATTTTTCTGGACGTCCAGGACAGTCAAGGTTCTTGTTTTAACAATGAATAAATATATTTACTTTATGTATTGATTGCTATTTTATTCTGTGCCAAACCTGTTAAAATATCTGGGTGGTGTAGCGGTATTCAGAAAAATTTGGACATTTGATCTCCATTACTCACCTCCGAATTTCAACCGTTTCAGTTCCACCCAATCTCTCTTATCAGTGTTGAATAAAACATTTGTGATACCTACATATTTTAATTCTTCAGCACTACGTTCAGAATACGAGTTTTATAGAATTTAGCTGATTCTAGACCAGTCCTGGACGACTTCATACATTATTCTGATTATTTGTTCTTTTTCGTTAACTCAGCCTGATTCATATACTCAAATATAGAAAGAGAGAGAGAGAGAGAGTTCATAATGGAGAAGTTGAGAAAACTAGCTTGTCGCAAAGCAGCCCTGGGAACACGGAAGGATTATACCAATCTTGTAGTATTCTTACTCAAACCATTCTGATTATCATATTGACATATTCCAGTCGCAGATTCCATAATAACGAAATTGAGCAATATAGCTGGAGTGAAACCGGTCCTCGTCCAGGACCATGTGATTTTTTGATGATGGCAGAGTCCATAATAAGAAAGTTGAGGAATATTGCTGCGGTAAAACCGGTCCTAGATGACCGAAAAAATTATTTTGACCATGTGATTTTTTTCCGCACTCTATCTTGAAAACTTTCCTAGATTATGATGATGGCAGAATCTATAATCAAGCAATCGAATTCTGAAAATTCATACTTCGTAGGACACGATAAAAAGTTGATTAGAGACGCAACTGATATTTCTGAAGGATTTGCGGAATATTTTAAATCTGTTTATGATCGGAACTCATCAACATATGATTTTGACCACATAAAAAAATCATTTTTCAACCAAGGTACTAATATTCCTCATTTGAATTTCAACAGAGTTACGGTGAACGATATTCTTGAAGCATTCAAAAAATTAAAACCTAAGTTTTCAGCGGGACCTGATGATATCCCAGGATACATATTCAAAGCTTGTCGCGACTACTTGATGTACCCTCTTCTAGTTATTTTTCAAAAATCTTTGGACTCTGGAATCTTTCCGAATACATTCAAACTCACTAAGGTTACACCAATCCACAAAAAAGGTCCTAAAAACGAATTCAATAGGTAATTACCGGCCTGTATCAGTTTTGAACTGTATTGCGAAGATTTTCGAATTTATACTATATGATAAACTTTATTCACATGTGCAAAATATGCTAAGTATTCAACAACATGGGTTTTGCAAGAAAAAGTCAATTGAAACAAATTTACTATATTTTACAAATTATGTACATGATATTTTAGACAGGAAAGGACAAGTTGATGTGGTATATACTGACTTCGCTAAAGCTTTCGACAAAGTCGATCATGACATATTGTTGAAAAAGCTAGTTTTATTTGGAGTGAGTAATCCATTATTGAAATTGTTTCTAACATATCAATATGTTATCTTCAAGGGAACTGAGTCTAAACCATTTACGGCTGGTTCAGGTATTCCACATGGGTCAAATTTGGGACCACTTCTCTTTCTACTATTTGTCAATGACTTACCATCAAAAATATCATCACCGTGTTTACTTTTCGCAGATGACTTGAAAATTTTCTTGAAAAATGACGATCTCAATGACTATTTCCAATTGCAGCATGATATTGACAACATACATGATTGGTCCATAGACAATAAATTATATTTTAACATTGATAAATGTGAAGTAATGACCTACAGTCGACAAAAAAATACAAATAATTTTATTTACACCATGGGAAATTCAGCATTGAATAGAGTAAATGAAGTAGTTGACCTGGGCATCACATTCTCTTCTAATCTCAGTTTTCAGACACACATTCATAATGTCCTTTCTCAAGCATATAAATTATTAGGTTTTATAAAACGATCTACTTTTCACTTCAGTTCTATTAACTCTATAATATATCTTTATAACACTATGGTTAGAAGCAAATTGGAATTTGGATGCTTGATTTGGACTAATTTTCTAACCAAAGGTAATATAAAACAGATAGAGGCCCTCCAAAATAAATTTATTAAATATATTTTTTACAAGAAATTCAACGTTTCCCCTGGCTTTGTATCTTACCAACCATTGAGAATTGAATTTGATATCACAAAATTGGAACATCGTAGAATTCAACGATGTCTGATTTTTCTTTATAAATTGATAAATTATTATGTCAACTCACCGGAATTACTTCAACAAATAAACTTATACTTACCTGACTATCGTACACGTCCTAGAAGACTTACTTTTTTAGCCAATGCAACAGACAGCTTACAAAAAATATGCCAATTATTCAATGAATACCATATATATATTTAGCTCAAGTCTTGGATCTTTCAGAAAAGCCGTCTCAGTAATAAAAAATTTATAATGATTTTAATGATGTTGTATTTTTTACGGACTACCCCCTACCCCCTGATTTAACTTAAATACCTAATATAGTTAATATTAATGAATTATTATGTTACGTTGTAATATTTTGTATTCATGTTGTTAGAAGCAGGAACATGTAATTAGGGTAACCTGTATGTTTCTGATAAATAAATAAATAAATAAATAATAAGGAAGTTGAGGAATATTGCTGGAGTGAAACCGGTCCTGGACGCCCGGAAAAATTATTTTGATCATGTGGTTTTTTTCCGCACCCTATCCTGAAATCTTTCCTAGATTATGATGACGGCGGAGTCCATAATAAGGAAGTTGAGGAATATTGCTGGATTGAAACCGGTCCTGGACGCCCGGAAAAATTATTTTGATTATGTGGTTTTTTCCGCACTCTATCTTGAAAACTTTCCTAGATTATGATGATGGCAGAATCCATAATAAGGAAGTTGAGGAATATTGCTGGAGTGAAACCGGCCCTGGACGCCCGGAAAATTATTTTGACCATGTGGTTTTGTTTCGTACCCTATCCTGAAAACTTTCCTAGATTATGATGATGGCAGAATCCATAATAAGGAAGTTGAGGAATAATGCTGGATTGAAACCGGTCCAGGACGCCGGGAAAAATTATTTTGATCATGTGGTTTTTTTCCGCACCCTATCCTGAAAACTTTCCTAGAATATGATGATGGAAGAGTCCATAATAAGGAAGTTGAGGAATATTGCTGGAGTGAAACCGGCCCTGGACGCCCGGAAAAATTATTTTGACCATGTGAATTGTTTCGCACCCTATCCTGAAAAGTTTCCTAGATTATGATGATGGCAGAGTCCTTAATAAGGACGTTGAGGAATATTGCTTTAGTGAAAAATCATTTTGGCAATGTGGTTCCTTTCCTCAATCCATTCTGATTGACATATGTATAATTGATTTCAACTATTCGAATGAAAAAAAATGCAAATATTAGTAACTATTAGTAACTAGGCTCCTAAACCAAAACCCTTTTTTACTCAAAACTCCGTTTTTACAAATGGTACCATAATGGTACTAAGACGTCATTCGAAACTACCATCGATGGAGTATCCATTCATATTAACTTTTTTTCTGAATAACCAACACGAACACGATAATGAAGTTTGGACAAGTTTAGCTATCTTCTGGGTTCAATGACAATAATTTATCAAGGTGGCTTTGGAACAAACAACAATTTGACATTTCCACTTTCACGGAGATCTAGTCAATATTTCATCCAACCGATAGAGCTCCTAAATCTCGAAGGCTCAAAGCCTTGGTTCAAATGTAAGTAAGTAATAACAGTTAGGTTTTCTCTCACAATTTAATTAATAACGAAACGAAATAAAAAAGAGAAATCTCATAATAGCTGTTCGAAATGTTCACCACCATCATCCAAACATTTTCGATCTCGTTTGCCGGTATTTCGAACAGCATTGTTCAATTGTTGAGGCGTTAAATTTTGAATGGCTTGTCTAACTCGTAATTCTAGGTCATCGCGGGTTGTTGGGTAGGTTTTGTAGACGATGTTTTTCAACTGACCCCAAATAAAAAAATCTAAAGGGGTTAAGTCTGGTGATCTTGCAGGACACCTAACTGAACCATGTGTTCCGATCCACTTTTCCCCAAATCGGTAACGAAGGTAATCCGTCACGGTCCTACTATTGTGCGGAGGTGCACAATCCTGCTGAAAGAACAGTCGATTTTCCAGATTTAGCGGTAAGTATTCTAAATAATAGTGATAAATTTTCGACCATCTATGTAATTATTGAATATGTTTGTTGGGGTTCGGTCGTTTTAACGAAAAACCAGTAATTTTCAACAGGCCAACGTTTCGGCAGTATATTTTGCCATTATCAGGACTCTAAAATCTAAAATTATGGACAAAACTTACATATATATGAATATAAAATTTAGGAAAAAATCCATGTGAATTTTTTAATGTAAAATAACGTGTAAAAGTTTGTGTCTGAAATAAAATAACTAACAATACCAGCCAAACTCAGAAACCAGTCTGAACTTTTTTTTTATATTATTATAATGTAGACTCACGTGAAGGGTTTTCGTTTTCCTTCGTTAAAATAAAGTAGGTATAACATTAAAATGAAATTACTAGATAAGACTAAAATTGAATAAAAGTTTTCTCGAAATTGGAAAATATCGCCGAGCATTGCAAAGAAAACTTCGTACTACTACTGAAGTGAATATACACCCCGGTCCATTTTTGCTTTCTTGATTCCGATTGTCTCTGCTGCATCTTGGGTTCATTTCGATATTTGATTTATTCCTATCGGGCAATTTTTGTACCAGGTAGTAGATTCGGGTCTTTTCCAGAAAGGATTCGGGGTTAAGAATAACCTATCCGATTTAAATATTATTGCCTTTTTTGCTGAGAAGCTTTTTAAATAATCTTACAGAGCACATTTGTGTTGTTGCACGATGTGCGCATGCGCGTCATCAGTATTGTTTGGATAGATCGTTGCCAAGTTTGAAAATAATTTGGTGTTCCAATTATAAGTATGAGGCAATAAAACACATGTCATTTGAAAGAGAGAAATTTGAGCGCACATTTAGTACTTTTTAAAACCGAAAAAACCTTTTAGAGATAGATTACTCCGAATTTTAGGCGCGAAAGAAACTTATTTAAAACAATAAAGTACCCTATGCTACTATAATTATAATAACAGTGCCACAGTGCTTTTTCATCAAAAGGAAGACTTGTCACTAAGATCTCACTCTTGTCAGAGACAGAGACGGTTTTTAGAATTTCAGATTTTCTCTTGTCGTTTTGTGTGGTGTTTGTTGTTGTCGGTTATTCTTTCATCATTCGTGAATTTGCATTAATCTTGTTCCTTTAAAGACAATTTCTAATAAAGCCGTTTCTTCTCACAAATAAACAATGAACTGTTTAGTGTTGTGTAAAGGAAAAATACCTAAAATAAACCATTTTTGGTAGATTATGGAATTTTTTATGTACCTATATGCTTTGCTCAAAATAGCTTAAATATTATTGATTGATTGATTGATTTTTGGTTATTGTTTTTAAGAAGAGACCCCAGCAGAACATTTGAGAGAGAAAATTGTAATTTGTGGCAGACATTTTCCTCATGAAGATTCATGTGAAAACGACAATAGAATAATTTGAAACCTCTGCGTAAGCATGCATGGCGAGTGATACAACTTTCTACCACACCGCTTATATTATGAGTTCTAGATTCCTACAAAAAGTACTAAACATACACAGAATCGCCTCAGAAAATTAATGTCAATATGGAATTGCTTTTCTTTGATGGTAAGGAAAATGCTTCTGGTCTCACTTTTTCATGCACCCCCATTGTGGAAATTGCACAACCAGAAATACTCGTAGAAATGGCATGTTTATCTCTTCAAATGATTTAAATTAAATGCAGTTGCGTATTTTGACATGAATCGTTCTAGAAAAAAAACCTCGACCTTCCAAACACCCAATTTTATAAATCCAATTTGAGTTGAAATTATTCATGATATTAGCTGAAATAAATTTTCATGGTTTTTTATACTTTCCAGTGCTTCCTTGAAATTCGTACCAAAGATTTGGGGTGGTTCCGTAGGTTTTTGTTGGTTGAAAAGTGAATGTCATACCAAAAATCAGTCGCTTCAGAGCGGTAAATAATAATAATAATCATACTCTACTTTCTGATGGCCTTTGCTGAATATTTGGGATCATAAATATGTGAGAATATGTATTCAAATCGGGCTAAATACAAATAAGAGGTATAAGTACAATGAGATTTCCAACCTTATTCTCCGAGATTCAGAATTAACGTCTGTTAATCTTCACAAGTACCATAATATTTTACTAAAACCTGGCCTATTAAAAAAAATCACTAATGACGCGCATGCGCATTGCGGACTAGCCTGAACTTTTTACAACACTTTTGACATAGGGATTAGCATTCCAGAGTAAGTATATAATATATATTTCTATGGTTTTCACTGATGAAAATCAATATTAGGACATTCAAATGATTAAGAAATGACTGTTTTTTTAATAAATTTTTACCAAGAATTGTAAGAATCCCTGAAAAACGACACAACTAAAACCAATATGGAGGATGAAAATTTATTCGCGATTAAACAGCTCTTGTGAAATAACCACTTATTTAAACAATTTACCTATATTCGAAAAATGGTGGTGTCTGATTGGCCTATTTCATCATGAAATAAACAGTTGAAAGCAGCAAACTTATGTTGGGAAGGATGACATGAAGAGAAAGTTATTTTCAAGTCAGTATGTATTGGGTGTGCTGTTATTTTTTAAAGTTCATTCAGCAGCTTTTACGAACGTTTCTCTCGCACCCATACTACTTTCATAACGCCCGAATTTAAATAAAAACCACCCGTTTCCGCTCGAACTTCAAATATTCTATTTCCGTGCAACATTGTGTTGAACCCGTAGGTCCCATTTCAATAACCCTTTTGCAAATTCTAGTTCATGCAACCCTTTCAAGATGTTACATATTTATTATGACTACAAAACCCATTGCCTTCTGCTTTGGAAATAAAAATAAGCAAACAATGCTTTGCATGCCTCGTTTTCTTATTAATACTGCATCGAATATCCTGTTCCTGTTATTCAATAGGCACAGGTAGAGAGACCCCGAATCTCATAAATAGTCAATCGAATGTTCTTTTTCTTTCACACGGTGATTTGAATATAACTGTGAATCAATCGATGAATTTTCTCAGCAAGTTTGAATCCCTTCTATACCTTTGTGATAGATAAATCATGTAGCGGGATTACAGAAAGGAAGAAAAGTAAGGAAACGACTAATTATCACGAAAACGGGATCTTAGACATGCGGCTTCCGGTTTTGTTGCACTGTTGCCAGATTTACTGAATTTTCGAAAAACCTTGGTTTTTTTTAATTCCCCCCATTCAATTCTAGTTCAACGATGTGTCAGACTTGATATTCCAAGTGCTTAGAGGGTCTTCAATGAATTACACTCTCAAATTATTATTGAACATCGAATTTCAACACTAACTTGTATACAGGGTGCCTATCTACAGAGTGTCCCACTTTGAGCAGCCACACCCTCATATTTCGTTGAGAATGAAATAATTCGAAATTTTCTTTGACTCAAGTTGTAGTACTCGGAAATACCTACCTTTATGTTTACGTAACCTTTGTATATCCATTTTCCACTGCTAACTACGACCAAATGAAAAGTGAAAAATTGGGAAAAACATACTAGGCATTTTTTTATCGCAAAAATAACACCAGATTCTGTTTCAGAACACCTTAAAACCCCCAAATCTCAATGCTTGAACGTACCGCGAGGCATTACAGGATGGGAAACAACTTTTCGATAGAATTCTAAAAAACATCAAGTTTGTTTTGCAGGAAGACAACCTTTGCGCAAGAAACATTGCAAAACCTTCAATCCCCTAAGTGGAGGCGTCATCTTTTCTAATGGAAATTGTGGTCAAGTGATATCTCTCTATAAAGAGCTTCTGATTTCCTATACATTGCTGCTTGGTTTTCAAAAATAGATCCACTCGATTAGAAAATATGTAACTTTGAAATAACATGAGTGCGTTTTTTAAATGTTCCATCAGTTTGGCCAATATAATATACCTACCTTAGGGCAAGTCAAAGATCTGTAATTTTGTTTCGTTTTTCGTTTTCGAAATAGGAAAAACATTGCGAATAGCTCTTGAGAAGTTTTTTTAGAAATAATTTTATCTATTACTGCAATTTGTTTACTGCAATTTGTTTTGTTTTGATGAGTTTTTCATTAAAATTGTCTATCAAAAGGGGAAAATTCACTAATCTATAGATCAATTATAAGCTGCGATTTTTTGTTGAAAAGGATTGGTACAATCGCAGCTAATGGCAATATCCGTATAGGAAACTTTGTGGTAAATTGAAAAATGTGAAAGTAAAATGAACTAATAACATTATTTAGCGACATATTGTGGAGTTAACCTAATCTATACCTATTATTATTTCTGAAATGTATTTCATGTACACACGGTAGCTGCAGAGAGTTAAGATTTAATGTTGTTGATTTTGTATGTCATATTTTGAGATTTGGAAATATACTTTTTTTAAAAACTATCAGATATTTTGCTAAAAACCGGATCATTTCGAGCCGAATTATATATTTTAGGGAAGATTGCCGTTGCATAAACACATATATTATTTCAACATCCTGTAAGAAACAAATTTTTATTGTGTTGTCTCAGGGACATGCAATAAAGTGATTTTTATGCAGGATACGAAAATAATGCTGAAAATTAAAAAGTTTTCTGTAAATTTGGGCATAATGCCACATTGATGTTGTTTCCAGTCCCAATCTGATGCTGTCAGTTCGTCACTCTTACCAAGTTTGAAGCTGATAATATGCCCTGTAACAATGTTGTTCTGCTGCTCCTTCTGTGGGAGCCAATTGATTTTTGAAATCTTAATTGATTCAGTGTTATTTTTTCATTTTTACATTATAAATTGATTTGATTAATTATGATCCATTTTTTTATATCTTCTTCACTTGCATCTTTCTTATAAAAAACATTGGGAATCTGACAAATTTTCAGCGTTTAACGATGAATTTAACATACTTTTCTTTCCTTTTCCGGCAAATCCAGATGTTGTATCGCAACCAGAAAAACAATGCAGAAATGCAACAAGTTTTTTGAAGGATTCATTTTTGAAACTATTAGACATGAAAAATAGATCTCCTACATTTCCAGAACCTGGTTCGAAAAAATAAATATCATGATTATTGGAATTATTTGAATTTGAATTTGGCTAACGGTTTTTACAGCTGCTCCTTCCCCACTTCTCTATGACGTGTTTTTCGAATCTGAGGTTACAGTCCAGCAAAACATCAAGTCTTTTGACTTCATCAACTAATTCAATAGTTTCATGGTTTATTTTTATATCAATCAAGTTTCGAACAGTATTTCGTTTATTATTAAGCCCAAAAAGAATGATTTTAGAGTTCGTTGGATTCATAATTACACAGCAATCTGTTGAGTTTTTTCAAATCTGTCAACTTCTTCATTCAATGTGGCACAAGCATAAGTGGTTTCATGAGAGTAAACATTGAAATAAATTTGCGTATCAGCGGCATAGAGATGTATCTTACATTGTTGAAGACACCCTAGCAGGTATCTAGAGTACAAAGCAAAAAGCACTGGTCCCAAAATCCCTGTTGGAATTCAGACTACTAAGAAGAAGTGTATGACAGATGATGTCGAAAGCTCATCTACTAAAGTCCAGCAAAGTAAGAATTGTGTATTGTGTACTGTCCTTGGACAGTTGAACTATATCCATTTCTGAATCCTCATGTTGTTGTTTATCCATAGCTCTGACTAATATTTCAGAAAGAGCCGGTAAAATACTGATGGCTCGACTGGATTTGACTTGAAGATGGAAAAACTCCCTCACGAAGACATGTATTTATAATACTCGATGATATCCGCATATAATCGAGTATTATCAATTAATACACGCTTCGTGAGGCAGAATTTAACTAGTTTTATATTCAAATTTTCATATCTTACAGCATTCCTTTCTATTTTTGAAATTGTTTCCGCTACAGAAACGTCATTAACTCCTTTGAAATAAATTTTGAATTAGTGGAACGATTACTCATGTAAAGGTACAAGAGTAGGTATAAATTTTGCTACCCCGTAACTGGAAAATTCCGAGAAAGAGGTAGCAGGGGTTTTAGGTTGTCTTATACTTGCAAGGCTAATTAGGTTGGGTTAATTAAACTCGTATGAATAGAAATAGGGAGTACAAACGGATGATAACAGTCAACTTGTCGTTGCACTGTAACGGCGGCTCTAGCGTCTATGGACAAAATTGAAGATTGAAGTTTCTATTTGTCAATCTCAACTGACAGTGACAAATAAAATTATGGTTCAAACACAAAATGCTCAATTTATAAACTCCGCCGCCATTGCTACAGATGACGCAGCCGTTGCAGTTGTGGAAAAACTTTATTTATAAACTGGCCGACTACTGAACCAGCGCATGCGTATTCAGTATAGAATTATATTTCAAATATATGAGGAAATGATTCCAAAAAGAGTCAAAAACAATCCTACATCCATGTCACTCGCCTAGAATTATCGAAAAAGCTGGATTTATAGATTGTGTCACTGTCATAGCCGTTGCCGTAGCCGCTGGCAAAATTATGAGCAATTTATAGTTTTTTCAGGCTTCCTTGATAGGGGGTTTGTGAAATGTTATCGATTTTGTCGGGCATCTTATTTCGTAATTGGAGGAAAATTAAGGTGGCTATCCTGAAATTGGAGGCGCCAAATTTGAATTACACTAAAATATCCCATTTTGTTGGATTGAATTCGAAACCAATCGGTGAAACCAATCGGTGGGAGAATCGATGGCTTCCGCTGGCGTAGCCGTTGCCGTAGCCGCAGGCAAAATTATGACCAATTTATAGTTTTAGTTTGTTTTCATTGAGCACCACCTGTTTTCCTTCATGAACATATTTTTATATTTCTTGTTCTTCAGATTATATAGATATGGAAATCCTTCTAGTAGGAATAGGAATACGCCTACATCATCATCATCTATATTTTCCTCATATTCTGACATTTCTGAATAAAATTAATTCTTGCTTTCATACTATATAAACAAATACATAATCTGAATTATGTGACCTTTCGTTTATTTTTGACACTGAAATTTTGAGTTTCATGTCATTTTCCGCGGCCGCTGCCGTCCAAGATAAAAGTTGGTTAACTACCGGCGGCAGCGACAACTGCAACGACAGCGGATCTATAAACGTATGCCTGAGTAACAGCACATTTATCTTCGTACGGCAACGTCAACTGCAACGACTGCGGCGCGACTCAATCTATAAATCCAGCTTAACCCGTAACAATTTTCTGTCTTTAAATCACTCAAAGAATCACCGCACCAAGTATGGCCACGTACTTACATAGCACCCTGTAATGCAGAATTGACATTATTACGAGAGTTAAAATAGCGAGGTACCTCTATGAGTGAGGAATTCGATGGAGTAGTCTTACTCCGATGAAGAGGGTCGAGTCGCACGTTGCCTGAATACCTAATAAATCCCAAGTTCCAGCTAGAATAAAATATCACAAACCGAAAACGTTACCAGCACGTGACTCGGCGATTGATTTAACTTCACGCGAGCACGTAGTTTATCTGGTGCTGCAGTCGCCCTTACCTAGTTCTCAAGCTTTCGTTTGAAGATTATTATTCATTAGAGAATATTACAAGACCTGTGTTACGGGTTTATTTTGCATTGGAAAACCTTTTCTGTTTTAGTACAGTAACGTCAATAACATCAGAAATTCTCTGTCATTGATATAAACTTTTCACTCTGTACGCCTCTGTTTCAAAATGACAATTGATCGTTGTCATGAACCAAAGAGCGTAAACTAACAGGAGGGTTTAATAAGCTCTAGCCAATCAGAATCTTGTAGCATCAACGCGTCATAGTGACGAACTTGGATATGAGTACAGAGTCGAACTCGAACCAAGCAACAAAACTGTCAGCAGTAACTCTCATATACCAAGAGCTAGTCCGTCACTGTCTATAGAGAACGGCGGCCATGACATGTCCAACTACGTCACATTTCGTCACAAATATTATTTCATCTCTTTCCATCAGTGCCCCCATTGTTTTATGGGGATTAGACTGTCCTAGTCAAATAACGTTTATGCCCGATTCCACCAACATTTTTAGGCCTTAGGCTGAATTCCCACAGATCCGACGTCCGAAGATACGATGGTACGAAAATGTTCTGATTGGTTGGAAAAATGTCCTTATTGGTTGATTTGTTGTCACACCTACCAATTCAACCAATCAGAACATTTTCGTACCATCGGATCATCGGACATCGGATCTGTGGGAATCCAGCCTTAGGCTGAATTCCCACAGATTCGACGTCCGATGATACGAAAATGTTCTGATTGGTTGGAAAAATGTCCTGATTGGTTGATTTGTTGTCACACCTACCAATTCAACCAATCAGAACATTTTCGTAACATCGTATTATCGGACGTCGGATCTGTGGGAATTCAGCCTTAGTTGAACGGTAGGTAGAGAATATCTGTAGGTTAGGGGTCAATTTCATTTCCACCAAGTCAAATCTTCACCTAAACCAGTCTAAGGCAGCCCTATATTTAGAGGTCCAAATTTCTCCACCTAGTTAGTTACCTAGTAAGGGAATGGTGAACTCTAACCATATTTTTTCAGTTTTTTGTGAGAAATATTTCATGTTTTATAATTTTTGTGTATTTCTGTTAATTTTCGTACCTATCTCAGATTAAAGAAACAGTAAGGTACCTATACTGTTTTTTTTCGCTTTGATTTAATAATGGAAAAATTTGACGACGACTTTGAAATACTTGATTTAATTCAAAATGGATTTCCTAGAAGAAGATATGATAGAAATAACCACTTTGATGATATGGATAATTTACTCAGATCAATAAGTAAACATAGATCGGCCCGATGCTACGTAAACATCATATTCACTGAACCGAAGATAATTCTTGCGGAAACTGTTTTGTTTCGGGTTTTTGACATTCGAACCAAAACACAACACCTCTAGCACAGTGCCGTGCTTTTTTAAGGGGGTCAAAATTACTTATGCAAATGCAGTACCTGTGAGCTGCAACAAGTTATGTCACGGTTTTGTCTTAAAATTCCTAGGGTCAATAAAAAGCCGGGGGTTGGCAGCAAATAACTTTTTATCAAAATTTGGGAATTCAAGATAGCGGATTAGTTTTGTGATATTCTTTCCTTAGTTGGATTCTAGGAGTTTTCAGCTATCAAAAATAAAGCATTATTTATGGTCTAAAGTAATTATTTCGAGAGATTTAACAAGTTCCTTGACTATATTTCAAGTTTGTTGTCTGGGGGTTTATGTTGTGTAGATCAAGTTTCAACGAATCAATACGAATATTTGAATAAATATGGACCAGTTGCATAAAGCCTTCTGTTAACGTAGGTAACATAACTGGTGAGCTTAGACATGCGTTGCCATAGTAATCATCAAATCAAATATTTATTTGTCTGTTAAATTCTTTATGCAACTGGCCCTATGAGTTAAGAAACCTTCTCCAACATCTATAAATGAATTGTTCATTCTGTTGAGTATTATCCTTCCTAAATTTTGGACCAGTTCATTCATATGGCAAGTACCTGTCAGAAAACAACTACTCTCCTGGCTAAGGCCACGACGGGGATTGAATTAAATCGAACAGATACTTGTGCAACGTTCCTCAAAGCATCAGAGAACGCAAGTGCAAGTGTTTTGTGTTGATGAAGTGTTGTTGAAATATTCCTGTGTGTTTTCGTGGTTTTTGTCCTGCTTAAACTACTTAAAGTTACATTTGGAATATTTTTCAAAATAGTGCAGTAGTTTAGTGAGACACAATGTCGAAATACTGCTTTGTTTTCAAAACAAATGATAGTAAACAAACATTCCACAGGCGAGGTTCCAGTGGCGTCAAATGCACGATACAAATCATGCAATCAAACGTATTCGTCAAATATAATATTGGAGGACAAAGAAACTCATTCAAAATTACAGATAAGAAAAGCCTATGGCAAAATGGTGAATGCTTCAATGTTTGTTATAAATATCTGTAAGCAGGGGGAAAAAACATTGAAGCTTATGACAGGGAAATTGAATTTATTTTCCAATAATATTGATAATGTTAAAATTCTAACAGAAGGACAATTAATGATATAACAAAGGACTTGCTTAAAAGTTTTGGAAATCATTTCTTTGAAGAGCCTTTATCAAACCATAGTTATGCCTTGGTAAAGGCAATACTTCATTTTTTTTATCAAATTCCGAATATACCATGAATTGTCAATAAGCGGAACTGACAAAGTAGAAAGGGTAATGTCTCTTTTGATAAAGACAGTTTTCTAATGAACAGTCGTTACCGACCGATGATGAACCCTTTACTCCCATAAACACCTACTACGTAGGCTTATTATGGCAAGTACCTGTCAGAAAACAACTACTCCCCTGGCTAAGACCACGACGGGTATTGAATTAAATCTAACAGCTACTTGTGCAACGTTCCTCAAAGCATCAGAGGACACAATTGAAAGTGCGTTTCAGACAGTTGATCAACTTTCTGGTTAAGTGTGTTTTTAGTTGTAATTAATGTTCAGGGTATATAAATGGATGTACGTAGCTTATTGTATAATCACTTGAAGAAGCTACTGTGATAGCGAAACATGTCGTGGTGAAATAAAAGTTTGTGAAGATCAAATCGTCTTTAGTTTATACAATTAGCATTTTTGTTTAATCTTCAACCTAACAACGGTTACCATGGAAACCTTTTTTCCATAACTGATTTCAGCTAAACTAATGTAGACAACTTGGCAACCACGCATTTCCGCAGCATAGGAATCGGTTTTCAGCTAAACGAAAGTTGACCCTGTGAAAAATCTGACATAAAAGAATTATGTGAGACAATGGTGAATGTTTTGAAATCCAGCACATCAAAGACTGAAAAATTAGGTGCTCGTCAAATCATCGAAAGAGACTTTTCCATTTTCGATGGAAGAATTGAAGATTGGCCGACTTTCATCTATCAATTCAACAGAATTTCATCTTTGTGTCAATACTCAGCAGAAGTCACGGTGAAAAAAAGTTATTATTTACGAATCAATTAGAGATGCAGAAATGTCATGTTTTTTTGACAGTAGTACAAAAAACATTTCAAATACAAAAAAGATGCATCAACGACAAATCATTTTTTATACATTTTCAAAATATTCATCTCGGCAGTGCCTATCCAATGAGCGCCTCACGTGATAGCCTGACATAGTATTCTAATTTCTACAGTTATTAAAATTTGTATAAAAGTTTGTCTGCTATGAAAACGTCTATAAAGAAACCACTGACAAGGAAGGGTTGGAAAGTTAACGGTTAACGGTATAAAGTTTCACATAATAATTGATGCAAAAAGGTCACAGGGTAACTGGGACATCCCATCCCGAATCCAGCATCCGAATCAAGAAATCTTAACACAGTTCGTTTGCTCCATTTTTTGCGTTTATAAATAATAGAACGGTGTCATATTCTAGGGTGAAGGGTTACCTGATCACAATGAAAAACACCCTGAAGACACGCTGAGGGTGACGCGCATATATTATTATGGGGTGAGAAAGGGTTAAAAAAACTATGCAAAAAAGGGTCGGAGGTATTGTTGAGGAAGTTTGATATATCGCGCGATGCATATATGCAAAATGCGAAATTCCCTTTATTTGGGAAGGGTTTAATATATGGGATTCTCGCTTTGTTGACTTGTATGAATGGTTAACTAGATGTATTCATAAAAATGAATGCGACTGTCATAACTGAACGGTAATCAATAACGAATTGATGGTCGGGTTTTGCTGGATTTATTCAGTTTACTGTCCGCATTTTTTGTTTGAGGTTACAGCACAAAACAAATCATAAAAGCGCGTTCACAACAGATGTGGTTTCCCTTGTTTCCAAACTTCAAGCGGACACTACGAGGATGTATTAATATCTAGTTAGCCCAGACCAGTTCCCTGCATAAACAAAATATTGCGTTACCATAGCAACGAACAATAACTTATTAGAAGTGTCAGTGTAAAGTTTGACGTCAAAAAAGTAAACCAGAGTTACGAAATAAATTAAAAGAAAAAATATCGAGCCTTCATCAAGAAATATTGGAGTATCGAGCCATCATCAAGTACCTGTATTTAAAAGGGTAAATAGGTTAGCAGATTTACGAAGATATGCCTAATACCCTTGGTGATCAATGTCCTTCGTATGCGACCGTGAAAAATTGGACTGCAACCTTCAAAAGAGGTAAATTTTCCATTGAAGATGATGACCGATCTGGAAGGCCAGTTTCTCGAAAATATCGATGCAGTTCATGACATGATTTTAACAGACCGTAGAATTGGGCTAAAACGGATATCTGAAGCACTGAATATTTCATACGAACGCGTTCATCATAAGTCAATTTGGACATGAGAAAAATTGCTGCAAAATGGATCCCCAAATGTTTGAATGTTGACCAAAGGCGAGCAAGGGTAGTAGCATCGCGTTCGATCTGTGCTCGATTTGAAAACGATGTAGACTTCTTAAACCGCATTGCTACTATGGATGAGACTTTGATACATTTCTACGATGCAGAAACAAAGCAACAATCGATGGAATGGCGACATTCCGGTTCTCCAAGACCTAAGAAGTTTGCTGCATAAGTTCTTGTTTCAGTTTTTGGGGATTGCCAAGGAGTAATCATGATTGATTTTATAGATTAGGGTAGAACAATAACTGGAGATTACTATTCGACATTACTGACCACTCTACGGGAAAAAATTGAAGAGAAAAGACGCGGAAAGCTATCCAAAGGTGTTTTGTTTTTGCAGGACAACACCCCTGCACACAAATCTCATGTTGCCATTAAAAAAACTCGTGATTTAGGGTTTGAATTACTAGAAGACCCCCCTTATTCACCAGATTTGGCTCCGTCCGACTATCATCTCTTTCCTCAACTGAAAAAAAGTTCAAAAGGTCGTAAATTTTCTTCCAACGAGGAGGTAATAAAAGCTGTGGAGGTCTGGTTTGCAGAGCAAGTAGAAACATTTTTTTTGAAAGGTCTAGAGACGTTGCAGGTTCGCTGTAATAAATGTATCCAATTAAGAGGAGAATATGTTGAGTAATAAAATATTTTGACATTGAAATTTTGTTTGGTTCTATAGTAAGATAAGAATTTTTCAACATATCCTCGTATTTACAAGGACAATCTAGAGAATTTTTGATCAGCAAACATCCTTTTCAACCTATCTCGTATTAAAATGTTTGCTTAAAAGACCAAGCTAGAGAGTTTTTTTCCTCACGAAATAAAGGACGCAAATGGCCTACACTATTTTTTATAAGATAGTTCTTTGATTAAAACACCATCAGTTTTCGCCCCAGCAAAATCGATTTGTGGAATTTTTTAAACAAGAAATAGTGAAAAAAATTACATCTTTTTTTTTCTGAAATCGTTCAAGAATGCCCACTTTCTCGGAGCAAGTTCAGGCCTCAAAATACGCTAATCTAGTATTTTAGTCCGTTGCTAAGCAACGCACTTTCCCGGACCGTTTTCGGACCTAAACGGTACGGGAATAGTATATTGTGTATCTAGTAGTAAAAGCAATACATTCCCGGACGACAATGTAAACAACAAGCATTGAAGTCTGGGAATGTGCTTTTACTACGAGGTACACATACTATTTTTTCTGAAATCGCAATCAGCATTATCAAAAACTAAGGAATTCTACATATTGTTTGCGTGAATTCAATAATTGTCTAAAATGTAAACAAGCCGCCAAAAATATTCCCGTATCGTTTTCGATACGGGAAATTACCTCCCGTACCGTTTGGGTCCGAAAACGGTCCGAGAAAGTTCGTTGCTTAGCAACGGACTAAAATACTAGATTAGCGTATTTTCAGGCCTGCAGTTGCTCCGAGAAAGTGGGCAATCTTGAACGATTTCAGGAAAAGTACTTTTTCTGACAAACTTCAGCAAAACCGAAGAAGGACTACAATTGAACAAGGTTTGGCTTACAGTTCTCAAAAATTCTCAATTAGCTCCCTACCCACAAAATAACGGTACGAACGATTCTATGATGTCAGCTAACGCTATGGACCAATCAACTGTAAGAACGTCGAATCACAGGTATTTATTGATACAACGTATAACAAATGTCAAGCCGTGGTGGTCGGCTGGTAAAACGTTCGCCTCGCAAGCGTGGGGTCGTGGGTTCGATCCACCGATTCACCGGTCTCGTGCATGGCATCACATGTTAAAAGGTAAGGGCTGCGTCTTCCCTAGCTCACACAAGTCTCTCGAAGACTTCCGAGGGTTGCGCGTAGGGGTGCAATCGGTTGACGGAAATAACAATTTTAACAACAACAACAACAATTTTAACAATTTGACAGCGAATTAAGAAACAAGAAACTTTGAAAAAATATCTCTTGAAAATGCTAACCACTCGTGTTGGCGAAACGTCGAGAACTTCTGTAAACATACGTCAACCTTACAACCCGAAGAACCACCATGTAAGTGAAAATATTGTTCCTTTCTGTCTCAACTTTCGATAATCGGTCATTTCAACTCCATACGTTCTTATAAAAGGAACTCAAATTACAAAAGGAAATACTGCAAGCATCCAAAGACTATTCTCGACTATATCCTTGGAAGAAAATTATTGATTCTCATTTGGAAGGAACCCCGAGTTTATCTCCGGTTTGTAGCAATAAAATACGTCACATGCAAATGTTGACAACATTCGGGGTGTGGTCACAGATGCCTCCTTCGGGCCTTAATTTAGTTTCCAAGTAGTTCCCAAACCCTCTTCTGTTCGGAAATAAACTATGGATGTTCCGAAGGGGCGAGCGAAATTGGAAAATTTATATGCGCCCAAGATAAATGCCGAGCTAAAGAGGAATATTTTCGGCTGACTGTGCAGATACATTATATACGGGGTAACTCGAATTTGTACCAGATCTTAGCAATACCGAAACGGTGGAATATTTTAATTTTACATAAAGTGTCTGTCAAAAGTCTGGGTGTTAAAATATATTTTGCTGTACCAAATGTTTGAACTTGGCGCTCATTTTCGTATATAGCGCCCTCTTAGTATCCATGATGTATATTAAAAAATATTAATACTGTTTCCTGTTAGTAGTATGCAAGTGAACGCTATGAAAGATACGTGTTTTGTATTTCATGTTACTGATCGGCAAGCGTAAGGATGCCTCCGGGAATTGGTTGCGCAGTAGACAAGACCCTGGAGTGGAGCAGGAGCTCAATCGCTCTGCCTTATTAAACAGTAGTCGATCTTTGTCGCACATCTACTCACGCTTTCTATCATTTGCGCATCTCAGAGGCATCCTTACGCTTGTCGATCTGTACTTACATTAAAAGTTCAGTAAATTAAAGTGAATATTGAACAGAGCGCTTTATTCAATATGTGAACGGTCTCATATTTCAGAAACGTGTTACGGGTTTATTTTGCACTAGAAAACCCTTTCTGTTTTAATACAATAACATCAGAAAGTCTCTGTCATTGATATATACTTTCCACTCTGTACGCTACTGTTTCAAAATGACAACTTGATCGTTTTCATGTACAGCTTGTTCCGAATGTTAGTACTTACCTTTGCCGTACTAGTTCGAGCGGACCTGAACCGGCCTTAAGCAAATGACAGTTATCAGTTGTTCTATTTTGCGGTATGACAGCGTTATTTTGTAAACATAATTTTGGTTAGTCTATTGTTTTGTGCTTTGAACACAAAACCGTAACATTCCTACTCTATCTCTATTTTGTGCCATTGAGGTACCTACTTTACTTTCGAATACTTGACCTTGTTTGTGTTTGGTTCTGAGATTGAGAGGCTGGCGTTTTCATCTTGGTTCAGTTGGCAACACTGAATCTTCAGGTGTTTTTTCATTTGAGTCGTGTTCTAATTGTCCCAAGGAGTAGCTCCGAGTAGCTCGAGGTAGTTCCTGGACTACCCCACAGAACACGAACGAACAAGGAAGCGCCTTGTCTGATAGTGACAGTTTTTGACTTTTGACGTCTGAGACATATTTTGAGTGACGATTTCCGGTTGATTGTTTGATGTGTGATATTTTGACTGGCCTAATTTGAAGATTTCCAATTAAAGTTTGATCGTCGTTGATGGATCTTGGGGAAAATTCATATCTGGAGATTTTCTCATATTGTTTGCGATATTTGACGATATATATTTTCGAGAAATCTCCGTTCGGTTGGCGGATTTTGGGGTTATGTCATATCTTCATCGATAAAATCACTGGAATAAGAAACTATCTATCAGACAGCAAACATACAATCAAAGCTGTTACCAGAACCCTCCGACGTAATAGAGGTTATTATTTGCAATTGAGCTCTACTTATGGCCCCAAACAAGTGTAAAAAGAAGTCAGACTGGGATTGTTTATTCTAGGGTGCTACTGCTTCGTTGCTACTGCTCTGCTGCAGTTACTGCATCGCTACGCTACCTTTTATTGGTGTTCCGCTACTGTGATTGTTCCTGCTCAACCGTGTTGTTCCACTGTACATCTGTTGTTCAGTATTCTTCCTCTGTTCGTCCCCTATTATTGGTTTTCACCGTTGATGTATTCGTCCCAGCTTTACACGTAGATACTTCGATTGATTGTGTCGTACCCACTGTGCACCTGTATACACCAAGGCACTGGTGAACTACAACTACAATTCTTGAGCTGACATGATTGAGAAAATCTACATCGTATCAGATAAGTTTAGATTAAGACTTTGCCACTGTACCAGAACACGGTATTTCATTATACAATTTGACCGTGTTCTACTTCATCTCTCTAGCTAATCGAGATGCTCGCCCATAAATATCAGCTCCAGTACTATTTTTCACTGAATATGCATAACCATCCAAAATTTGTTTTTTGTCATGACAATCCGACACAAAGCCGTGCGAGTTTTCTAGTTTCAAGTAGTATACCGTTCTGGCCAAAATATCATTCTAGAAGCCTTGAGGGGAATCTCCACTCTTGATATTCAACGAGCAAAGTGTCCCTGGTTTTAGGTAGGTTCAATTCTATAATTATTATGTTTGATTGATTGATTATTATCTCTGTGACTTATGTAATTCATATTTTAGATTGATATATCAAGGAACAAACGCTTACTGATTTCCGTAATAAACGTCATCAATGACGTTTATAGATTCGATTGCATAGAATCCCATACACCCTTCACCACTAGGTATTCATAATTGTTAGCTATCATCGTGACGTCACAGGTATAGCCCTCGCTGGAGGTTTAATATTGATATAATTGAACGATACACTACTCTCAATCATAGAGTATACTTGAATTCATCTTGGTGGTACCATATTTACATTAATTTCATTCCATTTTGTATTGTGTGCCGAACTGTGCACATACAGTGTGTGTAACATAAATCAATATATTTTATTAGTAAGGGACATGACTATTTCTTTTATTCTGGTCCAAGTTATCCAAGCGTAAGGGAATACAAAACCTCTACATATTCATATTATATTTTTTTTTTTGGTGTCTTGGCATCGACTGCTATGGTCATAATTTTATAATTTTATGAAGATAATATTGAAACTATTGAAGTAATAAAAATATAAATAACATTAAAAAATATTACATTACAAATCGACTAAGAATGCCACTAGACTCTTCTGAAAACTGAACAAGGTCATCTATGCAATTAGGACGACATCAAAATACATTAATGAAAAAACTTTAAAAATTCTTTACCATGCAAACTTTGAATCAGTGAAGAGATATGGGGTCATGTTCTGGGGAATGGAACAAAATCTACAAAAAATATTCATTGCACAAAAAAGAGTTTTGAGAACTATCTATAAAATGCCATTTAGACAAACTTGTAGAGGTCTATTCAAAGAAAAACAAATTTTAACAGTCTTTGCATTATATTTATTAGAATGTCTAATATTTATACATAAAAACAAGGACATGTTCACAGAAAATGACATGAATATCAACTACAATACACGAACATTAAATATTAACTTCCCTATACACAGATTAACTCTCACAGAAAAAAATCCTTCATATATGTGCATGTTTATATGAAATAAAGAATATTATTATTACTATTATTATTGAATTTTTTCAGATATATCGGGAGTTTGTTGAATTCATCCAAACCTTTAAAAAATAGGTTATTAATGCATCTTCTCAAATTTGTCCTAATAATATGGAAGTTGTTATTGTTTCTAGTGTTATGATGATGAATATCTCTATTTACAATCACATAATCATTAAAATACGCTGGTTGCAAACCCTTGACAATCTTAAAAATAAAAACCATTGTTAAAAAGTATAACCTTTTCTTTACTAGTAACCACTGAAGAGAATTCAGCATATAAGAAATTGAAGTATAGCGACTGCATTTTATAGTCCAGGAGCCCGGTAAAAATTTGGTCAGTCATTTCCTCTAAAGCGATATTTAGTGGAATGCATCAGAGAGTCGTATTTTAAAGATTCGTGAACGTCAGCTGCGATTCCGTTGGTGGGGGGGGGGGAATATAAGGTAAAATTTTATTTGAGAGGAAATCATAGAAGGTACAATTTTTTTTGTGTTCGACCAACTAGCTGTCGTATAATACACCATGCTATAGTCAGCTGATTTTTTCTTTCTTCAAGATATTGCTTTAGCGATAATTTAACATGTTTTCAGGTAGGAAAACTAAATTGAAAACATTTCTTTTTCTTTGTGCGTGGGAGGCTACCACCGCTCATCCCCCCCACGGAACTGCAGCTGACGTTCACGAAGCTTTATAATATAACTCTCTGATGCATTCCACTAATTTTCGCTTGAGAGGAACTTGGTCATGGAAATCTGTCACTGGCTCCCGGACTATTAGAATCATATGCTTTCCGCGATTTTGGAGATTTTCTAGCATAAGTGCTCCAACAGTTCGAAACTCTAGAAAAGAAAAAGAGCTTTTTTGATATTTTTTCATAATATACTCAGCATGTTTGTTTAATGTCAAAGAACTGCCAATAATAAATCCGAGGTATTTGATTTCAGATACAATTTCGATACTTTCACCACTGATATTGATTGTACTCAAATTATTCAGATTTTGCAACTTATATTCTGATGCTATGATCATTGCTTTGGTTTTATTGACATTTAGTTTTAGTTTATTAACTTTTAAATATTATTCAATATTACTGAGAGAGTTGTTTATATTTGAAAATGCATTATCAAGATTATCATCCGCAAAGAGATTCAAAGGATGCGAACCTGGTGTGTTGTGCATTTCATTTAAATATATGATGAAGAAAAGTGGTCCCAAAACGCTTCCTTGAGGAACTCCCATGTCATTTAAAATTTTGTCAGATAGAATGTTGTTTATCTGGGTTGGAAACGATGGCTGAATGGCTGATACGATTTCATGTTTTTAATAAATATATGGATAATACAGCTTGTTGTGCTTGCTATAAAAAAAAGTAACGAAACCCCTGCATAAAACATATTTCCTAGGAATTGTTCAGATTATTCCGATTATAACAGGAAAAATTACATAGAGAAAATAATAGATTTCCGTATGTATTTTCAACACCTAAGTAATTGCTCTCTTCAAGTTGCTATAGGTACGCATTGAGAGTTGTCTCGAATGAATTAGGATTTTCAGTTTCAAAACCAGTTTATCCTTCTCTTATTGAATCGCATCTAAGATATGGTATTGCATTTCGGGGAGTTTGCTGTAGTCATCGTTTACAGACTCCTGATTTTGCAAATGCGTGCTTTGAGGTATTCATGCAAAGTAAAATATGGGGATTCAAGCCGACCTCTCTTTCTTAAACATAAAATTCTAACAGTTATTGCTATTTTTATACTTCAAACTGTTTGTTTGATATACAAACACAAAACAAAGTTCTCTATTGGAAACAGTTCTTCTGATCGTAGTAATGATTTAAAACTTCCAATTCCAAAAAGGACACTTGAATATTAAAAGTATCACATCACTTTTTCGGTTCAGCAAAGATGTGTTTTATGATGATAGTTTTTAAAAGTCATCATTTTGGATCTTGAATCGAGCTTAGCTAGGTTAGGTTAGGTTAGGTTAACACGGTCCGGGATGGAACCCACGTAGGCCAGAGGCCCGTTGTGATGCCGTATCATCGCATGAGGTTTTTGATACCAACCGACTGAAGATCGGATAGGTTATCAAAATGGGGCTGTCCCAGAGCAGAAAATCTTTTCCTGGATAGGGCTGGGCAGTGACAGAGAAGGTGAACCATCGTCTCTTCCTCCTCTTCGTCTTGACAGCTTCTACAGAAGTCATTACGTTGTAGGATTCCCATACGTGCAGCATGGCATCCTCCAAGCCAGTGTCCAGTGATGGCCGTTACCGCGTTTCCAATGGAGTTCCTGGAAAGAGATAAAATATGTTTCGTTCGTCGCAGGTTAAGCTCTGGCCATACCTGTCTTGACGAGGTGCAAGAAATCTCCTCCCGCCACCTAAGGTTGGTTAGGCGGAGTACTTCCTTCCGGAGGAGCAGCCTCCGTTCAGCGATAGGTGCCCCTGGTCTAGTATTAGCGGATATAGCTGTGAGCGTCGTACCGGCTCTTGCTAAGTCGTCCGCCATACAATTGCCTGCTATGTCACTGTGGCCTGGTACCCAGACAACATTGACTCTTACTTCAGTCGCCAGCTCATCTAAGGCTCTACGGCATTGTATAGCCGCTTTGGAGGTCAGGTAGACTGAGTTTAGAAACTTAATGGCAGCTTGGCTGTCACTTAGAATAGATATTTCCTTGGACTGAAGTCCGGTTTGGAGTATCCACTTGACTGTTTCATTTATAGCTGCCTGGAAAACACTACAGTAGTCCGGCAAACGAAGCGCATATAGTGGTGGTGTTTCCTCTCATCAGGAATGATGTGCCGATGGTAGGCGGTATCACCATTATACTTTTTAAGAGTTAATTTAATTTCCATACAGTTTACAACATTATCTTTAATACAATGAAGCTTTATCAATAAATTTATCATCAACTTCTGACAATGAAGCATATTTTGACTTTGGAAAGAATATCTGTCAGCATTTTAGTTTTGTTTTGTCCAAGACAAACAATTTCAAGCACCCGCCATTAATGTATCCCCACACGCCACTGGAGAGAAACGATGTAGAGAAGGTGAAGGAAAACGGAATGTCCCGCGGGCACCTCATTCCGTGCCGCGATCTCCTTGTCACATACGTCTGTCACATTCTAACAACCCTCCCGAAATGTCAATGCTTATCCGGAGTTAGCTGGGGGTGGCCCGATCTAACCCGCCGGAGCAGAGTGTGGGGTAATGTCATGCTCTGGATCGGGGGACTGCTATCGCCGAACCACCCGCCCCCGCAACCCCGCGCCACGTATATTGTATCTAAGGAACTGCGTGATCTGCAGCGAAGGTGGATTTCACAAATACACATGTAGCCTAACATTTTTTTCAATTATTTTATCGTTCAGAAAAAATTGTGTGTATATTTGTTTGCTCATCTGTCTGTCTCTGTTCTTTCCGTGAACCATCCACCTGTATCATATCTGCATGTACTTATGGGTTTCATTTCATTTCATTTCCTTCATTCTTTCTTAGTTGACAATTGTAAAATTGTATTGATTATTTCACTTATGCTAAAATAGCGTGTTATGATTGGTTGAAATTTTTGTGTTGATAAATGAAAACATGTTTTCAATTTTGTAGTTCGGCTATTGATTGGCTACTGGATATGTATATGATGTGTTTTCGATTTTGTAGTTCGATTCCTGATTGGTATTATCAAAACACAAACTTACCACTCTCAAGCGGCTATAGTGACACAACACCATACTTTGACCAAAACTAAATAAGCACTCACTATTAATTCATATCAACTTCACAATTTTCGACAAATTTTGCATACTCGTTGATAAATCAAATCACTAAATCAAAATGTTATCAAAACATAACCTCGAGCGAGAAGCAGTAGACTAGACATGCAATGACGAAACTACGAATGACGCGCTCTGTCATTGGTAACTGAAATAGAGGGATGTTTGAAATATCAAGTAAATGTTTTGTTAGTTGCATAATTTCAGAACTAAATGCGGGATTGATGTTCCTAGTTAAATTGAATAGTAAATAAATAAAAATGCTTTCGATTTTATTCATGAAATAATCTTAACAAATACAACTCGTGTTATCGGCGATTATCGTTAATTCCTTCTCGGTTTCGAATCAAATTATGTTGCTTTAGGCAACCACACTCGCGCAAGCGCTCGTGTGGTTGCCAAGCAACATAATTTGATTCTCAAATTCAAAGGAATTGCTATTTCGATAATCACCGATACACTTGTGGTATTACCTATGAAAATTTCATACCTCTACTTTTTAACCAATAAGATGCCTTAATTTTGACTAGTTACCATAGCAACTAAAAAACTTTCCGGAAATTTTTTCGTGGCGCCACGATATTTAAGTGGAAATTTTTTGACAGTTGAAACGGTAAACATATGATCTACAACCATTAAATATTGTAGATGTATGAGGATGTATTAATTGATATCTAGTTAGCCTAGACGAGTTCCCTGCTTAAACAAAATATTGCGTTACCATAGCAACGAACAATAACTTATTAGAAGTGCCAGTGTGCTACGCGCTCAGCTGCTAGTTATTTGCTTTACTGTCCCGAACAAAGCTTCAGTCGGAGAGGGATGCTGGGTTAAAAGAGTAAATAAGACAAAAGTAGAGATCTTCTCACAAGTAGGAGGTCTATTGGTGCTTTGTACAGTATTCACTTCAACCGTAGGCATCAGAGGTGTTAACAAGGTCGTAGCAATGTTAGCAAATAGCTAACAATGCACCCAAAGTATACTTGAGGTTGACAAATGTAATAAGTGAAGGTAAGTACCCCTTTTAACCTAAACGGTTAGAATTTACACTGTAGAACAAGTGGCTCAGGTGAGTTAACTATATTTTCTTTCCAGGTTGATAGTACGATGAAAGAGTCGAAAGGATAGTGAGGCGCTGCGGTTTCAATCAATGAAAAGCTAATATGTGCAAGCTTGAATCTTGCCATGCATATAAGGACTGATCTTACTTGCTGTCTCCTAGGATTTGGCAGGTCTGTGACTCCTGGATATCTCTGTAAAGTTCTAAATAAGCAAGCGTCATGCAAGTAAAGTTTGACGTCAAAAAAGTAAACCAGAGTTACGCAATAAATTAAGAGAAAAAATATGTCCACCGAAATTGTGAAAATCGAAAAATTGGAGTATCGAGCCATCATCAAATACATGTATTTAAAAGAGTTAAGACGTAAGCAGATTTACGAAGATATGCTTAATACCCTTGGTGATCAATGTCCTTCGTATGCGACCGTGAAAAATTGGTCTGCAAGCTTCAAAAGAGGTGAATTTTCCATTGACGATGATGACCGATCGGGAAGGCCCTGTGTCAGTCCCCGAAAATATCGATGCAGTTCATGACATGATTTTAACAGACCGTCGAATTGGGCTAAAACGGATATCTGAAGCACTGAATATTTCATACGAACGCGTTCATCATATAGTTCACGTCAATTTTAACATGAGAAAAATTGCTGCAAAATGGATCCCCAAATGTTTGAATGTTGACCAAAAGCGTGCAAGGATAGTAGCATCGCGTTCGATCTGTGCTCGATTTGAAAACGATGTAGACTTCTTAAACCGAATTGTTACTATGGATGAGACTTGGGTACATTTCTACGATCCAGAAACGAAGCAACAATCGATGGAATGGCGACACTCTGGTTCTCCAAGACTTAAGAAGTTTCGTGTCCTAAAATCAGTGTGTCCCAACATTTGGTTAACCCTTTTATACAATTGGAAAATTTCATGAGTAAATTTTTTTTCAGGATAGATCATTAATTTGCAAATAATTTCTTGATTCAAACTGTAATACAATAATGTTTAAATGAAAATATGTAGAAGAAAAAGTAAAATAAAATAAAAATATTTAACCCTGCAAAGATGAAACTTCGCGCACTCCAGCTCGTAGAAGAGAACATATACGTCTCCACTCATAAGGGATTCAGATGATAATGGTTTCAGTAGAGAATCAATGTAAGAGTACCATGTGCCAGCGTAAAGATGTCTACAATAAGCAGTGTAGTGGTAGATTTGTATTGAGAAATTGTTTGGAGCTTCATTTCAGTTAATGTTTCTCTTCTGTTTCAACAGAACTAGTAAAATTATTTTTAAAATTAGTTTTATCAAAGTAAACTGTTAATACGAAGATTGTTTTAATCAGTCAAAAGTTTGTGAAACAATAAAGTAAGGAAAGAATTGCATTTGTTTTTCGAGTGAATGCATTTGTAGATCTTCAAAATTTAGCTGTTTGATTTCATCGGAATCATCCAAAAAATATAAACTTTGATTGGTACCCATCAAAGCGTGCAGTCTTCAGATATCATCAAATGATTTACAAAGTTCTTGCTTAATTTTTTTTGGCATTGCCATGGAGTAATCATGATTGATTTTTTGGATAAGGGTAGAACAATAACTGGAGATTACTATTCGACATTACTGACCACTCTACGGGAAAAAATTAAAGAGAAAAGACGCGGAAAGCTATCCAAAGGTGTTTTGTTTTTGCAGGACAACGCCCCTGCACACAAATCTCATGTTGCCATGTAAAAACTTCGTGATTTAGGGTTTGAATTACTAGAACACCCCTCTTATTCACCAGATTTGGCTCCGTCCGACTATCATCTCTGTCCTTAACTGAAAAAAAGTTTAAAAAGTCATAAATTTTCTTCCAACGAGGAGGTAATAAAAGCTGTGTAGGTCTGGTTTGCAGAGCAAGTAGAAACATTTTTTTGAAAGGTCTATAGACGTTGCAGGTTCGCTGTAAAAAATGTATCCAATTAAGAGGAGAATATGTTGAGTAATAAAATATTTTGACATTGAAGTTTTGTTTGGTTCTATAGTAGGCTAATATTTTTTCAATATATCCTCGTATATATGTTTTTGAAGGGAATCTAACTCTCCTCAACCTGCTATGAGAGATTATCTTTCTCAGTTTAGACGATATGAAGGAATGTTCAAAGGGAAATGTGAGCTTTTTTCCTTTTTTTCAAACATTTTCACGTTTCCTGCTCTAAAACGGTTGAGGATTCGGAAAAATTGTTAGGATTGAAAGTGGTATGGAATTTCATGAGCTTTAATTTGATAACATATTTTTTTCCTGCTGTTCACCCTTTTCGAGATCCTATTGAAAAACTCACTTCCTACACGCCAGGATTTTTACTAACTTCGCTCTCTAAGCACCTTGGACAAGTTTCTGAAAGAATAGCTTAGGTCTCTGCTCTCGAACTCTTCTCCTCGTTTTGGGCCATTCGTTGACTGGATTATATGGGGTTTGAAGGCAATTTTGTAGACTCATGTCGAATGATAGTATCGAAAATAATGTGAGAGGGAATTGAACTGGCTTCTCTTCTATTGTTTCCGGAGGCACTGTAGCCAGAAACACTCATTGTTTTCAAGACAGAACCTAGATTCTCCTGAAATTCAAACAATAGAAAGTGACCAATGTAATATGGTAACGTTTGTCATAATTTCGTAAAAAAAAGATAGGTGACGTCTAACACTGAATAGGAGGTTAACAAATGAAATTAGCAAGTCCAGGACTAAACAAAAAACTGAACTGAAATCTGACAAGCAAGTAATGATCATTGGAAAAAGTCTGTTATAGGCATAATCTCTACTCCATTTCAGTCACTTTCGTTTTCAGATAAGTAGTAGTAGCAATGCGGGGCCGGAAGATAATGGACTCAAACTCCACCCTGTGTACCGAGGGTTGACTGGACGCTTTGCGAGGGTGCGAAAATAGGGTCCTCGCTGGTCACTCATGACGCTTAGTCACTGTGAATTTAGAAAACAAAATGGACGTATTTCTTATTGAAAAGTATGAATGAGAGAAAGTGATAGACGATAACATTTACCAGATTCGGTCCCAAATTATGTTCAGATAAAAGTTTTGAATAAGGATTGAATATTTGTGAACAACAATATTCACAACATTTTTTCACCAATTGCGGATCATGTGATGAATGAAATAAATATTGTGGAGAGTGTCGAACTGATATACAGGGTGTCCGCGGAAAGTGGCTCGCCCCTGACTTTTTTGTTTTTGAAAATAATGGAAGAAAATTTGGAGGATCTGTATAAGACAGAACCGCATCTTTTGATGAGTAACTCAACTTCATGTAACTTCCGGATTCACCAGAAGTGACATAAACTTTCGCTTTTCAAATGAGACACCCGGTATATTTTCTCTTCTCTTGTATCCATATGACAAACTCAATACAACCAAGTGTTATTTGTCACTTTTCGTAACCGAATTTTATTTTTTATTCGAAATTTATTTTTATTCTAGAGGGCCATGGAAATCTTCAAATCACTAATTTCAGTCCTAAAATTTTGATAATACTTGATATAACTTTACTGTTTTGGATCAAAATGTATCTGCTATGCAAAATTTCATTAACAGTAAAAATCTATTTTTCACACATAGATTTATCTATATTTCATATACAGGGTGACCCAGGGGTGTGTGCATGGTCCATAACTTTTTTTCTATGCAAGCAATCGACCTGATTTTTTTTTCAATCGATAGGTTTAACAATGAGTACATTCTGAAAATATTTTCAAAATAAAATACACAACTACGTTCAAATTTTTTAAATGGCAACCCTCCTTTTTTATTCCATTTTTGGATTCGCCACTAAATTGTCAACATAACGCACCCTGGTTTCATATACCTATCTGCAATAGTTTTTGACTTATGCCAATTTATGTGTCAAAATCGCGTCGTGCATGGACCCACAGAAAAATTCATAACTTCAGAACCTTTCAAGATAACTCAACCTACTTTTTCCCAGACTATTCCTCAAACTTCAGAGCATCTTTTGAAATGCTGGCGAACTTGAAGTCAATGTTCCATCGCCTACTACGATTCTTTTCAAATGACGGTTTACAAATGGCAATAACTCGATTTTTTCAAATGCAACACCCTGTATTTTATTACAACATTACATGGCATTTTCTAAGAGCTTTTCGTCAATATAGCAATTGTGGGGTCTACTTTGTGTAGTTTGCGAAATATGTTGAAAATAAAAAATGTGGATGATTTTTGAGGAATCTAATAGGCTGCTTTCGTAAAATTTTACATCCTTGTACTGTCAATAATTGTACACGTAAAATTGTTGAAAATGAATTTCACTCGCGAAGAATTAGTGAATATGGTCTACTGTATTGGCGAAGCTGACAGATATCCTTTATTAGCAAGCAGAATCTACCATGAAAAATATCCGGAAGCAAGAACTCCACGGGTGTCTTCATTCCAAAAGTTAAGAGATCGCTTTGAACTCAATGGAAGTGTGTCTTATACTCAAAAGGAAATTGTTGATGGTCGAATTGATGAGGAAAATGAGTTGCAAGTTTTATGGATGCTACAGGAAAATCCTCACGTAAGCACTAGGGAAATAGCAGCGGAAACGGATATTTCACAAAGTAGTGTGAACAGAATAATATTGAAACATAAGTTCCACCCTTTTCATCTGAACCTACTTCAAGAATTGTATGGTGATGATTTTGCCAATAGAGTTGCGTTCTGTATTCAAATGAATGGCATGCTTAATGAGGATTGTAATACTTTAAACAAAATTCTGTTTTCTGATGAAGCAACTTTCAAGAACAACGGTTCGGTCAACAAACACAACGTGCATTATTATGCAGTCGAAAATCCTGATTGGTTGAGGACCCTTGACCACCAACAGCGATGGTCGCTTAATGTTTGGGGAGGAATTATTGGAAATCACATTATTGGTCCCTACTTCTTCGACAATGTGCTAAATGGTGAAAGATATTTACGTTTCCTTCGCAAACATCTTCCGAGAATGTTAGAAAAAGTGGATTTGAATACCCGAAGAACCATGTGGTTGCAGCACGAAGGTGCGCCGGTGCATTACCATAGTATAGTTCGAGAATTTTTAGATCAATCCTATCCCAATCGTTGGATAGGCCGAGGAGGTACTATTCCTTGGCCCGCGCGATCCCCAGACCTTACGCCTCTAGATTTCTTTCTTTTGGGTCACGTGAAAGAAAGGGTTTTCAGAGATCGTCCGACAACTGCAGATGATATGAAAAATAGGATCACGGAAGCCTTCCGTTCAACTAATGGAGCAATGCTTGCTAGAATTCGGGACTCATTCACAAGAAGACTAGCAGCTTGTGTGGAACATGATGGGGACCTATTTGAGTATTTATAAGAGGCCTTTCCCCAAAATTTTTATATGGTTTATTGTTAATCACTCTTTCCTGTTATTGTAACTATTACTAGAATTATTTTCTTTGTAATGTACTCCTGTTTATATTACAATTTCAAAAACATATTCTCTCCATAATTTTAAGAATATGTCAAATTGACGAAAGCGATCTCCTAGATTCCTCAAAAACCATCCACATTTCTTATTTTCAACATATTTGGCAAACTACACAAAGTAGACCCCATAAAGCCGATATTGACGAAAAGCTCTTTAAAAATGCCATGTAATGGTGCAATAAAATACAGGGTGTTGGATTTGAAAAAATCGAGTTATTGCTATTTGTAAATGGTGATTTGAAAAAAATCGTAGTAGGCGATGGAACATTGACTTCAAGTTCGCCAGCATTTCAAAAGATGCTCTGAAGCTTGAGGAATAGTCTGGGAAAAACTAGGTTGAGTTGTCTTGAATGGTTCTGAAATTATGAATTTTTCTGTGGGTCCATGCACGACGCGATTTTGTCACATAAATTGACATATATCAAAAACTATTGCAGATAGGTATATGAAACCATGCGTTATATTAACAATTTTGTGGCTAATCCAAAAATGGAATAAAAAAGGAGGGTTGCCATTTAAAAAAATGGAATGTAGTCGTGTATTTTATTTTGAAACATCTTGTATATCGATGAACATATTTTCAGAATGTGCTCATTGTTGAACCTATCGATTGAAAAAAAAATCAAGTCGATTGCTTGCATAGAAAAAAAGTTATAGACCATGCACACACCCCTGGGTCACCCTGTATATTTTTTATTTTAATTTATATTTATTCATAACTTTATAAGATAGTTTAACTAATAATATACAAAAAAATTGAATTGAATAAATCAAAAAGCTCACGCACAGGCTAATTGCCTTAGTGAGACCATGGGTTTATTGAAGGTTCAAAATTTGAACGTACCATTTTATGTAATTGATTATTACACTCAATAAACTATATATTAGTATTATATATTATTATATTACAGATATTATTATCGTTATATATAGTTAGTAGTCGAAATACAGCCCCTTTCACTAATAATATAAAGATAGGTATTCCTCGCTTATGTCACTGTTTTCCAAAATGTCGATATTTATATCTCCTATCATTATTTTGAAATCAGACTTACAGCTTTTTCTTGTTTCCAGGTACTTTGCGAGTCTACAATTGAACTTCAGAAGACACGTAGCCATAGATGGACTACATACTGCAGTTATTACAATTTTACACTCATTATATTTTAACATTAATTCAACGACTTTTATTTGTTATTGTAGTTTTATTCTAGAATCCGTTTGCTTGACTTAAAAAAATACCACAAAACAGAATGTCTGGAACAAGTTAGACATATTAACAGACAAATTACAGATATAAAACTGCGTCTTCCCATCCCAAAGTCGGCCTTGACAAAAGATTCTTTAATTTATGAAAGTAAAAAAATAAATAATCACCTACCCGCAACTCTTAGAAATCAGGATAGGTACAGTAAATTCAGAAATGGTGTTGAACAAGCCCTATCAAAGAAAGCCTATTACACTCGTGATGAATTTTATAATGATACTTTGGTATAATCTTGATTTTATTTTTTATTTCATTTTCTTTTTATTGTATGACTTATGTATTGTAGTGTATATATCTGTTGTTTTGTATAATTGTTATAAGTTTATATTCAACTCATTTTATTTTTGCAATTTCTTATATAATGTAATTGTTTGACTTATCACAAGTTGTGAATTGAATCTTAAGCTATTAATTTTTTTTTACCTCATACATTGTCTGTTTTACATATATATGTTTGTACCAATATTTTTTTAACTTCATAACATATTCGTGAAACTGCTTTTAAATTACAAACTGTTCATTTTTGATGTTTAGTTAAGTTTTAATTTTACAAGCTTTGTCAATAAGAATTTGTTTCTTCGACAATACAGTATATTTCTCTCTCTTTCATCAAGATCAATAGCAACACTTATTTTGTAGATTATAGGCTGGTGCTAAAACAAATTTTAAACGGTTAAAATAATAAAAAAGGTAATTGGCAATCCCAAAAAACTGAAACAAGAACTTTTCCAGCAGATTTTTGGACACGAAACTTCTTAGGTCTTGGAGAACCGGAGTGTCGCCATTCCATCGATTCCCAGTCAACAAAGAATGGTCTCTGAGATGGTAGTGATCACACCAGTGAATCGCAAAGTGACGTCCATAATTATCGCATAAACGTCTATTCGGTGCCCCGTTGGTCATGTCGAGACATCAATATGTGATGAAAAATGTGACTCGATATTAGTCCATTCCATTTATACTTCGGAATCGAATGCACATCGAGACCCTTTCGATGTAACAATGTGAAATAGAAAGGATTGGTACTTATTCAAAAATGCGTTTCACTTTCTGAATCTTCTGTATGTCAAGAATAAAACAAAGCTCACCATGTTCCAACATAAATAGAAATTATACTTCAGTGTAATTATTGTCACTAATGAATTACGCTTCATGTGGAATGGAAAGCTAGAAAACACATGCGTGAGTTGATTCCGTAGTATATACATTTCACAAACAAAAAAAAATATCTAGCTCTGTCTTAATCATAAAAAGACAATATACAGAAATGTAGAAAAATCACAGCATTTTCTTTGCGGCGAAATCAGTACCTATCCTGAAAATGCCAAATTCTGTAAATCACTGAATATTCCTCTCTACCTTTCTACTCACCGTTCCAGTTCTTGAAGGGATACTGTTCTTGGTATAAATAATAATTTCGCAATGTTAATAAACACATTTGATTTAAGTATTGAAATAAATCAGACAGAACACCCTATTAGAAGTACCTAGAGAATATTCAAAGGATGGCGTCGACCAAATACAGATTCTACTTGATTCTCGACTCGACAAACAACTATGGCCATTTTGTGTCGTGATGGTGATGTCATACTCAATTTTGTTACCAAGCTAATTCCTTCTATACCGACAAAATCGCAATGAAACCAAAATTCATGTAAATGTGCTTTGCAATTTTCTTCACATTTTGTGCTCAAAGCGACACTAACGAGAGGAAAATTGTGAACAATTCATAACATTTGGCATCACTAAGTGGTAACAGTGATGTCTGAATGCAACTCATTTTGTTACCATAATAATCATGAAAACAACATCTAGATGTTTGTGTTAACTGGGTTGTTGCTTTGTTTCTGGATCGTAGAAATGTACCCAAGTCTCATCCATAGTAACAATTCGGTTTACGAAGTCTACATCGTTTTCAAATCGAGCACAGATCGAACGCGATGCTACTACCCTTGCACGCTTTTGGTCAACATTCAAACATTTGGGGATCCATTTTGCAGCAATTTTTCTCATGTCCAAATTGACGTGAACTATATGATGAACGCGTTCGTATGAACTATTCAGTTTTAGCCCAATTCGACGATCTGTTAAAATCATGTCATGAACTGCATCGATATTTTCGGGGACTGACACAGAAACTGGCCTTCCCGATCGGCCATCATCTTCAATGGAAAATTTACCTCTTTTAAAGCTTGCAGTCCAATTTTTCACGGTCGCATACGAAGGACATTGATCACCAAGGTTATTAAGCATATCTTCGTAAATCTGCTTACCTCCTAACCCTTTTAAATATAGGTACTTGATGATGGCTCGATACTCCAATTTTTCGATTTTCACAATTTCGGTGGACACATTTTTACTTTTAATTTATTTCGTAACTCTGGTTTACTTTTTTGACGTCAAACTTCACAATGACACTTCTAATAAGTTATTGTTCGTTGCTATGGTAACGCAATATTTTGTGTTTGCAGGGAACTGGTCTAGGCTAACTAGATATCAATACATCCTCGTATATATAGAATGCATGAATCGTTCGGTGCGGATGCTTTCGGAATGGTAACATTTGTACATATTGAAATTTGCATATAGTTAATAAATCTCGTCCCAACGGTGTACCTGGTTCTGAAAAAAGGGATCATTAAACCGAATTGTGCGGGGACAATAGTACATTACAGATGTTCGTAGAGATAAGAGCGAAAACGCTTCCGACTAGGTCCATATGTTAATCACGTTCCCCTGTAACCCTCAGAATTATATATGCGAGATGCGAGTAGATGATTTGGTTACATTTGCATATGGCGGCTGCATTGCATTAGAATTCACTCTCGCGAATGCGAATTCAAACTGGTATAAATCATTTTATCAAATGCACGTGAGCTCTACTGGTAAACAGAGCATCCGACGGTGTGTGCAGTATTTCCAAAACGGTCTCTTCATTTTATGAAAAAAGTTACTACAGTGAAACTTCCCTAACTCGAATCTCCAAGGGACAGTAAGTTGAATTCGAATTACAGATAATTCGGAATAATTTACATACATGTGTACAAATGTATATATACGTATGTATTACCAAACTAGTTTCATGTTCATATTATACATAATGTAATAATCACATACAAATAATAAAAAATATAGATATGTAGTTATTACAACGTAGATTCTTATTTGAAAAAATCCGTAATTTTTTTTGTTCAAATATGGACCAGTTATCTTTTTCTTTAAAATCTTCCACTACATTTAGCAAAGCATGTACTGCATTGGGAACATTTTCTCTTGACGAAGCAAAATCTCTTAGAGTTTGGATAGCAGAATACGACTGGTTAAATGTAGGTTTGGTAACAGCTGATTCAACGTCGCCTTCACTAGAGTTTTCTTCCTCCTTTATTTTATCTTAAATTTTCTTTTTTCAAGAGGAGTTAAATTTTTTATAACGCTCTTTAAAATGTCTTCGTCTGTTGGGAAGTCTATTGTTTGTATACCATCGTCAATATCAACATAATCTTCAAAGAATACATCATCGCTTTCCATTGCCGTTCTGTATGTGGTCTAAATTTGTTTCGATTCAGACAGTGGAAGATCATCTTCTTCATCCCAGTTATACTGCATTAATTCATCTTTAGCAAAACCTGCCTTCCTAAAACAATTGCTGATTGTTTGTTGTTTTACATCGAGATTCCAGGTTTTGTTTAGATCCTTGATCGCATCAAGTAACGACACAGTCGTAGAAGTTGTTTCTTCCATATGAACCAATACGATTCGTTTTCTATAATGCTGCTTAAGATTTTTGATAATCCCTTGGTCCATTGGTTGTAGAACAGACGTCAAATTAGGAGGGAAATATTTGAGTTTAATGTTTTTTAAGCTTGTTTCTACATCCTTAGGATGTGCGGGACAATTGTCAACACACAGTAGAATCTTCCTATTTTGAGGAGCACAGATGTTATCTAGCTGTTTGAGCAATTTCCCGTAAATTTCACTTGTCATCTAGGCTTTTTTGTTGTGGTCATAATCCACATCAAGTGATTTTATGCCCTTGAAACAACGTGGATTTTTCGACTTGCCAATAACGAGCAATTTCAGCTTTTCCGATCCACTCATACTGCTTGCAACCTTAACTGTAATTCTCTCTTTGCTGTTTTGCCACCAAAGCATTTTGAGCTTTGAAAGCTGACGTTTTGTTCGGTAAACATTCAAAAAATATGCCCGTTTCATCTGCATTAAAAATGTCGCTTTCATCGTATCGTCTGATCAAATCTGGCAAAACATTTTTTTCCAGTCCTCACTAGATTGCAAATCTGCAGAAGCACTATCACCAAAAACCGACATTTTGACGATATTATGCCGCTTTTTAAATTTGTCTAACACTAGCTGAAAAATCTTCGCGACCCAACAGCAACAGCAAATTCTTTAGCAAAGAGAGGTAGATTTTTGTCACGTGCAGCGGTAACCCACTTAAACATCTTTATTATTACAGGTTCTAAGCCTTTTTCGTTGGGAATTAAAATCAAAGTCTCCTTGTTTTTTTAAAAGTTTGTCTTTGTTTATCAAAATGATTGATAATGTGTTAGCAGGAATCATAAATTGTTGTGCAAAATACTTTTTCTTCTTTTCTCCTTTTTCTACCTCAGCAATTAACTTAATTTTTCCTTGAGCGTTAATCATTTCAAATTTTGTTTTGCCGTTTTTGGTGTCGAATGAGAATGATTTTTTCGCAAATCAGTAGACTAATTTTCGAGTTATGTACATTTTTCGAAAAAAATACACTTATCTTCCACAAACAATTGTCTTGTTTTTTGTATTTTGAAGGTCTTAATTGTTGAAATGTCTTCTTACAAATTGTCCATGTAAAACCGACAACAAGTCTCTCTGAATCATGATTTTCTCAATATTTTCAATGATTTTCAATAGTTGTAGAAAAAAGTAACAGGCAAGGACCAGATGGAGATGGTTGTTAAGGTTTCAACTTTGAGGAACAAAAATATTTAAACACGAAAACACTCAAAATGGTGAAATGGGAATTCAGTTTAGGGGTTGAAATTTTTTTTGCGATTTTCGACTAAACGTGACCTAGCAAAATATGCCCTTGAAAAAAATGGAACAAAAAACAATTTTTTAATATTTTCTTTTCGCGCTTATTATACAAGTTCAGATGAAAATGTGTAGATACATGTCTTTTTTGTATGAAGAATTTTCCAGAAAAATCTGAAAAACCGTTTAAATTTGGTTTAAATTTTTTTTTAATGTAAACTGTATTTTTATCGCAAAATCTAGTGGAAATATACCTTCTCATAATCTGAATATTATATGTTTTTTTTGCAGTGAAATATTTATGTTTTTCGAACCTCTTTGAAGTTCTCGAAGAGGTGGCGGCTCCTAGTAAGGCTGGTGCCAAAACGAATTTAAAACTCCTAAAATAAGAAAGAAAGTAACAGGCAAGAACCAGGTGGAGAGTGTAGTAGAGGTTCCAGCTTTGACGAAATAAAATATTTAATCACAAAAACACTGAAAATGGTGAAATTGAAATGCAGGGTAGGGGTTGAAACCGTTTTTTAGCGATTTGCGGTGAAACGTGACTTCTTAGCGGAAAATGTTCAATAGAAAAGTTGTGGATAATAAAAAAATCGAAAACTTTTTCATTCAATATTTTTCGACATAACCCCAAATTGACCGTGAAAAAGGCGAAAAACCGATTTTTGAAAATTTGAGGTTATGTGGAAAAATCTTGGATACAATTATTAAATTTTTTTATTGCCAACAACTTTTTCTTTCAATTTTTTTAGTAGAAGGTTAATTTTCGCTGCAAATCAACCCAGAAGTTCACCTCCTTTCGCCCTTCTATCATAATTAAATCCCTATTTATGTCCTTGTTTATTTTTTCGAAGGTAAGATGAAATTATTATTCTCGAAATGTTTCAACTGTCAATTTCAATAAGTCTAATAAATAAATATTAGTATGGAACAAAAATTTTAAAAATAGAAAACTGTTTTTTCATTTTTTTGCGTTTTCTGGAAAAAAATTCAACAGTAGTGCTACTCTTTCATTACATAATCTAAAAGTAGAAGCGATAAAATTGGCGGCTGGCGAGCTTGAAAAGACGAACTTTACGGTGAAACTTTTCAGTTGAAAATAAGGTCGTTTTTCCGGAATTTGTCGAAAAAAAAGGAAAAATCTGTATTCCGCTACAAAAAAATTACAGTTTACTTGAAACATAATAAGTTATATCTTCACCAAATTCCGTGATAAAAAAATGATTTTTAAGCGAGAAAAAAATTAATAACAGAAAAATTGTTTTTCCGATGTTCCCGAGAAACTTGAGGTTATGTGAAAAAATGTTGAATACAAAAGTTCTAGATCTTTTTATTATCAACAACTTTACTATTCAACTTTTTTCGATGTGAGGTAAACTTTCGTTGCAATTCTAGAAAAACCGTGAATTATCGCTTTCAACCCCTAAAACTTTACCCATTTCCATCCTTCTCCATTTTTTCGACACCAATTTATTTTTCACATCATTCGAACAATATTTTGCTCCTCTTCCAGTAGGTCTTATGCTGTTGATAATTTTTTTATCTGAAAAAAAATTTTTTTTCTTTCTTTTTTTCTCTACTCTTTCTTAGTTGACAATTATAAAATTGTATTGAAAGTTCTAAATTACTACTAAAATTAAAACTCCTAAAATCAAATACTACAATTCCAAACTTAAAATTCAACATCTACCAACATTCACTATTGAGTTATTTATGTGTATCAGAAAGTATAAGGTACAATTATAAAATTGTATACAAGTTTTCACATTACTAAAATTGAGGAACTTAAAATCAAACCAACTGAAACTTAAAATTGAACAGCTACTAACATTCACTGAGATATTCAGCTACTGAGTATAGTAACACTGTTCTATGACAGTTTCAATGATTTTTTGAATACACATAAACTGTTATTCATTTTTATATGAGGTGGTAGATTATTGAACAACCTAGGCCCCACGTAATTTGAAGATTGATAGCTTAACTGACTGAAAATGTATATCTTTTTTATGCCTCGTTTGATAATCATAATCATCATTGAGAGTGAATTTTTCCTTGTTACAAAAAACATACAAACATGCTTCATATATGTATAAACATGGCACTGTCAATATTCCAAAGCTTGGAAACAATTGTTTGCATGAGTGAGAGTAAGGCACTCGTGCTGTGCAACGAATAATCTTTTTTTGTGATATGAACACTTCTGATATCTTAGTAGACACACCCCACAATGATATACCATATCTGAGTTGAGAGTCAACATATATAAATAAATAAATAAATAAAGAGTTATTAACTGTTTTTTACTTAAAATATTTCTCATGTTCCTAGTAGTTCATAGAGTGAAGCTTCGAGACAATATGTCCGCATTGTTCTTTCCAGTCAAGGTGCTCCTCAATATGAAGACCAAGAAATTTCACATTGATTTGTATTGAGTTACATGTATTTTGCCTATTATGAAATCTGTATAATGTTGTTTTATCAACATTTAAGTAGAGGTCATTCTCATTGAAATAGTTGAAATTGTTTGAATCACGTCAGTGCCTAACTTTTCTGTTTCTGATGTTGTTGGAGTTGATATTATTAAGGATAAATCGTCTGCATAGGCAGTATACTTGCCTGGGTGAATACTCTGATCAATGTCAGTCACATAAAGAGTGAATAGTATAGGGCTTAATATTGAACAGTGGGGGACTCCCCTTTCAGTAGTTCTCAACTGTGAATCAAAACTCTAAGACATGATACCGTTATTTTGGGTAATGCTGACATACTGTGTACGATTTTGTATAAAGGATATCCACGTATTTGCAACTCCTCTGATAATAATAATAATAATAATATTTATTGTTGTCATTGGATCCAATTTGGACATTGACATGGTCAGTATCTGTTAAAAACAATTTGAGTAAATTAAGTAAAAAAACTTTCAATATCAAACAACAAACATAGCACAAACGTTATTTACATTAACATGTTAAAAGTTAGGTGTAACTAAGGTACTCTTCAACAGTGTAGAAGCAGTGTTCAAGCAAATATTCCTTAATTTTATGTTTAAATAAATTTATACCCTTGATTGATTGGAGGTTGACAGGTAAGGAATTGAAAATTTTTATTCCCCTATACTCTGCCCCCCTTTCGAATAGGGCTGTACTGTGTGCTGGAATTCTCAGACTGTCGGAATAACGTAGCACTCTATCACTATTAGTACGTCGATTTACATTTGTCATGAATAGATTTGGGTTACTTTTAACAAAAATAAGTAGCCTATATACAGTGACCGCCAAAAAGTATGTACCATATGGGAAAAATTTTTATTATTGGAGTATTGGAAAAAATATTCTGGGGAAAAGTTTGTGCATGTCCGATAACCTAAAAATCGATTTTGACACATGTCACGTGATCGCTAGAATGGCGGCAAAATGAAAAAAATTGTAATGCAAAGGCAAAAAAAGGGGTAAGATGGCAAGATACCAAAAAAAGTTATTTGAAAAGGTCACTTAGAATTCAATTTTATACACATAAACGAAGTTTCAAGAGATAATTCAATAAAATTGAAAATAGCTATTTTTTAAAAATATTTTCCCATCTATTTAAACATTTTTTTTTCTTATGAATAGCTTGACTATACTGAAACATTTGCATTTTAATGATAATGACAAAACTTTCTCATTTTCTCCACACCAGAGGGCACTAAATTGAAAAAATGGGAATTTGTCAGAACCCTTGCTGTTACATCGGTTCGTATCTAACAGTTATATCCGAATTCCACGACCATTGTGATGACATGACACTCCAAAAATAAGGTAATTTCCAGATTATAATCAAGTTCCGATGATAATCGTGCATGAGCGTTTCACTTCGCACATAAACTTGAAAATAGTGCGTCAAATTAAAGATTCTTAAAGTTTATGTGCAAAGTAAAACGCTCATACAGCATTATTATTGAAACTTGATTAAAATCAGGAAACATGGTGTTTCTAGATTGCCATATCAATACAATAGTCTTGGAATTCTGATATAACTGTTAGATAAGAACCAATGTAACAGCGAGGGTTCTGGCAAAAACCAATTTTTTTAATTTAGTGCCCTCTGGTGTGGAGAAAATGAGAAAGTTTTGTCATTATCATTAAAATGCAAATGTTTCAGTATAGTCAAGCTATTCATAAGAAAAAAAATAATATTTTTAAATAGATGGGAAAATATTTTTAAAAAATTGCTATTTTCAATTTTTTTTAATTATCTCTTGAAACTTCGTTTATGTGTATAAAATTGAATTCTAAGTGACTTTTTCAAATAACTTTTTTTGATATCTTGCCATCTTACCCCTTTTTTGCCTTTGCATTGCAATTTTTTTCATTTTGCCGCCATTCTAGCGATCACGTGACATGTGTCAAAATCGATTTTTAGGTTATCGGACATGCACAAACTTTTCCCACGAATATTTTTTCCAATACTCCAATAATTAAAATTTTTCCCATATGGTACATACTTTTTGGCGGTCACTGTATGTAAAGAGAGGGAAGTGGTAGAACACCGAGTTTTTTGAAAAGTGGTCTGCACGGTTCTAAAATGTGTGTTTTCAGTATACACCGTATTACACGCTTTTGTACCAAGAAAACTCTATCAGCCAATTGGGATCCTCCCCAAAAAATCAAGCCATAGGTTAAGATTGATTGAGCATGAGCAAAGTAGTAGGTTTTCAACACAGCAAAGTCCACGGAATCGTTTAGTTTACGTATGCCATAACACATTTTATTCAGGTTCTTCACAGTTTGGGAGATATGATTACCAAATGACAGGTTACAATCAATTTCCACACCAAGGAACATAGTATCAGAATGTACAGGAACTGATTTATTATTGAGTTTTATTAAAACACTTTTGTTTGGTTTGAAGCGGTTACTAAACTGCACTGACACTGTTTTTTTTGTGTTTAGGTATAGCTTATTATTGTTACACCAGGTCAACATTTCATGTGTCACCTGTGTTGCCTTTTTTGCGAGGTTTACGAGATTTTTGTCCATTAATAAACATGAGGTGTCATATTGGAAGACAGCTGGAGTTGATAGGCTGTCAGGTAGGTCGTTCACATACATAATGAACAATAGGGGTCCCAGGATGGATCCCTGAGGAACACCAGTGCTGATATTTCTAGTGGAGGAATTGAATGCCTGAATTCTGCCGTTGACTTCAAACCTCAAACCAACATATTGAGTTCTTCCTGTCAAGAAGGATTTTAACAACTGCAAAGGTATACTTCTAATGCCAAAGCATTGAAGTTTTCCCAGAAGAATATCATGGTCGAGAAAATCAAAAGCCTCGGAGAGGTCGAAGTATATACCTGTTAATAGCTCTCTTTTATCAATATGATCGACTAAGTATTTCAGTGAATGATAAATGGCCTTTTCGGATGACTCTCCTGGTAAAAAACCAAATTGACACGAGCTGAGAATGTTGTGTTCTTTCAAGAAATCAAGCAGTCTTGCATAAATCAGTCTTTCTAAGACCTTTGAAAATGCTGGTAACATCGATATAGGTCTATAGTTTGAGAAGTCACTTTTTAGACCATTTTTATAGACTGGCGTAATTTTAGCATGTTTCAGGTCATCTGGGAAGATACCTGTTGAGAAACATATATTGGCCAATTTTGAAAGTGGTTCCGATATTTCACGTGCAACAGTTTTCATAACCATACTCGGTATTCCGTCGATACCACTCGAGAATTTGGTTGCCAGGTTTTTTATAACACTTTCAACCTCTTGGCTGTCCGTTGGTCTCAGAAAGAAAGAGAAAGGGATCGGCCTATTGAGATCAGCGACTTTATTTGAAAAAGTAAAAAATGGCCGACACTGAAGGCCACAGTGAAAGTCAGTCTGATAAAACATGCAATAAGTTCTTCAAATGTTGTAAAAATAAATTAATTCCTGCCTATTTCATATGTGAAAAGTGTATTAGTGTGTTTCATAAAAGCTGTTTGCACAGAATCAAAAACAAACAGTTCACCAAAGGACACGGAATAATTTGCGGAGATTGTGTGCGTGATATCCCAAACACATCAAGTAACGAAGAGATCCTTGCCTACAAAAGTATTGTTGGAGATCTATCAAGAGACCACATTAAGAAACTTAAAGATGAGTTTGAAATTTTTTATCAGGAATCTTTAAAAATGGAAACAGACTTGAACCATATGATTCACAATGAAAAACGAACCACTGAGGAATTGCGAAAACAAGTGTTCAGACTGTAAAAACCGATCACAAAAAGAGTTCAATGATGCCTTCACACAGATGGAACCAAACATAGGGAATTCTACCGGAAAAAACGTAAACAATGATGACGCAAAATAACTTGATAAATACGAACAAATACAGTGGGTAGAAATTGAAAAATCCAAGGTTGAAGAAGAACTGATGAAAAATGAACTAGAACTGGTGACGTTTATAAACTCTAAATTCGAAAAGGAAATGGTTAGTCTCATTTCTCAAAATGGAAACCTTTTAAAAAACATAGCAGACATGAAAAAACAACTGGAATCATATTCCCTAGGAAATAGCAGACCACAAAACCATTGTAGCAGCAAGTTGAAATCATCAACAGAGATTAACTCTATTATAAAAATTCTTATAGTTGCCGGCAATAGAGGAAAAAAGTTAAGTGAAATGATCAGAAATCAATCAAAAAACCGAGTGGTACTCTCCATAATAAAAGGAAATGCAGATGATCAAGAGCTAGTGAATACAGCGTTGAAGAACTCCAGGGGCTTCACAAAAAACGACACTGTCATACTATGGCCAAACCAAAAGAAGAGAGACATTGCCATCATGAAAAACTTTATAATATCGCATAGTCATACTAACCCAATTATTCTGACACAACCTTATACAGGGTGTCAATTTGAAAACTTCCCACCCTTAATATCTTCCTTCCAGTAAACAATATGAGTAATCGAAAAAACAGGTCAATTTTATTGTCAAGGGGGACACTTTCAAGGACTATTTGTAGCCCTCGTGGTTCAACCCCCTAGGAGGGGTAGATGTTACCCTTAAAATTTTAAATGGGAAGGGGGGTCAAGTGGCACATCATTTTGATGGGCGTTCAATTCTTGTTCCAATGGTACCCTGACTTATTATTTTTTGATGAGCATTTTCCGAAAAATTGCGTTCTAAACTAACAGAAGTAATTATTAGAACGCCTATACTGAGATGCATGGTTTGGCCAGAACTGGTTAGAATATTAGGTGGTACCGTTCCAACCCTGTATTAGGGGTAACATTAGCCATTAGCTCCAAACACTTTACATAAAAAAGTAGTCTAATAGTAAAACGTAGATGGTAGTAAAGTTGTGTTTATTAAATGCTGAATTTTTAAGTGTCATCGCAGAAATTGTACAGATAGCCTTTTTTTTTGCTACTTCTGCTGTAAAAAGTTTCTGTTTTCCGGCAAAAAATTGGTTAGCAAATTTGAACTATGTGGTAGTATTGTGAATACCGTTGTACCTGTTGGGCTGTTTAGGAATTACTTTAATAAGTGTATAAAAGTGTAAAAATGGTTTACATTCTTCAAGACAGAATTGAAATGATTGTAATTTATGGCGAAGTTGGAAAGTGCGCACGAAGGGCGGCATGTCTTTTTAACGAAAGACATCCAAATTGTAATGTAAGTCACCGGTATGTGCTTGATTTGGTGAATAAGTTTTACGAAACTGGTTCAGTGACAAATAAAAAAAGAAATAACCCCAGAGTACTAAATGAAGCAGCTCAAATTGAAGTTTTGGGAACATTTGCTGCAGAGCCCACGAGCTCCTTACGATCAGTATCAGAACAGACGGGAATGTCACGCGAGACTATAAGAAAAGCATTGAAAATGCATAAATTTCATCCATATAAAATGCAGATTCTTCAAGAGCTCCACGAGGATGATTATGATAGAAGAATAGAGTTTTGTGAAATCATGTCTCATCGAGTCAATACCATCCCTAATCTTCTGTTAAACATCTTTTTCAGCGATGAGTGTTCATTTTTTCCGAATGACAATGTTAATAGACAAAATTGTCGCTATTGGAGTGACGAAAACCCACATATTTTTCGGGAAGGGCATACACAACACCCACAAAAAGTTAATGTTTGGGCTGGTATTCTTGGAAATGCCATTCTTGGTCCATTATTTCTGGAAGAAAACTTGACTGGCAATCTGTACCTTGATATGCTTGAAGAGACTATCGATCCTCTTATAACTCACGAGCTAGAAACTCAAATTGATGCAGAAGGTAATGAACTTTTGCAGGAGGATCTGTTACATTTCCAGCAGGACGGTGCTCCACCTCATTATTTTCTTCCCGTCCGATAGTGGTTAAACGAGAGATTTCCGGGTAGATGGATTGGCAGAAGGGGAGCAGTTGAATGGCCTCCGAGATCACCGGATTTAACACCCTTAGATTTCTTTCTTTGGGGGCATCTTAAATCCGTTGTTTATAAAACACAACCTTCTGATATTGACGAACTTAAAAGACGAATTACAGCAGCATGCCGGTCAATTCCTAGTGAAGTTTTCCGTAATGTTAGAGGGGAGTTAGAAAACAGACTGTATTACTGTTTAGAGCAAAATGGACAACATTTCGAACAGCTAATAAGATAAGCGTAAGTAGATTTTATGTTGGAAATGTCTTTCTCGCAAATTAAATTTTATTGTGTAGAAGGAAAATAACCACCAAATAAAAAATCCCATGCGTAATAAATTTATTCCTGTCATTCAAGGGTTGGAGCGGTGCCACCTACTCTTCTAACCATTTTTATTAAAGGGAGTCAATACAATAATGCATCTCAGTATAGGCGTTCTAATAATTACTTCTGTTAGTTTAGAACGCAATTTTTCGGAAAATGCTCATCGAAAAATAATAAGTCAGGGTACCATTGGAACAAGAATTGAACGCCCATCAAAATGATGTGCCACTTGACCCCCCTTCCCATTTAAAATTCTAAGGGTAACATCTACCCCTCCTAGGGGGCTGAACCACGAGGACTACAAATAGTCCTTGAAAGTGTCCCCCTTGACAATATGATTGACCTGTTTTTTCGATTACTCATATTGTTTACTGGAAGGAAGATATTAAGGGTGGGAAGTTTTCAAATTGACACCCTGTATAAGGGATAACGAATACTTGAATAACATTATATACAAAAATAACTTAGAATTCCTTAAAGACCTACACTACTCAGGTTTCAAGTCAACAGTAATAGAGATCAACAATATTATATCAAACAGATATCGCTTGTACAATTATAATAATGAAATAACAAACAGAGGGAAGTGGTTACTCGCAGAGTATTTAGTGAAATTCATTAACGGCGGCAATATCAACAGTAATATAAGTCATCTTCTTAAATTCAATAAACTTCAAACCAATGTGAATACCAAATGTTTCCAATTTCGCCAACAATTTTTCGTGATTGACACAATCGCATGCCTTGCTTAGGTCACCGCCTTCAATATATTCTACCACTATATTATAAAAGGAAACTAAAGCCGTTATCGTCAATTTTGATTCTCGGAAACCATGTTGATTTTCATTTATAATTCCAATTTTTTTTTATGAAACTCATGAGACGGTCTAGAAAATAGTATTCAAATACTATTTGAAAACTGAAAGGTATCATTACTGGTCTGTAGTTTTCCAAAATCTGCCTATTATTTTTTATTTTTTGTAAACAGGAGTCACTTTTCCGCTTTTTAGTCATCTTGAAAAAGAGCCAGCTGTGAATGATAAATATATCATGAAAGTGAGAGGTTTTATTACTGTCTTCATAACCTTTTTTATCAAGAAATGAGGAACCTCGTCAGGTCCCGTGGAACATTTATTTTTCATCTTATTGATTAAGAGACTTAACAACTCATCCTCCAGGAAAGGTTTTAGAAAAGTGAGTTTCGATTATAAACTTTATTTACTCCTATTGATGAAAATGCATCAGCACTGGTATATTATCACTCTCAAGTTTATCCTTTGTTTGGTTATACCTCACAGGTTGCACACATTATCAGAAATTGTTGTTCGTTGATCCATCAGATGATTTCATCACGAGTACGTGCACTCGAAAACCAGTGTGTCGCGTGTTAGAAACTAGCGTAACTGGTGACCATTGTCCAGCTCAGCACGAGTCCATAACCACCTAATTATTTACCGTTTAGCGAGTGCATCTGGGCAAAGGTTCGACCTATGGTCAGCAATATATCACGGAGTGTCCATTCGGCACGCCCAAGGCAAACTTTATTTACCCATAATATTTGCTCGTGCTTGTGAATTTACAGAAAGCGCCGACGCAGGTACGAGGGGAAAGTAAGCCCCCGATAACTGGATTTTGTATTTTTATTAGTTTGCTTTCGTACTTGAGATACAGTGTCGGATTGACCCATCGGGATACCGGGAAAATTCACGGTGGGCCCTCACGCTGGAGCCTCCAAATTTCTACCCTTTGTCCTTTGTTATCAATATTTATAAAATAAATTCTGCTGGTTTCATAGATTTTTGAGCGTTGCGAATTATCGGGATATTTATTTCGGATTTCGAGATATTTTGAATAGAGTAAAATTATTGACATTTGATTTTATTCATAGATGACGCGTCTTTTTGAGCTCAACAAGATTACATATTTTCACTACGACGTTTCGTTTCCAGGAAACCTTCATCAATTTTTTTTTAATACGACACTGTTATTTTTATTACAAAATTCAAAGCCATTTTTTAAAGCTTTTATTTAATTTGCTCTGTGTTGGATTGGTGGAAATCTTTCTAAGATGTATTAGAACACTTCCTCTCATCTTATAGATTTGAAATTTTACATGATGGTCATTAATGTCGAAGATATTGTCCCCCCATCACCCCGAAAACTAGATAGAGAACGCGTATGGTTTTGGAAGTTTACTTGGCGGATTAGGACGTCAAAAATTACAGCTAAAAAAAATAGGTAGGGGGCTCGACTCCCCCACCCTTTTCCTGAAAAAAATTGGAAAACTCGCGAAATTAAAATTGAAAAAATCCTAAAAATATTGAAAATTATCTGACCATCAAATATTATAGTTTTGAGGAAGAAATTGTCCCCCCTTGCCCCCCAAAAGCTAGGTAGAGAACGAGTAGGTTTTCGAAAGTTTTCTTGACGGATTTGGACGTCAAAAATTACAGCGAAAAAAAATTGCTAGGGAAGGCTCGCATTCTCTCCCTTTTCTCGAAAAAAGTTGGAAAACTCGCGAAATTAACATCGGAAAAATCCGTAAAAATAGTGAAAAATAATTGACCGTCGAATATTATGGGTCAAAATAAGAAAATGCCCACCGAAAGCTAGATAGAAAACGCGTAGGGTTTCGGAAGTTTTCTTGAGGGATTTGAACGTCAAAATTACAGCGGAAAAAAATAGGTAGACAGGGATCGCCCACACCCTTTTCTCGAAAAAAATTGGAAAACTCGCGAAATTAATATCGGAAAAATCCGTATAAAAAGTGAAAAATATCTGACCATCGAATATTATAGTTTAACGAAATAAATTGCTCCCTCCTGGCCCCCGAAAGCTAAATAGAGGACGCGTAAGGTTTCGTTAAGTTTTATGGACATATTTGGACGTCGGCTTGGGAATAATAACAGGCGCTGCTTCCAGCTTATCTGATCCTTGGCCTTTTCTCATCATAGAATTTTTTATGTTAAAACATGTACTGCCTGTTTCTTTTTTTTTTTCATCTTATGTGAAATAAAGACCTTTATTATTATCATTATCCCCCCTTTTCTCCGAAAAAATAGTGAAAAATATCTAACCGTCGAATTACATTATAAAACTTTAAATGTTGTGAAAGCTTTTCGCGAGAATAAATCTTGAGGTGATTTTAAATTTAATTTAGAATAAGAAATACATAGATACTTCTCGCGACAATCTTTTACATCATTTAAAATTTCATAATGTAACAAAATGATGGGTTTAATTCACTTTAAAATTGATTTTCTTCTTTCTATTGCATTTAAATAAAAGCCTTTCTCTAAAAAGTTTTTTTAAAGTTCATTTATTTATTCTGAAATACGTCATATATCATTTATAGTTGTTTAAATATGTTTTAAGCTTATTTCAGACATTTATTAAAATCATTCAGGAAGAACCTCCAATTACAACTCTGTCTTAATTAGAAATGATGTTCGAACAAGTGACCATTATTTTCTAAACACAAGTAATAACGTATTACATCATTGAGTACATCTGATGTAATGGTTGGAATTGCTTCTAAAACCTTCTAAAATTCGTCTTCCGTTTGAAAATTACATAGTTTTTGATGTACCCACAAAGATAAAGTCAGGAGATGTCAGATCTGGCGATCGTGAAGGCCAGGCAACTGCTGAATACGTACCTATCAATTTGTCAGGAAATGTGTTTGATATACCTATATGCTTGAACAATCCTCGAATATTTTGTGATTTCAGCCGGGCTTTTCACTGTGTCCAGCATGAACTCTTGATGGATAAACTTTATCAATATGGGATTCGCTGAAAACTCTATGAATGGTTTTTCTCCTTCCTGAACGGACTGCTGCAGCAGGTCAAGATTAATCACAAAAAGGATAATGTGAAAACAGAGCACATTTCCAGCCTACTTTCCAGTAGAATAGGAGTCCCCCAAGGATCTGTGCTGGGCCCCATATTATTTATCATTTAAATAAATGAATTACCCTTAGTACTCCACGATGCGTATACTTGTCTTTATGCGGACGATTCCACGCTCTTATTCACAGACAAATCTTCAGCTCAAGTACAAAATAAAATTAACTTCTGTTGCAAGTCACTCTGCAAGTGGTCTTATGAACACTCACTGTTCTTAAATGCTTCCAAAACCTGTCATGTGAACTTCCACACGAGGCAAAATAATAAAATTGCAAATTTAGATATAGAAATAAATAACAAAACAATAGATAAACAGGAATGTATTACTTTCTTAGGTGCCAAATTGGACCAGAATTTATCATTCAATACTCACTGTGAAGCACTAGCTAAAACATTGAACAGTAACAGGATTTGTGATGCTTTCAATAGGTTGTGACTAAAATTTCACTATAAAATATTTTTTTTAATAGAAATATAGCATAAGTAATATTCTTGTCATTTTATTCAAGTATTTCGTCAAATAGTCGTCATATAAATCACAATCTATTTAAAAATATTGTTTAAAATGCTTTTTTAGGTCGTTAGCAGTCGAGTTTGTAAACAGTAGTTATTCAAAATGGTATCAAATTCTGTTTCTTCCAAACACAACTCTATAGTACGGGAGATAGTTATGTCCATCAGAACATTGCAGTTTTTTGTCAGAGAAATGAAATATACATCTTCAAATCAAATAGTAATCAATATTCAATAATAACCAATATTGATTAAAATTAATGAACTACAACAAAAGAATGGATTTCTCGATTAAATTCGATACGTTTATTCTACCATTTTCTAATGCTAACTAATCATAAGATTCGATCAAAATTCGATCATTGGTTTGGGGTAACATTTATGCAAGCCTGTCTTATTCTTTCACGGAGTTTCTCGTTGCTGGTTGACAGTTATTCCGAATATCTATCTTGGTTTCATTCAAACACGTTGAGGATGCCACATTTCGAAAATATTATTTTTATTAGAAGGCTTTGAAACTTCAGTTGCTATAGAGATGACAAGTCATTAGAATGAAAGACGAAAAGACACAAATTTGTCAGTATTAATAGTGAAGTTTATGTTTGAATGTTTTAGACGATGTAGTAACTTGATTACTTATATTTCGGACGTCCATCATCTTAATGGGTGAAAGATTTCTATCTCTTTCAAATTTTTCACAACGTTTCAATTGCTTGAATCCGCAATCGCCTTCTGGTGAATAATGACAAAATCAGATGCTACGCGACCTTTTATAGGTCTATAATTAAAGTGTAATTACGGTGTAATTACGCGCGGTTTTGTGGCGCGCGTGGTTTCGCGCTCTTTCTCCCTCCAAAACGGTCCATGAGCGGTTTCCATACGTTTTTAATTTCCACGCTTGGTTAATTAAAGGCACTATTGGCTTCTATATAGGTGGTTTCCATAAATTTCCGTTTGAACCAATGTTCCTCTCTATGAAGAACACTAGCTTCGTCCCAAAGAATTCGGTGGTGTTTTGTACAGGCGTGGTCAGCATTTCCCGATTTTGATGTTTCCCTCGTTGAGTCCACTTTTTGTGTTCGGCTATTCTTACTGATAATGGCCTCTTGGTCTCTCCGATATAGGAATCTCCACATTCACACGGGACTTTGTAAATACAGTTTTTGCTGGATTCTGTTGTGTTCTCTGGTTTCGTCTAGGTGAGGAAGCTTCGTAAGGTACTGCCGGATTGAAAGCAACTCTTGATGTTGTATTTATTTCCAATCCTTCTGATCTTCTCGGAGATACCCCTGATATAGGGAAGAATGAGAACGGGGTTTTGTGGTCTTTCTTCAATTGTCTTGGTCTTTTTGAGTTGTTTCTAAATTCTCCTATGAGTTTCTCGGAGTATCCGTTTTGGCGTAGGTCTTTTTTGATGTGGTTAATTTCCGCCTCCAATGACTCCTGGTTGTTGCAAATAGACATTGCTCTCTCCACCAACGTTCCTACGATTCCCCTCTTTGTGGAGTTTGGGTGATTAGAGCCGTAGTTGAGGTACTGTCCTGTGTGTGTATTCTTCCTGTAAACAGAGGTGAGGATTCCAGTGTCTGTTCTTTCAGCTTTCACATCGAGAAACGATAGGGTACTATTAGTTTCCTTTTCCATTGTGAATTTGATTGAATCCCTCATGTTATTCATTCTGGCAAAGAATTCCCCAAGGTGTTCATCTCCATGGTTCCAAATAATAAAGGTGTCGTCTACGTATCTTAGCCATAGTTTTGGTTTGTATTTTGCCTCTCTGATAGCCAATTCCTCGAACCACTCCATGTATATGTTGGCGATTACTGGAGAGAGAGAAGATTCCATCGGCAGTCCATCAACTTGGGAGAAGAAACGGCTCTTTTCTTGAAAGTATGAGTTGTGTAGGCAGCACTGCAGTAGTTCTAATATCGCTTGTACGGGGAGGTCAGTCCTTTCATGAAGCTGGATATCTTCTTCCAGTTTCCTCTTGATGATGTTAAGGGATTCTTCTATGGGGACATTGGTGTAAAGGCTCTCCACGTCAAAGCTGATGAAACGATCTTCAGGCCCTAGTTCAACATCTTTGAAAATGTCTACGGAGTGTTTAGAATTCTTGACGAACGAACTGCTAGTACCCTGTAAGGGTTGTAGTATCGGTAGGAGGTATTTCGCCAGGTTATAGGTCGGTCACCGACCATCTGATTTTGTCATTATTCACCAGAAGACGATTGCGGATTCAAGCAGTTGAAACGTTGTGAAAAATTTGAAAGAGATAGAAATCTTTCAACCATTAAGTGAAGTTTATAACTCCTCAAATACCTACATTAGTAAAGAAGTATGGCAGATAATTTGACTCTGCAGAAGAAAATTGAAATAGTAAAACTTCGTGGTAACAACGAAAGGGAAGTATGTAGAATTTTCAATAACATGCATCCGTAGCGTCGAAATATTAGCAGAGCTACAATTGGACGAGTAAACAAAATTTTCAATCGGTATGGAGCTGTTAGTAAACATACTAGTATTCTGAATAATAGCAATACTATACAAAGATAGAGACGAAATAATTCTGAACGAATTCGAAATTATTTTAATAACAATCCGAAAACAAGTGTGATAATTGCAAGTTTGGACATTAATTACCCGTGTGAAACAATAAGGAGAAATTTTAGGAAATAAAATAATATGAAGCCCTTTAAACCAAAGTTTCTTCACACCTTAGAAGAAGAAGGCGATAATGAAAAGAGTATGGAGTATAGTTTATGGGCTCAAGGAGAATATCTAACAGGAATTTTCTGAAAAAAAAATTGTTCAGTGACGAGGCAACATTCACAACCAATGGAACAGTTAATTCTCAAAATTCAAGGTACTGAACGGAAGAAAATCCACATTGGATAATAAATTGCAGAAGACAGTAGGTACTCCCAAAAATTAAATGTTTGGTGTGGAAAATTACATACCAGAATAATTGGCCCCTTTTTTGAAAACAATTTGAATGGTCAAATTTTTTTGAATATTTTGAAAAAAGAGTTTTCCAACACTATGGATGAACTTCCACTAGCAGATCTTATGTTTCAATTAGAGGACCGTTCCATCCACAATAGCAGGATTGTTGGTGGTATAGTTGTCGTCAAACATATAAGATAAATAAAAAAAGCCGCAAAAAATGGTCTTATCTTTTCCTGGAACGTGCCACATAATGTGGGGTCAAGTGGTGCAAGAGTTTGAAATAGCTAGTGCATTATAACTTCGCCATGGGTAAAGAATTTTTCAATTGCATCACATTCATTATTGACAGAGGATTAATTAATCCAATTTTATTTAGATTAATGAGTATACTAGAGATCGATACTAAGTACATAGATACGAGTAATTCAAAAAATTTATGCAGTATAATGATTCAATTTATCATTAATGTAAAAGTTATTCAACAAAAAAATTACAAATAAAAGACATTCTTGTATATACAGGGTGTTAATTCAGTACTGCATTCTGCACGACTCAACATCTGGATTGTCAGGAATTCAGATATTTTTGTTCAGATAATTTAAAAGTGATCTAGAGAAGGGAATTCTCAAATAAGTGCATATACCAACATGGTCTTCCATGAAAATAAAAAGGGCCAGCTTCACGTGCAGTTATTTTTCGATTCCCGACTCGCACTCCCTTCGCGTCACTCTCGGAGCGAAGTTGCATGCCAAACTACACGCACATTCAAATATAGTACGCCAACTTCATTCCTCGAAGCTTCTCGATAGCTAGTGGGCCTTTTTTCGCGATGTGTTCTTTACATTCAAAGAGAAAAATTGCATGTATAAAATTAGAAAATGAAGATTCCAGAAGAAAGACACAGAGTATTGGTCCAAAAATGGTACTTGCGCCGAAATCACATTAAGACTACTCGAAGCAACTATACCTGTCTTCTCGTTACAATTCAATTCGACTGTTCTTCTCTACAGTCGGAGCGGCGCGGGAATTGTCCCATCACTTTCAGTTTTGGTAGACTCCTCTGTTCGAATCGCGCTAGAAGTTTAAGAAGGTTGGAACGTCTCGCGCCGCGTCAGATGCGAGAAGCGCCAGGCGCATGTTGACACTTCACGTTCGAATTTGGAGTGGAGCGATGGAGTGTCACTTTGGAAGTCACGAAAAACTGCACGTGAAGGGCCCACTTAATTTCAACTTTCCAATTGATCGCTCTGTGTTTCATTTATATGAACTCTCTGTAATTCTATATTTTCAGATTGAATAGTGCGTTGCCACGCTATCATTATTTATACAGATTTTATTGCGAAAAATCACTTCACTTTGAACTGGAATAATACTTTCGTGTTTTAAGATTTTCTAATAGATGATATGCACAATGTGTGATTTTTTTCTGATTGAAGCTCTCAGTGTGGTATGTCAATGATCAATTGTGCTAAAATTCCAAAATTATATTTATCATATAGGTGTCTTGAACGGACTTTTCATCCGACACAATTACATTAAATTTTGGTGCCAAATATAGTTTTCTCGATTTTTATCGGTGATTTCTATCAAGTTTTAGTGCAATCATATATTTATTTCTTACATAAAATTTAATGTACTTTCATATCCTAAAATCAAATTTTGGAATATAATCAATATTGGACACTGGCATTCTGTTTCGTACAATTATATTTTTATTCATCTGCTCTTGGGTATTTTGTGACTCCCTAAAATATTCTGAATAGCTGGGTGGGTGAAAAACATACAGTCTAACTCCCACCATCCGGTTATATCTCATTTCCACTGGATGTAATGGATCGCCTTCGTTGGATATTTTGAATAGTATGTGATTGGTGATCCTTCAGTAATTAAAGTAAATTCAATATTAATTTTCAACTTTAACGCCCTGCATCTCAAAAACGAATTGTTGTCTTTTACATGTTCACCTATAGCCATTATTTTCTGTGCAATGTGAGAAATTAATGAAAGTACCGGTCCACCTTAGGAATCATCCTGTATGAGCAAATATTGTCCTCACATTTCCTCCAAAAAAAAACCAATTACAAAATATATATTTCTGCCAAAAATGCATAGTACCACGCCATACACACCTTATATGGTAATCACATAAGAATATTGGCTAAAATCAGTGTGAGTCAATATCAATACTTACATAACTTCAGGAAATTACCAGGAAATTAATTCCTATTTTGTCAATAACCAAACAGTTTTTCAGACTAAAATCGCACTAAATCAATAAATAAAATTATTGACATCTCTACCTTTATTCAAATTATTCCACCTATCGCCCCCACGTAACACTTAGCGCGGAAGATGTAAAGGCCCGCACAGCAATTAGGAATGTTTTTTCCATGCAGGGTCGGGCGTAGTTATAATAGAAATCACAGCTGTTTGCGGTACGCGCAGCTATTAGCAAATTAGATTTCGACGGGGCAGTTGTTTACCTAATCTAAGGATACTAATAATAATAAAAATGGATGATTCTGAATACAAAAGTTACAGTGCTTTTGTTAAATTAACTTGAATAATCTGCACGCATCACAATATTTAGCGGCATATGTACAAGTCCGACCCTGGTTGGCGGCATGGGAGTCAATTTCATGCTAATCGACCATTTTTGCGCCTTTTTTTATTTATCTTATATGTTTGACGACAACTATAATCGGTGGATAGGGCGAAATAGTCCACTGATCGAGTTTCCCCCAAGATTCCCGGACTTGACTCCACTTGATTTTTTTATGGGGCTCCGTTAAGGAAAAAGTATACAAAACTCGCCCAACTAGCACAGAGGAACTGCGTGAAAGAATAAGACAGGCTTGCAGAGATATCATCCCAAATCAATTATTGAATGTTTTGGTTTACATTAGAAAACGATATGATAAATGGATCGAATTGAATGGAGATTTGGTGGAACAGTCCAAAATTTAATGTGTAGGCACTGTCATGTCAATACATTCTTTTGTAGTGGTTCATTTATGTTATTAATATTGGTAATAATAACGATATCGCACATACAGTTGATATGTTCTGAAGGAGTATTTTAAACCATATTATTCAAAAAATTGTTATTTAATTTACAACAATTTGAATTATTTTGATAGTGATTGGAATATTTTACTTATGCTATATTTCTGATAAAAAAAAAAACAATTTTATCTTGAAATTTTAGGCACAACCTTTTGAAAGCATCACAAATCCAGTGGCGTCATCAAATTTTATTTAAAAAAATCGCTAGTATACTTTTTGGATTTTTTACCTTGAAAAAAAATCGATGTAGGCCTTGAAATTTATATTTTTATTTCGAATTTATGATACTCTACTAGAACTATTGATGATCTATCTATTGAAATAAAAATACTTCTGAATCGGATAATAAATAACAGTTTTAGAGAGGTGGCCCACTTTCAAATAGGTCAGTCTGTATATGAACTCTTGATCTACGTTCACAGACAAAAGGGAAAATTAACCACGAATGAATCAATACATAACCATGGCACTAGGAAAAAAAATTATTTTCATATCCCGAACGTTCGTCTCACATTATCCCAAAAATCACCAGATATCTTGGGGATACGAGTTTATAATGTTCTTCCACAAAAAACAAAAAAGATCGATAGCCTGCTACTTTTCGAAAATAAAATAAAAACACTCCTCCTCAACCTCTGTCCCTATAGCCTGAAGGATTACTTCAACAATTTTATACTGTGATAGATAGATTTTTTATATATTTATGTTCTTGTAAATGTTTTCTGCGTTGTCAGTTTTCTGTAATTTTATTACCAAATTTTGTACAAACTGAGTTGTCCTATTTGGGGAAATTTTTCCGACAGTTGGCGCTGCAGTATCTGTCAAACTTGTCAGTGGAATGGGGAAAACAATGTGAACCCCCATTTGATTCAATGGTAAATGAATCATTGTTATTTTGAATTTTGAGCGATAAAGATGAATTGTGAAAGATAGTACTTGTTGAGATCAAATTTGGAGGACATATCCAAATATATTGGCGATAGAAATCGGCCGATAGTGGAACGCATTGAAAGCGGACATATCATTTTGTGTCAAGTCAAACATGTGGGGAAACTCGAGAACTTGGGCTGGTTCAACAAACTTCTGCTTTAACTTCGAAGGCTCATGAAGTGAATTGAAATATAAAGATTATTTTAATATAACCAATACTGAACATCAAGACGTTTCCTTGAAATGAGTGAAATAACCAAAATACAGTAATGGTATGAAATCTTCTGAAATTACTTTTATAATCTGTTTCTACGAAGTGCCTGCTACACACAAATATGTATTTGGAAATAAGTTTTCCAATTTTCAAAATGTTCTGCCCCACATTGCACAATTGTTGATCTTTTGGAAAGATGTGTATTGATACATTTGTATCTTTTTCAGTGTTTACACTGCAGCACCCAGCAATACCTCTTGCACTTGCTGCTCATTATCAGAATCTTAAGAAGTATTTTGGTACATTAAACTTCAGCAAACTGTTTTAAAAACCAAGAAAACGTTAATTATTTGCTACTCAAGTCACACGTACTCTAATGGCGACTTGGTTTGTTTTCCCCATCCTGGTAGTGTATATTTCTGACTACAGGTGTCGCACCCTTTGAGCGTTTTCGCGAAAAGCTATTCAGCTCGATGGACCAAAAATAAATTGAACTGAATTGAATTGACTATTAGTAACGATGGTCATTGCCTACCGGACTATTAATGATCTCCAAAAAGAACTGTTAGCATCTCGCTCAACGTCTGAATGAACGTAATACTTCCAGCATCCAGATTCACCTATTCCACGGCGAAGATCTTGTTCGAACGAGAGAGTAACATTCGAAGCGCCGCGGCGCGTCGCTAATTAATCATTCTCCGGCATTGAGAGCGTTTTCCTGTCGTTGGTGGTTATTTATCACATAGACAAGGGCGAGGGGGTTACACACGTATCTGCATCACGTGAGAGGGGTTCCTGTGGTCCCTGGTCCAGGGTAATTACCCGGAGGATGCAGAAACCACGCCCAAACCAATGGCATCTCGCCGACACCCACCCTCGAGCCTCGTTATCGATTGTGAGTGGACGCATGCGCCGACGCCGGATGCCGGACACTGGCCGGCGACGCGTCAACCGAGTTACATATACAGTGTCCGTCATAAAGGTCGCAGCATATGGAAAACTTTTTTATTATTGATTTCTCAAAAAAAATTATTCCTGATGAAAACCTCTGCTTCATCCCAGACACAAATTGCAAGTACCAAAATTTAATTTTATACTACCATTTACGAGCGATATTGAAAAACATACCTTGTTTTGATCCCATCACTTTATTTTTCACGGTAGAATCAAAAGTATGGAGATAATATTGTTCAGAATCGAATGTTGATTCATAAATTCAAATCACAGCCACCTATGATCAATTTAATTTTTCAACTTTTTTTCCAATTTTCTCCCCATCGCCCTGTACGATATGAGGAAAACTATGCTAGATGGATGGTATATTGTTAGATATGATCATATCACTCTCTGGATGTTTCCTCATTTCCCCCTTCCATCGGAAAATCACGTTAATTGAAATATGTGACGGTATTTCACAAAATCTTGCTGCAAATAATAAATAAAACTGAACTGTTTTTCAATATCGCTCGTATATGGTAGCATAAAATTCAATTTAGGTATTTGCAATTTAGGTTTGGGATGAAGCAGAGGTTTTCATCAAGAATAATTTTTTTCTAGAAATCAATAATAAAAAAGTTTTCCATATGCTGCGAACTTTATGCCGGACACTGTACAATAATAATGATTATAGTTTTATTGCCATGCATTTCTATGTGCGCGAAGTTAGCAACGAATTTGTCAGCAACGTTTCTGAAAAATTCGTTGCTGGCAACGATTTGATAGGGCGGATTTCAAGCTATTCAATTTTTTTTCTGTGGTTCTTGAGGTAAGGAAACTCACAAATATAGTATGAAATGAACATAATATAATGAAAATCACTGTGACTATGTTTCACAATTGAGTGAATTGAAACTGTATATGATTATATTATTGACTTCCTTGTAGAAAAACAGTTTAGTTTTTTCTGTATTATGAACATATTTCTAACGAATGTCAGTGATGCCCAGTCGCTTACTAGTTCAATATTGGATATGAATGGTATATTGATATATTTTTATACAGTCAAATTTTTACAAAAATCTCAAAATTCATGATTTGTTGCCCTCTAGGGCCGAATCTGGTCATACGATCGAGTAGGGCCAATGGAGACTTTTACTCGGAATAGCTCCAACTACAAACATACCAAAAATTCTGCCATTGTCACCGAAATACTTTTTTTCATTAAATGTGTGCGGGATCCTTTGATGATAATTGCTTAGATTGTTGTTTGAAATTGATTCTTCTGTTAACCAGATGTCGTTCCCTTACGAACGACAGCCCTCAAAAGACGAAACTTGTGCGAGTCAAATATTAACGAATTCTTATTTTTTACGTGCTATTCCACTTTCCGCGTCATCAGAGAAATATCTGCAGTAGCTGGGCTTCGAACCCACGACCGGCGACCAGAGTGAATGAAAGATCGGTACTTTAACTACTTGGCCACTTGACCCCCGTAAAATATAATATCTTCTTCCGAACTGGACTTTTTGAGGCCTCTGGAGACACTATACATCCTATTTTACCTTAGAGCAGATTTTCACAATTCGTCTGACCTCTTTGAAAGTTTTCAATTACAAATTTCAGCTCTTCAGACGATGTGGTGTTGTAGAGTTTTCTCGGTTTCCCTGCATCTGTGAAGGCGAATGCGCCATCATTTAATCCGCCCCGGAGGGCAGATTGATTACTTCAATGTTTCTACTTTGTTATTGTTGTTTTCAATATGTTTATGAAAATTATGAACGCTAAAAAAATTTTCCACTTTTTTCTTAAACTTTTCACGTAAACTATGATATTTTTGAATTGAATAAACAATTATGATATACTTTACGAATAAAAGTATATTACATTAGCTAAACCACAACTTCAAAATAATTGGTTATTTGAAATTAATTTGAATTCGTTATTTTGAATAATTTTTGACTAGCGATACATACTCGTTTTTTGGTGAAGAATACACTAACCTTTCATGTGTTATCATTGTCCTACAGTTACAAATGATTTTTTTTACCATGGAATTGACAATTTCGGAGCGTAGGACTGGGAACACCTACCATTCAATTTGTAGGACAATATGACCATTCAATTATACAAATAGCAAGATACATAGAAACCCTGGTGTGATCTCTTATAGCTGTGAAACCGACATACAAAATTGTTAAGGTACGGCCTACTTGATTCGTGATATTTTTACTGCGATGATACCGTTTCACCTCTTTAGCACACAGATGGCGGCAAAATTACAGATTCATGATGACGCTTGGACAACATTGAATTTTATTTGTTGTAATATTCATTAACCATAATTTGTAAACATTCAAATTTTAATCAAATAATTATGACTCAGTACTTCGGAATGTTGGAAACTCCGCTATTTTCGACTTCCATCGACGAATGAAGCCAACGGTATCAGTCAAGATGTATAGAAACAAAGTTGTTGAGACTGTAATTACACTGATACCGCATATTGCACAAAAATGGATGTTCAACTCATAAAATTCTGAAAACATATTTTTGTATCAAATACTCAACTCATTATTGATTGTTTTTCAGGCAATGCAACATATCTTGCACAAATTCCTGATGGAATTTAGAAACTGAATTCAGTTTCTAAATTTTGACCCCAGGAATACGCCCTTGAAATATTTGTATCGAATTCAATATTTCCAGTTAATGTCCATAAAATATCCCGTTTATATCCATAACATATCCAGTTCATGTCCATTTCATACCATTACCTACAGGTCCATCAGAGGTCCAATTTAGACCCATTAGAGGTCCATAAGAAGTCCAATTTAGGTCCAGCAAGTCCAATTTAGGTCCATCAGAAGTCCAATTTAGGTCCATCAGAAGTCCATGCTATATTTATCATGTCCAGTGAATGTCCATATTGGTCCAATGTATATCCATCCTTAGTACACACTGGACATCCAATGGATGTCCAATTTTGTGGCATATGGATATCCAGTGGATATCCATAGGATATCCTTCTGGACATGAACGGACGTCCAATGGATATTCGTTATGTCCATTGTGGACATCCTTTGGACGTCCATTGTATATCCGTGTGTTATCTGGGCGTTGGCTTCATTCGTCGATGGATGGCGTATAAGTCGAAAATAACCGAGTTTACAACATTCCGAAGTACCGAGTCATAATTATTTGATTGAAATTTGAATGTTTACAAATTATGGCTAATGAATATCACAACAAATAAAATTCAATGTTGAAAATGACACAAAATGACACTTGTCCAAGCGTCATCATGAATCTGTAATTTTGCCGCCATCTGTGTGCTAAAGAGGTGAAACGGTATCAACGCAGTAAAATTATCACGAATCAAGTAGGCCGTACCTTAACACTTTTGTATGTCGGTTTCACAGCTATAAGAGATCACACCAGGGTTTATATATGTATCTTGGTATCAGTGCAATTACAGTCTCAACAACTTTGTTGAAACAAAAGCGAATCAGTGATAACACCATGGTTTCTATACATCTTGACAAGTAGTAACCAAGCAACGGTACAAAAATCCGCTGGTTACTAATGATTTCTTATGACACGTCATTGGTACATGTTGGGAGTGGTGGACTCTTGAGTCCTACCATCCAATTTGTAGGACAAAAGTTTTTTCGAGTACTTTATTGAATTATCTCGAGGTTCAACTGAAAAACTAACTGTTATTAATGAATTTTTTGCACTCACCAAATCGACATGATTGACGCCTGCGTAGTTTATTAGCCACCACTATCGAGAATTTTCGTAGAGGAAAAAGTTAGGCGTCTCTGCAAAATGAAGCTACTTGGGAAGATTCAGCCTGCTATTAATTATTTTTGAAAGTAGGCGTAGGATCCTAGTCTAAAACGCTTTCTAAAAGTCAAAATAAATGACAGTTTTGAAGATATTGATATTGAGATATTTTCAGCAGAGCTAAGTTGTTAAAAGTAAAGATCAATGAATATGAATAAATGAATATTCAATAATATAAAATATACAATTCTTGAAAATCAATCAAAATATATTGTTTGAAGGTCCTTGTTGAAACTGATTACATTTCTAACTTCTTCAGTACAAGTATGGCAAATTTAAAGCTAATATGAGGTATGAAATTTGTTGGAAAAGTTCAAACGTTCAAACTTTATTTCTTGAAAATGCCGAAAAATCAACTTTCTCTGAGATACTGATACTGAACTGCGGAATAGTGAAATTTCCTTTCAAAAAACGAGTTTTTGAAAAATACACATTTTTTCTTCAAGAAAAACAGGATTTTTCAACAAATGTGTTGAATTGAGTGAAAGTAATTACATTAATGACTTCTGCAGTACGAGCTCCTTCCGTGTGGCATATTTGAAGCCAAGACGTTGGAAAAAGTTCAAATGGGTTATCATGAGTTTCCTCTGTTATTTTCATATGAAAATTGCAATAACTCTGAAACCCTAAGAGATGGACCAAAACCGATTGCAGTTCTGGATTCTGCTGCTTAAAATACTAATGTTGGTCCATTTTGAAGACAATCTATTTTTTGAATTTTCACCGAAAAAAGTTCAAACTTGATTTTTGAATAACCCAAGAAATGAACCTTTTGCTAGAGCTCCTAAATTGATAACATCTCCATCTATTGGGAAAAAGTGATTTCAGTTTTTGCGAACAACTTGAGCTACTGAACAGGAGATGGCGAAACGTTGAATTCAAAATAATCCCTTTTATCAACGCTAATTACTGGAGTATTCTGAGATATTTATGAAAATCGATTGCATCTCTGGATTTTGCGTGTCAAGAAGCTCTACCAAGAACAATTTGAAGCGAATCGATTTCGAATTTTGACTAAAAGAGGTTCAAAGCGGTTAACCTTGTTTTTTGAACAAGCCCTAAAATTGAACTTGTTGATTGAGCTCCCAAATCGATGTTAGAGACTAGCTGTAGTGGCATTGCCTTAAGACAATGGTAGTGGCGTTGTATGAGGATCATACAACGGTAGTGGCATTGTGAGATCCATCTCAAACTAGGATTTTTCAAAAATCACAACAGTTTATGCAGAACAACTTCAGCTACTCAACAGTAGATGGCGGTATGTGGAATTCAAAATACATTTATTTTATACCGTACCATTGCTTCTTTAGACATTGAAATCAGTGTCTTTTGAAGAACCCTGCATTAAAAAATTACGTCAAATATTCATGTTTGTAACTAATCCAATACCGATTCCACAGGCATTGACTATCTTACATCTATTGAAACAATCAGTGTTTATTTCTTCTATAAACAATGAAATATTGGTTCGAGTTAAAACAATGGTTCGAGCATTGATCAAAGAGAACTTTAAACAATTGTTCCATCATTGTCTAATAGGCAATGGTTCCATGTTTCAAAAATTGCAAAGGAGTAAGAACAGTTTATGCAGAACATCTTCAGCTATTGAACGAGAGATGGCGGTATGTTAAATACAAAATATATTTATGCTAATTACTCGAGTACCGGAGATTTCTATTATTAAAAAACTTTTTTTTTGGTGAGAATTCAAAATAGATTTGCTTCAAATTGTTATTTTTATGAATATCTTACGGTACTCGAGTATTTAGCGGTAATAAATGTGATTTGAAATCTATCATTGTTTCTTCTATGCTTCTATTTAAACAATGTTTGAAGTCAAACATACCGCCATCTCTCGTTCAGTAGCTGAAGTTGTTCTGCATAAACTGATGTTACTCTTTTGTAAGTAATTTTTGAATAATCGTAATTTCTTTCGCTGCAGCTAGTGATTAGCAAACCCTGGCAAAAGTTCAATTTTAGGCCGTTCAAAAAATAATGTTAACAACCTCTTTTTGGTGAGAATCTAAAATGGATTTTCTTCAAATTGTTCTTGGTAGAGCTTGCATTTTACGTGACTCGTACCTCTTGCATTTTAGCTTGGTGTACCAATTGCATTTTCCGTGACGCGTACCTATTGCAGTTTAATGTCGTGTCGCTATTGCATTTTACTGACGTGTCCCTATCGCGTTTCACTCTGGTGTACGTATTGCATTTTAGCGTGGTGTCCCCATTGCATTTCACTGACGTGTCCTTATTGCGTTTTACTCTGGTGTACCTATTGCATTTTACGTGACGCGTACCAATTGTATTTTAGTGTCGTGTCCCTATTTCATTTTACTGTCCTGTCCCTATTGAACTTTATTGACATGTATCCATTGAATTTTACTCTGGCGTCCCCATAGAGTTTTACGTGAAGTGTCCCTATTGAATTTTATTTGCGAATTTCGCAATTTTTCTGCTATTAAAATGGCTGTCGACACAGTTCTATTGTGCAATTGGCATTTCATGCTAAGCGATACGCACTCTGGTGGCTTTAATGTAACTAGTTTCTGCGACATTGTTTTCTAACCACACTTTCGTATCGTTTGTTTACCTTTGATTTTTTAAGAATATAGAGCCTTTCTTTGAACCGTTTTTATTTCATCTTAATTTAGTGATGAGAAATTGCCTTTTTACAAGTAAAGCGACCCTTCCGGTCTTATAATGGCGTCTTACAATGGTTATTGTTCTGTGCCACATTACAATTCCTAGGCCAAAAGAAATAAATTTTTCAAAGATATCCCGAGGAAAATGACCCAAAGGTTTATTTTGAAACGGAGATGGGACGAGAATTAATCTCAAGAAGAGAAGCCTGGATATTAAAGGTTCGGATTGCCAAACCAATAAGCAAATTTATGAAAGTGTGTTCCCTCTATTTTAAGCAAGAAGATTATATTGACAAAGGTAGGTGGGTATCTTGTTTTTATTGACTTATTTACATTTGCATAATTTTAATATAACCGTCTATAATTCTGAGTTCTCCACTCACTTGATGAGGCTCGGATTGCAGAGCGCTTGTCTGGAGACAGAGGGTACACACTTTTGTCGCTGAAGAGTTCCATTTATTTTTTCCATATAATATTATATGGTCTGCATTGAGGACTTCTTCACCTTCTAGTCTTCTACTACACACCGAGAACTTTCGGTCACTTCAACATACCTCAGAAAGTCCAATAACCTTAATTTTAATTGGGCCATTTGTCTTTGTTTATAAGAAGACCATTGAAGTATTTTATCACTAGCTTTTTTCTAACATGGTAACTATTAACACCTTAACACTAATCCTTACACCAATAATCATTTATTTAAATGAACATTAATAAAAGGTAAAAATCATCGAAATCACAGTTTTAACAATGTTTAAAGGGCCTAAACCACGCTTCAAATACTCAATACACGAAATAAACAAAGTAAACAATGAAATATATATGGAAGAAAAAGTAACTAAAGTAAGGTTATAAATCAATGTCGTAGAAAGTACTTCATCGTCCGCCGCCGGTAGCGCTACAATCTTATTTTGAAATCCTAATAGACGAGGAAAGTGTGTCGTCACAAATGTCATTCTTGTCAAAAATTGATTCCATACAAAGAATTTTAGGTGACATTCTCTGTTGATGATTTGTTGTTTTGCTTATTAGTTTGTGGTTGGTTGTTTGAATTTTGTTTTCTCAAACAAAAGAAGTTGAAAAACATCGGAAACAATTTCAGACAAGCTGATTTAAATTCGGCGGAGGTTTGTTTGGAATCAGTTTTTGACAAGAATGACATTTGTGACGTCATCACTTCCCTCGTCTATTACGAACACTCGATCCCTCGCGAGTTTGACACATGTCAGATTTGAGCAATCATGAAAAGCATTACAATTCAAAATATATTGCAACTTGAGTCGATATGAATGGTATATATATGGTAGATATAATTCCATTCTATCTCTATTCAAAGAAATTTCATAATTTCGATTTCGTTTCGAATCGAGAACACATACATCGTTCTAGCCTACAGATCGTGACAGCTTTCGTATCGGGTGTTCATAATCCCACCCCTGCATCAACGATTGCACCGGCATGACTGGCAGCCATTTTATTCGCAGAAAAATTGCAAAATTCGTGAGGGTTTGAACAAGACTTAACATCCCTAAATGGAAAACGGGACACTGAAATGCATTTTGTGTACCATGCACTACCGATCACCTTGACTGTGTGTCTCAATCGAAAAGGAAGTTGTAAACTCAGTAAACTACAAAGAAGAAGAAAAGAAGAAGAAGTACGTTAAAACGTGGTAGAGGTTATCTTACAATTTACAAATTTATATTTTGGAATTTGTTTTTAGAACTTTGAATTTACACGGTGTTTTTCAACAATACAAAATGGATACATCAGATAAACTGATTTCCTGCTGTTTCAAATCAGAATCTGGAGAAGTAGCGGGTGATATGATGGATTTACCTATAGATAGCACTCTTCAACAACTCACGATGATTTGTAATGCTATTTTACATCAGGAAGAACCCATATCATATTTATTCTACGTAAATGATACCGAAATTACCCACTCCTTACAGAAAGCTTTGAATAATGCAGACCTGAACACAGAAGGCGTAGTCGATATAATCTATCAGCAGCAGGCAGTTTTCAGGGTACGCCCAGTAACTAGGTGCACAAGTTCCATTCCAGGACATGCTATGCCAGTTCTTTCAGTCAGTTTCAGTCCAGACGGAAAACATTTAGCTAGTGGATCTGGCGATAAAACTGTCAGATTTTGGGATGTCAATACACAAACTCCACTGTTCTCGTGTAAACAGCACAATAACGCTGTTTTGTGTTTAGCTTGGTCTCCAGATAGCATGAAACTTGCGTCAGGAGATCAGGGCAGTAAAATTATCATTTGGGATCCATTTAGCGGTAAGCAGCTTGGCAAAACTATGCTGGGCCACAAGCAATGGATTTCAAGTTTATCTTGGGAACCTTACCATAAGAATCCTATGTGCAGGTATTACGATATTTGATAAATGATATAGATATAGGAAAGGTAACTCCAGTTCGAAAAAATAATAAATTAAATACTTTAGACAACTTCAGGCCAGTGACTGTTCCTCAGAGCTTTTCGAAGATTTTTGAATATGCTTTTTTAGAACGCTTGATGAATTTTGTTAACACATGTAATATTTTGATTCCCATGCAACACGGTTTCCGTTCTGGAAAATCCAATCAGACAGCCTTACTAACCTTCTTTAAAAATTTAGTGGATTTCATGGATAAAGGTGAATACCCTGCTGCAATTCTAAGTGATTTGAGCAGAGCCTTTGATTGCGTCAATCATTCGAAGATGTTGCATATTCTGGAATCTTACGGTGTCAGAGGAACACCTCTCACTTGGATCTCGACTTTCCTCAAGAACAGAAATCAGTGTGTATCTCTGAAATTCGAACACAATAGTGAAACATCGACCTCTACTTCAGAAACGAGTCAGGTTCGGTCTGGGGTACCCCAGGGTTCTATTCTGGGGCCAGTCTTGTTTCTTCTGTATATTAACAATATAGATAAAGAAATATCACACTCTTTATTTACTGCATATGCGGATGACAAATCACTACTGATTTCTCATGAAAATACAGAAGCTCTCAAATACCAATGTGAAGATCTCTTGAATGCAACGTCCACATATTTCAATGAGCATGACTTATTTTTCAATACGACAAAAACTCATCTGATATGTTTTCATAATTATCAAAGCAAAATTGAAAACCTCGAATTGAATATTAATAACACGTCTATGCAGTACCAACTGTGGAGTAAAATTTTTAGGAATGAGTATATACCAATATCTCAACTGGAATTCACACTGTTTTTTGTTTTTTTGTTTTTTTTTTTACGAAACTCCCAGGTTTTTCGGAGAAAACCCCTCAAAAGCAGAGCTTGTGCGAGCAAGGGAGATCCGGGACCTACAGTTTAAATAAAAGTGGAATCCGAACCACTTCAGCTCAGTGATACATGACCGGGGATCGAACCCGGACCGTCTGGGTGGAAGCCAAATGCTCTTACACCTCGACCACTGTGAAACAATAATTTCCAAATTGAGCTCAAAAATCTACAATTAGTTTTAGATATGAATCAACTGAAAAGCATTTACTATTGTCAGGTTGAATCTAGGTTGCATTATGGTGTTTTCTTGTGGGGCAACTGGACCATGAGCAAAAAAGTTTTTATTGTACAAAAATCCTTTTTAAGGTGTATATTTAATGCTCCAAAGCAATATTCATGCAGAACTCTTTACGACTTGTAATATTTTAACCCTTGTCAGCCTATACATATACGAGTTACCTATCTATAATAATAAATGTTCTTTATTGGTAATGAAACCAAATGGCCATCGACCAAGGTCCTTCAGCCAGTAGTGATTACATTAATATTTTTTAAATTTTATGTTGTGTTGTTATGTTGTTTTATTATTATTATTCTGTCAATAAATTGACCGACTTCAAGAAGGCCTTGAAATTGTTTTTATTGAATAAATGTTTTTATACACTAAATGAATATTTTAGCGTAAACTGAGTAGTGATTTTAAAGTGTTTGTTAATTTCATTGTACTTTCTTTTTTTATTGGGTTTTTAGTCTTTACATTGTTTCGTCCTTTGATTTTATTTTTGTGAGTATTCCTATACAAAACCTGTTTTTGTCATTTTAAGGAAAATAAAGAATATAGATAGATCTTTATTAAATAGGAATCCTTCTATACAAATTCATTACTTTATATAGTTTCTTAGTTAGTTTATCTACTTCATTGTCCAAGAATATTCTCATTGTCAAAGTAAATCAAAAATATATAAATATAATGTGAATTTTGGTAGAACATAGATAATAAAAAAGTCCTACTTTACGAACTTGTATCATAATTTTTTTTTGCAATTTTGCTGACAATTCAGAGATTTTTGTTTTTAGGTTGCTGGCAAGTTCATCCCAAGATGGTGACGTTCGAATATGGGACAGTGTATTATGTAGTACAGTTCTTACTCTTTCTGGCCACATGAAATGTGTGCAGGTGGTGAAATGGGGTGGCGCAGGGCTCATTTACACGGCGTCGCTGGATAGGACAGTAAAAGTATGGCGGGCAGAGGACGGAATATTATGCAGGACTCTAATTGGACATGCCCACTGGGTAAATGCGTTGGCTTTGAATACAGATTACATCTTGAGAATGGGTAAGATTTACCAGTGTATCAAATTTGGTAAAACTTTGGTAGTGACCCATTGAATTAAAAAAAAAGTAAAAAACCCTTTTACATATTTCATTTATTTATTTTATATAAAGTACATTTACATTACATTTCATGCAGTTATTTTTCTAAACGTATATACTAGTTTGTTCACCTAGGTCCAAGGACCTGTATGTGTGTAACAAAAAAAATTTGTAAAAATAAAGAAATTCTGCAGTAGGACGGCCACGGACTACAAGAACTGTGGAATTGAAGGAGGCGGTTCTTGAAGAAATTAGTGAACATCCAGAGACAAGTACAAGAAAAATTAGTCAAACTTTAAATGTGAGTCACATAACCGTTCACAGAATTTCAAAGGAACAGCAATTATATCCTTATGATATTCAGCGTGTCGAGGCACTTGCGCTACATGATTTCCAACCAAGTATCGAATTTGCTTAATGGCTTCAAAGAAAAGTCACATATGAGGCTAATTTTTCAAGAAATGGTATCATGAACAGGGTTCGGAGAATATATATCCAGTGATATATATCATGATATAATATCATGATATTTATTACTTGATATATATCTGATATATTCGATAATTTCATTTATTAAATTAAAAATGTTTTCCATCATTCTAAACATCCGAAAATATCTTGAAAGGACCTTTTCTTCTTTCGGTTTGGTTCAATCGGATTTGCGGAATCGCTTGGGAAACCAAAAAGCCAGTAGACTGGTTTTTATGTTCAAGTGTATGAATCAAAATATTGATAAAAAGAAAACCAACCTTGACTGGGCATGGAAACCATCCATATCTGAAGATTCTGACGTAATTGTCAATAATAGGAATGATATTGATATTAATATTTCATCTGATGAGGATATACCAATATCAATGTTGACATAATAATGTTAATGTTATTTAAAATTTAAAATCTATTTGTTTTTAGTTTTTTTCTTTTTAATTAGAGTTATCAATGTTAGAAAAAGGTTTTGTTGTTTGAAAAAGGTTTTTAATTGTGTGTTTGTGTTGAAATAATAAAATAATGTTGAAATATATTTATTTTATTTAATTGTTTTTGTTTTTTCTTTTTAATTAGAGTTAGAATAAACCGTTTTGTTGTTTAGAATATAGGTTTTTGTTAATGTATTTGTGTTAAACAATAGTTTGTGCTAGAAATAATGATGTTTTTTGATTAAATAATTAAATTTTAAATATGATATATATCGGAGATATATCCGATATATATCATAGGATATGATATTTATATAAATATCATGATATTTTCGAACCCTGATCATGAACAACCACATCCATAACAACCACATCTGGTCACATGCGATAACGCAAACTCATTTCCAAGTCAGATTCTGTTTTAATGTATGGATAGGCATACATAATTGAATGGAGATGCTTACCAACATTTTTTGGAATACGCGCTTCCCCAGCTTATGGAAGATGTTCCCATTGGTCTCCGAAATCACTCTTGGTTTATGCACGATGTAGCCCCTGCTCATTTTAGTCTGGTAGCAAAACATGTTTTAGACGTGGCAAATCACCAACGATGAATCGGCGGAGGAGGCCCTCAGCATTGGCCCCCGAGGTCACCGGACCCCAATCCCGTCGATTTTTTCTTTTGAGGACACCTAAAATCACTAGTTTATGCTAGCCCCGTTGAAAAAGAGGAAATGTTAAGGGATCGCATCATAGCTTGCTTCGAAACGATAAGAAACACTCCCGGCATTTTTCAACGGGTGCGGAATTTTTGATGAGGAGAGCAGAAGCTTGTATTACTGTTGGGGGTCGTCACTCGTCACTTTGAACAGTTTTTGTAATTGTTGTTTCGTTCAATTTTTATATGTTTAATTGCCTAGTACATAGTACATAGTACTTCTCCGAATTGTTTTTTTTACAAACTCCGAAATGTAGCACTTTCTAATTGAATAATTAAACCTGACAAATTTTTTTAATTTGGATTGATGAAGCACTTTATAATGCTCAGTTTAGAAGAAGTCTGTCCAGGTATACTGCGTATAAAGTTTGATGAAAATAACTAAAATTGCAAAAAATGTCAAAAACCAACCATGTTTTGAAAAATTTCAACAATATGTATCTCGAAAACAAATAATTTTTCGATAAACATTTTATAGGAAAAAAGTTGTTTATTTTGACGAGATCTACCACATACTTAGTTTTTTAATGTTCTCAGCAACTTCAGTTAGCGCCCTAGGAGCTATGTAACATGCATCGATATAGAAATTTGTAAATATCTCGAAAACGATCACCCCCAGCGTTGTTGAGGAAGTGTACCTTTTTTACTTGGTAAAGGTGTGGGAAATACGAAGTTATGATTTCTCAAGTCAAGAAGTTATTTTTTAAAAACTAACAAAAAAATCAATTTCAACACCCTGTATCTCCGAAACGAAGCATTTCCGGACACAAGTTTATATAGACTTTTTTTCTTAAAATTGTCTTAGGAATACGTCACTTGAATATTTTAACGTACTTAAGTTACACCCTGTATAAATCTTCGTAGTTTTGCTGGTAATGCATTAATGTGGCATGTCTATTTGTGATGTTTATCAATAATTATACCCAGGAATTTAGTTTCATCAGTACTGTTCATTTCAAGATTTGAGTTTGCAAATTTTAATTTAGAAGTCAGGTCTTTTTGCTTCTGTTAAAGAAAATGCTATTTATGATGTTTTTCCTACATTTAAAGATAGTTTGTTAAAGTGTAGCCAGGTGTATATGACGGGTTCGAAAATAGTCGTTACCGCCAAAAATTTCATTTGGATTTTTTGTAGAGTAGACCGAAATACATAAGATCCAAGAATTTTTTTTTCATCCAATGGGTCACTAACGAAGTTTTACTAAAAATTGATATAATTTTCTAATAAATGATGACATGAATTTCAATACATTCATTAGATAAACGTATAAATGCCCTCATCAATATTTAAGGTGCTTTTGACCCTGTCAAAGACTCCCACAAGGACACATTGTTACCAGACAAGAAAAAATCACAAGAATTTGCCTTGAAAAGGTACTGCGAAGTGACCGAAGCTATTGGCGAGAGATTAGCATCGGCATCAGACGATTTCACACTGTTTCTGTGGGACCCGGCAAAGGACAGAAAACCTCTAGCTAGATTAACAGGTAAGCACATGTAAAACACAAATTGAACCAGATTGCATGATGATACATTTAATGGTGAAAAAGTACACTTCCTTTTTCACCATTCCAAAACTCTCCTGCCCTTCCGAAAGCTATGACCTCCCACACACTAGTTTTCTAGAACTTTCCGCCAGGCATAAAAAACCGTTTGTCTGCCCACCATGTGTCTCACTTTTCCACAGACCTGCATTCAAAAACATTACTTGGCTTTCTCTTTTCCTTAAAAATCTTCATAATCATCATAATCAGACATAAAATAATATTCTATAGAACATGTAGGTACTTTCAGACTTTCCGAAAAAAACAAATACTGTTTGCCCGCCTTGAATAGCTAACAGATGCCTTAATCTGTTTTTGATATGCCCTCGAAGAAACCCATTTCGTGTCCTCTTTTGAAAAAGGTGTCAGCTCTCACCAGGGTGAACATAAACCAATAACGAAATGCGGACGAAATTGGTAAAGTTTCAAAATGCGTGTGAAATGTTGGCGGGGGGATAATTTATATATATTTCCACACGACACAATATTATACAAGATAATAAAAGAAAGGCTTCTGTAGATGTTTCTGATGTACCTATTATAATTCATTCCTCAGAAAATCACTAAATTGGTACAAAAATTGTTAGCAAAGCGTTGTTTAACTGCTAATTATGGTGGAAATACAATGAAAGAGTCAGACTGTGTAAAACGATGTAACTCGAAAATATATTTATTTAACAACTGAACTTACATTATATAGTTTGTTTTCATATATCACATGATAAATCTAACAAAAATTAGCAATGGAACTAACTCATTTTCAATATAACTCTAGTAGTACAGGCTAAATAGGATAAGATCCAAAAAAAAATTGGGCCCTTTTGATTTTCTAGATTCTGGGAAGTTTTGGGGTACCGAATAAGTCTAGCAACTCTTCATTAAAGTACGGGCACGGATTTTCGAAATTTTAGGACTTGAAACTCAAAAATATTTTGAATCCTGAATAACTCGAAAACCATGAGGAATTCGAAAAAAACTGCCGTGAGAAAAAATGTAAAGCACAAAATTTTCTACAAAAAAGGTCTCCAGTCATTTTTTCGTTGGAGCCACTATTTCTGAGTAATTCTCTCTCAAAGCCGAAAGCCGGAGCACCCGCAGTGCGAATTCAAGCAGATTTACATCCCAAGCGCAAATTAAAATTGCTCTAACTCGTTGAAAACTACTCCGTTTTCAAAGAATCAAAATGCATAATGATGAGTAAGTTCTCTATTTTGTACTCCGGTAAGGTAGCATCATTTTCGACTTAGGAAATTTTTAAGGTGAAAATTTTGAGGTTAGGAAAAAATACCTAGGATACTTTTTTGTAGAGAATTTTGTTCTTTACATTTTTTGTTCCGGCCATTTTTTTCAATTTCCTCATAGTTTTCGAGTTATTCGAGATTCAATATATTTTTGAGTTTCAAGTCCCAAAATTTCGAAAATCCGTGTCCGTACTTTTATGAAGAGTTGCTAGACTTATTCGGTACCCCAAAACCTCCTAGAATCTAAAAAATCAAAAGGGCCCAATTTAATTTGACGTTTTAGCTCAACATCTCCTAATATACCTATACTATAGTGCATCACACTAGATTTACTGTGAAATGAAAGAGCTCATAAAAAATAAAAAATACCTGAATCATTTATAAGAAATGTTTGAAAGTCCTTCGTCTGCTCTAACAGAAGGAAATGCCATGAGAGTCAAAAAACACTGTGACTCAATTTTTCAATAGTGAAATGTACCAATATATTTTCCTGAAAATTTTGTTTCATTTTAAATACTATCTAGTATCAAACTGCATAGCTATTCCTCACAATCGGTACAATCATAGTATGCTCTCGGTGAGGTGAAATATTCTTGCATGGTTTGTAGTGAATTCGTTGTCGATATCGCACGATGTGACATACTCTCCAATACCAATATCGTACCTATCCATCTCTACTATTAATTGTGACGTGATGTTCATAATCATATATACAGAGTTCATTTCTTCTGTAAGATTTGAACCAAACAGATAGAGAACTGAAACAAAGTAGAGTTGAAATGTGAAAGGATTTTCACAATAAACTGAAATATAAAATTTCAAAAGTGGGCACATTTGTACATAGTGTTAACGACAAGAAATTCGACCAGTGCAAATTAAAACATATTTCATGTAGCAGAGACAATGTATTTCATTGAATCCAGACATTTTCTGATGAATTTGAAAGAAATAATATCGAATGTATAGCTAATAATTTGAACAGAGAATGATGTCTTTCCAATGATGTGCAAAATAACCAACTTCTAATTTAAGTTTACTAAGTATATGGTATTTCAATCAGAGTAACTATAAAAAAGATCGATGTCTTCCTCATATTCATACACGATTCATGTGTTAATTTATCCCAATTCATAACTTACAAAAAAAAATTACCAGTTCAATATGATGACCTATATTTTATATCACCCAGTGCAGTAACAGAGTTTTAAAAAGTATTAATACAAGAATAAAGATATTTATATTGATAACCATGAGAAAAAGTGTTTAAAACAGCCGCAGTAGAGGTCCAAAATCGGCTGTCATTATGACACCTACGGCACCACAGGAAAGTATCGCAGCGGTCATAATGACCGCTATGGCACTCAAATGAAAAGATTTGAGTCACTATCAGGTTATAATATATATATATATATATATATATATATATATATATATATATACAGTGACCGCCAAAAAGTATGTACCATATGGGAAAAAAATTTATTATTGGAGTATTGGAAAAAATATTCTGGGGAAAAGTTTGTGCATGTCTGATAACCTAAAAATCGATTTTGACACATGTCACGTGATCGCTAGAATGGCGGCAAAATGAAAAAAATTGCAATGCAAAGGCAAAAAAATGGGTAAGATGGAAAGATATCAAAAAAAGTTATTTGAAAAAGTCACTTAGAATTCAATTTTATACACATAAACGAAGTTTCAAGAGATAATTAAAAAAAATTGAAAATAGCAATTTTTTAAAAATATTTTCTCTTACTCAGACTTTTGTTGCAATTGTTTACGTATTTTCTGTCAAATGAAATCCATGGCTATCTTGTGGAATATGAGTGAAATTTTGATGCAATACTTAAACACTGACTATTTTCAAGAGATTTAAATTTCATGTTCAGGTGCATTTCATAATCAAGAAAGCATGTTTGGTGTACTACTTTTTGATTTTGTGGAAAAGAAGGAATTTTACTATGCTCTTCTACCATAGAATCCTGATGTGATAATTAAGTAGGTAGGTAGGTAGATCGGTACTTGTTTGAAAAGCACAGGAAATAGTATTTTGGAAAGTGAATTTTGTGACATAATTGAGGAATATGTTCACGGACACCGATGTAGATCACTGAATGAACCTGATTTCATTTCAGTTTGGTTTATTTTCGATGTTTTTATTTGCCAAAAAAATTGTGAAAATATTCAGAATGAAATAGTTATGTAGTCAAATTTGAGAGACTTATAATTTACATGTTTATGTGCGAAGTGAAACGCTCATGCACGATTATCATCGGAACTTGATTATAATCTGGAAATTACCATGTTTTTGGAGTGTCATGTCATCACAATGGTCGTGGAATTCGGATATAACTGTTAGATACGAACCGATGTAACAGCAAGGGTTCTGACAAATTCCCATTTTTTCAATTTAGTGCCCTCTGGTGTGGAGAAAATGAGAAAGTTTTGTCATTATCATTGAAATGCAAATGTTTCAGTATAGTCAAGCTATTCATAAGAAAAAAAAATAATATATTTAAATAGATGGGAAAATATTTTTAAAAAATTGTTATTTTCAATTTTTTTGAATTATCTTTTGAAACTTCGTTTATGTGTATAAAATTGAAATCTAAGTGACTTTTTCAAATAACTTTTTTTGATATCTTGCCATCTTACCCCTTTTTTGCCTTTGCATTACAATTTTTTTCATTTTGCCGACATTTGTCAAAATCGATTTTTAGGTTATCGGACATGCACAAACTTTTCCCCAGAATATTTTTTCCAATACTCCAATAATAAATTTTTTTCCCATATGGTACATACTTTTTGGCGGTCACTGTATATAATTTTTCGTTAAAATTACATTCCATAGTGTGAGAGTGTGTTTTTGGAGACTATACTGACATTTGAATATTTAAAATATATATATTTGTGTGGTTGTAGTTTACAAAATGACTAAAAAATAAAGTTTATTAGAATTCTGCTATAATTTTTAATAAAAAGAAAAGTATGTTTCAATAATTTTCTAATTGCCCTGGTATAAGCCTCATCAAATGAATGTCAAATAGTAATAAACATCTGACATTTTTTATTTGTCACTTTGAATCACCGTAGCAACAAAGAAAAAATAAACCTGTCGGTCAAAACACTACCTTGTCAAAACCAATTTTACCGTCGCAGCTTTTTCTAGTAAGATAATTTTTCATGGATTCTTCAGACGATGATTTGCCAGTCTGTTTTGGAAGCGGCCAGAACTGCAAACTTGGATCTATTACCATCAAAATCCCGTCATAGGTATGAAAAGGAGTATATTTTGTTTAAAAGCTGGTGCCAGAATAAGGGAATTGGTAAAATTCCGTTAACCGGGCGCTACAAGCTATCAAAAAAATTTTTTTTGAGACTTACGTAGTTTGACCTCCTGAATAAAAAATCCAAATGAAATTTTTGGCGGTCTCAAGTAATTTCGGAGATACGGGCCTTTTTTTGAATGAAAACTGGCATTTTCTAGCACACGTTTCTTCTTCGAAAAACACACTCAAATGCCTCCTGATTTTCACCAGCACAATATACACACCCTAATTCACCAGTTTTACACTTTTTTTTTCATTGAAAACAGTTTTTTATCAACAAATTCTAATTTATTTTAGCAATAACAAAATCAACAAATTCATGCTGTTTTGTTTAGTTAATATCTGTCAGGTTGGTCACAATGGCATTGACGTAAGGGCGAAGCGACATTGCCAGTGTGATTCCAGAAATATTCAATTCACGTATAAAGTCTTGTTCATACCCTCGCGAATTTCGCAGTTTTTTTGAGAATAAAATGTCTGCCGACATGGTTCTGCATCGACGATTGGTCCGGCATGACTGGCAGCCATTTTATTCGCAGAAAAATTGCGAAATTCGCGAGGGTTTGAACAAGACTTAACATGGAATATTTTAGTGAATGAGTAAGGAAAATTGATAACCACAAAATTTTCCCATCAACACTTTAACTGCACCTATGAAACAATGGTACTTATACTGTTTCTAAATGACTAGCAAAATTCAAAGGACGAGACAGATCACGGAAATGTGCGCAAACATAACATGAATACACATGCGCACAAAAAATAATGAGCACTTTTCACATAAAATGAACCTACTTCAATGACTATAACTTATCCCGACAGACCCGATCTCATGCAAACCCAACCGAACTTACCCGACTATACAATACAGTTAGGTTGCGTCTTTTCTATCTGTTTGCGCATGCGCACTTACCAAAAATGAGTGAGATCCGACACGTTTATTCAAGTAATTATTTGTTCGCAAAAAATGCCTCCTAGCTCTGTCTATTTAAAAATATCTTTTGTGCATTCAAAATATTAATACCAAGATTTTTTCCAAATCCTGTTCTCACAACGAAATGGCTTGTTTCATAACAAGGTAGCCAGATCAATGTCTTTCATTGAATCAACAACAGCGAGTCTTAAAAACTTTACAATACAATGCGACGTTGTCAGATTCCCTAAAATTCCTGAATACTGAATACTCATGAATATGAAGTGTTTGTAGTGGATAGTTTTCAGAAGTATTGGAGCCCTAGAGACTGGCACTTTTTTCACAAATAATAATAATAACGGGGATTAGCGCAGTGGTTAAGCGCTCGCCTGGTAATCGAGAGATTGCAGGTTCGATTCCCAGACGGTGCGATCTTTTTTCATTTTCAGATGTGAAAGTCTGAATGACTGAGGCTCGTGTCGGCTGGGAATAATCCTCCACGATTCACTGTTGCGTTAAAAATTAACAGTGCTGCTCCTAAAGTGGCGTATGGAGTTAGTAACAAGGCCTATCCAGAACACATGGCTAATGACCATAGCAGTCGATGCCAAAACACCAAGGAAAAAAAAAAAAAAAATAATAATAACGATAGTTCCTCATAAACACTCGAAGAGTGAACCATTCCTAGTGAAGGTATTCAGCAAGAAATACGTAAGCAAAGCGAGCACGCGCATTCCTATTACTACTTTGTAACTTATGTAACTTATCTCTTACTTCTTGGTGAAGATATCTGCGAGACAGACACGAGCGCGCGCATTCCCATCACTACTTTGTCGATTTCTGTCAACTTTGAGTAGAAATCTTCATGCCTTATCTGTTAGTGAACAAGACCAGAAATACGCGAGAGAAGCGAGCGCGCTCGCCCGACATTTCGCGAATCTGCGTGCGCGAAGTTGATAGAAATCGACAAAGTAGTGATGGGAATGCGCGCGCTCGCCCGACATTTCGCAAATCCGCGCGCGCGGATTTGCGAAATGTCGGGCGAGCGCGCTCGCATCGATCGCGTATTTCTGGTCTTGTTCACTAACAGATAAGGTATGAAAATTTCTACTCAAAGTTGACAGAAATCGACAAAGTAGTAATGGAAATGCGCTCGCTCGTGTCTGTCTCGCAGATATCTTCACCAAGAAGTAAGAGATAAGTTACATAAGATACAAAGTAGTAATAGGAATGCGCGTGCTCGCTTTGCTTACGTATTTCTTGCTAAATATCTTCACTAAGAATGGTTTACTCTTCGAGTGTTTATGAGGAACTATCATTATTATTATTATTTGTGAAAAAAGTGCCAGTCTCTAGGTCGCCAATACTTCTGAAAACTATCCACTACAAACACTTCATATTCATGAGTATTCAGTATTCAGGAATTTTAGGGAATCTGACAACGTCGCATTGTATTGTAAAGTTTTTAAGACTCGCTGTTGTTGATTCAATGAAAGACATTGATACTGGCTACCTTGTTATGAAACAAGCCATTTCGTTGTGAGAACAGGATTTGGAAAAAATCTTGGTATTAATATTTTGAATGCACAAAAGATATTTTTAAATAGACAGAGCTAGGAGGCATTTTTTGCGAACAAATAATTACTTGTATAAACGTGTCGGATCTCAAACATTCATTTTTGGTAAGTGCGCATGCGCAAACAGATAGAAAAGACGCAACCTAACTGTATTGTATAGTCGGGTAAGTTCGGTTGGGTTTGCATGAGATCGGGTCTGTCGGGATATGTTATAGTCATTGAAGTAGGTTCATTTTATGTGAAAAGTGCTCATTATTTTTTGTGCGCATGTGTATTCATGTTATGTTTGCGCACATTTCCGTGATCTGTCTCGTCCTTTGAATTTTGCTAGTCATTTAGAAACAGTATAAGTACCATTGTTTCATAGGTGCAGTTAAAGTGTTGATGGGAAAATTTTGTGGTTATCAATTTTCCTTACTCATTCACTAAAATATTCCATGTTAAGTCTTGTTCAAACCCTCGCGAATTTCGCAATTTTTCTGCGAATAAAATGGCTGCCAGTCATGCCGGACCAATCGTCGATGCAGAACCATGTCGGCAGACATTTTATTCTCAAAAAAACTGCGAAATTCGCGAGGGTATGAACAAGACTTTATACGTGAATTGAATATTTCTGGAATCACACTGGCAATGTCGCTTCGCCCTTACGTCAATGCCATTGTGACCAACCTGACAGATATTAACTAAACAAAACAGCATGAATTTGTTGATTTTGTTATTGCTAAAATAAATTAGAATTTGTTGATAAAAAACTGTTTTCAATGAAAAAAAAAAAAGTGTAAAACTGGTGAATTAGGGTGTGTATATTGAGCTGGTGAAAATCAGGAGGCATTTGAGTGTGTTTTTCGAAGAAGAAACGTGTGCTAGAAAATGCCAGTTTTCATTCAAAAAAAGGCCCGTATCTCCGAAATTACTTTAGACCGCCAAAAATTTCATTTGGATTTTTTATTCAGGAGGTCAAACTACGTAAGTCTCAAAAAAAAATTTTTTGATAGCTTGTAGCGCCCGGTTAACGGAATTTTACCAGGGAATTAAAACTTATTAAAGAAGTGGCTTATTTCGCTAAAATTTCCAAAACATGCAAGCCAAACACTCTTTGGTCCAGGTACACAATGTTAAAAAGTGTAATTAAACTTAAAAAAGTAGTCGATTTAAGAAAGTTTTTCAAGGTCACGGCATGTATAAAAAACAAAACATTGGATTTAGACCAAGAAAGGCTAAAATTTTCTTAAAAGAAGAAATTTATAAGTTTATAAATGAAGCTCCTGACGAAATTTTTCTTCATATAAAAGTCGCTACGATTTTTGGTTTGGCGGGCGCATGCAGCCGAGAAGAGATTGCAAGTTATCTGAAGCTTCCAAATCCTGAATTATATACTGGCCACAGTTTCCGACGTTCCGCCGCCACAATGCTTGCAGATTCCGGAGAAGGAATAACAAATATTAAACGCCTCGGAGGTTGGAAATCTTCCAGCGTCGCAGAAGGTTATGTAGAGAGCTCACCAGGTTTCCAAAAGGGCCTATCCAATAAAATATTGAACTCCAGTGACGCTGTCGCTGGCCCTACCACTTATCAGCAACTTTCACCAGTACAGCAGCCTTCAAAAATTACCTCTTCTAGCCAAGTTACTCCAATGGCCACGTTTGCAACAATTAGTGCAGTGGAAAACCAAAACGTCGGAAACCCAACCTTCAAGTCCTCCCCGACTTCATTGGATAACATTTTAGCATCTGCAATTAATTTACAGAATGCTACAAATTGCACATTCAATATTAATAATAATAATAATTAATTTTTTGATATGTATTTAATGATAAATGTTCTTTATGTTAACTTATGTGTTTTTTCCGCACGCTAGTAGATACAACAGTGTACCTAACACGTGCGTAAAGTGACTTCCGCAGGCAATCTGCAATAGCGTGCGGAAAAGTATCACTTTCCGCACTTGTTAGGTAAACTACTATAGTTAAAAAAGACAGCACCGTTATAATATAACTATCATTTCAGGTCATCAACAGGTTGTCATAGATGTCAAATTCTCTCCAGACGGTAGAATCCTGGCTTCGGCTTCTTATGACAAATCTATAAAGCTATGGGAATCGAAAACTGGCAAATTCATTTGTTCGTTACGTGGTCACGTGCAGCCCGTCTACATGGTATCGTTTTCGGCAGACTCCCGGCTATTGGTAAGCGGAAGCGGGGATTCCACTTTGAAGCTGTGGAACATGAAGACGAAAAAGCTGGAAATTGACTTGCCAGGCCACGCTGACGAGGTTTTCGCCGTGGACTGGTCCACAGATGGAATGAGAGTTGCATCGGGTGGGAAAGATAAAGTTTTGAGGTTATGGCAAAATTAACCGTTAGCAAGATAAATTATTGATTTTTGCAATTTTCTGTACATATAACATTAAGGTTGGAAATAAAAACTTTTTTTTAAGGTTTACTGTATTTTATTTAATTTCCGTTGAATATTGAAGTTTAAGAAAGAAAATTATACCCCCTGCCCCCCAAAGGTAGATAGAGAACGCGTAGTGTTTCGGAAGTTTTTTGACGGATTTGGACGTCAAAAATTACAGCGAAAAAGCGAAAAAGTAGTGGGGTTCGCCCCCCCTTTTTCTCAAAAAAAGTTGGATAACTCGCGAAACTGAAATCGAAAAAATCCGTTTAAATAATGAAAAATATCTGACCGTCGAATATTATGGTTTAAAAAAAGAAATTGTCCCCCCCTACCCCCCCGAAAGCTACATAGAGAACGCGTAGGGTTTCGGGAGTTTTCTTGACGGATTTGGACGTCTAAAATTAAATCGAAAAAAAATAGGTAGGGAGGGTGCTCGCCCTCGCTTTTCTCGAAAAAAGTTGGAAAACTCGCGAAATTGAAATCGAAAAAATCCGTAAAAGTATTGAAAAATCTGACCGTCGAATATTTAGGTTTAAAAAAAGAAATTACCCCTCTCCTGCCCCCCAAAGCTAGATAGAGAACGCGTAGGGTTTCGGAAGTTTTCTTGGCGGATTTGGACGTCAAAAATTAAAGCGAAAGAAAAATTAGGTGGGGCTTGCGAAAAAAGTTGGAAAACTCGCAAAGTTAAAAAAATGAAATTATCCCCTCCTGCCCCTCAAAGCTAGATCGAGAACGCGTAGGGTTTCGGAAGTTTTCTTGACGGATTTGAACGTCAAAATTTACAACGAAAAAAATATTAGGTAGAGGAGGGGCTCGCCCCCCCCTTTTATCGAAAAAAAGTTAGAAAACTCGCGAAATTGAAATCGAAAAAATCTGTAAAGATAGTGAAAAATATCTGAACGTCGAATACTATGGTTTGAAAAAAAAAATTGTCCCTCTGCTCCCCGAAAGCTAGATAGAGAACGCCTAGGGTTTCGGAAGTTTCCTTGACGGATTTGGACGTCAAAAATTACAGCGAAAAAAAAATCAGTAGTGGGGCTCGCCTTCGCCCCTTTTCTCGAAAAAAGTTGTAAAACTCGCGAAATTGAAATCGAAATAATCCGTAAAAATAGTGAAAAATATCTGACCGTCGAATATTATGATTTAAAAAAATAAATTGTCCCCCCTGCCCCCCGAAAGCTAGATAGAGAACGTGTAGGGTTTCGGAAGTTTTCTTGGCGGATTTGGACGTCAAAAATTACCGCGAAAAAAATTAGTAGTGGGGCTCGCTCCCCCCCCCCCTCTCTTTTCTCGAAAAAAGTTGGAAAACTCGCGAAATTGAAAAATTCCGTAAAAATAGTGAGAAATATCTGACCGTCGAATATTATGGTTTTATAAAGAAATTGCCCCCCCTGGTTCAGTTCCGTACATCTTTTGCTTCAAATAATCCCATAAAAAATCTAAAGGTGTCAAATCTGGCGAGCGGGCTGGCCATTCCGTAGGACCTCGACGGCCAATCCAACGACTGGGGAAAGTATTATCCGAATAGTTTCTTACTTGTATGGAGTAATGTATAGAAGATTCATTCTCGCGACAAGCTTTTATATCATTTAAAATTTTATAATGTAACAAAATGATGGGTTTAATTTACCTTAATTTTTTTTAGTGCATATAAATAAAAGCTTTTCACTAAAAAGTCTTTTTTAAGATTATTTATTTCATTTTTAGTTTTCTTCGGATGTTTCTTAGTTATTTCAATTCATGCGTCATTGTTGCACGGTCGCTTGCCTGTTAATTTACCGTTGGAAATCTTTCCGAATTTCTACGCGTTCTCTATCTAGCTTTCGAGGGGGGGGGGGGAGAGGGGTAATTTTTTTTGAAACCGTATTATTCAATGGTCAGATAATTTTCACTATTTTTATGGATTTTTTCGATTTCTATTTCGCCAGTTTTCATAATTTTTTTCGTTTTCATCATTATTTTCCATGCTCGAAATATTTTCTGAATTCCTTTGCGTTCTCTATTTAGATTTTGAGGGGGTATGAAATTTTTTTAAACCATAATATTCGACAGTCCGAGATTTTTCACTATTCCGATTTTAATTTCGCGAGTTTTCCAACTTTTTTCGAATTTTTCTAATGTGGGCTGACCCAAAAGTTTCAGTATGGTGGCACAAAGAGTATTTTTTGGGCAATCGTAATCCACTGTTGTTTCAATGAAATATGTTCACTGGAAACAGCAAATTTTTTTCGAAAAATTACAAGTATATAAACTAACCCCAAATGGAAGTGGATTTGAATATGGTGGTATAGCAAGAGTACGGTATTCCTCCATATACAGTGACCGCCAAAAAGTATGTACCATATGGGAAAAAATTTTAATATTGGAGTATTGGAAAAAATATTCTGGGGAAAAGTTTGTGCATGTCCGATAACCTAAAAATCGATTTTGACACATGTCACGTGATCGCTAGAATGGCGGCAAAATGAAAAAAATTGCAATGCAAAGGCAAAAAAAGGGGTAAGTTGGCAAGATATCAAAAAAAGTTATTTGAAAAAGTCACTTAAAATTCAATTTTATACACATAAACGAAGTTTCAAGAGATAATTCAAAAAAATTGAAAATAGCTATTTTTTAAAAATATTTTCCCATCTATTTAAAAATTTTTTTTTTTCTTATGAATAGCTTGACTATACTGAAACATTTGCATTTTAATGATAATGACAAAACTTTCTCATTTTCTCCACACCAGAGGGCACTAAATTAAAAAAATTGGTTTTTGCCAGAACCCTCGCCGTTACACATAAACGAAGTTTCAAGAGATAATTCAAAAAAATTGAAAATAGCAATTTTTTAAAAATATTTTCCCATCTATTTAAAAATATTTTTTTTTTCTTATGAATAGCTTGACTATACTGAAACATTTGCATTTCAATGATAATGACAAAACTTTCTCATTTTCTCCACACCAGAGGGCACTAAATTAAAAAAATTGGTTTTTGCCAGAACCCTCGCTGTTACACATAAACGAAGTTTCAAGAGATAATTCAAAAAAATTGAAAATAGCAATTTTTTAAAAATATTTTCCCATCTATTTAAAAATATTATTTTTTTTTTTCTTATGAATAGCTTGACTATACTGAAACATTTGCATTTCAATGATAATGACAAAACTTTCTCATTTTCTCCACACCAGAGGGCACTAAATTAAAAAAATTGGTTTTTGCCAGAACCCTCGCTGTTACATTGGTTCTTATCTAACAGTTATATCAGAATTCCAAGACTATTGTGTTGATATGGCAATCTAGAAACACCATGTTTCCTGATTTTAATCAAGTTTCAATAATAATGCTGTATGAGCGTTTTACTTTGCACATAAACTTTAAGAATCTTTAATTTGACGCACTATTTTCAAGTTTATGTGCGAAGTGAAACGCTCATGCACGATTATCATCGGAACTTGATTATAATCTGGAAATTACCATGTTTTTGGAGTGTCATGTCATCACAATGGTCGTGGAATTCGGATATAACTGTTAGATACGAACCGATGTAACAGCAAGGGTTCTGACAAATTCCCATTTTTTCAATTTAGTTCCCTCTGGTGTGGAGAAAATGAGAAAGTTTTGTCATTATCATTAAAATGCAAATGTTTCAGTATAGTCAAGCTATTCATAAGAAAAAAAAATAATATTTTTAAATAGATGGGCAAATATTTTTAAAAAATTGCTATTTTCAATTTTTTTGAATTATCTCTTGAAACTTCGTTTATGTGTATAAAATTGAATTCTAAGTGACTTTTTCAAATAACTTTTTTTGATATCTTGCCATCTTACCCCTTTTTTTGCCTTTGCATTGCAATTTTTTTCATTTTGCCGCCATTCTAGCGATCACGTGACATGTGTCAAAATCGATTTTTAGGTTATCGGACTTGCACAAACTTTTCCCCAGAATATTTTTTCCAATACTCCAATAATAAAAATTTTTCCCATATGGTACATACTTTTTGGCGGTCACTGTATATCTTTTTTGCATTATGATTTCGATATTTGCAGTACGAGTCTGAAATTAATGGAATAAATATCGGATTCTGGTCATATTTTTATCCCGTTGTGAATAGGTATACATGACAACGGCATATCATCACTACGATGAAAGAAATTAGTTTGACAACAGTATTCTGACGTGGTAATTCATAAATGCTTATATTCGGGAAATATTCCCAAAATTTACCAACACGTGCATCAAAATAACCCAGATCATTTTTCATTCAAGCGTGTTGTCTTTACAAACTGCATTCACTTATTTTTATTTTTTGTTTTCAAATAACTCCTCTCCCAAAAATAATTTCGTGCAGTTATAACACGCTTATTAGCATAATTATCGATAATTTTAATGCAAATACTTCGGACCTTTGACACAATACTAAACACAATTTGCTTAAAAATTGTTTAATAATTGAATGGACCCTGTTTGTGAGACTGCGTAATCAAAAAAAGTCCATAAATTAAGAAAAACTTGTCGAAAATAAAACTAACAAAGTAGAAAATAAAATTTATATTTTGGATGATAATAAAACAGTAGCCAATTTCAACTACCCTGAAGCAAATATTTTTTGCTTATTGGGGTGTCCTCACTGATTAAGTACAGAAATGACATTTTTTACACTGATATTAACAAAATCACAAATAATAGGTTATAGACCAAGCTATAGAGGTTTCTTTCCCCAAAAAATAAAAAAAACGCAAGTGGCCTATACTAATTTTTATAAGTTAGTTCGTTAATGAAAACCCCGGTTTTCGTCCCAGCAATCGCTTCATGGAATTTTTAGCAATTGTTAAAAAAATTACAACTTTTTTGGTTTTTTGGAAATATCTCAAAGATTATTCAAGGAATTGTTTTACAGCCAGGGGAACTTTTGTAGAGATAAATAAAACCTACAAAATGGATTTTCATACGACCGGATCGGTGCATTTTCTACTGAGAAAATCCGGAAAAACCTCGAGAAAGATACAATTTTTCAAAAATTTATAATTTTTATAAATCTGAAGCTGGACAAACAATATTGCGGAAACTGATAAATAATTATGTGTTTCAACTGTGCGCAATATGTTTTCTGTCCGATGTTTTGTTTTTGCACAATCGCGTTATAAACAATTTAAGGGAAAATCTTTCTAAATGCGCTGATTTAGGGGAAATCGTCGTATTCAAATTCTGTAAACGGCATCTGGAAGTAGAGATCAATACCAGGGTGCCCACCAATTTTGAAAAATAAAATTCCCTGACTTTTCCAGGTATTCCATGTCTGACTTTCAAGTTTTCCATGACCAATATTGGATGTGTTAAAAAAAAAACTTCACTATCCAAACAAACACTAAGCCCAATTATGTGGATAATCATGGTTAAGTTAATTATTTTCAGTGTATCAGATATAGATCCATTGAGTAAAGTGATCATAATTTCTTATTAATATAAGTAAAAAAATAATAAATAAATTATTTCTTCCGTTAAAGCAAATTTTAATTTTCCAATGGGAATGTTTAGGTAGGTTAATTATCGATGATGAAGTCTTAGGGCTTTCAAATTTATTGATATACGTAAAACATTTCACATGTCAATATGAGGTAAGTATAACCACCAACAAAAATTAAAAGACTACACCTAAAACCCTAAATTGAGCTATAACTTGTCAATTGTCTTCTGAATGTCCTCATTTTCTTTAGTCAGGGTACTATTTTGTTTCTTCATTTTCAACATTTTTATTTCATTTTCAATATTTCGTTTTTCACTTTTTCGATATTAACGGCTTCACAATCTAATAATTTAAACATGAACGTACCAAAATTTTGCTTACAGTTGCAACTTAAGGGCAAACACTACCTTGGTAAAACGGAAATTCGTTTTCAGTCCACAGTTTTCGTTTGAAATTTTTTTAATTTTTTTGCATAACTCAATGTTTTTGTGTAAATTCCAGAACCTCAGTGATTTTTGGTTATGATAATTTTTAAGAAAAAAAATTTAAATGACATGATAAATTGAAAAAATTGAGAGTTTCCGGAATTCTTATGGGACCACTTATCTCTTTTATGAAATCAATGGTTTTTGCAAGAAACGGATTCTACGATCGGGAAATTTATACCTGATTGGCGCTGTAATCGAGAACGGACAGGTGCTGTGTTGCCAATGTTCATCGAGTTCATTATCTCCACCCCCACCCCACCCCAACAAACCTGAGCAGGAGGGGATGAGGAATAAATTCGACTTTTCGGTGATGGTGGCTCTTAAAACTTCTGACATTCTTTTAAAAAAGCGAATTTATCTTTATCTTTACATTTAGACTTCAACAACATCATTTTTGTTGAAAATCCTATATCCATATCTTTCACAGGCAAAAAGTTGTTGATATTCTTGCCAGTGTATTTGAAATCAATTTTAGCTATATCTTTCAAATTTCAAATCATGAATTTTTCCGCTATCATGTTTTCAAACTACAGCAGTGGTGAAATTGAGTTGACATTGATGCCAAGATTTATATATTTCCCTAGATGGCCGAAAATAGAATTCCCTGACTTTGGGCGTTTTTGAACGTTTTTCCCTGACTTCCAGGACCCATAAATCAATTCTTTGACTTTTCCAGGTTTTCCATGTTTTCCAGGTTGGTGGGCACTCTGAATACCTACAATTTTTATAGTTTGGATTTTCACCTGAGTGGTGGGAAATGAGTTGAAAATGGCACTGAAAGTTGATCAAAACGCTTCAAAGTCACCTGAAGTCGCACTGAAGCTAACTCGAGTTGAGTTCGGGCGACTTCGGGTGTACTTTGAAGCATTTAAGTTGTACAAGACAAGCTCAACAAGGGTTCTAGCGAACCGAGTTCAGTTGCTAGGGATTAGTCAATGATTTTTCGAGTTCCTTAGCAACTGACTTCGGCTCACCCGATCCGCCGTTGAACCTGTCTTGTAATTGGAATACGACGATTTCCCTTAAATCGGCGCATTTAGAAAAGTTTGCCCTTGAATTGTTTATAACGCGATTGTGCAAAAACTACACATCGGACAAAAACCATCTTGCGCACAGTTGAACCACATGTTATTATTGTGGTGAAGCCGCGGGCGATGCCGGACCTGAACTCTCACGTATAGCTAGCGACACTAGCGACCGACCGCGGGAGACTGTCGATGCGCTTGCACCGAGAAGAATCTGGACGGTTCGGTGAGTCTGGGCGATTCGACGGAAAATTCTGGAGCATTCGGAGAGGTCAACGTCGGATATAAAAAGAACTACGCAGCGGACAGACAAACAGTCAGTGAAGTGAAAGTCGAATATAAATAGTAGAGTGATTGTAATGTAAATTAGAGTACTGTGAATCATTGTATTTCGTTAAATAAATTATTTTAGAGTTAATTGGACTATAAATATATTACATTATCTATGAGTTTCCGCAATATTGTTTGTCCAGCTTCAGATTTATAAAAATTAAGAATTTTTGAAAAATGATCTATTTTTCAAGGTTTTCCCAAATTTTCTCAGTGAAAATGCACAGATCTGGTCGTATAAAAGACCGTTTTGTAGGATTTATAATTCTCTACCAAAATTCTATTGACTGCAGAATCTTATAAAAAGTAGTACAGGCTGTTAGCGTCTTTTATTTTGTGTGAAAAGACTCAAAAGAGCCTATTATTTTTATCTACAGCTTGGCCTAGTTTAGCCATAATGTGTAAAAACTATAAAAAAATAACAATTATATAATATAGTCTTCTGTATAATTTAAGTACATGTGCATTGTTGAAAGACATCGGTAACTAGAAATGATAACTCACATAAAATTCAAAATTCTAAATACATATATACAACTGTGCGAATCGTTGAATAAATATTTCTTTCAAAATAAAAAAGTACTTCATCCACATCATCGAAAAGTAGTACTCTTCCACATATTTTTATCACTCAAGGCCCAGTTTTTCAATATACAGGGTAAGGCAGAATAAGACCGACTAACTCCGAATACAGATTCCTCACCAAAGGACCCCGCAAATTCCTTATGGAATTTGGGTCCCGGTGGATTTTTTGAATTTTTGCGCCAACCCAAAAAAATTAACTCAAGACCGGAGCACCTTTATAAAATCTACATTTTCCAACTGATTGTAATGATTTTTTTTTATTTGGTATTCATTCAAAAAGTCTACTAGGGCACCAAATTTCATGAATGAATTTCCATTTCCAGGGCCAACTGATCTGATTTTTCAAGGTCAAAAATCTAAAAAAATTACTAGCGATTTTTTTAGAAAAATTCCAACTACACCACTATATTGGCAACATTTTCAAATGGTTCAAATGTAAATTACGTTGAAATGCGTCAATCAAGAAACAAATTATAAGGGAATGAAATTTGAAAAATATGCCGTTTAATCAGCCCACCAATAGGGAATATGCATAATTTTTTTTATTTGTTTAATAAATTTTTTACTTCGTTAAAACCGAGGGGGAAGTAACTCTTTCATTAGGTGTACATCATAACATTTTCATTACTTCATTAATCATTTCATATTCAACTTAAAATCGAAATCTATGTTTCTGGGGATCCGTGATATGATTTTTTTCGGTTCCAAGTTGGCAAATTTATGCCGTCTGACAATCGGTAAGTGATCGCCTCGGTGATCGCTGAGCAGACGCGGATTTTAATCAGTGATTTTCCGATGAATAGTATAACATCATTAATGGTAATTATTTTTCATTAGAGTTAATTACTGCATTATTTTCATTAGGTGTACAAAAAATGGCTAGTTACTTCCCCCTCGGTTAAAACATAGTAAAAATATAAATACGGTTGAAAGTCTTGGAATGAATTTTTAAAATAATATATAAAATACCGATTGAATTTGACCTATTTGAACGCCTCCATTTTCGCGCGCTGTGGATGACGTCACATGGCGCGATCAGTGTTCTTCTTCTTCAGTGTCGTTCGTTGAGACGTACTTTGATTGCTCTACTTGCTTGAAGTTGATATTGTATAAAAGAGTAAGACAAATGCAGAACAAGTGTTAGAGAGAGATAAACATATGTGAAAGTGAAACTATCATTTGATAAACTATTACTACTTATCAGTTCAGGTATTGTCGGATTGTGCTTTGACAAAACCACTATCAGTCATTGCTCTTGATAATTTACAATTGTCACTAGACCAAAATCGCACTATGTAATAAAAACAAATTTTCTATGAAAGACGACTAGCACAGTATGAATATCAACACAGATAAATTTCATAACGTGCCATGTGAAGTCATTCTTCGTTTTGACCAATGGTGATGCGTTTCGCAAATTTGAATTCCGCGCGCTTATTATGCACTTTTTAATTAAAGTTTAATGGAGTTAAATACAAACTAAATGATAAACTAATGGTTTAGGTGTAATTTCAAGACAATAAAGTATAGTGGGTCACGGTCGATGGTACCTTAGACGTTTACGAAGAACGGGAAATAGGATCATTCTGAAAATTTGGTTTCTAAAGTAATTGCTCTTGGTCTATCGATCTAAAATATTTTCAGCAATGCAGCGTTGCCGCTTATACCAGAAAGTAGCAGCATTTTTGTTATTTCAAATGGGTCACCCTGTATATTACCGCATTTTTGAACTTGTCATTCCTTTTTGATTATTTCTGCCTTATACTCTCCTATACCTATCTCTAACGGTTTTTGAGATATTGGTTATTTTCCATATTTTTTATCCAAAACATAGCTCGAATTGAATGTTTATTTCTGCGGTATTTGGATTCTTAGGAAGTTGCAATTTTGTGTTTAGTTCATCAAGATCATGTACATTGATTCTGTATAGAGAAGTTTGTTCTGCGTTATACAGGGTCGTTCAAATTTCATGATCTTACTACTAGATACGAAAAGGGTTGAAAGTGCGTTTTTTTAAATGGAACATCCTGTATATTATGAAATATCCTCAAAGATGACTAAATTCCCTTCGAATTGATATATCATGTTCCTATAGCTAAATAGCCAGAATTCCGAGATAATAGCAATTTTCACTTGTAATCTCCCAAGTGCTTGAATTACTGCCGGAAATTTTTGAAAATTCATGTACGAGATGAATTTTCTTTGAAAATTCACGTACGAGATGAATTTACGGCAATTAATTCAAGCACGAGGGGGATTCGGTAAGAAAATGAAAATCATCCAACAATTCATAAGAAATAACTAACGATGGTTTCACCTGAACTATTTATAACCACTGAAATATTGATATGTAAAGTACTTAACAAAATTTTCATCAATAAATGTGTTTAAATTTGGAACAAAAAAAATAAAAAAGTTATGTTCCTATCGTGGATTGAACCATCGACTTAGCGACTCGTAGGCCGCAATAATCGTGGAGAAAATATTTTCAGACACACTCCAAATATCTAGTAAATACATAATTATCTCCTTTCATATGAAAACTAGACCTCCATTTGTACATTAAATCAAAATATCAACTTGTCACATGTCACATGTCAAACATTTATTGATGAAAATTTTGTTAAGTATTTTACATATCAATATTTCAGTGGTTATAAATAGTTCAGGTGAAACCATCGTTAGTTATTTCTTATGAATTGTTGGATGATTTTCATTTCTCGGTGTGAAATTTTCTTACCGAATCCCCCTCGTGCTTGAATTAATTGCCGTAAATTTATCTTGTACATGAATTTTCTTCGAAAATACTCGAAATACTCGAAAAATTTCCGGCAATAATTCAAGCACTTGGGAGATTACAAGTAAAAATTGCTATTATCTCGGAATTCTGGCTATTTAGGTATAGGAACATGATTTATCAATTCGAGGGGAATTTAGTCATCTTTCAGGATATTTCATAATATACAGGATGTTCCATTTAAAAAAGCGCACTTTCAACCCTTTTCGTATCTAGCAGTAAGATCATGAATTTTGAACGACCCTGTATAACGCAGAACAAACTTCTCTATACATAATCAATGTACATGATCTTGATGAACTAAACACAAAATTGCAACTTCCTAAGAATCCAAATACCGCAGAAATAAACATTCAATTCGAGCTATGTTAAAAAATATGGAAAATAACCAAAATCTCAAAATCCGTTAGAGATAGGTATAGGGGAGTATGAGGCAGAAACAATCAGAAAAGAATGACAAGTTCAAAAATGCGTTAGTATACAGGGTGACCCATTTGAAATAACAAAGATGCTGCTACTTTCTGGTATAAGCGGCAACGCTGCATTGCTGAAAATATTTTAGATCGATAGACCAACAGCAACTACTTGAGAAACCAAATTTTCAGAATGATCCTATGTCCCGTTCTCCGTAAACGTCTAAGGTACCGTGACCCACCCTGTATGTATGAGGTAAAAAAATCAAGTAAATTTAAATCACTTGCATATTCCCTATTCAATTTCAAAACTTTTATCAGAACTTTGACTACACCACCGGATTCAGGGAGTCTCGAAATATCAGTGACTGTAATTTCATCAAAATCTGTTGATACTAAAACTAAACAAAGGATTGCTGTCCAATTGCTGCCCAATTACTTTCAAAAGTTCTTATTAAGAAATAATGAAGTCCATAGTTACAATACGAGAAGAAATGACAACTTTTACATCAATAAAACTAATACTAAATTTGGAATGAATAGCATGTTCCATAAAGGTTTAAACAAATTTAATAAACTACCACAATTTGTAAAATTATCTACTTCAGTCAACCAATTTAAATCACAATTAAAGAAGTATATTAGTGACAGCTCATCGTAATATTTAATATTCACATTTATCTATTTGTGTAATTTTGTGATATGTATTTATGTATATATATATATATATATATATATATATATATATATATATATGTGTATATATATTTTTTCTTTTTTCGTATATATGTATACTTTGAAATGGTCGATAAATTTAAATAGTTAATAATGTTGTTATATATTTATACATTTGTATGTTTTTATATTAGGCTTGCCTACTTAATAAATACTTACTTACTTAAAAAAATAAATAAAAAATTAGATAAAATTGACATGTCAATTTTATTTCATACTTTTTTTGTCAATTTTATTTCACAATATTTTTTATTTATCAACAGATTTCCATGAAATTACAGTCAGTGATATTTCAAGACTCCATGAATCCGGTGGTGTAGTCAAAATTTTGATAAAAGTTTTGAAATTGAATTGGTGGGTTGATTAAACGGCATATTTTTCAAATTTCATTCCATCATAACTTTTTTATTGATTGACGCATTTCATCGTTATTTACATAAGAACCATTTGAAAATGTCGCAAATCTAGTGGTGTAGTTAGAATTTTTCTAAAAACATCGCTGGTAATTTTTTTTAGATATTTGACCTTGAAAAATCAGATTAGTTGGCCCTGGAAATGGAGAATTATTCACGAAATTTGGTGCCCTAGTAGACTTTTTGAATGTCTACCTAATGAAAAAAAAAAACATTCAAACCAGTTGAAAAATGTAGATTTTATAAGGGTGCTCTGGTCTTAAGTGGGTCACACTGTATGAACTTTTGTTCATAAAATTTGACAAGGAATCACCACCTGAAATTAATGATATCATTTAGTATACACCCTGTATATTCTATCTTGAATGTATTGAATGATGAACAAATGCATCTAAAGCCATGGCTTACCCAAAATACTGTACAACAGGAATTTTTGGTAGTCTCTAATTTAAAAATCCATCAGAAATCCATGCTTGCACGGGTATTTGGCAGAAAGCTATTTTCAAGCATCGTGTATCCCAGGGATGAGCGTTGGGGCTTATGCTATTTTCAACTAACATGAATGATTAAGCAAAATCAATTGGCATGGCAGATAGGATAGGAAATTCAAGGAAAAATTCCTATTGTACAAAATTGTTCAAAATCCTTGGACTTTAGATGTAGATATTATAATTTAAATTATTTCAAAATACTGTGGGAATCTACATTCTCAATTCAATGTAATTTTGATTATGAGAAATAAATTTATCTTATCTACTTAGTTTTTCTAAATTATACCCTCAGAGATAAGACTAAAGTGATGTTTTCAAGCTTTGTAAATGTGATAACAAAATCCTACATTCCTATTATTGTACTAAGGGATATTTTTTTTCTTTTTACCCCAATAATCCTCACTCTGCATTTCACTAAGCCTGGACAAAGTCCGTTCATAAGCAAAAATTTCTTCATCTCCAGTAAAAATATTTGCTGCCAAGTCCTGTTCGCCCATTTTCAGGTCGTCCATCAACATTCTATTTTCGTCACTCATTTCTTTCAATCCGTCTCTAGAAATAAAAAATAATTGTTTGATAGGCACTTCTGCTGTTATTATTACTTTGGTTTTGTTGTCATACAAAGCGTCTATAAGAATGATGAATCTTCTAGCTTCGGAGCGCATTTTCGTGAGATTTATCCTTGGTACATCTCTGATAATTATTGTGTGGAAGAACTGCGTCAAGTGTAAATAGTCATTGGCGCCAAGTGGTCTGGCGCAAAGTTCCTCGAAAGATGATTCTAGAATTCCTCCACAGACTTTCCTGAAGTTCACGTTCCTTCCTAATATTGTGAAGACTTTACTACGAACCACGTCGTTTTCTTTCGAGGCAAGAACTTTGAAAATCTGACTAACCATGTCTAGCGGAAATTTGGACTTTTCGAAATAATTGGTCTTCGTTCCGATGCTTCTTATACGGTAATCTATGCCAGAATCCAGTGTTGCAACATCACAATGGTTCTTTAGAATCCCTATGAAGGGAAGAAAATTTGACCGTTGCAAACCGTTCTTATATAAGTCTTCGGGAGCCCTGTTACTTGTAGCAACGACCACAACTCCATTGTCGAATAAGTGAGTAAATAGCCGTTTCAATATCATAGCATCAGCGATATCTGTCACCTGAAACTCATCGAAACATATAAGCCAGGATTTTTCGATAATCCTATCAGCAACCGGTGGAATAGGATCAAAGGGCTTAGGCTTTCGTTGATTGTAATCCACAACAATTTCTTGTTTCAGCTCGTGCATTTTCTTATGAACTTCTATCATGAAAGCGTTGAAGTGCACTCTAGTTTTCTTCTGAATATTGCAACTATTGTAAAAAAGATCCATAAGCATGGTTTTGCCCCCTCCAACAGATCCATAGATGTAAAGACCTTTGGGAGCAGCTTGTTTTTTGGTGAAGAATTTAGTAAACATGTTCTTTTCAGTAGGTGCATATCCTATGATATTATCGTACACATTCTGAAGCTGGTGTACTATTTTCGTTTGGACTTCATCTTTTTGTAGCTCATTAGCCCTGATTTTGTTCTCTAGAATTTGTAAGGGTCCTTCAGTCAACACGTCATGTGACACTTTCATTGAATATTTATGTCTAAAAATATTCAATTTCTCACGGGGTGTTCTAAATAGCAGAATTTTCAATACTGAATTTAATTGTGCCATATTTCTTCTGGATCTACAGTAGAAAATAAATAAATTCCGAGAGAAAATAATAAACTTACAATTACCTGGTCTATACACAGTAATTTTGTTATCAAGTACCCATTTCAATTGGATTATATCGTTTACGTAATTTGAGGAATTTCAATCTACAAAATTTTGAATCAACAGTTTGTGCCATCTTTCACAGAAATCACAGAAGCTTCTTCATTACTCCGATCAGTCCGATCTGTAATAAAATAAAACTATTGTCACGGAACACCTAACATACACCATCACTTGTGAATGTGTTCTGTGCTATCACTAAGGCAGATTTTTTAAATTCATCTATAGGCGTTTTCCATTTAGGAGTGTTAAGCTTCAAGCCCCTGAGATCGGAAATTACTTTATCACTGACTTTTTCGCCAAAAAACTGTGTATTCGCGTTTTGACTTTTGTTTACTTGTGCTTCATGCACCAATAAAACGGGTGGTGCTCGAGGGGCAAGCTGAGGAATGTCAATCGGTGCTTGAAGCCCCACTAAATGGAATGCATGGTCATACGCTCTGGGTAGCTCTGAGGAGCTGCTTACTTTAAATGGAAAGCAGCTTATAGGCGTTTTCCATTTAGGAGTGTGAAGCCCCAGAGCTCCAAGCCCCTGAAATCGGAAATTACTTTATCACTGACTTTTTCGCCAAAAAGCTATGTATTCGCGTTTTGACTTTTGTCTACTTGTGCTTCGTGTACCAATGAAACGGGTGGTGCTCGAGGGGCAAGGGGAATATCAATCGGTGCTTGAAGCTCCACTAAATGGAACGCATGGTTACAAGCTCTGGGCAACTCTGAGGAGCACCTTACATTAAATGGAAAGCAGCTTATATGTCGGTGGATAATATGCGCGTTCGTGCTGTCATATCATTTTCCATTAGTTGAGTAAAGCCTGATTCACATAATGGCAGTAGCAGTGGCGTCACTCCCCTCTATTGATAAGATAACCAATGGCAAACATGTTTAGACGACGCTGAAAATTCAAGGTCACGCTGCTGAAAGTTTTTCATTTATACTTTTCGCAGTAAAATCTAGCAGTGTTCGCATTTCTAACCTTAAAATTATCATGAAATCGAGATTGCTGTTATGATTCCTTTCTACTGCTTTTAACAAACAATTAGTTGAAAATTTTCGGCTGAGTCAAGTCTCCGGTCTGACCAATATGATTAGACCAGCGCGGTCATTTGGTTGACTTGACGACCTAAATAGAACTGTATGTATGTGACCAATATTTTCAATCATCTGATCGGTCCGACTCATCGTCATACTTCATACTGAACGCACGTGCCTTGTCCGACCGGTGACTTGACACAGCCTTCATCTCAATGTCACTGCCTTTAGTGCCACTGCTACTGCCATATGTGAATCAGGCTTAAGGATGCAATGCTCATTGACGGTAAAAACTTTGTTTTGTGGATATGAGCCAGTATAGGTAGCTCCGAGTCAAGGGAGACTAATGTTGGATTTATCATAAGGAAGAATATTCGTCAATGATTGGTTTGTCCGTATATTCCAACCAATCATTGACGAATATTCTTCCTTATGACTTAAGACTTATGATTGCTGCATAAATCCACCATAAAATTTAAGAAGGAGTGTTTGATTCCCATAAGACAATGGGGACACTAGTAGAAAGAGATTTGTGACGAAATGTGACGTAGTAGGACGTGTCATGGCCGCCGTTCTCTATAGATAGTGACGGACTAGCTCTTGGTATATGAGAGTTACTGCTGACAGTTTTGTTGCTTGGTTCGAGTTCGACTCTGTACTCATACCCAAGTACGTCACTATGACGCGTTGATGCTACAAGATTCTGATTGTCTAGAGCTTATTAAACCCTCCTTGTTAAATTTTAGTCTCTTGGCTCCGAGTAACTCCGTGAAGTGATCTCATAGACCACGAAAGAATACAATCCTATTAAATATCATGTATTTCTGTCAGTTGTCTGGGTAGTTCAGGGGTAACAAACTCTCAATTGGAAGGTGCCTAAAGATAATAGGTCCTTTCGTCCGCTTCGGGTCTAGTGTTATTCACACCAAATATTGAATGAAGCGCAGTTGAGACTGGCGGATAGACATAGGATGCACCTTGCATCAACAGATGTGAATGCGTGGAAATTGAAACGTAGGTAGTTTTGCACAATTTTTCCTTGTGGAAATACATTTTGTGAGGAGTAATTTTTTGGTATGATCTAACCAAAACGAAATAACCTTGTGCAGAAATTTGAGTGTGTACAAATTTAGTAATCGTTCCACCATTCTATATGCATCTTTAATGGTGCGCGCATGCGCACTTCAAGGATTGCAATCCTATATCTATCCGGCAATTAGTTGAGTGCATACACAACAAAGGAATGTGTCAATCCAATCGAAAAACAAAATTGTGGTGTAAATTAGACCAGTGTAGGAAAGTGCCATACTTTGAAGAAAACGAAAGAACCTATTATAGTTTGAATTAACGTTTTTTCGCGATTTGTAGAATTTCAAAATGGATATGAAAGCCAGAGAGACCGCCTCTACCTAAACTAAACCTCAACTGAACTGATATAAGTAAGTGGTCTGTGATTCGCGAAATCGCGCAAAGGGTGCGACACCTACTGTCACAAACATAAACTTTTGGAATGGGGAAATAACATCCCACAAAATTTTTCCTTCAATATGTTTGTAATTTTCACGTCTATTTTTTATCATATAATGCACACAACTTCGTGGACACTCTTTCATTGATGATGACAATAAACTTTGTCAAAATATTAGAAAGAGTATACTTCCTGCATGCTGAGTACCCAACAAGGTCCTAGCTTTTATGTATATATAGATATACAAACCCATACGGAAGGCATCGCGGTGACGTCAAATGAGAGACTACATTGCAACATAGGGAATGGGCCATCCTATTCAAATAGTGTTCAGTGTCCTTGGTTCTGCATCAACGATTAGTCCGGCATGACTGACAGCCATTTTATCCGCAGAAAAATTGCGAAATTCGCGAGGGTATGAACAAGTCCTTATCCTTCGATAAAATGCAAAAATCGCATTCGATATTGCGACGAGTGAACTCAAAAATAAGGCCCTAGCTCTCAGCTCTCGTATCAAGTGTTCATGGTTGTGTTCCAGAACCTTACTCTCTTACCCGGAGTTTACTCTCACTGTTCCGAAACTTACTCTGAAGAATTATTTTGCTTTAGTCAAACGTTCAAAAAACTGTCGGGCGTACCCCAGAGTTTACTCAACTGTACTCTACCAAAAAGGAGGGTGGAAGAGTACTCTGATAGTTATTCTGTCACATTTTTCATTTTTCGAACACTGTTCCAAAACCTTGCCTACCCTCTTTCAAGCTAGTACCTTGACATTACTTTTAGGCTGAGTCAAGTCTACGGTCTGACCAATATGATTCGACCAGCGCGGTCATTTGGTTGACTTGACGACCTCATTAGAACTGTATGTATGTGACCAATATTTTCAATCATCTGGTCGGTCCGACTCATGGTCATACTTCATACTGAACGCGCGTGCCTGGTCCGACCGGTGACTTGACACAGGGTTACTTTCACTCCAGGGTAAGTTTTGGAACATAGCCCATATGATTTCACCCGTTTTTGTTTCAGACACTGACAACTGTCATATAAAACAAACATTTCGTCGGAACTGGATAATGAACATAGTTATCGAACCCATTGAAAATAAAGAAGAAGAAACATGTGACATGTCAATCGTGTCATCTGTTTTTGACTTTTTGTTTATAATTTTCATCAAGATTCTTGAGTTTTGTTTATTAGGGTAACGTTGATGTACATGTTATTTAATTCAAGTGAAATAAACAGAAACATTCGTCGCCATTTTTCAGTCCAGGAAAAGTGTTTCTTACAAAAACTCTAGATTCTCTTCCATAAATCTCATCGATACGCCTTTCGCCACTTTTCGCTGGAAGAAAAAAAAATCATTTGATAAAATTCATCGTACTCGTTCAACATTCGGCACAAATAACTATGAAATTTCGATTCTGTGGAGACGCAGATTGCCCCGATTGGGTATTAGTCGAAATAAACACTCTATCCAGAATGTCTTCTGTGAAACTGAAGCTCCTGGGCCAGCTGGTAGCCAAAGCGATAATCAACCCACCCATTGATATGGAAAAGGCCGAAAAACTTTTCTCTGAATCGAAAATGGATTGTGAAATAGACCTGAAGGCGTGTATTGCTTGCTTAACGTACATTCTCTCCTCTGCAACTCGCTTTAGTTGCGACAGCAGTGCTCTACAAAGCGAGCTGCAACAGCTGGGACTACCTAGAGAGCACAGCACCTCCATCAAGAGGATATTAGACGAACAGAATGTTAACTTGACGGAAAAATTCAGGGCTATGTCTTTGAGAGTGAATCCGTTGGATAACTTCACCGTCAGGGTGGATCAGGATTTGATGTGCGCCGTATGTGATCTGACTGTTGATGGGAAAGTTGATTCTCTCACTTTAACACCGTTCACGGTTAATGTGTTGATAGAGAATCTAAAAAAAGCGAGGAAAACCATGGCTGAACTGAATGAGTTCTGTTGACGTATCACAATCAAACATTTAGTTGTCACTGGTAGACTGGTGCCTATAATTCTTGTGAAAAAAAAAGTCGGTTGGGAAATGTTGAGGTTCGAGCTTTAAGGAAAAAAATATTCAAACATGAAACCACACAAAATGGGAATGCAGTTTAGGGGTTAAAAACGTTTTTTTGTGATTAGCGGCGAAACGTGACCACTTAGCGGAAAATATGTAATAGCAAAGTTGTAGATAATAAAAAAATTGAAAACTTTTGTATTGATCATTTTGAGGTGACGTCACGACAGGTCCGCCATATTGCCGGTAGGGCATACACACCGTTCGCGTAATTGTAAACAATAGGAAAGATCGATTTTTAAAGTGTGAATAATTTGATATGCCAGCGTTTTGTTCTGCTGTGGGGTTTTCTAAAAGGGCTAAAAATGATAAAACTCGTTATTTTAGAATCCCGAAAGCCTTATAAAACCGAGGAGAAATGTTGGACGCCTTATATAAGAACGTCGAGAATGATGGGTTAGGGCTTCAAAACGGGGCAATTTGAGCGATACATTCCTTAAACATGCACGAATTAATTTGTGCAGATCATTTTGTATCAGGTAGGTAAATAAAATTGTTAAAATTGTTATTTCCGTCAACCGATTGCACCCCTACGCGCAACCCTCGGAAGTCTTTTCGAGAGACTTGTGTGAGCTAGGGAAGACGCAGCCCTTACCTTTTAACGTGTGATGCCATGCACGAGACCGATGACCATGCGAGGCTTTGAACCCTCGACCCTTCGCTCCAAAGGCGAACGCTCTACCCACACGGCCATACATTAGAAAAACAAAAGTTATGATCCAAAATGTTTGAATTTTTAGTTAAATATGGTGTTGAACTAAACGTATTTTTTCAACCAAACCAGCCAAACTGGAAGAAAGGGATAGCCCTGATTGGGTCCCTTCAAAAAACTTAAATTGCTGGTCAGTTCACTTGCACCAAGAGAATAGGGATCAACATTGTCTATAATTTGAAGTTTGGAGTCGTAACGCGATTTCACGTCTCCTTTGAGAGATAAGTAGTATTCACTCCTAGCCATATTGTAGTTAAAGTTGATAATGGACTACACGCACTAAAAACTCGAATTAAAAAGGACAAACTTGCAGATAACAATGGAAACTCAATGGCAGACCCGATCTTGTGTGCCCTACCGACAAAATGGCCGCTCTGTCAAAGTCACGTGACTCAAAATGATCAATTCAACACTTTTTTACATAACCTCAAATTAACCGTCAAAATGGCGAAAAACCAATTTTTCAGTATTTAATTTCTTTCTCGCGTATAAATGATTTAATTTACATGAAAATTTGTAATCATATGTATGTTTTGGTGTTGAATGAGCTTGATTTTTTCGCAATTCAGAAGACCAGTAGTTTTTGAGTTATGTACATTTTTCGAAAAAAATACCCTTATCTTCTACGAACAATAGTTCTGGTGTTTTTTTGTATTTCGGAGGTCTGTAACTGATTATTTTAATTGTTGAAATGTCCACTTTCAAATGGTCTATGTAACTTGATGATTTATTATATATAATAATTATATACTCGGAAGTATGTTTTTTAGTTCTTTTTTGAAGCGATTGATATTTTTTATTGATTTTATTGTTTGAGGTATACTATTATAAAGTTTGGGAGCAGAGTAAGATTATGATCTTTGATCAGCGACCCTAACCAACAGGGGTGTCACATAATGACCTTTTTGGCGTTTGGTGTTATATTAATGGAGGAGAAGCAATGCTGAGTGCTTATTTGCGTGAAATTTCATACTAGAGCATAGAAAAAACTATTGTCTAATGTCCAGAATTTGAGTCTCAGTGTACAAAGCATCAGAAGAATATCTAGTTTTTAGAAAATATCAATTTTAGAAAACTTCTTTGCATTACTACGATAGGGTGGATGTGAGTAGGTATTCAAAGTTCCCCCCACACACTGCTATTCCTCAACAAATGTGACTTTCAACTAGAGAGTAAAACAATGTTGTAATATTTCTTTGAGTTTCCTGAATTTGTATAATATGGTTCTTAATTTTTTTACAGTATACTTTATATGCAAATCCCATTTCACATTTAAAAATCATATATTTCAGTTTAATTTATTCAAAATTGCAATACCTCATTTTTGTTCTGCTTGGGGCTCAGCCAAAATTTCTATTATGAAACCACTCCATACTTTGCAGAACAAAGCTATAAAATGCATATACAAATTGCCCTTTTTAGAACCCTCAAAAAAATTATATAAACCTAATAACTTACTAAATCTTCGTCCATTATATGAATTTAAAATTCCAATTTTCATCCACTATGTTGATACAGGAAAAAAACATTCGGACCTTACTTTTGATCATATTTCGAATCTTACCATAAAACAAGAAATGTAAATAAAATGAACGCTTTACGTTTCAAATCAAACTTTGGAAAAACGTCTATTTTTTACGAGGGGATTGATTGTTTATTGTTTATTTAGCTATAACACTAATTTACATGTCGATTTACATTTTTTGTCAATTTACAATTAATAAAACAGATATAAATTTCTAGATATAACACGTCAAACAAGACAGCAAGGAGACAAATAGTTTGTCAACTGACCATCATCACTGCTGGGAGTAGCATTGATTCATCAAGTATCTCTTTAACTTAGTTTTGAATATTACTGAAACAGCACATCTAATGTCATTTGGTAATTCATTATAATGTATGAGGCCTTTAAAGAATACCGAGTTTTGCGATGCACTTTTAGAAACAGAACTAACTTAGAAGTTGTTTCTATTTCTAGTTGGGTAGCTATGCACATTGTAATGAAGCTTTTGTTATAAGTAAGGAGGCGATAAGCCTGTTTTCATTTCATGCACAAATATCATGGCATTATATAAAAGACATTCCTTGACTGGTAACCACTGTAATGTTAGTTGCATGTCCAGGATGGGAGTATACCTAGAGCAGGACAGTATTATTCTCATTGCCCTATTTTTCATTTTTTGCAATCTGGAGATTTCGTTTTGATTCAACAAGAACAGTAGTTGAAGTGAGGCAGAATTATAGTGTTGAAGATTACTTCTTTAGTCCATTTTGATAATCCATAGGAACACCTAAATAGGTAATTGAGCTTGTATGATATGATTTTAATGATATAGTTTGCATGGTCTTTGAATTTTAACTGCCGGTCAATGATTACACCTAGATATTTGAATTTTTCTACCATATTTATTTTATTCTTACCTATTTGTATAGTGTAGTTTTTGTCGATAAATTGTGAGTGAATAGGACTATTTCCAATAACCATATATTTAGTTTTGTTTGAGTTCACCTTCAGTAGGTTACTAGAGCACCATTTATTTATATTTTTCAAAGTGTCATTGACAGTTTCAACTAGCGATTCAGTGTCTTTCGATGAGAAGTATATAAGTGTGTCATCAGCAAATACAGGGTGTTAATTAAGTACGTTGACAAACTTCGGGAGGTGATTCTTTGAAGGTTTTCAGGAAGAAAAGTTCATATAAACATAGGTCCCGAACGGCTTGGTTTTCGAGATACAGGGCGATAAAAATACATTTTTTTCAAGATTTTTTAGAGTTAACTTCGACATTTTCGACAATAATCAGTTCAAATTAGGCAAGTACAATCCATTCAATAGGGCGCACGATACAAAATAATGCATTTCTTAAATAATTCACAGGGTCCTCCTTTTTTCAGAGTCAAGCTTTGTTCAACCCTTCAGAATTTTTTTTCCGCCGCCACTGACATATTATGAGAAAGGAATAATCAATGTTGTTTCATTTAACATCTTTTTGATATCTTGCATTTTTTCATTTACTTGTACGGTTCAGGGGCTATAATGAAAATATTAATTTAAACATTTTCCAGTGTGGCATAACATTAGAAAATTTGAAAATTAAACATTTTCAATTATTGTAAATTGATGGAAATATTTTTTCAGAATTAGAAAAATCTACGATGAATAAAAATTATACAATAAAAAATATAAAGACAAGCTTTTATACAAATGCACTGAAAATGAAAAAATAATTTGTTTCATTTTTTGTAGGTTATTCTGTGAGTATCAAAATCTTTCTGTACAAGATTACCTAGATCAAACAATGAAATGAATTATTTTTTCCTTTTCAGTGTACTGTATAAAAACTTTAAAATGTTTTCTTTTTATAATTTTCATTTTTAACATTTTAGTTTATTTTTTACGTGAAACTGAAAATCTCCAACCCAAAAACCATCACATACCAATTTTGAACAGAATCGGATCATAATCACAAAACTCGTCCGCCATATTGGAGCCGCCATTTTGTTTTTTAACAAACTTTTTTTAATGCATTGTCACCGGAATTACGGAAACCTGCCAAATTTCAAATTAATCGGAGTATTAGAAATGGGTCAAATTCAACTTTTATTAAATTGTTTGTTGGTTAGTTACAAGTGAAGCTAAATAAAAGCTTGCTATTGTAAAGATGTGATTTCTTTTTGTGATATCTAACAGAAAACTACTATCTCCCCGCCACTGCGGTACGCTGGATATTAAACTAGATCTAGCAGATATTGGGAAAACCTTAACTTTCAACCTGAAGATTCTGATGGTAAAAATGTGCATTTTCATTGAGATATTTGATTAAAAATGTTTTTACCCATCAGTCTTGATAGAGAACTCATAAAATTTTTTGTTATTTTAAAAAAAGATATTTTTTAGTTTTCAATTGAACGTTTCCTTTTCAACATAAAAAACTCTCTCATAACTGGTCATAACTCCGAAAAACTAAATCAAACAAATTTTTGTTTCCGTACGGAGTACATTATTTTATCAGAAATTTCGGTTTGTTTTTTCTTCTGCAGTAACGCAGAAATTTTGTAATCAATTTGAATTCATAAAAATAGCAAAGTGGGCTTTGATATTAATTCATTTATTTAAATATCAACAACTTGACAGTTATCGAAAGTTGAGAAACTGTCTCATTGTTAATTCTTCATTAGTGCAAGCTATCAAGCAGATTCATTCAATATTCCTTTGGATAAAATGGTTGAATATACAAATTCAGAAATGGCAGACATGCACTTAATGTATGGAATGGCTGATGGTAACGCTCGTGCCGCCAGACGAATGTATCTAGAAAGATTTCCACAACGTCATATTCCCAGCACACAAATGTTCATCAATATACACTCCCGTCTTCGTGAAACGGGTACTTTCAAGAGGTCTGCTGTTCTCATAGGAAGACCCAGGAGAGTTAGAACAGTTCAGATAGAAGAAGCTGTACTTTTAAAAGAGCAACAACTTTATCCCTATCACATACAGCGTGTTCAAGCTCTTCTGCCAAGGGATTTTCCAAAGAGATTAACTTTTTGCACTTGGATTCGAAATAAATTGTTGGAAAATCCATGGTTTTTATCTCAAGTGTTATTCACCGATGAGGCATGCTTTTCCCGTAAAGCCATTATTAATTTTCACAACAATCATATGTGGGCTGATGAAAACCCACACGCCGTGATTGAAAACCATTTTCAAGAGACGTATTCTGTGAATGTTTGGGTTGGAATTGTAGGGAATTTCCTTATCGGGCCACATTTTCTGCCTCATAGACTCATTGGTGACCATTATCGACATTTTCTTGAATTCATCTTACCTGGATTCCTAGAAGAGATCCCACTGAGGGAAAGAATTGGAATTTGGTTTATGCATGATGGTGCTCCAGTACACTTCAGATTGGTTGCACGCCAATATTTAGATGAGAATTATTCTGATCGCTGGATTGGGCGTGATGGGCCACAACTTTGGCCACCAAGGTCACCCAATATGAATCCACTTGATTTTTTCCTCTGGGGGCACCTTAAATCATTAGTGTACCGAACTCCAGTTCAAAGTGAAGAAGACCTGAGGAATCGCATACAGGAGTCATGCGGAATTATAAGAAACACTCCTGGTATTTTTGAGCGTGTCCGCCAGTCTATGGTTAGGCGCATAAACGCATGCATTGAAGTTGGCGGTGGCCATTTCCAGCAGCTGCTCTGACATATCAATTTCAATAATGGTCCTTTTCTGAACTTAATTTTATTCCTAGGGAATTTATGTTACTTTGCTCTAGTATTTGATAATAAAGTTATTCACTATTGAAAATGTCCAAAATTATTTTGCCATAATTAACTTTGTGCAATACATATTCAACCTGAGTTATGGTAAAAAATGTATGGGAGCTCCATAACATTACATTTTCTCTACACGAGCAGAAAATAGCTATTTGTGTAATGAGAACAAAATGACGTACTGCGTCACGCGCTAATCTTTGGAGAGTGGCAATGACACTTCGAGAAATGAATTATTTTATATCATGCGCACTATTGAATGGATTGTACTTGTCCAATTTGAACTAATTTGGATCGATTATTGTCGAAAATTTCGAAGTAAACTCCAAAAACTCCTAAAAAATGTATTTTGATCACCCTGTACTTCGAAAACCAAGCCGCTTGGGACATGTTTATATGAACTTTTCATCTTGAAACCTTTCAAAGAATCACTCTTCAAGTTTGTTAGACTATTTGCTTCTCAAATTTCTTTATGTTATGCGTTACTGGAAAATGTTTGCGTTAATATTTTCATTGTAACTCCTGAACCGTACAAGTAAATGAAAAACATCAAGAGAGCAAAAACATGTTAAATGAAACAACATTCACTATTCCTTTCTCATAATATGTCAGTGGCGGCGGAAAAAAAAATTCTGAAGGGTTGAACAAAGCTTGACTCTGAAAAAAGGAGGACTCTGTGAATTATTTGAGAAATGCATTATTTTGTATCGTGCGTACTATTGAATGGATTGTACTTGCCTAATTTGAACTGATTATTGTAGAAAATGTCGAAGTTAACTCTAAAAAATCTTGAAAAAAATGTATTTTTATCACCCTGTATCTCGAAAACCAAGCCGTTTGGGACATATGTTTATATGAACATTTCGTCCTGAAAACCTTCAAAGAATCACCTCCCGAAGTTTGTCAACGTACTTAATTAACACCCTGTATATGAATAATACAGTGACCTCTGACATCGACAATATCATTTATATAAAAAATAAAAAAAATTGGGCCCAATACACTTCCTTGTGGTACGCCTCTATCACAATTTATTTCATCAGATATGACGCCGTTAAGTTTCAGTTTCCTATTCGTCAGGTAGTCTATGCACTATTTTAAAGCCATTCCCATAATTCCTACACTTTGTAACTTTTTTATCAGTATATTTCGATCCACTGTTTCGAAAGCCCTCTGTAAATCAACGAAAACTGCCAGAGTTGTGATATTTTTATCTAATTGGATCTTCCAGTCATCTAGTACGCATTGGATGGCAGTTTCACAGCTATGTTTTCCCCTGAACCCTGATTGATTTATAGTAATAACTTGATTTTGCTCTAGGAAACTTACAATCTGTTCATATACAATCTTTTCAATAATCCAAAATACCATAGGAAATAAAATAAATTAGGATTAAACTAAATTTAAAAATTAACTTAAAAAATTTATGTTAGTAGAATTCTTCTCGACTTCCATTGTCTAGAAACATAAAGAAAATAAATTCTTTGCATGTGTTTGAGTCACGACGTTTCAACAGTTAACATCTACTGTCGTCATCAAGTGTGTGAATGCGACAAGATATCTCGGATACTTATTATAGCCTGCAACTGATGTACCTGCTATAACGGTAATTATGATCTTCGTGGGGTCTCTCTCAGGTCATCAATGTTAATTAATGTGTTACAAAGACTTTTTTTTGGTGAGTGTTGTTATTGATGACCGATTTTGATAGGTCTTGACACAGAGTTTTTATTGAAATCTCAATCGATTTAGCTGAGTGATGAGTGGCTTCCACACATTCCGAATCTCTATGCTCGGCTGACTGAACACGTCATTATTCTGAATATAAGCCGACTCTATAAACTTTCTCTTATACCAATGCTGTTCTTTGTGGATAACTTCGGCTTCCGACCAAGCGATGCTGTGCTGATTAGTCCATACGTGATCTGCTATTCCCGACTCCCCTGTTTCTCCTCGCTGAGTATTTCTCTTGTGTTCACCGATTCTCACATTTAGTGGCCTCTTAGTTTCTCCAACATAATCCATCCCACATTCACACGGAACACGGTAAATGCAGTTTTTGGAGTCACTATTCTCGTTGGGTGGTCTCGTTTTTGTTAGTTGGCTACGGATGGTATTACTTGATCGGAAGCATGTTGTACCTTGATCCAATTCGCCTTATCTTATCCGATACACCTCTCACATAGGGAAGACATAGGGTAGGCTGTGTTGGTTCATCTGATTTCTCGGTGTTGCCTCTTCTGCGGTTAAGGACCGCTGTTATATGTTTGACGGAGTATCCATTCCGTCGCAGATCTTTCTTGTCCGCTAATGGAGTAGTTGACTGTGTGGTGCGCATTAAAAACTGTTATAAATTGAACGGGTGCTCTCAAAAAATTCTGGAATCTTTCACAATCCTGTCATTAGTGATAAAGCTGAGATTAGTTCAACTTCTGTGTGAAAAGTGCATAAGGAAACGCAGTAAGTCATATTTTTATCTGATACAATCATGGCTACTCGAAGCAACAAGAAGGGAGATGATGAACTGCTCTCATCGGTAAAAACTGTTGTTTCTAAATTGTGCTCTTCTGACGACTTTATAACAAATTTGGCACAAATAATAAGTGACACAATAAGTGTAAAATTTTATCAAGAAATTGATAAACTGAAGGAAGAAAATAAAATTATGGAGGCCAAACTAATCAAGCAGCAGGATACTATAGCCTCGTTACTGTATAAACAGGAGAAATTCGATCAATCATTACGAAGCCGAAATATTATTGTTCATGGAATCGAAGAAAAACCGAATGAAAATTGTTTGCAGTTAGTTCTTGATTCAATGATATGCAATAAAATGAATATCTCAACGCTTGGACAAGATTCAATAGAAGATACCTATCGCATCGGGAAGTATGACGGAAACAAAAATCGGCCAATCATGATAAAATTTTGCACGGCGGCTTATAAGAACATTGTCTTCAGAAATAAAAAATTACTGAAGAATACCGGCATTATACTCAGAGAAGATATGACCCCTGAACAGCAGAAAATATTGAAAAAAGTCTTACTGAAAGTTGGAAAAAATGGAAACGTCTGGACAAATCTTGGAACAATATTTGTGAAATTCAATGAAGCGGACTCTATTGTAAAAATTAATAATATGCTGGATGCAAACAGGCTCTGATATTATCAAAGATGTTGAACTAGGGCCTGAAGATCGTTTCATCAGCTTTGAAGTGGAGAGCCTTTACACCAATGTCCCCATAGAAGAATTCCTCAACATCATCAAGAGGAAACTGGAAGAAGACGTCTAGCTTCATGAAAGGACTGACCTCCCCGTACAAGCGATATTGGAACTACTGCAGTGCTGCCCTTACAACTCATACTTTCAAGAAAAGAGCCGTTTCTTCTCCAAAGTTGATGGACTGCCGATGGGATCTTCTCTCTCTCCAGTAATCGCCAACATATACATGGAGTGGTTCGAGGAATTGGCTATCAGAGAGACAAAATACAAACCAAAACTATGGCTAAGATACGTAGACGACGCCTTTATCATTTGGAACCATGGAGATGAACACCTTGGGGAATTTTTCGCCAGAATGAATAACATGAGGGATTCAATCAAATTCACAATGGAAAAGGAAACTAATAGTACCCTATCGTTTCTCGATTTGAAAGCTGAAAGAACAGACACTGGGATCCTCACCTCTGTTTACAGGAAGAAGACACACACAACTACGGCTCTAATCACACAAACTCCACAAAGAAGGGAATCGTAAGAACGTTGGTGGAGAGAGCAATGTCTATTTGTAACAACCAGGAGTCATTGGAGGCGGAAATTACCCACATCAAAAAGGACCTACGCCGAAACGGATACTCCGAGAAACTCATAGGAGAAGTTCGGAAACAACTCGAAAAGACCAAGACAACCGAAGAAAGACCACAAAACCCCGTTCTCATTCTTCCCTATGTCAGGGGTATCTCCGAGAAGATCAGAAGGATCGGAAATAAATACAACATCAAGAGTTGCTTTCAGTCCGGCAGTACCATACGAAGCTTCCTCACCAAGACGAAACCAGAGAACACAACAGAATCCAGCAAAAACTGTATTTACAAAGTCCCATGTGAATGTGGAGATTCCTATATCGGAGAGACCAAGAGGCCATTATCAGTAAGAATAGCCGAACACAAAAAGTGGATTCAACGAGGGGAAACATCAAAATCGGGAATTGCTGACCACGCCTGGACAAAACACCATCGAATTCTTTGGGACGAAGCTAGTGTTCTTCATAGAGAGGAACATTGGTTCAAACGGAAATTTATGGAAACCACCTATATAGAAGCCAATAGTGCCTTCAGTCAACCAAGCGTGGAAATTAAAAACGTATGGAAACCACTCATGGACCGTTTTGGAGGGAGAAAAAGGGCGAAACCACGCGAGCCACAAGACCGCGCGTAATTACACCGTAATTACACTTTAATTATAGACCTATAAAAGGTCGCGTAGCATCTGATTTTGTCACTATTCACCAGAAGACGATTGCGGATTCAAGCAATTGAAACGTGAAAAAATATGAAAGAGATAGAATTCTTTCAACCATTAAGATGATGGACGTCCGAAATATAAGTAATCAAGTTACTACATCGTCTAAAACATTCAAACAAACGTTTTCCAATCCGCTTCAACTCCTAATCTCATTCGTTTATTTCGAGGATTAACGTGGATTTAAGTGGGATTTACCAAGCCGCTTGAGATTAAATCCGGATAGATCTTTCGAATTAAACATAGTAATTATCTACACCTTTGCTATTGAACATTTCCCGCTAAGAGATCACATTTCGCCGAAAATAGCAAAAAAACGTTTTCAACCCCTTAACAACCTTAACAACATTTCCCACCTGGTATTTTTTTATTATTTTAAGCGTTTAAAACTCGTTTTGGCACCAGTCTATGAAATGAAGACAGGATCAGATATTAATATAATTTAATTGAAATATTCTTAAGAAATTTGTGAAAATGATTATAAGTAATAAAAATATTTCGGCTTTGTACATAGCACATGAAGAACGGTATATCCTGTTACATCTACAGTGCCCATCTTGCCATATTCCCCTTTCTCTCCTGAATTGAACCTTATTAGGAAGCACCACCTCATCGCCCCTCAAAGTAATCTGATTTTTAGCTGAAACAACAGAAACTAATGACTAGGTATCAAGACTACATTTCTATCCTGTAGTATATTTCAAGAATAAGGAAGAGTAAATTCTCAGAAAACACTAATTTGGTGTGCATCACACAACATCAATATTTCAGCTTAATTTACATTGTTTTTGTCTATTTAGATATACATTTTTGCACATCACCCAGATTATTTATTGTTTTTGATATACAGAGTGACCCAGGGTTAAACCGCCAAACGTTCGGATCGGCTTTTCAGGCAAAAATAAGGTTTTTGTTTCTCATAATCATGTGTCCAAAATTTCCTTGGCCAGCACGATCTCCTGACTTGACCCCTATGGATCTTTGTATAGAGTATGCAATGAAAACTAAAGTTTATGATAAGCCCATAATTGTGTGTCTTCAATAAGCACTTGCAATTGAGTCTTCTTGGAAGAACGTTGCACAAATATCTGTCAGATGTAGTTCAATATCCGTCGTGGCATTAGCCAGGGAAGTAGTTGTTTTCTGTCAGATTTTTGCCTCATATTTTCCACTTTGTGGAAATATTTGGAGAGAAGGGTACTTCGACTTTGTTGATTTTATTCATCATTATCATTTATTGGTTCTCTCCGGCAAAACATTCGAACTTGTTCGAATTTTCGAAGGTACTCTTCTGGAAAATATTGTTCAAGCAGTACGCCATTAGATTGCCGTGCAGCTGCAGAATATTGTGGCGAAGCTGCGGGCGATGCCGAACCTGAACGCTCAAAGAGATTAAACGTTATTTGACTAGGAGAGTCTTATCCCCATAAGAAAATGGGGGCACTAATAGAAAGAGATGAAAGAACATTTGTGACGAAATGTGACGTAGTTGGACATGTCATGGCCGCCGTTCTCTATAGACAGTGACGGACTAGCTCTTGGTATATGAGAGTTTTACTGCTGATAGTTTTGTTGCTTGGTTCGAGTTCGACTCTGTACTCGTGTCCAAGTACATCACTATGACGCGTTGATGCTACAAGATTCTGATTGGCTAGAGCTTATTAAACCCCCCTGTTAGTTTAGTCTCTTTGCTGAACGCTCGCGTAGACAGCGCCTGACCGCGAATTACTTACCAGGTGCTTTGCTTCTAGAAGAATCTGGTCTAATCGGAGAACGTTCCTAAGGCTTTCGAGAACTATCAAGAGCATTCCGGGAAATGAACGGTGTATATAAAAAGAACCACGCAGCAGAGTTGGACAGTCAAGAAGGAAAAGTCGAAGATAAATAGTCCAGTGATTGTGATATAAATTAGAGTATTGTGTTGAAATTGTTGAATCATTGTATTTCGTCAAATAAATTATTTTAGAGTGAATTTGTTTAAATATACTACAATATGTTGTTCATAGGTGCGAACTTTTTATTGAGAAAATTGGTCATTCTGAGAAGTTTTTGTGAATATTTGTTTTACCGTTTTGTAATAAAATGTAATAAGTAAATCTGCCCTAATTAAAATCAATTTCTTTGGTAGTTTATTCCTGTTACAATGTAAGAAAACAGTTTTTAAATTGTTCTCAAAAATGAAGCGAGATAAGAAATACATCGGAGAGATAGAAAAAAAATTACATTCAAGCCAGAAATAAATCAAACATACAAAAAAGTAGAATACAATGATTTGTCGTAATATTAATTATACTATATCCTTTGAGACGCCACTGTAATTTTTACCTAAAAAAAACGATCATAAACGTTTGGCGGTTTAACCCTGGGTCACCCTGTATATTGATGATATTGTTGAGGCAGCAGGAACTTGTAAAACCCATTTGTTTGCTGATGACACTTAGATTTATTTCTCTACATCAGACCCAGTGCTTTTAGTACAAGCTCTTAAAAATTCGATATAGGTATCAAATACAACAATGGTGGTGTGAAAATCTATAATAATAAACCTAAATTCATGCTCATTGCTAATGAAAGAAGAAGAAGAAAGTTTGATATCTGGGATGATATTTCAATGACAAAATCACAGTTTGTGTAAATTGTGAAAAACTAATTTCCAATTGAAATTATTTTGAATTGAAAAATCTTGTCATTCAAAACCACTTGCATCGATTATTTCAAATCTCAATAACTCGAAAACAGTTGCTCGCAGTGACCTCTACCAAGAATATATTTTTTACACAAACTAAATAATAAATATTCCCAGACACTAAACTTTACCCAAATATCAAAATTATTTTGAAATTATTCACAAAAAATAAAAATCAGAATTCTACTTTGACACTGTGTATCTCAGAAACGAATAATTTGCGGACATATATTAATAGGAACTTTTCTTCTTATTTTGACGTCAGCAACATGCTCTACACGTACTTAAGAAACATCCTGTATAGATGTTCAAGATATCTCAATCAATGGGTCCAAAAGGATTATATACAAGACTATTACACTTCCCCATTTCACTAACTGCTCAACTATTTTGTATTTACTGAATCAAAATATATACAGTGACCGCCAAAAAGTATGTACCATATGGGAAAAAAGGTTATTGTTATTTGGAAAAACATTTCTTGGGAAAAGTTGTGCCCGATATTCTAAAAATCGTGACCACTAGTGACCACTAGTATTATACAGGGTATTTCATCGATTTCTCGAATAATCAATAATTCTTTTGTAACGGAAAATAATATTGTTTCCTAGGCAAACTTCTATATAATTCAATGACAAAATATCTGAAATGAGAATTCATGAATATAATAATAATTAGAGCAGAAGAACAGGATGGAAATGAAAGACGAGATACTGAAAAAAATGTATCGGATAGTTCGGATGAAGAAAAATGGACTGATAGTGGCGACAGTTTAATGATATGACTATATCTGAAGAAAAATAATATTGCGAGCTTGACAGAATGAAAAATGTGTTCGCTGAAGACTACGTATGTCGCATTGACATTCTTTGGGGGAAAGAGAAAAGCAACTCCATGTCGTTATATGTTTGTGTTGCACATAAAGAAAATGAGATTGAAGTTATGTCGATGACAGTATCCAATCCCGAAGATGACATTTTATAGTACATCTTGTGGAAATGTCGGCGGTAATGCTTTTTCATTGAATTTTGAATAAACTTTATTATTATTATTATTATTAATGGGGAACTACCATCACCTGAAATCCTTGTGATTAGAGACATCAGGGTGAAATATCAATTTCCATAACCTGATGTGGACATCTTCGAAAGCGCGAATAGATTCTCTTAATTTTTTATGACCGAATCTCTATTCCGTCTTAGTTTTTCATTATACAGGGTGTTTCATAATAAATGCGCAGGACTTCCGGATGTGATAGCTCGTTCAAAAATATGAAAAAAGTTTCTATTAACTTACCCTCTAAAATTCAACATTTTCGAGATACAGGGTGTTGAAATTTTAAAAAAATTACAGTTTTTTGCGAATATCTCTGGAACCGTTTATCGCACAAAAACAGATTTTGAATGCGTTTTCTACTAATAATAAGCAATGTTTTGTGCAGATTTTTTATTTTTTAAAGTTCATAATTGGTGAAAATTTTGAAGGGGTAGTGGGTGTTTTTTTCTCCAACTCCTACGCCACTGGAAAAAGTATGATTTTGAGCCGCCTACTTGGACCGCCAATGTTTTCTACACAAAAATGGTACTCTTGGTCATAAGCTCTAAAGTTGACCGTTTTCAAGAAAAATCAACTTTCATGTTGAAAAACATGGTAAATTTTTTTAAATAATTTTTTTCCTAATTATACAAAATGTATTTAAACGTTAGAACAAGTAAGAAAACCAATGGTTGACTTCTTAATTGCAAAATAAAATAAACACTAACAATCAATCATACTCAGTTGAATTGTTGGAAATGTCCGCCGTTAGCTTCAATGCACGCAGCAATTTTTCGAGGAAAAAACATTATTTAAACAACATGAAAGTTGATTTTTCTTGAAAACGGTCAACTTTGGAGCTTATGACCAAGAATACATTTTTTGTGTAGGAAACATTGGCGGTTCATATAGGAGGCTCAAAATTGTACTTTTTCCAGTGGTGTAGAAGTTGGAGAAAAAAACACCCACTACCCCTTCAAAATTTTCACCAATTATGAATTTGAAAAACTAAAAAATCCGCACAAAACATAGCCTATTATGAGTAGAAAATGCCTACGAAATTTGTTTTCTGTGCGATAAACGGTTCCAGAGATATTCGCAAAAAACGATTATTTTTTTAAAATTTCAATACAGTATATCTCAAAAATGGTGCATTTTAGAGGGTAAGTTAATAGAAACTTTTTTTCATATTATTGGACGAGCTATCACATCCTGAAGTCCTGCGCATATATTGTAACGAAGTTACTAATTTGTTCGTTCTTAGATAGGCAGAAGCAACACATTCCCATTTAGTTTTAATATTGAATCATATCTCCGTTATTTACAAACATAAAAATGTCATTCATTTTCGAGTAAAATCCGTAAACTATCCTTGTGTAAATAGAACCCCCAGTATATACGCGCTTCAGTTATGTAAGTCACATCCCTGAGGCTCACTGAGCGCGCGACATCAGCCCCCTCCGCCTCGATTCAAATCTCCACGGCTACCTGAACGGAATTCACAGCGAAAGTAAAGAGTAGGGGTATGACCCCTACTCTTTGGCGAAAGAGTTCAGTCGATACGTGGGCAGCAGTCCGATCGTCACGCCGTGCAGAGCCAGTCCAGCCGCCTACGTCACAGAGTAAGTAGAAATTATTCTAAGTCCCAAAATCGTTTCGCGCAAGTCTGGAAGGGGCCGATGGAAGGGATGGCTAGGTGAGCTTATATTTTATAGTATCATGGGTGAGCTCTAGACAAAAGTCGACTAGAGAATTCAGTTGTGTACGAGCTGCAGCCAGACAAGTCACGCGAACCCGACCCAGCCTAGCAGAGCCGAGACCGGCCAAGCCGTTGTTAAAACGTGAGTCAGGAAATTATTGAGGTGTAGGGTGAGTGGTCCTTAGTCAGATTATTGAAAAGCCAAGTGTTTTAAATTCCGATACAAAGTGGACCCCTGTCAATGAGAGATTGTATTTGTACGTCTCTGATTAACAGGCGCGTAGGCTAGAAATTCCGTCATAGGGTAGCATTTCCGATACAGAGTGGACCCCTGTCAAAGAGAGAGTGTATTTATACGTCTCTGATTAACAGGCGCGTAGGCTAGACATTCCGTCATAGGGTAGTATTTCCGATACAGAGTGGACCCCTGTCAATGAGAGAGTGTATTTATACGTCTCTGATTAACAGGCGCGTAGGCTAGCTACTCCGGTATAAGATATTAAGCAAGGCTATCGAGACTGAGGGCTACGAGCTTAGAACTTAGAGCTTTGGCAGAACTTAGAGCTTACCGTAACCGCTATTCACCCGTTGCTTGCTTAACCATTAATTCCCCCCCCCCCCCCACCATAACCGTTAGTGCACATTTATTGACCCCGCTTTGAATTGCGTAATCGTTGAGTGTTGCTTCCGCCTTTAGATGGTAGAGTGAGGTTTGGAGAATTGACCGTTTGTATTTGTAATAAACTACCGCACGTATCACCTTTGAATAAAAACTATCATACCATATTTTGGTGTTTTCATTTAGACTTACTAATCATAATCATAATTGCTTTGTGAGCTTTCTTACGACTAGCAGCAGGTACCCAGGATTCAATCCCAGCAGAGGCAATTAAAGCCTGCCTCTTCTGGCCACCCGTGCTTTAGTCAAATCCATAATTGACCCCTGGAGTATACTTTTCTCCAACTGAAGCTGCCCGGAGCAAGTGGATCTTCACACGTTAACCACAGGTGGCGCCCGGGAAAATCCGTAACCTGGACTCGGCGCCAAAGCGACCAGTAAAGCACAAAAGGGCTTTACAATATTATGAAACACCCTGTATTCTTGCTCACTAAGGAACTTTTTTTTTATTATAATCTCAATCAGTTGTTTATTTTTCACACTACTCAGTTCAATTTATATATTTATTTATGTATAAGTAATTAGTATTGAAATGAATATATTTTTATACTGTCAAACACTGGGTGTCAATTTTACTGGGTAACCTCGAAACTTGTTCTGTCAGTAACGTAAAAAAAACGACCAATACTTTATTTTTACAAATATAATTTCATGATTCCCAGCTGTCTCTTTCAGTAGAATTGGAAAAGGACAATTAATTAAGTCATCATCTGGAATAAACAGGAAAAAAGTTAGACTTTTTTAAGCCTGCAATAAAAAAAAATCTGAATTTTTTGGTTTAAAGGTTTCAATTATTGGGGGATGTACCTTATCCAGCAGATTGTAACTGGAAATTTCTATATAGTAACTGGAAATTTCTAGATTAGTAACTGGAAATTTCCAGATAATTATTTGGAAATAAACGGAAATTTGAATATAACATTGTGGCACTTCAGTGCCATCGTAACCTTATTCTTGAAATATACTATAAAAAATCGATACTACACTAACTTTCTCTTAATTGATGAGCATTATTTTGAATATTTCCGAAGGGTTTCATACAGTTTTCATTTCCATACCCATACTCTAAATTATCCTTATCAGAATTAAAATTTAAATCCTCTGAATTACGTAATGTGGCTTTGATGCGGTGCATCAAATTTATAACATAAGGGTTACGGCCATTTTTTCCTTGGAAGTTTTTTTTATCTGTCGATTGATGCTGCTCTGTGGAACTTCCTTCCATGATTTCCAGCACTGTTGACTTGCGCATAGAAGGTATGGGTGAGGAAGTTGAAAAGTCTACTTGTTTCGAAAATTCTCTCTTGGATCGGTTTGGGAAATCGTCAGTCAAATTGAGGCAATTATCCAATTTTTGTCCAGTGGTTTCATGAGGATTTATGAAGCATATCAAACGATCAGTTTCAGATGATACGAACTCGTGCAGTTTGAGGCTGAGAGGCAATTTTGCTGGGGTGTCTGACATTTCGTCACCTGAAAAAACAAATTTCATTGTTAGGTGGAACATAATGAATTCGGACCAGGAATATTTTTACCATGTATAGTCCATGTATACCATGTATAGTCAATTATATGCTATTCTCCACTCAGTCTTTGATCTATATATACCCACCAAACTCAATTTTAATCAAAAATACCCCCCTTGGTTCATAAAAAACGTAATCAAGCAAATAAAACTAGTATTTGAGAAACTAAAAAGAAGACAAATACAGAGGAGGACCGACAGATATTGAAAAGTTTAAGAAAATGTATTGAAACCAATATAAATGCCGCTTACAAACAATACATTAAACAACCAGAGAACTCAATTAATACAGATCCATCTACCTTTTGGACGTTCGTTCACTCCAAAAAAGGCACCTCTAGAATACCATAGTAAATGGATTCGCTGATGATTTTTACAAAAGTGTTTATATACCACCACAATTACAATTCTCCACAATCCTGGACCAATAATCCTCAAATTCTTCAAATACACATGAGTATTAACTGCATTGAAGAGATGGTAGCCAAAACAAACAAACAAGGGTATTGATAAAATTTCCAGTTGGTCAGGAACTGTGCCTATGTACTTTCGAAACCGTTCCAAATCATTTTTAACCATTTGCCCAATCTTCAAATCAGTATTGGAAAATAATATATCTAACTATAGGCCCATATCACTAATTCCCAATTTTGCGAAAGCCTTCGAAATATGTATATACAACCAAATATTTTCACTTGTTAAAAAAAAATTACGAACTGAAGAACATGGTTTCATAACAAAAAGATCAACAGTCACAAATTTAATGTGCTTGACACAGGCAATAAGCAACGCAATCGCTCAACAACTGCAAATCGATACTACCCATTTATTTTTTAACGGAAACACCCCCCTAAAATTTGAAGTTGTAAACCGATTTAAATAATTTTTTTTGAAATGTCAAGTACTAAGTCTACCTTGGGACAAAATTTGAAATGTTTATTCCTATTTTCAGGGCCTACTACGATATTTGTTCTTAGTCGAAAATCGGGATATTTTATTAGCGATTTTTTAATGGAAAAATCACTACTCCACTGGATTCAGAGTGCCTGTAAACAGGTGTGACCAAAATTTCATGAAAAAATATTCATTAATAACAAAGTTATGACAACTCAAAAATTCGAAAACTCACACAGCTAACAATCACAAAAAACACCCTATATCAACATGAGAATATTTTTATATGATTTCAACAATAAAGTGCCGCCAGATGAAAAAAAAAACAAATAGCGTAAATATTTTTAATGATTATTTTTCGACATATCTTGCAACCAATAAAAACCATCAATTTAAAGCTATGATGTACTTTCAAACCAATCACAACATTATTATAGTGGGAATTTTCTACTTAGATTATTGCCTCGGGAATATTCGTGTGACAACAACTGATACTTTTGATTTGACGTCTGTCATCAGTTTGCATGCAAATTGAAAAATGGATTTAAATAACCGTAATGAATAAAAATGTTATATAGAGAATGTGTCTATGATTGGGGCATCAAAAAATAATCTATCGAATACCACACGAGAGTTCGATAAAGTAGAAAATAATTCTCGTGTCTATTGCCTGGCAACAAGTTTTCGAAAAATCTGTCGAATTATTTTCACTTTATTCTCACTCTCTTGTGGTATTACAACTGAGAATAAACTGTAAAAGAATTAATTGTTGCACTGAATTGAAACATTTCAATAATTAGTTATCATATAGTTACGTTTATTAAAATTTTTTGCTTCATTATTAGTTGAATTGTGTGAATGTAATTCCGTTATTTTCATTAAAAAATTTACGTTATCAATTTTTTTTTATCTGGTGACACTTTATTGTTGAAATCATAAAAAATATTCTCATGGCTATATCTGTTGATATAGGGTGTTTTTTGTGACTGTTAGCTGTGTGAGTTTTCGAATTTTTGAGTTGTCATAACTTTGTTATTAATGAATATTTTTTCATGAAATTTTGGTCACACCTGTTTAGAGGTACTCTGAAGCCAGTTGCGTAGTGATTTTTTCAGAAAAAATATTGCCAATAAAAAATCCCGATTTTCGACTAAGAAAAAATATCGTAGTATGCCCTGAAAATTGGAATAAACATATAAAATTTTGTCCCAAGGTAGACCTTTTAGTACTTGACATTTCAAAAAATTATTGAAATCGGTTTACAACTTCAAATTTTAGGGGGGTGTTTCCATTAAAAATGGGTCACACTGTATATAAATTAGAATCGAAAATTGGGCGTTCAGATTATAAATTTTCTCAAACATAATTATAATTCGGAATTTTTGGGTTGTCGGTCGGACTCGGCTGGATTCGATCCGCCGCTCCGGTCGTCAGCGGTACGGTACGGGTTGCTGCTTTTGGATTATGTTTTACCTCTTCGAATGTCATTTCCTGTAGCATAAAGCTAAAATCTTTTTTCTGGTTTGCTGCTGTGTTGGTTTGTTTGGTGGTTTGGTGCTAATATCCCTATTATAAACAAAATTGTTACTTGGGATAACAATAAAGTACTACTACTAACATATTTGTGTTTTTTGCTGTTACTTTCTCGGATCAATCAACAAATAATGTCCTACGTACTAGTACAGTTCTCCAAGAAGGACAAAAGGTAGCCAAAGCTAAGAAAAAGGGGAAATGTTGTGGCCGCCATTGAAAAACCAAAGGAGTTTCGATAAATATATCATCAAGGATGTAGAGGCTGAAGAAGATTGGAAGTTACATTCAATCAGTCGATGTTTGTATGGAACAGGTTCGTATTCATGAACGAAAGAACGCCGAAAAACTGCGATTTAGGTATAAAGTAGGAGCACCCAGGATTACTGCAGTAATGAAGTCTTTGTGATATTATGAAACTCAAATTCCTATAAATTGGTGATTATTCTTTCACAAAAATAAACTATTTTCCAAGATCTATCATATTTCATGCACTGTTAATTGATATTGAATGTAAGTTTATTACAATATCCTGTAATATGTTTTATATTTGAAATTTATTAAATGTAATATTGTATTTCAGTTTATTTTATTCTACTTCCCTAATACTATCAATGGACCTTTACATTTACGAAAAATAAATTGCAAAATTCGTTTAAATCGATAGTTTCCAGTCTGAAACGTCTATGTTACAAAGAGTACTACTATATTTCTTTAATTTTGAATAAATATCACATTTGAAAGTGTGCCGCTGACGTTCATCGGAAACACCCTCCACCAAAATCCACGTTCCGAAACAGGCAATACCGTTCTCCTTAAAAATACAGCTTCTAGCTTGATAGAAGCCATTGAGAAATAATTAAAACATTGTCACTTGATCAACTCAGAAAAGAAAATCCACATATTACCTATTTATATTGTATTTATAGTTTTCAAATTTTCTGAACGGACCATCCTTTTGATGAGAAACGAATATTGGCAATACCGCAAATCGTGATAACGTGCTCATTATTCATCGGGTGAAATCAAATCAGATATAGCAATGTCTATGATTTCATTGCGACATTCATCTCTTTGAATATGGTTTGGAAGTATAATTTTCTGAATCTTTACTAGTACCTAAAATTTTTTGATAGTTCAAGGTCTTTTTCGCAATGACTAATAATTTAAATCTTTCTTTGAACACAATAATAACATAACGTAAAGTACTCACTTGAAAATGTTCTTCACAATAACATATATTTCCGCTTTTACGTTTATTCACTGCTTAACACATTTTACGGCGTGCTACATCTTTAGGTGCATAAAAAAAAATATGTATTAGAATTTTCACTGGAGTTCAGACAACCGAGTACAAAGCACTTTTTGAAACATGTTCACTTTGTTGCAGGGATACAGATACAGGAATCAAAAGAATTTTAGAATACTAACAACAGAAACGTTCAAAACTTTGAAAACCGTATTAACCTCATAAGAAATCACGTAGGGCCTGTTTGTGCAACATAAATATTTGATGGAACTGCTTGACTTGTGTCCAATTTTAATGTAAGCTAACGTTAAACAGAGACAAACTATTTTTATTGGTTTGCTCCCTGAAACAGACGAGAGAGAACGAAACCGTCTGGTACCAAATGACAACTATCATACGACACATTATATTTGAATGAGTATTTGATGCACAACTTTGACAACGTTGCCAAGTCTAGTTTTGATGAACGTGATTTTACGAATCACTTTTCTTCTGATTATAGAGAAACTAGCGGTCAGAAAAAATAAATAAAAAAATCCTGAGTGATATCAGCGTATATCCTTTCTTATCACAATGTTTTCACATATCTAGTGGAAAGTCCATTTCCACATGAAAACTAGTGACTGTGGAAGTCCTTCATAAGACGTCATTTATTGGTCATTTGACTGACGTCTATTAATGGTCTCGTAGGTCTTCAAAATGACGTCATTTATAGTCTGATGACGTTTAGGGCTGTGACATTTTGAGGTCTTTTCAGAGTGTCTGATACGTCACTTTCTGACGTAAGTTGATAAATTATTTGACCAAATTAGGACGTCACTTTGATGTCACCGTGCTACCTGGGTTGATACACAGTTGGTAGTCACGAATTAAACTCTGACAGCTATCAACTATTGCTTGAGGTAATTTTTGGTTAGGTATTCACAAAAAGGGAATACGGAAAAAGTATTCAACTCACCACGACAGAGACTCTTCTTAAACATATCGCATTCCCTTGAAGGGCACCTAGAACACGGGCGCCCTATCTGATAAGTTGGCCATCCTATAACGTTTCCTGCAGGACCATAATTGCACACCAAGCGCTGATTGAAGAACTTATTGTGCTTGGATTCCCTGAATACTGACAAACCGCAGCCAACGTATTCGGTTTTTGCCCAAACTAGCTGAGTATATTGCCCAATCAGGAGTTGTCCTCTGCGAACACTAAAAAGAATAATAATATGACGGTAATTTTTACCGACCGAGATTTTGCGCGGTCGGCGCGTGGCTTTCATATAAAAAATTCAATTTCCATTGGAACAAAAAGTGTGTTTGGGACGATTTTATAGCCGCTGTCATGTACATCAACACTATCAACAGCATCCCTAATAGCACACCATGTCCCAGGGACGTCCCTATTTGGTACAAATCATGTCCGAATGTCCGGGACTTAAAATCATTGTCCTTGGGACGTCCGATTCAGTACATTTTCATGAATTTCCCCAAAGGACTTCCTATGGATGTCCCAATCGGTACATCGTATAAAACGTCTCTGCGAGGACGTCTTTGGGATGTCCTGGGTCGGATATATTTTGTAATGTTTCCTAGGACATCCATCGGACGTCCTTGTTAGTAAGTATTCTGGCATGTCTTTGAAAGGACGTCCCATGGTTGTCCTGGTACGGGACATTTAGGTACATCCCGCATGAATGAATATTGGACATCCTAATTGGTTAATCTTAGAATACCTCCCTGCGAGGACTTCCTTGGGATGTCCTGGTTCGGATATATTTTGTAGAATTTTCTAGGATATCCATTGGATGTCCTGGTTGGTATGTATTTGGCATGTCTTCGAAAGGACTTCCTATGGTTGTCCTGGTATGGGGACATTCTGGAACGTCCTTGATGGATGTACATCGGACGTCATCCCAATCAGTGAATTTCAGGAAATGTCCCTGCGAGGACTTCCTTGGGATGTCCTGGATTGAACATTTTTCGGAATGTTTCCTAGGTGCATCCATCCAAAGATGAAGGATGGATGATCATAAAAATTAAACAAAATTCGAAAACAGTTACAATAATTAGTCCTCCATGTGTACCCAGTACCCGTGTATACATCCCAGCTAGTGGTTTTACAGAAGAGGTATAAAATGGATCGCATATTTACAATAGGGCTAAACATTATAGCGAAAATAACCCATCTGAAATAAAACCCTTTTCACTATCATTGAGGTCATCAGGGGCCATATTCTCAAGTTTGTACGTATGCCAATACGATCCACAACAATGAAAATAAAAAAATTATGTTTGTCTCTCTTGTTCGTATAAGGATTGAAACCAAACAATTCCTCTATGTATGGATTCCGTGCATAAAGTTGTTTTCTGTGTTTTGTGTTCTGTGTTCAAGTGAAGTGTTGACGAAATGACAGACACTTGTTGAGTATTTACCAGCTATGGTCGCTTTTCTATCGTCTTTTGTGATTAATTAGTTTAGTGACTGTTCTGTAAGTTATTTTGTGTTCATTCAGTGTAGTTATATCTATAAATGAAAATAAAAGTTTTGTTATACTATTCAATAGTTATTACTAACCTATTCAACACTGTTTTGAAAAAGGTGTTTCCGTAAGACAAGTAGAGTTGTGTGTATCCTTTAAACATGTACAAAACCGAATTGAATGACTCTGGGAGAGTGCTGAGCTTACCAAGTAAGTAAATCTGGTTCCATCCAAATTGGTATCTCCAGTAGGTAATCCACAACAATATAATCAGTCTTGAAAGAGATGTAGGAACAAACACATCTGATAATTCTGCACATCCTAAGGACGTCCCAGATGTACTTTCGATTGATGTAATTCGGGGACGTCCAATGAACATCCCAGGTGGATGTCGATTGAATATCCTTATAGAACGTCCAAATTTGGTGAGAAGTCGAGACATTGGTACTTCCCACGGATGTCCAATGGACGTCCGCACTACCAATACTGCACGTCCTAAGGACGTACCAATATTGCACGTCCTAAGGACGTCCAAGATGTACTTTCGATTGATGTAATTCGGGGACGTCCGATTAACATCCCAGGTGGATGTCCATTGGATATCCTTATAGAACGTCCAATTTTGGTGAGAAGTCGAGACATTGGTGCTTCCCACGGATGTCCAATGGACGTCCGCGGTACCAATTTTGCACATCCTAAGGACGTCCCGAATGTCCTGAGAGGATGTCCTATGGATTACCATCGGACTTCATGGTGCTATTAGGGATCTTAAGATCGACACTAGCAGAGAAAAACGATAGGCATAAGAGTTGCACGTTGCCAAAGGGTACCAATGATGACGTAAAGCATTTGACTGTGTGAATCATAACATATTTTTGCTTAAAATACAAAAGTATGGATTCCGAGGAATCAACTCTCAATTGGTTCAATTCCTATTTAACAAAATGAAATCAGATAGTAAGAAGTTCATATCATATTCAGAATTGAAAAGTATTGATTGTGGAGTTCCTCAAGGTTCCATACTTGGACCTGTTTTATTTTTATCGTATATTAATGGCCTATGGAATATCCAGACTTCAGGTTCATTTATTGTCTTTGCTGATGACAGCTCTATATCTATATTTTATATATATATATATATATATATATATATATAACATGAAGAAAACTTTCATGATTTCCTTCAGATATCATCTTGAAGATATACCGTTGGACAATAACATTGTTGAAAATAAATTAAGTTTGAAGTACATAGGTCTATACAGTACGATGCAAATGTATGTAATAAATTCATTATTTTTTAATATAAACATATTTTGGCAAATTCCTCGAACACGTCGATTTTCTTTTCCGATTGGCCAATTTTTGAACCCCACTCAAAATATATAAGATTATCCGCATTCGAGTAAAAATGACTTAAGTGATATTTTTGAATGGAACATCCAGTGTATTTTTCCATATTCGTTTAGGGTTCGTCATTACAAATCCAGTGATACCAGGTTTGAAGGAACTATGTCAAACGGCTGCGGAGATATGAGCAAAACACTTCTCCATATGTCCAATGAGTATGACTGAGACTCCACACGATTCGGAAGGTTAAAAGTCTCCGTCGCACTCATTGGAGCATATGGAGAAGTTTTTTGCCCATATCTCCGCAGCCGTTTGACATAATGCCATCAAACCTGATATCACTGGATCTGTAATGACGACCCCTAACCAAATATGGAAAAATACACTGGGTGTCTCGTTTAAAAATATCACTAAAGTCATTTTTACTCGAATGCGGATAACCCTATATACAGGGCTATTCAAATTCGAGTCTATGCATGGGGATTTCGATAACGGTAAGAGATAGAGGGTTGGTTAAATGGGGGCAATGTAGCGTATTTCAGAGGTTAATTATATGGATGAAAAAAATCTGACCTAGCTTCTTCAGTTCTGGAGTTAAACAGAAAAAATCGAAAATTTCGAAATTCTTCTTTTGCCTATATCTTTTTATTTTACGAAGATTTTTTTTAAATTTTGCCACTTTGCCATAGCAACTTTTTGTAGCCTTTCCAAATATCTGAATAAAAATTATATACAGGGTATCGTATAAATTGGGCCACCCTCAACTTTTAATTTTCAAATACGGACCTGTATTTTTTATTGCATTTTTTTGAATGCCAAGAGTCATGTTTCATATTGACGTAGTATTTTCATCTGAATTACAGAGTGTTTTGGAAATATTGAACTATTACCAGTAAAATTTCAACATTTTTTTATTCCATAACAACTCTAATTGAATAATATCAGAGAATGAGAGGTGAGTCAGACAAATTTGTTCTTTAAGAATAATCAATTTCAGAATTTTCAGATTATCTAGTCTCACTACTTGTTCGGAATAACAGTAAAATAAAATCAACAATTCCAAGAGACATTTTTCTTTACCATAATGTAGCACTAGTAGAATAATTATTCATCCCCTTGTCGATTGACCTCAGTAGGTACGAAGAAGATCTGTTGTATGTAACTGTTTCTGCTGAGAACTCACAAACATAATCTGTCACAAACATAACATTGTATTTGATCATATACATAGCTTTTCATATTTTATAACTAATCACACAAGAACTTGTTTAATTATTATCAAGAATTGAAATAACAGCCATTATAAGTAATCATAATCAAAATAAATGTTCAAATTGACGACCTTCTCGTTCCAGACATTTACGGAGTCGTTTTTTAAAGTTATTATTTGCTCTGAAAATATCTCTTCGCCGTAGTGATGCGAAAGCGTTCATGATTTTAATTCTTAAATCTTCTATATTTTCAATTTCGTTTTGATATATTCTATTTTTTAGTGTACCCCATAAAAAAAAGTCAAGTACACTGAGATCAGGGGATCTTGCAGGCCATCTTATAGGCCCATTATTTGCTATCCATCTGTCTTGAAATGTTTCTTGTAAAAATTGATTAATGTCTCTTGTGCAGTGTGGACGAGCTCCATCGTGTTGAAACCACAACCGATTTAAATTAGCAATGGGAATATCATCGAGATATTCACTGAAAGTTTGTCTGAGGAAGTCTAGATAACGTTCGCCATTGAGCGTCCCGGCATAGATGTACGGACCTAGAACTCGATCCTTCAAAATTCCAGCCCATACATTTAGACCAAACCGCACTTGAGGTCTCACTTCTCTAAAATTATGTTCATTGGTTTGTGACCAAACATGCTCGTTGTTCCTGTTGAAAACACCACAATTTGTGAAACGAGTTTCATCCGACCAAATAATACTATTCAAAAAGTTTCTGTCATCGCCCAATTTTTGCAACATCCAATTACAAAAATTTTGCCTTCTTTCGGCGTCTCCTGGATACAATTTATGAACAATTTTAACTTTATAGCATTTGAATCTGTTTTTTCTTAAAGTACGCCATACTGCAGTTTGCGACATATTCAATTCCTCAGCAATTTGTACTGTTGATTTTGATTGATTTGTATTGATCTGAAATATGGAGATGAGCCTAATTAACATTTTTTCAGTATTACCTACTTACCGCTTGAAGTATGTTTTCCTGTAACTCAATAGGAGTTTTGTTTCCATATTTTCTCCTTGGTTTTGTGAAAGATCCATATTCGCGAAGGTGTCTGTCCAAAAGTCTGAAATATGTGGGATGCGGCTGATGTCTTTCAGGGTACAGATCTAAATAATTTTCAGCGGAAAGATGAATGTTTCTATTATTTCTGTAGAAAACGTTAACCATATCTCTTTTCTGCTCTGTGGGGAAACCCATTTTCAGTACTAACAGATTTTTCATCAAATACCAACGATAATTTCCAAGAAACTGTCAAAATATTGACAAGTGAGGTGAACTAAATATTTATTTTCCAAAGCATACTATGAGAACTCAAATGGTTTAATCATGATTGTTGTATATAGCAAGAGAATGCCCATGAATTTGCTGAAAAATATAGGTAGTTCGAAAAGTGAGTAACAATAAAATATTTCCAAATTGGTGTCTGAAGTATGAAGATTGCCATTCGAAGATTTTTTTCCAATGATTATATGCACATACACGTACTAGGAAGAATAAGTTTTCACATTTTCGCACATTGATCATGGGTTGCGTGAACTGAAATGTGGATGAATTCTTGAAGAAGACAATCTTCGTCGAATAATGTTGATTTTCTTCCAAATCCTATGCATTCTATACCTTATTCTATGATATATTTTTTTTAATTACAGCTGGAATTAAAAAAAAATTTGAAATTTTACTGGTAATAGTTCAATATTTCCAAAACACTCTGTAATTCAGATGAAAATACTACGTCAATATGAAACATGACTCTTGGCATTCAAAAAAATGCAATAAAAAATACAGGTCCGTATTTGAAAATTAAAAGTTGAGGGTGGCCCAATTTATACGATACCCTGTATATAATTTTTATTCAGATATTTGGAAAGGCTACAAAAAGTTGCTATGGCAAAGTGGCAAAATTTAAAAAAAATCTTCGTAAAATAAAAAGATATAGGCAAAAGAAGAATTTCGAAATTTTCGATTTTTTCTGTATAACTCCAGAACTGAAGAAGCTAGGTCAGATTTTTTTCATCCATATAATTAACCTCTGAAATACGCTACTTTGCCCCCATTTAACCAACCCTCTATCTCTTACCGTTATGGAAATCCCCATGCATAGACTCGAATTTGAATAGCCCTGTATTTTGAGAGTTGTTCAAAAATTGGACAATCGGAAAGGAAAATCGACGTGTTCGAGGAATTTTTCAAAATATGTTTATATTCAGAAATAATGAATTTATTCCATACATTTGCATCGTACTGTATATTGATAGTTCATTAAAATTTGAGCAGCACACCAAAATTCTATGTAAAAGGCTCTCTTCTGGTTGCATGGTTGCATGCATTGAGAGTTGTATATACAAGCATAAAACAAAATTTACTATTGGTAGCTCTTATCATATTACAAGACAATGAAATTACTTCAATTTCTTAGAATCGACCAATCAACGCTTGATTACAGTGAAAATTTTTTGCTAAAAAAATTATCCTATCAAATTTGTCTATTTCTAGTCATGTGTGTCGAAATAACCAATGAAACCATCATTACACTGATAACTGTTCTATGGTGTTGGCATCTAATATGTGTAAATTCATCATGACTGAAAAACAGGGAGGAAATAAATAATTCCAATAATTTACACTTGAAAAAATATATGTGAATATATATGCTGACAATATTGTTTCGACACACAGTGTCATCTTCTGAGCGAGTTATAAACTCGAGTTAATCACATAAAGCATATTTTGACTTTGGCTTTGACAGGCATCGTATATTCAACTATATGAACTATAGAATATTAAACTATATAAAATAACATTTTACCCAGAGAAGTATTTTAAATCCGACGGAATCACATCAGCAACTTGCTTGTACCAATTCAGAATCAAATCAGCCAATTCTGGAAGTTTGGAGTCGGTAGTTATCGCAGTTAATATGTTTTGACCTACGTCGAATCGATCTGAAAAATATCTATTAATAAGTTAGAGGATATACAGGGTCTCTCACGGCGAGCGTTCGTTAGGAATATATGGAGAACGATTCAAAATAAAAACTTGATATTTTGTGGTAGTGGGTTTTACAAAATGGCCTTCTTAGCTAAAACATTTTTCAACTACCGGCCTCTTTCTGTTATACCGGACGTTGAGGGCAACTTCCTTATTTCAAATGGAGCACCCTGTATTTTATTATATTTTTGAATTTCTCAGCACATTTTAGGCCTACTTTGTATAACAATGCCTATACCCAAATTTGTTAGTTTTCGAGATATTGATTTTTTTCTGAAAAATTTGACAGTTACAGCACCACTCCGAAAAAATCATAACTCATAGATAGTAACAGTTGAAAATGTGAAATTTCACAGAATCACACCTTCAGCATCAAGTCATAAACAGGTCCATCGAATTTTCGAAAATAATTTACAGGGTGGTCGAAATTTCCACCTAAAACATAACATCGAGAAAACTGATGAAACACGATTTTTTCAAATGGAAAAAATACACTATTCTATTATTTTTGGATATTACGAAAAAAAAATGTCCTATACCTAAAATACACCCCTGGCAAGATATATCCGATTTTGGGAAATATTTGAAATGTAAATCATTCGAAGCAATACCAAACCAAGCAAGCTTTGAAAACAAATGAACTAATATTAACTCTGTCGTTGGTAAAAGGTAACTCAACATGAAAATGGATGGATTGAAATAAAATGCAATCAGAGAGATGAATTATATATTTGTTTATTGATATCGAATACAGTAATTTTATTTTGTTTATATTTTTTAAGGTTAGATTTTACTTTAATTTTAGAATTTAATAACTTAATTTCTTTAAATTCAAATAATATTGTGATTCATTTCAACAGATGTTCAAAGACATTGCCGTTTTGTTCTAAACAAGAATATATTCTTTTTTGCATACAATATTTGATATCTATATGGGGATCCGCGAATAAATCTGTATTGAAACCTTTGAAAAAACTCCAAAATAAATCAATAAAATGTATTCACAAACTTCCCCATCTTGAACCAACAAAAAATTTGTACAAGCCAAAAAAAATATTGAACTTGGAATCTCTTTACAAATTATCAGTATGTTTGTTTATTCATTTAAGCCGATTTAAAAAAAAAATATACTGGTTTGCATTTTACAGAAAATAAAGTCATTCATAAACACCTAACAAGAAATTTCAATGAACTATATCCCAGTAAGGCAACATCTGAAATTGGAAAGAGGTGCATTTTGCATGATGGTATCATAATTTATAATCAATTACCTAACTGTTTGAAAAATATAAAACATCTATTGAAGTTCAAATTACAACTGAAAGAGTATTTCTTAGTTTCCTAGTTTTTTAGAATTTTATCAGATTTGACAATTTAATTCAATTTAATTTGTATTCATTTATCCTATATACGTATTATATATAGCCAATTAATCGTTGACTTCCCTGTAAAAACATTTAATGTTTCTTGGGTGAATAAATGAATAATAATACCACTATTTGTAGCTTTCTGTATGGAGTCAGGAATCAAATTATTGAAAGCTCTCAGAACCCTTCGTTTCATGTTTTCTTTATCACTCACAGGATCCGCATAAACATTTTCTTTGATATATCTCCAGATGAAGAAGTCCAGTGGCGTCAGGTCTGGAGAGCGAGGAGGAAATTTAAATGGCCCATTGTAGCAAAGCCACTGATCTTCGAACATCCCATACAACAACCCAGTAACGGTAGCAGTTCTATGTGCAGGGGCTCCATCCATCTAATACCATAACTTGGAACGGTATTGTTCAGAAACATGCCTTATGGATTCACCAAACACATTCCTAATTATACAGTGCGGTCCAAAGGTATGGAATAAATTCATTTTTAGCGTTATTATGTATTTTATGAAAAAATCCTGAAACAGGTCAATTTTTATTGGCAATTTGACAATTTACAGTATGAAAATATTACCCCCTTCTTGCACCCCCTCTGAATTATGAGCACCCCCTCAAAAATTTTAAATGAGAAGGGGTGTCGTGTGGCATCTTGTTCGAAAGGGATTTTCATTATCTGTTCAGCAATACTAAGTTTTTCATATTTGGTGCAACCATAACGAAGAAAATTTTTTATTAAAATTTAAAAATATTGACACTGTAAATTATGTATCCGTTGAAACAACCTGAAACAGGTCGATTTCTATTCTCAATTTGACAATTTATAGTATGAAAATATCACCCCCTTCTTGCACCCCTTCTGAATTATGAGTACCCCCTCAAAAAATTTGAATGAGAAAGGGGGTTGTGTTGCACCTTTTTCAAAAGGGATTTTCATTCTCTGTTCAGCAATACTGAGAAAATTTATTCTGAATATGTAAAATGTTGATAGACTGAAGGAAATAATGTAACATACTGTTTAGGAAGTATATTTCAATTTGTTTTACAGTTAAATTAAATGTTCAAAATGACCACCATTCACTTCTTGACAATAAGCAAGGCGATCTTGGAATTCTCGTAGAACATTTTGTAGGACCTCAGGGGTTATGTTGTTAATTTCTTCCGATATCCTAGTTTTTAAATCTGCAATATTGTCTGGTCTATTGAAATATACTTTTGATTTTAAATAACCCCATAAAAAGTAATCGAGAGGAGTCAAATCGGGGGATCTAGGCGGCCATTCAATCGTTCCACGTCTGCCAATCCACCTATTGGGAAAAACTTCTGTCAAATAATCTCGAACAATACGTGTGTAATGTGGTGGAGCTCCGTCTTGTTGATACCAAATTGATCTATCTATTCCATTTGGATCATTAACATCGGGAAAAAGTCTTTTTAATGTAGGCACTAAAAAGTTCATCAAAAAACCTAGATAAACCTCACCATTAATTGTGCCTTCAAAAAAATAGGGGCCAATAATTTTGTTTTTAATGATACCAGCCCAAACGTTCACTTTTTTGGGATATTGTATGTGAGCCTCACACATCCAATGAGGATTTTCTCTGCTCCAATATCTACAGTTTTGTCTATTAACCGTTCCATTTAAATAAAAAGTAGCTTCATCAGAAAACACAATTTTGTTTATGAACTGCGAATCTGCTTCGATTCTCTCCATCATCAGTTCACAGAATTGTTGCCTTCTATCAGGGTCATCCTCATTTAACTCCTGAACCAACTGAACTTTATAAGGATGGTATTTTTCTTTATGCAAAGCTCTCAATATCGATGATTTACTTACATCATTGTCGGCGGCAAGTTGTCTACTTGTCATATGCGGATTTTCCTCAATCGCTAACAGTACATCTAACTTTTTCTCCTCATCCAATGCAGCATTTTGACCTGGTTTTTGACGAGTTTTTACATGTCCAGTTTCACGGTATTTTGTTTCTATTTTGCTAACTGTAGATTGTGATACGTGTTGACCAGGGTATTTATTATTGAACATTTCACAAACTTCCGTTTGAGTTCGTGTTTTATTACCGCATCCAAGCATAATTAAAATGTCTATTCTTTGAGTTTCGGATAAATGAGCCATAGATGAATCGAATACACACAAAAATATTTTTCAATACACCGACGTCTGCCAGCAACTCACAAATATCAAAATAACAGTAGTTTACTAGATTGACATTATATTATTTATGGGTTTTGTGAATAATTTTTTGGTGTCTTCAACGACTTTTTCCTGACTTTTTTAGCAAGACAGATAAGAAAGTATAAATTGTCAAATTGAGAATAGCAATCGACCTGTTTCAGGTTTTTTCAACGGATACATAATTTACAGTGTCAATATTTTTAAATTTTAATAAAAAAATTTCTCAGTTATGGTTGCACCAAATATGAAAAACTTAGTATTGCTGAACAGATAATGAAAATCCCTTTCGAACAATTATCATTTAAAATTTTTGAGGGGGTGCTCATAATTCAGAGGGGGTGCAAGAAGGGGGTAATATTTTCATACTGTAAATTGTCAAATTGCCAATAAAAATTGACCTGTTTCAGGATTTTTTCATAAAATACATAATAACGCTAAAAATGAATTTATTCCATACCTTTGGACCGCACTGTATGCGAATATCTATCGCTATTCAAATTCTCATCATAAAGATATAAACATAAAATTCGGTCTTCCTTTATAGCGCAAAAAACATTAAAACTCCATGAATCGTGGAAGTTGCGCTGGCGAACGAGCTTTGAATTTTCTGCTGCCCAAAAATGACTAAGTATTATGGCGGTTGTACAAACCATTCTTGGCAAAGTTGGCTTCATCTGTCCATATAATGTTCTTCATGAACTCAGGGTCTTCCTGTATCTTGATAAGAAACCATTCGCAGATTTCCACTCATGCAGGTAAGTTGTGAGGTTTCAGATTTTGAACCTGGTGATATTTAAAGGGACGCCACTTAAGTTTGATTAAAATCCGGTTTATTGACGAACATGAAATTCTAAGTGACTTTTCTGAGTCTTTCAACGAATTTTCTGGATAGGCTGTGAAGTAAGCCAAATCTACAATTTCGATGTCCTCATTGTTTACGAGTGTTTTTTTTTGTTGATGACAGACGAAAAAGATCCGAAATCACGGCAGTTTCTTAGAAGTCTTAGAAGTCTCAGAATATTTTTAGTGGGTCTGTGTAGATTTGGAAATCTTTCTGCAAAAACACAAGTTCTGTCCATTATCTTCTTGCATTCGCCATAAATAATTATTAAATTCAGGAAATCTTCATTATAATACCCCAAACGAAGCATTTTGCACACAAATAGAAAACTACGAAACACACGTCAATTATATCGCATCAAATGTTGACATAGTTGTTGTAACTTCATTCGTTTTCAAAGCTTGCTTGGTTTGGTATTGCTTCGAATGATTTACTTTTCAAATATTTCCCAAAATCGGATATATCTTGCCAGGGGTGTATTTTATGTACTTGATATCTTTTTTTCGTAGTATGGTTTCCATTTGAAAAAATCGTGTTACTGTCTATGCGTTATGATCTCGAAAACTAACAAATTTGGGTATAGGCATTGTTATACAAATTGGGCCTAAAATGTGCTGAGAAATTCAAAATGTATTAAAATACAGGGTGTTCCATTTGAAATAAGGAAGTTGCCCTCAACTTCCGGTATAACGTAAAGAGACCGGAAGTTGAAAATATTTTAGTTGAGAAACCCACTAAAATATCAAGTTTTCATTTTGAATCGTTCTCCATATATTCCTAACGAACGCTCGTCGTGAAAGACCCTGTATAGTTATGTATTTCACAGCGCTTTACCTGTTTTTCTACAAACGTCATGTTGCAATGTTGTATTCATTTTAAGGCACTGATCAGACCATCTTTGCGCCATTGTTGATAACTCTTCGTCCCATTTCTGAAACGGGTTCAGCATTGTAACTAGGATCAGTATATATTCTGCATTCAAACTACATATTCATAGTTAGTCAAATGTATGGACCCTCCCATTTTTCTCTTAATATGACGGTTATCGATAAAAATGAAAGTTGGGGGGTATTTTACTCTGCACCTTTTTATGAATTCAAATATTTTTTAGATGTGCCATTGGTGAAATGACGTCATCGACATTATTTTTAAGTGGAACTATATATCGTGTTTGGTTTCGCTAGATAGATTGTTTTTTTGTCATTTTAGTAGTACCAATATTATTCTAATTCTCTCGATAGGTACAGTGTGTTTTGTATTTTTGAGTCCACCCATGTTATTCACCTTCCTATTGCTTAATTTGTTCAAAATTCTCCTCAATCGGGAAATGTAGCCAGTTGGATATTCTAAGCGATATGGCAATTTGAGTGGCGTACGTATGTATAAGTTTCTCAGATGCTTATTTATCCAAGAACATTTTGAGTTATTTTTCTATAGGAAAGTCAATAGAAAATTTTGTTCCAGAATAATTGAAGTGCCCTATTCCTGAATTTTTCCTAAATAGAAGGTAAGAAAAAAAAACAGAAATAGTAATTTGAGCCATTGAGGTAAATTTGGAAAATATCTTATAACCATTACTCATTTTATGAGGCGAATTTTAATCGTAAACATCGTCGGTGGAATTTTTTAATGAAACAACTGTCAATGTAGCACATAAAAAATATTTTTTATAAAAACTCACGTACGCCTTTGTCTAAATCAAATTGCCATATCGCTCAAAATATCTACTTGGCTGCATTCCACGATTGACAAAAATTTTGAACAAATTAAGCAATAGGTAAGTGAATTACCAAGGTGGACACAAAAATACGAAACACACTGTACCTATCGGGACAGTTGAAATAATATTGGTATTACTGAAATGAGAAAAAAACAATTAAGCTTTTTAACGAAACCAAACATGACGTATGGTTCCATTGAAAAAATGCTACTCCACCAATGGCACATCTAAAAATTATTTGAATTCATAGAAATGTGCAGAGTGAAATACCCTTAAATTTTTATCCGAACTTTTTTTCGATAACCCTCATATTAACTGAGAAAAACGGGCGGATCCATACATTTGACTAACTAAAATTCACATAAACATCAAAAAATCTGTCAAACACTGTAAAATCAATAGAGAAAACATTAAAACAATTGAATCTGTCTTACCAATTGAGCCATATCAGCTGCTGGAGGTTGTCCACCGAGACGTCCTTTGGTCTCTTGACCAGATGCCACATAGTTGCGAATGTCGTTGTGAATATCGACAATGTATCTTTTCATTTGATCACTGAGGTCTACTTTTCTGTAATCGAAACAATCTGCTGCCGGCCCTTCCTACGGCAAAATTGATATCAGTGTAGCTCATCTTCAGGAGTGCAGTGGGTTTAAACTGATATTCTAACAATCAAGACACATCTATATTTCGATAGATATAACTCATTTGAGACAGCCAGAAATATATATTATACCTAACTTGAATTTGTATGGCTGATTTTTATATATATTTTGTAGAATATCACTCTTAAGTAATTTCAAAAGTGTCAGACGCTTTCCATATACCAGAACTTTTGTCAAACGCTTTAAAGCTCCACAAATTACTTCAGAGTGATATTCAACAAATTATACATGAAAATAAGTTAAGTAACTCTTATTTTCTGTTACCTTTCTCACTTGGTACCTGCCCAGGTGTCACAGAGCGAACTCCACAAGCACGCAGGTATTAAAAGTACATGAGACACCACTCAGAACCAGTCTTCATCTTTTCAAAAATAACTTATGTCTGAATAAGGCCCTGGGATTTTTCTCATAAGGAAATCTTAACAAAATCTTTTATTTATCAAAATTCTGTTTTCTATTAAATTTCTTTTTGAACAATCCTTCCAGAGTCGAAGCCGTTTCCAACCGAGATTGCTTACCCTAGTGTGATGCTTCTGCTGGGTTTAAAAGGAAAAAAAATTGTTGCAGACGAGATTTGAATTCGGAGCTCCGGGGTGGTAGCTAGATACTCTGTCCACTGATCCACCATGGGTTATAGAAATAATTCTGTCGACTGGCAATTCAACTAAGTGTGTTTTTACGTACCTTGATTCCCTAATATCTGAAGAATGGTCATCTGGACATGCTAGCAGGTAGGCATGCTAACATAGTACATACTAAAACTACTCAATCGTATACATTTCGTTTGTTTAAAAATAAGTAACGTCTGACGGCCCTGGTACTTACTCTATATTCTTGACTACATAATTCTTCTCAGTCTTAAGTTTAGTTCTTAGAAAGGCGTGCATAAATCAACCATAAAACTGCTAGATTGTTAAATATTCATTCTTACCTTGAATTGACACAGGGTATGGGTACCATTTTCACATATTTTGCAGTAATCTGTTGCGAACGCCGTTTGAAATAGTAAATTGATTAGGAGAAACATTTCAAACACTTGGACAGTTGTCACAATTATTCGTAGATGACATAAGATCTTGCACTAAAATGGCATTAAGATCAAGTTTGGGTGATATAAACATATACAGGACGTTTCAAAATCGGATCCAAAATAAATCGAGTAAATAAAGGTTTAACGTTTGTTTGAAAGTGGTTGACAATATATTAGTGTTAGTAGAATTCTTCTGGACTTCCATTGTCTAGAAACAATGAAAATAAATTATTTGCTTGTGTTTGAGTCACGACGTTTCAACAGTTAACATCTACTGGCTAAAGACCCCACGGCATCAATATATACCAAATCCTGAGGAAATATCGCTGCTTCTGCGAAGGCTCCTTCCCAGACATTTTTAAAATATGCAAAGTAATACCCATCTTCAAAAAAGGAGATCCAAACCTCCCAGATAACTACAGACCTATTTCTATTATACCAATTTTAGGAAAAATTATTGAAATTATTGTTAAAGAACGCATAATGATATATCTGAATAAACATAACATCTTACATGAACATCAATTTGGCTTTATCAAAAATAGATCTACAACTGATGCAGTGGCTAGGGTTATAGAACAAATAATCACAAACGTGGAAAATGGTGAACATAGTGCAGTAACACTGTGGGACCTGAGCAAGGCCTTTGATTGTGTTAACCACCACCTTCTGATTAAGAAACTTGAATATTATGGAATTCGAGGAACGGCTCTACACTTTTTCCAATCGTATCTTTCCTCGAGGAAACAGGCGGTATTTGTAAATGGTCATTTATCGGATGAAATGGATGTGCACCATGGAATACCACAGGGATCTATCCTGGGACCTTCCCTATTCATTTTATACATTAATGACATTTTCTACCATCTCTTACCTAGTACAGTCATCTGCTTCGCAGATGACACCACAATGCTGCAGTCCAATTCTGATATAAGTAAACTTCTTGATGACAACAATCAAATTGAAGTCGAAGCAGAAAAATGGTTTTCACACAATAAATTGAAATTGAATAGGGATAAAACTCAAAATATGATAATCTCTTCCAGCAATAGAATAACTAGAAACGCACATGTAAAACTACTAGGCATAATAATTGACGACTCACTCAGATGGAATTCACACATCGATCAACTGTGTAAAAAATTATCAACACAGCTCTTTTTGCTGCGTCAGTTGAAAAATATCGTCAGCTGTAAAACACTTCTCGTCTCCTACTTCTCACTATTTCACTCCCACCTCACTTATGCCATAGTTTTGTGGGGTAGATCTTCCCATGCTCTCAAAGCTTTCCGAATGCAGAAAAAAGCAATGCGAATTATAGCCGGAGCTCCATTTGATGAACATTGTCAGCCACTTTTCAAAAAGTACAGAATCATGCCACTGCCATGTATACTGATTTTTTACACGTTATTGGAAATACATAAAAATAAAGCATCTTATAGTACTCATTCGGATTACCATGACTATAACACTAGAAATGCGGAGCACCTCAGACAACCAAGGTTTAGAGTAGAAATGTCAATGAAAAATACAATTGACACTAAGATATATAACAATCTGCCATATAGATTGAGACAATTAAATATCAATACGTTCAAAAGGAGTGTTAAAGAGCTTCTACTTGAAAATTGTTTTTATTCAACAACTGAATGTGGGATGGATTATAGAGAAATACTCAGCGAGGAGAAACAGCGAAGTCGGGAATAGCAGATCACGTTTGGACTAATCAGCACAGCATCGCATGGTCGGAAGTTATCCACAAAGAACAGCATTGGTATAAGAGAAAGTATATAGAGTCGGCTTATATTCAGAATAGTGACGTGTTCAGTCAGCCGAGCATAGAGATTCGGAATGTATGGAAGCCACTTATCACTCAGCTAGATCGATTGAGATTTCAATGAGAACTCTGTGTCAAGACCTATCAAAATCGGTCATCAATAACAACACTCACCAAAAAATGTCTTTGTAACACATTAATTAACACTGATGACCTGAGAGAGACCCCACGAAGATCATAATTACCGTTATAGCAGGTCTGAATATATTTGGAGAAAAAAATACTACGCCACCGCTTTCTTCTGAAAAAAAAAATACTTTTAAGATCCTCATTCATTTTTGAGCAAATTTGATCTCCTGAGCTTTCTTTGTCCAACGCATGGTTTTCGCTTAAAAAAATAAAAATCGTTTCATTTCAGGATCAATTCTTCAAAAATCAGATGCGGTGTGGAAATGTTTGTGCATCGACTGAAAGCAAATTGAGGGATCAGATTTGTTCCAAAATGAATGAGAATCCAAAAAAATGTGTAATTCTTGTCAGATGCTCCGTTTTTGATAAAAATAATTAAATTGAAATTGCTTCATATCGCAGTACCTAACATTTTGTTGACAATAAATCGTCCGATAGGAATTTAGCTACTTGTTTATAATTGATATTTTTTCCCCACTTCTTAATCTTTTCATAATAAATGCATCTATGTCGACAATACCCGAATGGTTTCCGATATTAATTCAGCTACCTGTCTGTAATTAATAGTATATTTTGCTCTTCAAATCACTATAAATATTGTGTTTTCACTGGTTATGAATACCATTTTGTGTTTGAAAAAGCTATAGGAATAGCGAAGCGCACTATTATTTACTTGATTTTTAAGTGTGTTATTGAAGTTATTTTGGTTGTCCGCTGTTTTTCTGAATATCGGTAAATATGGTGAATTACACGAATGCAGAAATTGCGGCAATGCATTACCTATATGGCCTCGCTGATGGTAATGCAACAGAAGCCAGAAGCATTGATCAGGAAAGAAATCCTAATCGTGCCTTACCAGATAACCGTACCTTTTCAAATATTCATCGCCGACTTAGGGAAACTGGTAGTTTCAAGAAAGATACTTCGGAAGGTAGACCTCTAAGCGTCAGAACTCTTGAAATTGAGGACGCGGTTATGCAAGAAATCGAAGAACATCCTGAGACGAGTACGAGGAAGATCGCTAGAACTCTGAATATTTGTCATCAAATTGTTTGGCGTATTTTGGTTGATTTTTTGTTATACCCATACCATATTTTACGAGTACAGGCATTACTCCCTAGAGATTTTCCACAGCGTGTGAACTTCTGTCAGTGGTATCTTCAGAGTATTGCACTAAATCCGCAGTTTGAGTCACAAATTTTGTTCAGACAAAGCAAATTTTTCTCGGAATGCTATTCAAAATTTCCATAACAATCAAATGTGGGCGGAAGAAAACCCCCATACCATAACCGAAACCCATTTTCAACACTAATTTTCAGTTAATGTATTGTCAGGAATTATTGATTATCTAATAAGCCCATTTTTTCTACCAGGACGCCTTGATGGTCGGTCTTATTTACACTTTCTCGAAGAAGAACTGAATGGGTTGCTTGAAGATGTGCCAATTGCGTTAAGGAATCGAATATGGTACATGCACGATCGAGCCCCTGCTCATTTCAGTGTAATTGTCCGAAACCATTTAAATACAGTTTATCATAATCGTTGGATAGGTCGCGGAGGACCACAGCAATGGCCAGCAAGATCCCCTGATCTCAACAGTTTAGATTTATTTTTATGGGGTCACCTCAAAACTCTAGTGTATAAAACTCCTGTTAATACTTTAGAAGATTTAAAGAGCGAATAGTTGCCTCGTGTGAAACTATTCGAAATACGCCGGGAATATTTGAACGTGTGCGTAATTCCATGCGTAGACGGGCGGAAGCATGCCTATTAAGTGAAGGTGGCCATTTCCAACAATTTTTATAATCAGTGTTAGTAATGTCAATAATTAATGAATTTGATCCGTTCATTTAAACTTACTTTTATAAAATAAAATAAAATTCGTTTTTGTACAAGCTGAAATCCATATTTTTTGGATTCTCATTCATTTGGGAACAAATCTGATCCCTTAATTTGCTTTAAGTCGATGCACAATCATTCCCACACCACATCAGATTTTTGAGGAATTGATCCTGAAGTAAAACGATTTTTATTTTTTTAAGCGAAAACCATGCGTCGGACAAAGAAAACCCAAGAGATTAAATTTGCTCAAAAATGAATGGGAATCTCAAAAGTATTTTTTATTTCGAGGAAAAGCAGTGGCGTAGTATTTTTTTTTTCAAAAATATTCAATGCAAAACCCGCAGAGAAAACGAAAAATACATCACAAAATGCACCTTGATGCACAGAAGACATGTACCTAATTCTATGAAGATGCGTGCAATATTATCCCAGTTATTATTAAAAGACTGTTTTTTTTTCAAAACTTCATTACCCTGTATCTCAAAAGTTAGGACTTTTAGGACATACGTTTACCGAAAGTTTTTTCCTTAAAATAAATCAAAGAATCACCCCCTCAAATATTAGCATGTCTTTAAGGAACACCCTGTATAATTAGATCTGATCCCAGATGCCCAGATTCAAGGCTAGGCAACCCGGCTGTTCTTCGCGTCATTGTAGGGTTGAATACACCACAGGCTGCCGGAGCGGCGGTTTCTAGTAAAATTGCTTTAAACCTGCTATCTTTCATGACTAGTTTTATTTGTTTAAAAATGTTATTATAGTTTTGTACACCTTTGTATAAAATTGAATTAAGCCTCGATTTGTGAAAACTTTTCAATGAATCAATCATCTTTATTTCTTCAGGTTTATACAAATAAACATAGAAATTCGTCTGATACGTCATGAAAATATACATTACATTTTGGATGATATCCATATTTTTCCTTGTGGAATATTCATGTTATTGGTTTGCCTGTACCAATTTAGTGATGGAATGTCTTTGACTATTTGGTGTATAATGAAGTTACTACTTGAATTTGTAAATGATGTTCAATCAATCAAAATATCCTTTATTGTCAGAAGATATCATCTTATGGAAAAAGTTTTAGAAAATGTATAAAGGTAAAAGACTTGTCAATAAATAAATTAAAATTCATGTACACACTTTTTGTGGGATGTTTGTGTGAGAGTGAGTATATATTTTCCATTGCTTTGTTTTGCACGACTTCTATGGGATGGATAATATTTATATTTGTATAAAAGATCCTCATATGGCAGAACTCTAACATTATGTACCGCCATTTTGTTTTGGATGTATATTTTTTTGAAATTTTGGGGACGTATAGAGAATTGTTCACACCGAGAAATGAAAATAATCCAACAATTCATAAGAAATAACTAACGATGGTGTCACCTGAACTATTTATAAGCACTAAAATATTGATATGTAAAATAATTAACAAAATTTTCATCAATAAATGTGTTTAAATTTGGAACAAAAAAAAAATGCTCTTATCGTGGATTGAACCATCGACCTAGCGACTCATAGGCCGCAACACTACCGCTGAGCTACGGGACTTGTGATAAAAACTTGTGACAAATGGTGTATTGAACTTCTTCTGAAAGATGATTTCAGAATTGACAATTTCTGCAATAATCGTGGAGAAAATATTTTCAGACACATTCCAAATATCTAGTAAATACATAATTATCTCCTTTCATATGAAAACTAGACCTCCATTTGTACATTAAAGCAAAATATCAACTTGTCAAATATTTGACAGAAAAATTTCCACTTATTAATTTCGCCCAAGGTACCCAGGAGCATAAAAATTTCCGGAAATTTTTATCCTCCTGGGTACCCTGGCCGAAATTAATAAGTGGAAATTTTTCTGTCAAATATTTGACAGGTGATAGTTTATATTTTGCTTTGATGTACAAATGGAATTGTATTTTTCATTTGAAATGAGATAATATTTCATATTTATGTATTTATTAAATATTTCGAATGTGTCTGAAAATTTTCTTCACGATAATCGCAGAATTTGCAAATTCTGAAATCAAATTTCAGAAACACTTCAATACACCAGTTGTCTACATGTAAATCAAAGGCCACGTGGCGAGTCGGTAAAGTGTCCGCCTCGTGGTCGTGTGGTCACTAGTTCAATTCCCAGTGGATTTTTTGATTAAATTTAAAAAAATCAAATTGAAATTTTGTTAAGTGTGTTTTACATATCAATATTTTCATGCATCTTTTTTGTACTATGCATATAAATAGTTCAGGTGAACCATAGTTAGTTATTTCTTATGAATTGTTGGATATATTTTGGTGTGAAATTTTCTTACCGAATCCCCCGCGTGCTTGAATTAATTGCAGGAAAATTGTCTCGTATATGAATTTCATGTACTCGAAAAATTTCCGGCAATAATTCAAGCACTTGGGAGATTACAAGTGAAAATTGTTATTATCTCGGAATTCTGGCTATTTAGGTATAGGAACATGATATATCAATTCGAAAGGAATTTAGTCATCTTTCACGATATTTCATAATATACAGGATGTTCCATTTAAAAAAAAACGCACTTTCAACCCTTTTCGTATCTAGCAGTAAGATCATGAATTTTGAACGACCCTGTATAACGCAGAACAAACTTCTCTATACAAAATCAATGTACACATGATCTTGAAGAACTTAACACAAAATTGCAACTTTCTAAGAATCCAAATACCGCAGAAATAAACATTCAATTCGAGCTATGTTTTGGATAAAAAATATGGAAAATAACCAATATCTCAAAAACCGTTAGAGATAGGTATAGGGGAGTATGAGACAGAAATAATCAGAAAGGAATGAAAAGTTCAAAAATGCGGTAATATACAGGGTGACCCATTTGAAATAACAAAGATGCTGCTACTTTCTGGTATAAGCGGCAACGCTGAATTGCTGAAAATATTTTAGGTCGATAGACCAAGAGCAACTACTTGAGAAACCAAATTTTCAGATGATCCTATGTCCCGTTCTCCGTAAACGTCTAAGGTACCATCGACCGTGACCGACCCTGTATAGGTATACAGTTTGTCTCACTAAGTTGGAACCATATGGAAAACTTTTTTATTATTCATTTCAGGAAAAAAGTTATTTTTCATAAAAAGTTCTGCATGTTCTAAAATCTAAAATACAATCATCAGATATCAATTTTTTTCAGTCGAATACGCGGTGTTACAAAAAATATGAATTTTACTCAAGAGTAAAGTACCTTTATATTTGAAATTATCGAAAATTCTTATAGAAAAAAGTTGTTCAGAACTAAAAGTTGCGTTTAAATACGCAATTGCCACTTACATGAAAAAATCATTTGTATTTTCGTATATGCATTCGTTATGTGTTTGAATTGCAAAATTGTTAGAAAACATTGAGAAACGGAAAGGTGATCGTGTGTTACATTACATAATCAAAAGAGATAAATGTTCATTCAAAATAAAAAGAAGTAAAAAGTAACATAACCCAATTTTTCACTGTCTATGAACAATTTTGCAATTTAAACACATAATGAAGGCATATGTATATTGTGCATACACGAAAATACATACAAATGATTTTTTCATGTAAGTGGATGCAATTGCGTAACTTTTAGTTCTGAACAACTTTTTTCTCTAAGAATTTTCGATATTTTCAAATATAAAGGTACTTTACTCTTGAGTAAAATTCATATTTTTTGTCACACCGCGTATACGACTGAAAAAATTTGATATCTGATGATAATATTTTAGAACATGTAGAACTTTTTATGAAAAATAACTTTTTTTCCTAAAATGAATAACAAAAAAGTTTTCCATATGGTTCCAACTTAGTGAGTCAAACTGTATATATCTCTTTATTTAGTTGAAAAACTTATTCATTTAGAATAGTAAGTACAATGTCACCTAATAAATAAAATAAAATTAACATGAAAAAATACATTACAATTCACACGAATAAATAAAAAGTGAAAATAGAGTATTTTTCGTTTTAATTCCGAGAGTTCCAACCTTTGACAGCCGTTTCGTGGTCACCCACTCATCAGAAAGGACTGTAGATGTCATAAGGAACTTTCTGTTATAAATAAAAAGTTACATAAAAAAGTCATACATAAAAATATACTAATTTTTTATTAAGTAATTCTTCAATCGTCTTTTGAATGTATTTATCGAACCACTCTCTTTAATTTCTTGTGGGAGGTCATCGAAACAATCTACTCCTTTATAAAATAAAGAATTATGTGTTCCTTTTTTTATATTTTTCAATTTTTATGTTGTTTTATTTTCTTGTATTGTACTCGTATATTTCAACCACATAAGTTAATTTATTTTGTAGATATACAGGTGAATATCCAATTTTGATTCTGAAAATAAAAATTATTTGGTACTCGAAGAGTTTCTTCACTGGTAGCCATTAAAGTGTTTGCAACATATTTGATATTGGTGTTATTCTCGAAAATTATTCGCATAGCACGATTCTGCATCTTTTGTAGTCTGTTTCTTTCATTTTGATTGAGAAAAAACAGAATGTGAGTGAACAAGGGCAAAATAGATGGATCTTAAATGTAAATTAATCTTTTAAGGACCCCTCGGATTTTCTCAGTGGAAAATGCACAGATCCGGTCATATGAAAATACATTTTATAGGTCTCATAAATCTACAAAAATTTCATTGCCTGTAAAACGATTCCTTGAATAATCTTTGAGATATTTCCAAGAAACCTAAAAAGTTTTAATTTTTTTTCACAATTGCTTGTTTAAAATATTCCACAAAGCGATCTTGTTGGGGCAAAAACTGCGATTTTGCTGGAGCAAAAACTGGTTTTCTCACTAACGAAATATCTTATAAAATTTAGTAAAAGCCATTTGCGCCTTTAGTTTTGTGGGGGAAAAATCCTCCATACCTTGGTTTATTTTTAATTAATAGAAAAACAATTTTTGATGAAAATGCATTTAATTCTAGACCCGTGACAATTCTTAAAATGATCAGTTTTCTGAATGCCTTTTCACATGAGACTTCAAAGTTTCGTCCGACTTCAACCATTTATAACAAATATTACACTGTGCTTTCTTTTCTTTGGTGTGTACTGTGCTTTGGTGCCTTACCAAAGCACTTGGTTGGCGAAATCCCCTAGAACACACAATACATTGGTACGGCTTCGAATCACTGTGAATGTTCATGTGATATTTCAGAGAATTTTTAACTGTGAACTTTTCCCCGCATACTTTGCAACTGAACCTTTTCTGAGCCGAATGAACTATAAGAATGTGTCTATTCAAGTTCGTTTTGTAGGTGAACTTTTTTCCACAGTAGACACAGAGAAACATGTCCAATGAAAGTTCATCCCCACAAGTTTCATTATGCTTCTGGAGAGTCTTTTCCGATGGATATTTTTTTCCACAATTGGAGCAGAGAAAAGAAGGCTTCTTTAGCAGATTAAGTGGTCTTTGTTTAGGTCCATGAAATATAGCAACATGAGTATTTAAAAAACTATTTTTCGTAAAACCCTTCCCACATATAGTACAATAAATGAAAGCTTGTTTCTTTTGCAAATGCACTTCCATATGCATGGTTAGTGTATTTTTCAGGATAAATTTCAACCCGCAAACCTTACACGTGTGGTATTTTTCATCTGTATGAGTGTCAAGATGCGTCTCAAGGAGACTTTTTTCAAGAAAAGATTGTCCACAAACGTTACAGAGAAATGTTTGGTCTATCTGAGTGTAATCAACGCTATCTTCGTTTCCATGAGCATTTTTTACATGTTCCTCAAGAAGAGTTTCATCGAGACCTGCCCATTCGCATACAGAGCATTCCCATAGGTTTACCTCTGAGTGGGTGCTCATGTGATACTTCCAACTCGACTGAAATGTGAAAACCTTGTCACAAATGTCGCAGGTGAGAGGTCTTACTTCTGGTTCTTCATTCGAGTCATCTTCATCTTCAAGTGTGTTTTCCATGGATGAAGTCTCATCACTTTCAACTTGAAGAATGATATGTTCTTCTGAAGAATATGAGTCCTTTATTGCTTCGCAAGTGTCTCCATTAGAAGACTCTTCCATTATCTGCGAGTCTTGGGCCACAAGTGAATATTCTCCATTAATTTTAATATTCCAAATATTTTGATAAATGTCTTTCAAAGTTTCAGTATTGCTCTTGACTTTCGAAATGAATAAGGTGATATTTTCCAATTCCAAGACACAACGTTTACAAATATTTTGTGGCAGATCCTCTTCACAATTACTCTGGGTGAAAAATTAGTTAATTATTTATAGAAAATGATTTTAGAAGTCCTCACCTTTGTATCAGAAGAATACAGAATGTTAATGAAGGTCCTGTAAATACTGGATTCTTTGAATGGTTGTAGCTTACCAGTTTGCAAACATATTCGACAAATATTCAAAGTTCTTATGTTATTGGAAATAGGTTGTGGCTCCGGTGTGTTGCTTGAATTCATTGTCAATACTAAATTAAATCATAAACAAACACTAAGAACAATTAAAACTACAACCTCCAGTTTATTTTCATGTCTACTACAATAAAAGAGGCAAAGTTGTTATGACAAATGTGACATAACAAATGACACTGTTTTGGGTTGGCACTATTGGCAGTTTCTTTAGACCATGCTTCCGATTGATGCACTTGTCCAGTGCTCCCCCTGGCAAACAGAAGTCCGTCTCGTTTCGGAGTGATTACCGCTGGCTTCGTGGGGTGGGTGGAGGGGGCCTTGCTTGAAGCAATACTCCAGAAAAAATTTTTACACTTGACTCCGGGACTGGCGTGAATTTTTTGTGATCCAGGACTGGCGTGGGACTGTGAGTCCGCACACTAGATATATGGCAATTACTTATTACTCTGTTTTTTTTCTTGCTTATTTGTTCCAAAATATATTAGGTAACCCATAGAACACAACAATCGTAAGAGCTAATATACGAAAAATACTTGCTCATCTTCAAAATGAGCCGAAGAATGGAGGTCAAAAAATGGGATCGGGAACTGGCGTCGGACTCTCACTTCTCGCAGTCTAATGGATCAGGACTTGGCGTTGGACTTTGAATTGGCAATACTCAAAAACAATTACATCCACGAACTTCAAACTCTCGTGATAGACTGATTGTCCAATGCTTGAAGAATACTGAAACGCACCGAATCGAAAGGTAAGGGTATTCGGAGTAAACGACAATTAAAGATATCTGCGGACCGGTAGTCCGCGCGCCAGTCCCGGAAGGTTAATAAGCTCTAGCCAATTAGAATCTTGTAGCATCGACTCGTCATAGTGACGTACTTGGACATGAGTAAGAGCCGAACTCGAACCAAGAAACAAAACTGTCAGCAACTCTCATATACCAAGAGCTAGTCCGTCACTGTCTATAGAGAACGGCGGCCATGACATGTCCAACTTCGTCACATTTCGTTACGAATGTTCTTTCATCTCTTTCTATTAGTGTCCCCATTGTCTTATGGGGATTAAACTCTCCTTATTATGGTGGATTTATGCAGCAGTCATAAGTCATAAGTTTTAAGTCATAAGGAAGAATATTCGTCAATGATTGGTTGGTCCGTTTATTCCAACCAATCACTGACGAATATTCTTTCTTATGACTTAAAACTCATGACTTATGACTGCTGCATAAATCCACCATTAAATTTTAGTCTCCTTGCTCCTAAACAGCAATCAGTTTTGACACAGTTATATGTTAAATAATAAATGCATCTCTTGTCTCGCTTCATTCCTTTTATTAGAAACGTATAGACAACTAAAAATCAGATGTACCAAACCCAGAGAGACTAATCTCTTTGTACCGAACCAACTCAAAAGTGGAAACAAATGTCAGCCATGGGAGCGGGGCTATTTTGTAATCATTGAAATAACGGTTATATCCAAAGAGACTAAACTAACAATAAGGAGGGTTTAATAAGCTCTAGCCAATCAGAATCTTGTAGCATCAACGCGTCATAGTGACGAACTTGGATATGAGTACAGAGTCGAACTCGAACCAAGCAACAAAACTGTCAGCAGTAACTCTTATATACCAAGAGCTAGTCCGTCACTGTTTATAGAGAACGGCGGCCATGACCATATATCTAAGTTAATAGCACAGAACTATATCCAGAGAGAGAATGGAGATTGTGTTTTGCAAAAGCGTTTATACAAGGAGGAATTTCAGCGTAGTCGGACACATGCGCAGTACCATCATAGCAGGGTCGGACGTGCTATTTGTGATGTTCTGAAATATTTATTGGGTATTGTATTATAATGGTATCTACATTTTAAGTAGTAACAGGAATCTATTCGATCATGACTTATAAGTGGTCAAAATAATGATAATTGCAGGAGATAAATTTGTAAAAATATAATGGTTGAAAATAAAAGTGAAATTTTTTAATGCCGAATCGAACTTGAAAAGTTAACAGTACAATGATGGAAAGTACTTTCAAACTGTTTTGAATTCTCATTTCAATTAGGATGATACCATCGACATTGTGATGCTTTTGTATTATAATCATATAAATTTTATACACGATTCTTTTTTCATTATTTTGTAAAGAGCATTTCTCTATACACTTTATTTATTTTACTATAATTCTAAAAATGTGTGTATTATTTTTCAAGATTGACTTCTTTTTTATATTTTAACGAGTCTACTTCAACTGGCTTACGTGGAAATTCGTCAATTGTAATCCATTTCTTCATACAATAAACACATATCTCTCTATTCGTCATTTTGACACCCAAAAATTAGTACCTAAAATCATTATTCATTAAATTATTCCACCAAACATATTTCAACAACAAAAAATTTACTGGGTGAATTTTTATGCGCTTTAATGTCTGTCATTGTAATGATTAGTGCATTACCCCATAATAACAACTCAATTCAAACAAATGAAATAGAAATATATTTATTTATCCAAAACCTCTTATTCATTACATACTTACATCATGCATAATTTATATTGACTCCAACGGGATAACTACAACATAATAAAAATATAAAAATACTCTGACTTTTCTAACCATCCAAGTAAGCAAATATTAGATATTTCTCGACCTTAAAGGGTCATTTGAAACAATTGACAGAACCATTCTATTTAAAAAATTAAAGTATTATGGAATTTCAGGGATTGTTCTTGATTGGATTCAAAGTTACTTATTTAACAAAAGACAAAAAACTAAATTTGGAAAAGAATTTTCAGATGAATTTATAATTGAGACTGGCATACCCCAGGGTAGTGTGTTAGGTCTATTGCTTTTTATTATTTATCTAAATAATAGTAACTACATATCTGGAACGTTCTGCGAACATATTCATAGCTTTTGCTTGAATAAAAATGGAGAGTAAGAACAAAACTGTGTATAACTGACAACTAACTTTTCCACTATTGGAATTCTTCAACGTTCTCTTCATGATAGCTAAAGGAGTCCCAGAGAAAGTTTTTTTCTAGAACTGAACATGCCTCTGATCAATCTTTTTTCGAAGCCTTTTTCAATTTTTGATTCTGTTTCTGGTTTTTATATCGTAGAGATTTAACTTTTTCCTAATGTTCTCTTTTAAATTATATCTGTACTTATCTGGAGTTGACAATTCGGAGATCGAATCTCTCTGTTTTCAAAACCTGAAGAATAGAATGTATCAATAGTCTCCTTCGCATTCTTTCAATCTGTCAAGGACAGGTCAATCTGTCAGGTCAAAACTGCTGAAACTGACATTTAGTAAACATACAAATTATTTCTCTCCAAGATGGGCTAAATTGGTAAAAACACAAAGGATAATTATTAGGTATTAAAAAACGCAGCTACTTTTCAGGGTCAACTTTTCGTGAGCCCTTTTAAGCAGGAAACTCAGAAATCGATGGCAAAAAGCAATGATCTAATTTCAAGCCCTGATAAGTTTATACACTTACGTATAAGTGTGAATTTTTTCATCAACTTCCTATTTTTGTTTGAAGACCCCTTCAATCCTGCACGTTCAGTACCTACTACTGAGTCCCCTGGAATATGAAAGAGAAAATTCAATAACCTCCATAGAATTCAATCAACAGGAATTTGATTTTTCTCGTGAACATTTTCCAGTGTGTCACCATCACAGGACACAGTACAACTGTATCTAAAAAGGAAAATTTTCAAAACAATGCACACAACGAATATTATTATTGAGTATTTGTACTCACCAAGGTAAGAGACTCACCTGGGTTTTTTTGTGGACGAAAATCGGCATTTTTAAGCAAAAATAATGAAATCTTTTTATTCGAAATGCAAATCAGATTACGAGGCCAAGATTGTCTTCTAAAGGCCTACCAATGGCATGTAGCCAACTTGCATACTTTTTTTCTAACCTGCAAGAGATGAGAACACTTTAAATCTGAATATTTCCCAAATACGGTCCTGCTATTCTGATGGTTTGAAGTGTGCTTACCTGTGATAGGTGATACCATAGCGATATTTCCGCGGTTTCCACAACCGATCACTAAACAAGTCTTTGGCATTTTAAACAAATATTCTTCTCTGAATCGAATAAATACCAAATAAAATAAAAACAAGCCAATAAAACGAACAAACAAATTCAAACTAAATTCTCTGCTATGTCATATGTCAAATGATACCATCAAAGCGCATGCGTCCCACTACGCCGATTCCGCCATGTTGCATAAACGTTTTTTCTAATGATTTGATATCTTAATGCCATTCTCTCTCTGGATATAGTTCTGTGGTTAATAGATATATGATATATGGCCATGAAACGTCCAAATACGTCACATTTCGTCACAAATGTTCTTTCACCTCTTTCTACTAGTGTCCCCATTGTCTTATGGGAATTGTAGTTCAGTATTCTGTGATATAAGTATGAGTTCTGTTGACAGTCCTCGCCGTGAACTCTGTAATTCGGCAACCAACAGTACATGTGAATAACGCGCTCCTGCAACGACCACACTTGCGCGTTAACATTCAAATCAAATCAGTGTGGCGCGAACTACCCCACTTCGCGTACCAAAATAATCACATAATATAATTGAAAACCTCGGCCAGAACATCGTGCGCTCCGGCACTTTCGGCTCGTTGCAACTTGTGCGATTTTTCGCTGATCGCGTGATCTCAGTTTCGGATTTTCGGTTCCCGATTCGCTTTCATGGATACGAACGAAACGACAGAAGTGTCCATCCGGAAAATTGCGATCAAAAAGGAGAATTTGAATGACGACATAAAGGTGAGATATAAATAAAAAATCGGGATGATTGCGGTTGTTGGGTTTGCTTTTTGTAACAATGAAAGCTTTCCGTTTTTCGGATTTTATCACAATAGGTAGGTACCTATAATTAGATGGAATGTATGTGGTATGATTCGCACGTTACCATTTACCCAGTTCAGCCGAAATTTTATCTAGCCTCGTGTTTATTCAAAACATCAACGACATTTGAATTTTTGAAAATACACATCAAGGTCTCACTTATGAACGATACGATACAGGTGTTTTTTTATTCTTAAGTTTACTCTCCTACTGATATTCTTTCTTCCTTTTTCCTGTTTGCAAAGATGAGGTCCTTATTCATGCGATTGACTCTTTGAAAAACACCAGCCCAGTCAACACAGAATGGTCTCAGAGATGGTAGTGGGATTCACATTCATGTTTCAGATCACATACCAGTGAATCGCAAAGTGACTTCCATTATTATCGCATAAACGTCTATTCGATGCCCCGTTGGTCATGTCGAGACATCAAAATGTGATGCAAAATGTGACTCGAAATTAGCCCAATGTGACATTCCATTTATACTTCGGAATCGAATGCACATTGAGACCCTTTCGATGTAACAATGTGAAATCGAATGGACTGGTACTTATTTAAAAATGCGCTTCACTTATTGATTCACCTGTATGTCAGGAATAAAACAAAGCTCACCATGTTTCTACATGAATAGAAATTATACCTCAATATTATTATTCTTACAAATGAATTACTATTCATATGGATTGGAATACCAGAAAACAAATGGGTGAGTTGATTCCGTAGTATACAGTGTGTCCCACTTACCATGCTCACCATGGGTATCTTTTTAATGGTAAGAGATACGAGGTCGGTTAAATGACACCAAATGTGGAGTTTATCAAGGCCATCTATAATGTGAAAAAATATTTTGATAAAATCTATTCGTTTTTGTTTTATACGCAAATAACAAATTTTGATCATTTTCATGTCTCTTTTGCAAGTGAATTATGACCCAGTTCTGGCGGTCCTAATAACTTGAAATTTGGCAGATGTCCATAATTCCGATGACAATGCAGTATGGAATTTTTATTGAAATAAAAAATTAAAAATGGCGGCTCTTCCAATATGGCGGATGAGATTTGTGATTATGGTCCGATTACATTCAAAATTGGTATGTAGGGGTTTTTGAGGTCGGAGATCATGATTTTTTTGTTGAAATTTATAAATTCATGATGGCGACTTCAAAATAGTTTTTGTTTTTGTATAAATGACGATAACTCCGTTGTTGTTGTTATCAACAAAAAATTATTGCTGTGACATATCATCTGTAAGAGAAAAAAAAGTTATTCATAACTAAGTTATAGTGAGCTATGACCTACATTTGAAAAATAAAAGTTGGTGCTGATATCTCATATTCTAGAAAAGTTGGCATAAATTTCATATTTTTTCAAAATCTCATTGAAAAACTGCCATGAGAATGTGCAGTTCTTATTCGAATATTTTCATAAATAAAGAAGTTACGGAGGAGACAAGAAAATGATCAAAATCTGTTTTTTTGCCTATAAAACAAAAATGAATAGATTTTATCAAAATATTTTTTCACATTATAGTTGGCCTTGATAAACTCCACATTTGGTGTCATTTAATCGACCTCGTATCTCTCACCATTAAAAAGATACCTATGGTGAGCATGGTAAGTGGGACGGACGCACTGTATACTTCTCACAAACAAAAAAAAATAATCAAACTATGTCTGAATCATGAAAAAAAAACATTTACAGAAATGTGGAAGAATCTATAATTCAACTCCAATCCTCTGGACAGCATATTTTCTTCGAGGCGAAATCAGCAGGTACCTATCCTGAAAATGCCAAATTCTGTAAATCACTGAATTTTCCTTTCTGTTTCTACTCACCGTTCCGGTCCTTGAAGAGATACAGTTCTTGGTAGAAATAATAATTGGGCATTGTTAAAAAACACATTTGATTCAACTATTGAAATAAAAAGAAGCAAAAGAACACTACACACCCGAGGAAGTACCTATAGAATGGCGTCAACCAAATACAAATTTTACTTGGCTCTCGACTCGACAAACACCTCTGGCCGCTGGCCATTTTGTGCCGTGATGGTGATGTCACGATCAATTTTGTTACCAATCTAATTCCTTTTATACCGATAAAATCGCAATTAAACCAAAATTCATGTTAATGTGCTTCGCAATTTTCTTCACATTTTATGCTCAAAGTGACACTAATGAGAAGAGAATTGTGAACATTGGACATCACTAAGTGGTAACAATGACGTCTAAATGCAACTCATTTTGTTACCATAAAAATCAAGAAAGCAACATATCCTAGATGTTTGTGTTAACTGGGAGCTGCTACGACTTTTCCACAATTTGAACAGTCTTATAAAAAACATAATAGTTATTTAAGTAACAAGGAATGTAAAGACGTGTTAACATTCGAGGTGAGCGAGTACGAGCCGAGGCAAAGCCGAGGCTTGTCGCTTGCCGAGGATGATAACAGTCGATACATTCCGTGTTACTTATTACGTTTTTCCCGCTGCTTGTTGACATTTCTCAAAATTTGCCTGAATTGAAGTTTGCTTTCTTACCCTTCCTTCATGATTATTCGTTCGCTATTTCATTCTAAGTTGCTTGTGCGTGTAACTAAGTTACCGAATAAGCAGACAACAATAATATTCAAAAGGTCTCATAACCTAAAAATTGATATGAATGAAGCTGAAGGTATTACTTGTCAAAGTCAAAGTCATTATTACGCTAGACATGTAAATGACACTATTAAGTTCCGTTGTCAAGATGAATTAGTAAACGAATGATATAGGCCATTTACCTGTTTTGTTGCTAAGCATGTATGGACTATTTACAGTGTCGGCAGCGGGAAAAATATATTATTGCTGAACCACTCACACATTTATTCAATTTATGCTTTTGTAGGGGGGTTTTTCCTGATGTTTTCAAAAAAAGCAAATTAATACAAAGGTAACATTGATCTACCAGAAAATCATCGACCAATCTCAATAATTCCAGTTATACAGGGTGTTTCATAATAAATGCGCAGACAAGCTCATCCAAAAATATGAAAAAAAGTTTCTATTCACTTACCCTCTAAAATGCACCATTTTCGAGATACAGGGTGCGAATATCTCTGGAACCGTTTATCGCACAGAAAACAGATTTTCTCCAACCTACGCCACTGGAATAAGTTCAATTTTGAGCCTCCTATATGAACCGCCAATGTTTTCTACACAAAAAGGGTATTTTTGGTCATAAGCTCTAAAATTGACTGTTTTCAAGAAATATCAACTTTCATGTTGTTTAAATAATGTTTTTTCCTCGAAAAATTGCTGCGTGCATTGAAGCTAACGGCGGACATTTCCAACAATTCAACTGAGTATGATTGTTATTGTTTTTTTTATTTTGCAATTAAGAAGTCAACGTTTGGTTTTGTTACTTGTTCTAACGTTTAAATAAATTTTGTATAATTAGAAAAAAAAAATTTAAAAAAATTTACCATGTTTTTCAACATGAAAGTTGATTTTTCTTGAAAACGGTCAACTTTAGAGCTTATGACCAAGCGTACCTTTTTTGTGTAGAAAATATTGGCGGTTCATACAGGAGGCTCAAAACTGTACTTTTTCCAGTGGAGTAGAAGTTGGAGAAAAAACACCCACTACCCCTTCAAAATATTCATCAATTATGAATTTAAAAAAATAAAAGATCTGCACAAAACATAGCTTATTATGAGTAGAAAATGCATTCAAAATCTGTTTTTTGTGCAATAAACGGTTCCAGAGATATTCGCAAAAAAATATATATTTTTTTTAAATTTCAACACCCTGTATCTCGAAAATGTTGAATTTTAGAGGATAAGTTAATAGAAACTTTTTTCATATTTTTGAACGAGCTATCACATCCGGAAGTCCTGCGCATTTATTTTGAAACACCCTGTATAGGCAAGACTTTTGAAATTATCATTAAAACAAGATTAGCATCGTATTTTGACATTAACAATTACATAAACGATCAACAATTTGGATTCCGAAAAAACTGCTCCACAGTTCAAGCTGTTCGTAAACTGGTGACTGACATAGTCGAGGACTTTGAAAGTGGCAAAGCCTTCGACTGTGTCCCACATCGAGGGTTACTTGATAAGCTGGAACTCTACGGCTTAAGAGGGTCAGCCTATTCATTCTTCGACTCATATACAGGGTGTTATTTAAGTACGTTGCCAAACTTAAAGGGGTGATTCTTTGAGTGATTCTAAGACGAAAAGTTCATATAAACATAATCCGATAATGCTTCGTTTTCAAGATACAGGGTGCCAAATTTTTTAAAAGAAATCGTTTTTGTCGTAAATATCTTAATAACCCTTCAACCGATTTTATTGAAATTTGGCAGTGTTATTGAAGGTCGGAAAGGGCGAATTTAACCCTAACCATATCAAAATTATCATGTCCAGTGGCGTCCCGGAAAGCACTGTAACCAATATTTTTGACAGAAAACATGTACGCCACTGATTTTTTTGCAATTTTTGTATTTATTTCACAATGAGCAACTGAAATTACAACTTTTTTATATCTAGAATTTTTTTCGTATGTTGCTTTGTTTTTGAGAAAAAACATAAAAATCACTTCATTGCACGTCCCTGGCACAACACAATAAAAAATTGTTTTTATAGGGTTTTTAATGATTACAGGTGAATCTGTTATGCTTGAAAATTGTTTGTTTCATTTGGCCAGTGCGTGCATAGTGGTAACGCCGGAAATGCCAAAGCAACATCAAACAAGAAACACCCTTTATTAAAACCACACTGAAACAAAAATGGTACCTAGGCAATTTGTTTCTGTAAGAATACATTCAATAATAACTAACACAAAACTTACAATATTTGCTCAATATTTCCTCCTTCAACTTCAATGCAAGCATTAACTCGTCTTAACATCGATTCCCGAACACGTTGAAATATTTCCGGCGTATGTCTTATCTGATCACATGAATCCCGTATTCGTTGGATTAATTCTTCTTCAGTGTTGACTGGAGTTTCATAAACGAGGGACTTTAAATGTCCCCAAAGGAAAAAATCCAAGGGATTTAAATCCGGTGACCTGGGCGGCCATGACTGTGGACCTGCGCGACCGATCCAGTTTTCTCCATAAGTTTCATCCAGATATTGACGTGCTACTATGCTGAAGTGAGGTGGATCCCCATCGTGCATGAACCACATTGCTCCTCTTACTGCCAGTGGGACATTTTCTAGTAGTACAGGTAATACAAATTCCAAAAAATGACGATACTCTTGACCATTTAATCTCGGGGGTAAAAAATGAGGTCCAATGAGATAATCGCCAACAATACCAACCCAGACATTCACGGAAAACTGCTGTTGATAATTATTTTCTATAACCGCATGGGGATTTTCTTCTGCCCAGATATGGTTGTTATGAAAGTTCATAATTGAATTGTGGGAAAAACACGCTTCATCGTTAAATAATATACTGGATAAAAATGTTGGAGATGCAACCTGTTGTTGCAAAAGCCACGTAGTATAAACAACTCGCTTGGGAAAATCCGCAGGAAATAACGCTTGAACACGCTGTATGTGGTAAGGATACAGTTGGTACTCTTTCAAAATCTTCCATACAGTAAAGTGAGAAATTGTTGTGCAATTTTGCGTGTGCTTGTATCGGGGCAACGCTCAACTTCATGTAAAACTTCTTCCTCCAGCGCCACTGTTCTTACCGTTGCAGGTCTCCCAATAAGAGCAGCCGACCTTTGAAAGGTGCCTGATTCGCACAGCCTTTCATGTATTCTCACAAATGTTTGCCTATTTGGAACATTTCGATGAGGTTATCTTTCTTGATAAATGCGTCTAGCCGCTCTGGAATTGCCTTGGGCCATTCCATAGACAAAATGCATATCGGCCATTTCCGAGTTTGTAAACCGAACCATTCTCAGATATCAGTAACAAATTTTATATCTCAAAACTCTTGAAAACACTTCAAATAATAATACTATCAAATAATTACGTATGTACCGTTTCAATTTGTGACAGTTATGAAGTTAAATTTGTTTGAACATTTGTTGTTCCTTCCATGGCCCTCTTACTTTAGTTTCAAAACACTGCAGTAATACATAACAACATTTGTTTCATCGAAAACAGGTAATATGATCGAAAAAAATTAAAAGATGACTTCCATGTAATATTAATTGTTTAATCATAAATAAAAATGTCTTTATTGCATGTCCATGGACAAAAATGAGCCCATTTTGCAGCACGAGCCGAAGGCAAGTGCTGCAATTCATACATACATATTTTTTTTTCATTGCATTAATTTTGATAGAAAATTCTAAGACTAGAATAGAGTATTGATATGAAAAATATTAGTAAGACCCCAGTTTTTGATGGTTTAGTAGTTGAAATGTTTTATTGTGTTGTCACAGGGATGTGCAATGAAGTGATTTTTATGTTTTTTCTCAAAAACAAAGCAAGATACGAAAAAAAATCTAGATATAAAAAAGTTGTAATTTCAGTTGCTCAATGTGAAACAAATACAAAAATTGCAAAAAAAATCAGTGGCGCACATGTTTTCTGTCAAAAATATTGGTTACAGTGCCTTCCGGGACGCCACTGGACATGATAATTTTGATATAGTTAGGGTTAAATTTGCCCTTTACGACCTTCAATAACACTGCCAAATTTCAATAAAATCGGTTGAAGGGTTATTAAGATATTTACGACAAAAACGATTTCTTTTAAAAATTTTGACACCCTGTATCTTGAAAACGAAGCATTACCGGACCTATGTTTATATGAACTTTTCGTCTTAGAATCACTCAAAGAATCACCCCTTCAAGTTTGGCCACGTACTTAAATAACACCCTGTATATCGGGAAGAACTCAATACGTATTACACAATAACAATACGTCGATGTGTAAATCTATATCTTCGGGAGTGCCCCAAGGATCAGTTCTTGGGCCACTTCTGTTCATAATATTCATTAACGATATATTTTATCACATAAAACCAACCCAGTGTGTCTTGTTCGCAGACGACATAACTTTTTACAATTACGCTTCGAATACAACAGAGCTCAATCAGATGAATGTTGAAGCATCTAACAGAATCAGTGAGTGGCTCACCCCCAACAACCTCATTCGAAATGAGACCAAAACGCAATCTATCATATTTTCTTCCAACACGCTCCTTTCAACAGACGTCCCAGTTAAACTGTTGGGCATCACCCTAGATAGCAAACTTAAATGGGCAGGACACATTGACATTCTATGTAGAAAGTTATTGTCAACCCAAATCTTCATTTTCAGACAATTGGGGAACACTGTTAACGCGAACGTCCTAAGAATGACGTACTTTTCACTTTTTCACTATCATCTGAGTTATGGCATAATTTTATGGGGCAACTCTAGCCACGCAAATCGAGCCTTCATTTAGCAAAAGAAAGCAGTCAGGGTAATCGCCAAAGCTGCCTACACGTAATCCTATGAAACATTATTCAGAGAATTGGAAATATTGACACTTCCTCACTATATGTTTATTATTGTTTGATTGAAATACATAACCATATCCATTGCTATAACAGACACAAAGATTTACACAGCTAGTCTACCAGAGTAATAACTATCACCTCATCAATCCTAGATTTCGTCTGAGTTCATCATTAAAAAACACAATTAATTTGAATATATACAGGGTTTTTCATAATTGAATGCTGATCCTGAAGGGCGATAATCCTTCGATGATTTTAGGAAAAATTCTTCATATGAACATAGGTCCGTAACAGCGTCATTTCTGAGATACAGGATGTTGAAATTTAACAAAAAAAATCAGTTCTTCCCCAATATCTCTGAAACCGCTTTGGCTTTTTTTTCAATAGAGGACTTCGGATAAGGATTCAGTGATGCCACCACACAACTTTTGGCTTTAAAACTACTGGCACGTTTTTCGGCATTTTTTCTTCATGTCAGGGTTCCTGGCAGTCTCAGGAACTCCGTAATATGATTGAAATTGTTCATAACGACGGAAATATTGAAATTTTCCATAAAATAAAAAAAACTAGGGACTTTAATTTTGTTTAGGGATTTTTCTTTCAAAATGGCGCTAAATTCAAAACTAGAGATAAAGTTTTGTTATTGAAAGAGGTATTGTGTAGTCTATATATATATATATATATATATATATATATATATATATATATATATATATTGAGGTCGTTTGATGTTCTTGTCCCATTGTGCTCCTTAACACATTTTCAAAACGCTTAAACGTTGAAAAAGAGCATTCTCCGCTGTAGTTGGTGATTATCAAAATCAAGTGAATGCGTAACACTATTCCAACATTTGGGAAACGATTCCAATAAATGTTATGTCAACAGTTTATAAACTTGAAGTTCCTGAGCCTCGTGCTTTTTCTGTCTACTGTCAATATCAGCAGCCACATCTGTTTTCAGCAGCTTCACAAACTGCACCAGTTCATTGCCCAGACTGTCTTCCACGTAGTCTAGGAAATAATTGACGATAGTTCTTTTTAAGATCTTTTCTGCCGAAGTATTCCAAATGCACTAGTCATTTGATGGTAAGCTTCCATGCATTTAGCTAATGCAGACAATTACAACAATAAAAACATGAATTTCAGAACGTTGTCCGGGTTTTTGATGTTCTACAACTTCTTCGAGTGTAGAATGATACGCCACTGTCTTTTTCCCAAATAAATATTATTTTTGCAATTGTCCTTTATCTTTTCATAAAAGTGGTCTCTTGTCTTTTTTTCGTCTGAAGGACGGTTTTCGATTTAGAAAATAAAATACATTAATTTGCTTGTCCCTATTCGATTTTTTCTCTTAGTCTTAATTTCACAATTGTGGTACCCAAAAGATCTAAGCAATATTTTTATAATTTTATGGTAACTATTATTAAGTTTTTGTAATGAGTATGCATACATAAAAATACATTTTTATTTTTAAATTATGAACAAAAAATACCAAAATCAAATTAAGTGTTCAAAATGTCCGCCTCCTGCAAGTATGCACGTTTCAGCCCTCCTTCTCATGGACTCGCGTACTCTTTGGAAGATTCCTGGAGTATTCCTTATGGCTTCATAGGAAACTATTACGCGGTTTCGCAATTCTTCCTCCGTTTGAATTGGTTGACTGTACACCAAAGTTTTAAGATGTCCCCAAAGAAAATAATCGAGACTGTTTAAGTCTGGGGATCTAGCTGGCCATGACTTTGTTCCCCCACGACCTATCCAGCGATTATGGAAGTTTTGGTTTGAATATTCGCGTACCAGAGCACTAAAATGAGCAGGTGCACCATCGTGCATAAACCACATGCGATTTCGCATTAAAATTGGAAAATCTTCCAACAGAATTGGCAAATTATCTTCAAGAAATCGGCGATAATTATGTCCATTTGATCTCCGTGGTAAAAAAGGTCCAATTAGGTAATCTCCAATAATTCCAGCCCAGTCATTCAATGAGAACTGCTCCTGGTGATAAGATTCCACGATTGCATGCAGATTTTCCTCGGCCCAAAAATGATTATTATGAAAATTTCTGATCCTGTTTTTGGTAAAACTAGCTTCGTCCGTGAATAAAATTTCTCTGTCAAATAAAGGATTTTCAGTAAATTTTTGGAGAAGCCATTGGCAGAAATTCACTCGTAATGGAAAGTCTCGAGGAAGTAGAGCCTGAACCCGTTGAATGTAATAGGGATATAATAAATAATCATGAAGAATCCTCCATACCAGACTATGGGCAAAATTCAAATTATTGGCAACTTGCCTCGTACTTATTTCAGGATTTTCGTCAACTGAATTTAAAACAGCTACCTCAATTGCTGGCTGGAGTTCTTGCAGTCCGATGTACTCCTTTCAAATGATGCATTGGCTCAAAACTTCCTGTTTCACATAACCTTCTGTGGGTGTTTGAAATCGTTCGAGCATCAGGAACCATTCTATTTGGGAAGCGCTCTTGATACAGTCGCCTGGCTTCATATGCGTTTCCGTCAGCAAGCCCATACAGATAATGCATGTCTGCTAATTCGGTATTTGTAAAATTTACCATGTTTTTTTTAATATACAAGTTTTTATGAAGTCAATAATATCACGTATCTAGCTAAAGAAGTGTCAAAATTGTTCAAGTTGAAAACAACGAAAGGTGTCCTTAGCATACTAGATGTTTCTAGCCCACAAGATAATCCTAATACCCTTCAACGTCTGATTTCGCCTAGTGACAAGCAAATGGATGCATTTTATTTTCTAACTCATAAACCGTTCGCCGGACGAAAAAAAGACAAGAGACCATTTTTATGAAAAGATAAAGGACAATTGCATTTATTTGGAAAAACGACAGTGGCATATCATTATTTTCATGAAAAATATGACCGCATATGTTAACAGGGACGCCACTGATGAAAATTAAGAAATCCTTCATCATGGAAAAAATGTATTTTTATGCATACTTGGCATGTACCAAAATTGAAAAAAAAGCCAAAGCGGTTTCAGAGATTCGGGGAAGAACTGATTTTTTGTTAAATTTCAACATCCTGTATCTCAAAAATGACGCTGTTACGGACCTATGTTCATATGAAGAATTTTTCCCAAAATCATCCAAGGATTATCGCCCTTCAGGATCAGCATTCAATTATAAAACACCTTGTATAATGAGGTATAATGAGGTCTCCATCCAAGACAAATCTGAGGGCGCGCGCAACAAATTTCCTGAAATTTATTGACAGAACACAGCAAGGGACATTGAAACCGAATAATGAGGCCCCCGAGGTCTGCATCAAACCAAAACCGGAAGCACTGTACCTTCCACCAAATTCTCGGACAATACTCTTCAGAGGCCATTGAATTCGTTTTCAAGGTTCTTTCTTTTCTTCTCTTTACCATCTCTTCGTATTGGTTTATTGTTCAGTGGTCTACAAAATATTTCAGTTTTACAGTATCTCCGTTTTTTTTGTGAATGTAGACTTCGCGGGCCTCATTACTGTTGATTAGCGACCTCTGCAGAGCTTTGTTAGTAAATTTAGTGAAACTAACAGGGCCTGTCCTGTCTGTACATTTGGTGGAATTTACAGTGCCTACATAATTTTGTTGGGTGGAGACCTCGGTGACCACGTTATTCAAAGTCAGTGGCCTCTGCTGAGTCCGTGAATTTGGTGAGAGTTGCAGTGCCTCTGGTTTTTATTGGGTGGAGACCTCGGATACTTAATTTATTATTCGAGTGCAGTGTTCCTTATTGCTGTGTCCTGTCTGAAAATTTCAGTGCCCTCAGATTTGTATTGAGTGGAGACCTCGTTTTTCGAACTTAACTCCCGTGCCGAATCATGTCTGCAAGTTTTGGAAAATTTGTGGAGTCTTCAGTTTTGTAATGGGTGCGTACACGATATTTTCAGAAACTGATATATTTTCCTTGTCGGCAAATTTCGGTTGATTTGCAGAACATCCAGGCTTACCATGGATAGAGACCTCCTTTTTTTCTAAAAGGGGTTATCTTTTCAATCATTTTTAGTGTTTCCAAAGGTGGGGACCATTTTCTTCGAAGCTGCCCAGTTAACACAAACCTCTAGGCGATGTTGCTTTCCTGATTATTGTAGTAACACTATGAGTTACTTATATACTATGTTATCGCTTTGTGATGCCAAATATTATGAATTGTTCACAATTTTCTTCTCATTAATATCGCTTTGAGGAACAAAATGTGCAGAAAATTGCGAAGCACATTGACATGAATTTTGTTTTCATTGCTGAAGCAGTGACCTAAATAATCGGCATTGAGCGTTGTTTGTCGAGACTTTAGAGAGTCGGGTGTAGAACTTGTAGGAATTGGGTTGATGGTACGGCGTCATTATATCAATATTCTATTAGCATTTGTGATAGTGTTCAGTGTTCTGTTTAATTCTTTCTCTTTCAATAGTTAATTCAAGTGTGTGTTTCTTAACATCACCCAAGATTTCTTAGTATCTCTTCAAGGACAAGAACGGTAAGTAAAACGGTATATTTAGTGTTTTAAAAATGTATTTCAATATTTTGTTTTTGTTATGATTTAGGTTTAACTATTGCTTTTAATGCTATGTTTATTAAAAGCATATATTATGGAATCAACTCACGTATTTGTTTTCTAGCATCCCATGTTATATAAACCATAATTCTTTACCTATTGCTTTGGATAATAAAATCGGGGTAGTTACTTATTGTTTCTATCATGTTTCTATCATGTTGAAACAGGACGAAATTTGTTTCAACCTCGAATTTTCCATGTTTTTTTTATTCAGGTTCCTAATTGAATATTGATGTGGCAGTGATTTGATTCAACAGGGAATACATAAGGAGGTGTTATATCGGCATATAATTTGCAACGTGAGGGCAGAACAATTGATTGGTATATAGTGATGAAGTTTCAAAAGAATCAAAATTAGCAGGTAGGTTTAAATTTCGAAATGTCTAAACATTTCACTATCTTTTTCCTGTTTATTTCATACATTAATGTGTGAATGAATGTATACAAAATTTGGTACATTACATCGAATTTAGCATGCTGCAAATTATATTAAATTCAACGAATTTTAAAATTGAAGTTCTGAAATGAATCACAATTATTGCTGTTTTACATGTTTCTGTTCATTATGAATTCGAAATACTTATAAGAAACTCTCGAAAAGTCTGAACGAGTAACAGGCGAGTTGCACCTACAAAATCATACCTATGAATTCATTATAGAATTCTAAATTTGAAGTGTTTGTGACATACAAGAGAGTCAGAAATTGAAGCGCATTTTCAAATAGGTACCAGTTCATTCAATTTCACATTGTAACGTTAAATGATCCTGATGTGCATTTGATTTCGCAGTATAAATAGAATCTCACATTGGGCTAGTTTCGAGTCACATTTGGCATCACAATTTGATGTCTCGAAATGACCAACGAGGCACCGAATAGATGTTTTCGCGATAGTAATGGAAGTCACTTTTCGATTCACTGATGTGATCTGAAACATGAAAGTGAAGCCCAATACCATCTATGAGATCATTTTGTGTTAACTGGGTGGTTCATTCTTTTTCTTAGATTTTGGTTCATTGACGATGCCTGTGTCGTCTGTTTTTCTGTGGGAGGAGATCTTGGGAATCTTTGGTATTGCCCCTTTTTTCCGGTTCACTTGTATATTATTTATTGTATTCATTTAGTTTGTTTTTCTGATATTCGGGGTTGCAGTGCCCATGGGTTTGTTATAGATATAGTCAGTCCGTACTTGATCTTGCTTAGTTTAGATTTGCTCTTAGCACAAACAGCATCAATATTGTTGGTAAAATTCAAAAAGAGCAGCTATTATCAATAACTCACCTTAATTTATTTTTATCAATATTTTTCAACTTTGTAAGTTGAACTCCTCCTATTATGCCGTTATTTTTTATGTATATAATATAATGTTATTCAAAAACAACTGGAATGGACAATAAAGACGCTATAATGATTATTATTATTCAATTCTGTTTTATTTTATTTCTAAAACCGATATTTTAAAACGCAAATCATAAAACTTATTACTTACATACTTCTTCAATTGTGTCCAAGGACTCCAAGGCTTTAGCGGACCAATCCAACATCCAACTGATGAACTGACAAACCCCTATCAACGTAACTTTCATTTTCGAAAAATAAAACAAATTACATCGGTTACCGCTGTCTAGAACTATTGGCAACGCTGTACAGTAAATATGACAGTGACAATAATTCTGAGCAATACCTTGTGGACAGTAGCAGAACTATTTTTGACGTTTCGTTCATGTACTACAGAGAGTTCACTTACTGGAGCGATTTACCGTTTTTGTCCGAGGTTTTGAAAATCATTATTAAAAATATAAAGCGTTTGATTTTGTGGCTGAAAAATAGTATGAATAGTTCCTCAATGTTCAGTCTTCTAAATTTCATATAAATAACACTAGCAAAAGCGATTCTTCTCAACTGTCTTTGATTTTATAACAAGATTTTCAGAATTTTTTTAAATTGTGAGAGAACGTTGAAGTAAGAAATTATGAAAAAAATCGTGATTATCTTTTACTTTGACATTGATATGCCATGATATTTGAAATGGAATCTGATGAATGGTTTTTGGGAAAACTCAGAAAAACCTCTAAAAATTAGGTTTTTATTTTTTTCCTCGAAAACTGTCAGATTTTCTTCTACATCTTTCTAATTATTCAATATGAATGCCAAATTAATTCAAATTTTTTTCAGAATTTTTAACCTTGGGTTTATATGAACCTTAAGTACAAACACACCTGACAAGTGGATCATTCCCGTTACGCCGAATCTGTTTATGACTCATCCTTTCTTGTCTCTCAGGAATGCAGTTAGATGAATGAACAAGCTTGTAACCATCTTCTTGGTAAACTTGGAGAATGGTTTTCAGCTAATCAATTACATCTCAATATAGAAATAATCGAGTATCTAATCTTTCACACTAGACAAAGAATAATAAACAATCCACTCTCAATTAAACTGAATGACTTAAATATCACTAGAAAATCAACAATAAAGTTCTTGGGAAGAACCCTGGAGGACGATCTCAGCTGGAATGAGCATATTTCAGCAACTATAAAAAAATTAAACGCAAAAATATATCAAATTCGATGTATGCGGAATGTGGTTGATAACTGCAGTCTGCGAAATTTCTACTTCGCCGAAATACAGTCTACTCTACTTTATGGCATTTTACTATGGGGAAACTCTCCAGCTGCACGGCATCTATTTCTTATTCAGAAAAAAGCAGTAAGAACTATAAAAAATGTATCGCCCCAGGGATTCCTGTAAACCATTGTTTGCCGAACTAAATATTCTTCCTCTGGCCTGTCTCTACATAATGGAAGTAGCCTGCTACATTCATAACATAAAACACACCCTTCCTAGGCATTTGGACATGCATGTTTACCAAACCAGCTGATCTACCCAAATCAAAACAATCTTCAAACAACGTCAAATGGACCACTCTCAACTGGTGTAAGAGTTTATAATCAATTATCCACTGACATTAAGAATCAGCCTACACACTTCAAATTTCGAAACTTTATAAGACTTTTTCTGCAAGAAAATTTATTTTACGACATTGACGAATTTTTAATGTAATCTTTTAATCAAATATCTTATTGCTGTTGTAACCTTTTAATCAAATATCTTATTGCTGTTGTTTTTATTTTCTTGTCTACGTAATTAATTTTACTATATTTATATACTATAACTATATTTATGAACATATATTCCCACACTTAATCTTGACATGTTCTATACCCTAATGGGTCCTTTGAATGAATGAACTGATTGATTGATTGATTTACTAATTATTCATATCGAAATTCGCAAAAAACGTAACTTTCCATTTCATTTTGGTATCAGAAACACTTTCAAACGTATCAAGGAACAATTCTTATCAATAATTAATGTTTGCGGGCTAATCTTACCGACTCAGATGTTATTTATAAAATAATACAAGCACGGGCCTTACTTGGGTATGGAACACGATATTGTAAGGTGAGCTGGCGTATCGAATGACAGATGGCGTGTTAGTTGATACCCATCAGCAGACATCGTAAATACGCCCGATATTTTATACCCTTCATCTTGCTATTTTCAGCATTCAAATCCTACTTCGAATGCTGTTCATCTCCAACAAATTTGACTGTTGTTTATAAGGTGGTTGGGTGTTAGATGCGCAGATATGATCTACAGGGAGTTTCAGATAAGGTGTAGAACTCAAACGGTATTAGAAACAAATACAGTTCGCTTTCGGACAAAACAGAAGACGATGCAACTTTTATACTGAGACAGAAAATTGAAAAAAAAAGAAAAGTAAATAGAAGAATACATTTATGCTTTAAGACCAAGCTGTAGAGGTTTTTTCCACCACAAAATAAATGACGCAAATGGCCGATTTTAATTTTTATAATATAGTTTATGAAAACCATAGTTTTTGCCCCAGCAAAATCGTTTCGTGGAATTCTCTAAACAAGCAATTGTGAAAAAAATTACAACTCTTTTGGTTTTTTGGAAATATCTCAAAGATTTTTCAAGGAATCGTTTTACAGTCAATGGAACTTTTGTGGAGATCTGTAACATACAAATTGGATTTTCATACGACCGGATCGGTGCATTTTTCAATGATAAAATCCAGGAAATCCTCGAAAAAGAGACCATTATTCAAAGATTTAAAATTTTTATAAATCTGAAGCTGGACAAACAATATTGCGGAAACTGATAGATAATAATATGAGGTTCAACTGTGCTCAATATGTTCTGTCCGATGTGTAAAACATTTTAATGAAATCGTCGTATTCAAATTTTGTAAACGGCATCTGGAAGTAGAGATCAATATCTACAATTCGTTTATTAAAGTGCGCCCGAAGTCACCCGAAGTCGCACTGAAGTTAACTCGAGTTGAGTTCGGGCGACTTCGGGTGCACTATGAAGCATTTAGAGTAACTTCTAGTGACATTTTCAACACATTTCCCACCTCTCAGGTGTAATAATCCAAAATATACAAATTGTAGATATTAATCTCTACTTCCAAATGCTGTTTACAGAATTTGAATAAGATGTTTTCCCTTAAGGGTCTTCATCCCTGAAAAAAGATGAGTCAGAAACGATTTTTTTTCTGTGTGGTGAAGGTTGTATGATTGTATGGCGATTAAAATAACGATAAAATATTTTTTTAAATTTTAATTGAATGAAAAGGATATTTTCTCCCATTTTTGGGCATTTTTGTTCAGTTCCACCATCAAAACGAACTAATATTTTGGTGTTGCTTCATTTCAGTATCGAAGTCAATCATTCTCTTAGTTAAACGACTTTCTCATTTTTCTCCTAGATGTTTCCTTCTTTATGTGAATAAATTTACGAAAATGTGTTGTTTTCGCGAAATGGGTTACCTTGCTTTATTCCATCTGAAATGAGAAATATCTAGCTTTATCAAAGTCAACTAATAAAGGTTTGGTTCAGCCGTCGACCAGTGAAAACTAATTATTACTTACAATTCTGAATTCAGAAATGGAACTGAATTTCTTTTAAATGACACGTCCCTCAAGTTGCTCCTCCCACACGACTGGTGAGGAAAAGAGATTGTATCATATAGCCAGTATGACATCTGGCACAGGGTCGGATCGGGAATGGGAAAAAATAAAACTCATTCGGGTCGATCGAAACTATGGAATATTATAACTTTTACAACTCGCAGTCTTTTCAACAATATGTGTTTATCACTTGGAGGACAATACTCCATAACATTTTTATATTAGGAAAAACCAAGAGGCGGCTTCACAATGTTGGACGAGTTTCGTGATTTCTGATACGCTTCCATTCAAAATTGGTGAATAGAAGCTTTTGGGTTTGGGATGTCATAATTTTTTTGATCATTCAACATAGCGGCTCCAGAATAGCGGTCGAAATTTCTGATTCTTGGGCTGATTCTATTTGAGTTGGTTCATCAATGCATGATAATTCGAAATGACACCTACAAAACGGTGGACGAATAATTATTGTCTGATTCTGTTCGAAATTAGAATGTAGGGGTTCTTTGGATCTGTGATTTTGTCTTTATTTGTCAAAATCAAAACATTCAAGATGGCGGCCCCGAGATTTAAGGTCAGATTCTATTCAAAATTTGTATCTAGGAGTTTTTGGAATAGGAGATGAGTTTTTCAAAACTAAATAATTCAATATGACATATTTTACGAATGATCTAAAGAAAGTATTTGTTTTCGGTGCATTTGAATAAAATCTTGTCTTAAAATCATTTTTCATTTATATTTATCAGGAAATACACTCTCCACTTCGTCAGGGCTATTTAGCAAGAATTTCGGAGTTGGTCGCTTATTTTTACGCATATTACTAAATAACTTGTTCTTGTGGCTCCAAAATCGGCAACTCCGTTCTACATTGGTTTCCAATACAACGGTTTATTTGGGCGGCGCGGCATTTTTGATGTTCCTTTGAAGTTGAAAAGCTACAGCGGACTTTTATTGAATGTTCCAATGGGGCAGCGCGGCAAGGTAAACAAACGAAACATTGAATTAATGCCAGGTGATTGTTACGGCTTTGTTTCTTTCTTTGGCGGCATTTATATCGAGACTCGTAATCATTCGAATTTATTCACTCCATTTTTTTTATTTTCATTATTGATTCTATGTTGAAGAAGAATCACAATTATTTTTATCAAATTCAAGGTCAACTTAATAAAACCAGTAGAAAATATTGCGATTTAGTTATATATACGATAAATGATTTCAATGTAAAAAGAATACACAGAGTCGTTTGTGTCTGGGCATCAATGATACTTCCAAAGCTGAAAGCATTTTATATAAATTGCATATGTTAGTATCAATTATGCAGGTAGAATCTCCGAGAATATTAAAAACTATCTTTCAAAATTCAATCTACAAACATCCTACACAACCAACGGGAATTTAGGAAACAGATTATTTAATGTCAAACCTAAATTAGACAAAATGAAGAGATCCGGTATATATTGACTAGAATGTGGTGAATGCCCCACCATAAATACAGGTCAAACTGGTAGATATTTTGATATAAGGTACCATGAACATGTCATTTCGGAAATAAAATCATTAATGTATGATCATCTTCAAAATTCGAAACATAAAATAGATAAAGATATTTTAAAAACACTCCACACATGCGAAAAAGGGAAAATGATGAATTTGTTTGGAATCTATGGAAATAAAAGTCAAAGAAAAACCCCAATTCTATTATCATCAACGAACAACTCGATTTAAACAATAGCACTGCAATATATGCTCATGCACATTCCTTCAATGCAGCCGCGGCTCGGTTAAAAGTGCATCTACATGGCGAGTAATAAAATAGTGGTTAATCCGGCCAAGACTGAGCTCATGATATTCACCAAGAGAGGAGGATTCATGGCTCTGGGGAACCGGAATGGCAGGTAAGAATCTGTGCGGTACCTGGGGGTGCAGCTGGACAAAGGATTAACACTTGGGAAACATGTCAGCTTGGCAATCCAGCGAGCTGCGGGAGCAATAAGAAGGACATATACGTTGATAGCAAGGGTTTCCAAGCTGTCTATGGAAAACAAAGTGTTCATCTACAAGCAGGTCATCAGGCCAACGATGACATATGCTCGTCCAGTATTCTGCAGCATCGCCAAGACTCACTTGTTGAGATTGGAGAGGATGCAGAATAAAGTGCTCCGTATCGTCTCGGATAGTGATAGATACATTCGGCTAGACGCATTGAGGGAGCCGATTTCTATCCACCATAGAAATTTTCAAAGAACAATCCGATAAATTCTACACTTTATCCTTGGAAGTACGCTGACTAGAGATATAACAGCAGTCAGAGCCCACCATAACATGCCAAAAAAGCATGGGGGCTCACTTACCAAGAATTGGATATTTTCCAGGAAAATCCAGAAGAAACGTAAACCAACACTTATAAATCAACAAAGGCTCAAACCCGTTTTTTTCGTTGTTTTTCCGGGCGTTGATGAAAAACTCAACGATGAAAGTTTTTCCGGGCGTTGATGGAAAACTCAATGATGAAAGTTATTGTCCTGATAGCCTGATGCCTTACATATATATATATATATATATATATATATATATATATATATATATATATATATATATATATATATATATATAGGCACGTAAGAACCCCTACATAACTTGAAGGAGGTAGGTAGGGGAGTCAAACACCCGTAGACTTGAACTTGTAGCATCTAAGGCCTACACAACATCGTAGGGTCCGATCTAGGGCGGATGTGTGCTGATTTTGCCCGCCCTCTGGATTCCCAGAAGGGCAGGACGAAAAACCTATCACTGCATGAAATGCAATATCATTCCCTCCTAACCCCTCTGTGTTATTTTATATACGGGGTGTTCTATCTCAGACGAGCCACCCCGTATATTTCTTATCCCATAGTGAGTGGAAAAATTTCCCGAAACACGTCGAATGATTTTGTTTGGGGGACATCTGTTGACGTATATTTGAGGCTTGAACGAGCAACCCCCTATTAGAGGGCGTTTCAACCCCTCAAAATTGAATAGGGGAGACGGGTTGAGTAATACTGAATTTGAAAGGTCTTGGAAGCCTCTTTACAACGGTGTATGAAAAACGTGAATTTGATGAACCTTTTTCGCCAAATATAATTTTCTAGCTCGAATGAGCCATCTTTAATTTTGGTTATTTTTACAATGTACAAGCCCATGTTTATGAAGCCCTTTTTACAAACTTAAAAATCTCCTAAAAATCACATTCTTAAAAAATTTAATTGTTTCATCATGCTTACAATAAAAAAAATCAAATCTGCGTTGTTAAATCAAATGTGCAAATTGTCCTCCAGTGACTTCCATACAATAATACATTCTCTCAAACTGATAAATAAAAAAACAGCAAAACATTTCCTTATGTTGCCTTCATTTTTGTTCTTAGAAGGTGTTCATCTGGTTTTAACGTTTCTTCGATAATTTCATGATTTAAATCAATCTGTTGAGTTACTACTCTGCTGATTTGTTTAAAATTTCAAAAAATATGGTGTACACATTGCAAGAACGTGTTGAGCTGGTTAGCCTTTATTACCAAAACCAAAATTGTGCCCGAGCGGCTGCAAGGATATTTAACCAAAACCATCCTGAACGTTCGCCATAAGTACGTAATGGAATTGATATCAAAATTTGTGTAGACGGGTTCAGTAATGGATAAAAAAAGGACACCCATTGGAATTTTGAATGATGAAGGAGCAGCTTTGGCGGTATTGGGACATGTCCAACTTATGCCAAACGCGCAATCTGTACGACAACTGTCTGCAGCTTCCGGTATTAGCCAATCTCACGTTTTCAGAATTTTACATAAACACAAGTTCCATCCTTTCAAAATTAAATTATTTCATGAAATAAATAATGATGATTGGGATCGAAGGCAAAAGTTTTGCGAAATTATGGCCGAGCTTATCAACAATAACCCAAATTTCTTGTACAACATTGGTTTTTCTGACGAATGCACTTTTTTACTTGATGGAGCAATATAAATCCTCATGTATTTCGAGAAGCTCCCACTCAACATCCGGAAAAGCTAAACGTTCGGGTAGGAATTTTGGGATACCACCTAATTGGACCTCTGTTTATTCCCGGGAATTTAAATGGCGAAATTTATCTTGAAATGCTGGAAAATGCGATTGATTCGTTAATAACTGAACAATTAGAACACGATCCTCTACTACTTGAACAACAATTGCATTTCCAACAAGACGGAGCTCCTTCTCACTACGCCGCACCAGTTCGCCAATACCCCAATTTGCAATACCCCGGTCGTTGGATTGGAAGAAGAGGTCCTATCCAGTGGCCGGCCCGATCTCCTGACCTGAACCCTCTGGACTTCTTCTTGTGGGGACATCTTAAGTCCAAGATTTTTGTGACTCAGCCTGAAAATTTGGACGAACTACGCCAACGAATTGTAAATGAGTGTCGTCAAATAACTACAATTATGCTGAACCATGTTAGAGACGGTTTTCAGTCAAGATTGTATTATAAGTCAATGGAGGACAATTTGAACATTTGATTTAAACACGCAGATTTGATTTTTTTGATTGAAAGCATGATAAAGAAATTACATTTTTTTAAGAATGTGATTTTGTGAAGATTGTTTAAGTTTGTAAAAAGGGTTTAATAAACATGGGCTTGAGCATTGTAAAAATACCCAAAATATTCAAGACGGCTCATTCGAGCTACAAAATTGATTTTTGGCTAAAACGGTTCATCAAATTCACATTATTCATACACCGTTGTAAAGAGGCTTCCAAGACCTTTCAAATGAAGTATCACTCAACCCCTCTCCCCTATTCAATTTTGAGGGATTGAAGCGCTCCCTATTAGGGGGTTGCTCGTTCAAGCCTCAAATATACGTCAACAGATGTCCCCCAAACGAAATCATTCGACGTGTTTCGGGAACTCACTATGGGATAAGAAATATACGGTGTGGCTCGTCTGAGATGGAACACCCTGTATTTAGATGTTGTATGTTTCATATTATTTTATTGTAACTTTAATGAATAAATATTTTTGGATTTGGCACCAGTCTAGAATGGATAAAGCTGTAGTCACTTCCTTGCGGTATTAAATATTACTTTATAGACTACGAAAGGGTATCGAATGATGCAACGAATAGGACGCCAAAGCCGAAGCTCATTTCAGACTTCGTAATAATAAATGTGTAAGTCAACACCAAGTGATATGATAATATATACATTATAGTACATAGGTGAACCCCGTAACTCGATATCG